>OX596030.1:80400597-81657624 GCA_951394125.1 Epistrophe eligans
TTTTCTCAAAAACGGCTTCTACGATTTTGATTAAAATTTTTGTGTGAACTAATATCAGAACGATCTACCATATTATTTGGAAAAAAAATGTATCTATCGTTTAAAAATGGTGACTCTCATAGAACCATTTTTTGGGTTTGCGACTATCTCATTATCTGTTAAACCAGTTTTAATGAAATTTTTGGTGGTAGCTCACCTAAGTATTTTTGTTGGGGATCCCAAATTCATGATGGACGAAATTTTCTGATTGTTAATTACGTAGTGTTCGACATTTCTTAGAACAAAATGGAATTTCATATATTGCACCTTCCATCCCTTGATGTATTAATTTCGAGTCAAGTATTCCGGTCAAAATTTTCAATTGTGTATTTATTTGTTTTAATACGAATCCCTAAAAATAATCCACATTCAAATCGGATGACATTCAACCGAGTTCTGCGACCTAATAGTTGCTATGTGTAATTGATGTCATTTTTAAAATCTGAAATGCTTTTAAAAAAACTCACTAATTAAAACAATATTAATCTCAATGAAAATTTATAAACTGTAAACTAAACTATATAGATAACCCCATTAAACTAACATGACACCTAGATGAATTAATATGACACACTGTAATTTTAACAATGTCGACTGGTGTAAAACATTTTACTTGCATCAATTTGTCATTTCGGAAAGTATTTATTATTTTTTTGTCTATTTCGTTCTTAGAAAAAGGGAATTAAGGATTTATTTTCTGGGGTAAGAACATTTTCTTTCTTGCGTTTTACTGATAATTTCCATTTCATTTCGGCATTTCCATTTCTGACGTTTGGGATGCGTTTAGAAACTAATGACTTTGTCACATTTTTCTCTTTTATAAATAAAATAGGCGTCTAATGGGTTTTGAAATTCAGCCTTCAGTCTTTGCAAATGTTAATCTAACACGATAACAATGACGTATAAGCATGACACAATAAATGTTAAACTAACAAAAACAAAATGGTAAAATTAAGTACATAGATACTGATACTGCGGCCATTTATATTTTATCGAAATATCAAAAATTACAAAAAATTGATTTTGAAAAATATGTACTGACATTTTCTTAAATTAAAACTAAAGTGTTTTTAAAGATGCTTTGCCATGTTGATTTAACAAAGAATATAATGTGAGGTTTCTGTAATTTTAAAAACTTTTTATGGAAAAGTACACCTTGTTAATTTATTAAGTGACTTATTAATTTTTATTTGAAATTTGTTTTATAAATTACATAATTTTTAAATATATTGCATTGAGATATGTGTGTCTGAAAATCGTTTTTTGACAGAACTCTTGTCAAATTATTTCCTACAGATCTTTCATAATATGGCTCGAACGGAATACAAAACTGTCAAAAACCATGCTTGTATTAGGTTTTTTTCCTTACTTACCCGCGGGATCGCCTGGTATCCCAAATCTACCGAAAATATGTTTCTTTACTTTTTTCTGGCACGAAAATGCCAGAGTTTTTGACTTTTTGATGTGTAAACATGTATGCGCGGCGGTAGAGTAAACTAAAAACGTGAAAATTTCTGTGACACATTACGTTGTGATGTTACACATTAGATACGTTGATGTAAATTGTATATGTTCAATATTGGGTGGATACATTCGTTCGTACTTCAAGCTAAATGGAAAGATCGAGTTGAGTTGAGATTTGGTTGACAGTTCAAACTCTTTACGTTCTGTGATGTAAAACCAGCACTTGAATATTTAATTTGATGTGTACACATCTTAACCGTGAGTCCCGGCACTCACACTTTTTTTATTTATTACATTTCCCCTCCAGCAAGAATCTACGTGAACATTTTACCTACTGCCTTTTCTTACTTCTCAAACCACTAATAATTTCTGTTGTCAAATGTGACGTTTACCCAGATACAAATCAGAAACATCCCAAATACGTTTCCTTACTATACATTTCTGGTCAAAAATTACAACAAAAACATCGAAAAGCTCGAGCCCAAACTTTTTCCCAAACTTTTCCCAAACTATAAGGAAACAGTTATAATATGTTTGTTCCCATACTGCCAAAAACTTGGAATTTCTGCGAATTTCATTCAAAAAAGTCTGTAAAATTTTATATAAAAAATGAAATGTTACCTAAATACCTACATATTGGACACATTTGGACAGAAAATCACATTGTATGTATCCAAAGCAAAGGAACACATCTATTTTATCTATTTTATCAAATTAAATAAACTCTGTTTGATATTTCCTATAACTTTCATTCAATTCTTTCGCTGCAAAAAAAAATTTCCATTTTATGTAAATTCATATCCTTTTTCTCATAATAATGTTGATGTTGTCTGATACTAAATCAATCCAGTCCAATGACCATTCTCTATATAAAGTCTTCTGTCATATAAATCAATTTCGATGTCATCATGAATAATTCTCACCTGATTTCCGCTCTTCATCGTCTAAATCTTTTGCCAAGTTTTCACTCTTTTTCTCCTAGATAGATAGATATCTGGTCCCAAACAAAGATACATAGTTGTAAAAGTTAAATGTGAATTCATTGAGATTTTTTCTATTTTTTTTTTTCATAATAGAGACTTTGCCATGTCAAACATGCTATTTAATATGACATGCGATGTTTGTTCGGTTGCTGTTGTTGTTTTGAAGAAGTGGAATCTATTGATGAAGATTCCAGTTTTTCACCATCACCAGACTTGCATGTCCGAGGAGTATACGAGTTCTTTATACACTTTAAAGCGCAGACTCAATAGTTGCATGCGAGAGAACTTTCAATTTGACTTACCTATACCTATCTAAACAAAAAGAGATATCATTCATTTCTATGAAGCGTCAGTTTCTCTTTAAGTTTGAAATGTTATTAATTTGTTTTTTGTTATTTTAATAGAAACATTCGTCTAGAACGTGACCCCTTCGAGGTAAAAAATACAAACAATATTTCTATATGATCGATAGCCCCATCATTATGAAATGCATCCGAAAACCACAATATGATTTTTTCACGTGTCAACTGTCAGCGTTAACACCTGTCAATGTGTAATGTCATATTCATTATTTTGTCTACCATGTGATGCCTCGTGTATTCTGTCAAATAAATGTGCCCATAGTGCTGAATATTAATGTGAAATGATTTTAAAACCACTTCACTCTATGTAACTATACACTTAAAGTGCTATATTCATAGAGCTTGAAGCCCCAACACTCTGTAAGTTCCTAGAAGTTATATATCCAAGGGACCCACTACCTATATATATATGCGACAATTGTATGGACATATGCGGGACTGTAAAATATTCGCTGACACAACAACGATAACGTCGATCAAAGTTTCACACATATCCTTTTCGCCATTCTGTCTTGCTTTTCATGTTTCTGGTGGTTTCAGGACATTTGTATGAATTTGAAAGAGGATGAACAAGAGTGATGTGACAATGAATGCCCACCCTTATCACTGTTCTACCAGCCAGAGGGTGGACATTAAATCTATGGGCATTGCTCCCCATAGAAATAAACCTACAGCAAAACACACACACATCCACATGCCAACAACTGCTGACAAAATGGCAATGTCAAGGCTCAAGGGTGAGTTGAGTTGTGGTGGTAACTGTGAGTAGTGTTTTTGTGCACTTTGTGGTTCGGTTATTTAATCAAATAGAACGATGAATGACATGGAGAAGGAGGAATTTGATGGAAAACTACACCGCACATGCAACTACTGTCAAGAGAATGGTTTTTTTTCTTTTTTTTGACAGCAAATAGTTTGACAGATGGATTTGATGATAGAAAGCATCTGATCTCTCCACTAGGATATATATTTTCTGCAATGTCATTCCCCCCAAGAGTGTCTGTGGCATGAAAACCCTGAATATAGATAGGTACAGTTACTGAACCCTTTGACGTGCAATTTGGGCAACAAGGACACTCTTGTGCCAATGACAGTTGCGAGACGTTCGTTATAGACGTGTGTAATCGAAGGTAATTACTCATTAAAACGAGAGCAGCTGTTGTCGTTTAGAGTCGTTGTATTTAGAAGAGAGTGTTTTCGTTTTGTGAAGTTGGTGGTTGGTTTGGTTGATGGTAAGCGTTCGTAGAAGGAGTTTGTGCATTTGACATGACTCTGCGTGTTGTTTGATGATATAGCTATCTACCTATACGACTTGTATAATTGACCTGAAACAGACTTTCAAGGATTAATGATGGGATCTTATGGTGTGCTAACACTGTTGGCGACATTCATTGAATGTTCTGTTATTCTCAAATCGAAGGAAGGTCTAGGATACGCGTGATTGGTTTTCGTAAAGCAAAAGGGGTTGGTTGAAACATATACTTGATGGTCCTGTAAGGATTTTGATAATTGGAAGACACCAAGTGTGAAAAGGATTTAGTTGTCACTATAAATTTTCAATCTAGACAAGATTGTGTTGCAGACAACATAATAAATAGAAAGGAGACGCAATTAATCTATTTGATAAGATATACGTTATCATTTTTGAGATCGTATACCTACCAAGAGTGAGTTTGCGTTCTTTGGCAAAGGAGGAGAAATGTCAAAATGTTAAAATGAAAAGGGAAATATATTACATGAATTTAATTTGCATGTTAATTTGAAAGCAGTTGCTTTAATTTTCACCAGTTAAATTAAAAGGGATTAAACTCCAGACATTTAACAATATAAAGACGCTCAAATTTAAAGGTTTCTTTATACCTACGCAAAGATAATACAAATTGACATTAGGTATGTTTTGTAAAGTTTAAGAATTGATTTATTTTAGTTAAAAAAACGTAATCTCATTCTCAATTCAATAAAAATTGCCAGCACAAGGAAGATAGGATGATTGCTACTCCGTCTGATCAGTTGCAGGACTTTAACAAGCTCCGCAATCGGTCTCAAATTTTTCTGAATTAAAGTCAAATTCAGCTTCATCACGAAAACATATTTCCCGGGAATTTTTTTCTGCTTTGGGAATTTTTTTTATCACGAATCACCTTCGAAATTATTGGGGAAACTATTCCTTTCAGCAAAATCGCTATCGTGCATAATTTTTTCGAGGGAACTTTTTCCTTATTTTAAAATGCAAACATTTCCACAAGGAGGTAAGTTGTTAGGTGAAAAATTATTCCCATGGTTCCCATTAAATTGAAATAACCTATCTCCTCAAAATTGTCATATTATTATTTTTGAAAAAGAATAATAAAAAAATATCCTGATGTCTAGCATGGGTGCGCAACAAGGGTATATATATAGATAAATAAGAAAAATTGCATTTTGCATATTATAGAGCAACACATTTTCTTGTGTGGCAATACATATAATAAGAGAAAATCAAAATATCTTTATGTACATATATCAAGAAAAGCGTATCCTCTATCATCTTTATAACAAAGAACTAAGAAAGTAATATGCATGTTGTCGACTTGATGTCTGGCATAAACTTTCTAGGATAATAATTTAATACATATAAATATCTATACCATATACCCACACATTCTAAGAAAGTCAAATGAACTTTCAACTTTATGGAACGTGGGAGTAAATATTATGCTCACCAGATAGATACCAACACAAAGAGTTCTGTTTATATTTATTTCGTTTTTTTGGAAGCCACACAGAGACCACCTTAACTTTATCCTTTATATATTAAACGAAAGATTTTCTGGATATAAATTGCAAAAGAAAACCAGACTATATGTTTATATAAGCTCAAGATTGTTATAAAGTTTTAAAATTGAAGATTTAAAGAGAGGAAGTGATAGAACTTTTTTTTATTTTAGATCAAAAAATAAAAAGATGGGTGAGGAGTTAGGAATTTTTTTGAAATTGAAAATTATATAAGCAACTTTAAACTAAACTAAACTTAAAAAAAAAAACAAAAATCGGCAAAGGTTGTGGAGAGCTTTATTATTCTTTATTATTTCCCGGTCGTAAGTATTTCCTAAAAAAGGAGGTACATAGGTATACCCTAATAAATTTGAAACAAGTCGTTAATTTTTGTTTGGAATTTTTGTTTTGTATCTCGAAGACTATAAAAAATGTTTTGATATACAAGTTAAGCTTTTACGGTTATTGAAAATGTCATCTACGTCAAAAATCCAATTACAAAATGTTTCATTTGATCATTTGTCAATCAATTTAACGTTTTCAAAAACTGCCTTCTACAAAAAAAAAAAATATTTAAACGCGTTTAACCTCGATGCCACAGATTGTGATGAAAACTTGCATAAGGTATAAGCGTTTAAAATCTTTGTTTCCTTGTCATCACACATTGAAAATTTATTTAAAAAAATCAAAATTAATATCTGTTGTAGGTATTCCATTCCAACGCATTTAATCTAGGTACTCGATTAAACACAGACAAAATTAAATTCTGACCTCGAAAAAAATTCAACCATTCTGAATTTTGGTGGAGTTTTTGATGCCACTTTTTGACACATTCTTAAAAGTACTTAGGTACCATAATATCAGTTTTTTGTAAATTGGTCAAAAGGTTTCACTTTTTGTTGAAGAAATGTTTTGACAAAAATTGAACCTTTTTAAATTCTATACACGGAAAAGAATTTAAATTAAGTGTGTCGCAAAACTACATAAAAGTTTGTCAAAGTTCCAAAAAACATAAAATATGTAGTTTTGGACAGAAAATCACAGAGTTTCAAAGTAAAGGAACGCGCATAATATTTCTTAAGAGGAATGGATTTTGAGAAAAATGTGCGCATAATCATTTTTTGAATGTTGATATACTAAGGGTAATCATGCAACGAGATAAGTTTATAAATTGTGTAAAAAGATAAGTTTATGCAAAAGTTTGTGTGAACTTCCTTATTATTTATTTTGATAAATGCTGCGTAATTGAATCAGCTGTTTGTTAAACGTCAAATATTAAACGTCTAATTCTAAAAGTCACAATGACGTTTATATAAGTTTATCCAAATAAATTTGTAGGCATAAGTTTCCGCAAAAAAATCCTTAGATAATTTTATCCAATTTGCCATACAAAATTTGACAGTTCATTTATCAAAAGATAAATTTATCCATAAAATAAACTTATCTAGTGTTTTACGACGTTGCATGAATCCCCCTACTATTTTCCACACAACACCACTCTGGGGTAAAGAACTGAGAATCTATTAGGTACTCCTACACAAAAAAAAAGTGACGAAATTTTGCTGCGTAGAATTCCATAAAATAGAGTTTCCACCCAAAGTTGACTACCTAAAACTATTGGCGCATAATTTTAAACGATTTAGTAAAATGTTAAAGCATTTTTATCATATTGAAAATGCTTTAACATCGTACTAAATCGTTTAAAATTTTGCGACATTGATTATTACTAAAAAATATCGAGTGTTTTCGATATTGAAAAATATCGATAATAAAGGATGAGATATCATGGTATTTTGGTGAGTTCGAGTAGCAATTATGCAGAGATGTAAAATGTCATCAAGAATGTTGACCATAATAGAGGTTTTGCCACCGAAGCCTTTGTTCAACATGACCGATATGGTCTTTTTCATGTAAATTTACCAAATAACATGATTCAATAAAGAAATCAAACATTTTTTTTTTTTAACAAATAGCAGTCTTTTTATACTGTTGACGTCGATAAATCTCACATGGAACACCCTTTACTATGCACCAATCTCAAAATGACACCAAGCCATTGAATTTAATTGGTACACAAGCGCACATAACGTTACACAATGCAAAACTAAATTAATTGACATCGTTCTTCTTATAATAGCTTCACTCAAATATGGTCAAGCGCGTATATCGATGCCTAAGTTACGTGCTTACGGAGGGGTGGTGGGGCATTAATCTGGGTGCAATGGATTTAGGATATAATAAATTATTTTTATTTAACATATATTTTAAATAATTATAACATAAAAATGCAACAAAAAAAAAAGAAACAAAAAATAATTGCGTTGTCGTCTCGTTGCAATGATTGGATTTGGATTGTCAAATTTTCTTAAATTTATTAAGTTTTAATAAGTAAAGGTCACTATTAGGTTGAGACGGTCCCAACGGACCTCGGAAGTCAATAACAGAAATTCGTTGGTTGAAAGTCACTATAATCACACTACGACAAACTGTCAGTGCCTGCTTACACAGTCCTTTTACTGAAAGGCACATCCACTGAGAAAAGTTAATTTATGTGTGCGTAGGACTGAGAAATGTAGATTCCATCCTAAAATCTATCCCGTTTCTACGCACATAAAATCTCACTGTCTCAATAGATGCCCCTTTCAGTAAAGCGATTTCGTAAACAGGCATTTCATCTGAAGTAACAATTGGCGTTTTACTTTTTTGACCCTGAGCAAAGCTCTGAGCAGAAGCTGAGTGGTTAGAGCAAACCTCTGAGGAGATTATGATCAGAGCCCTCAGATTTAATTATGAAACACACTTGAGCACTGAACTATCATTTCATACTAAAATAATAAATTTTTGTTTACCTGAAGTGGACGGACACGACCGGCGGCTTTGGTTTTTTTTTCAAGTCATGTCTGTCAAATCACATAAAAAATAAAAGTTAAGTTGGCTTCGCTCAGCGTTTTGCTCAATTTGCTCGGTCATTTTATTCTGAGCTGAGCATTCTGAGCATGCTCCGAGGTAGCTCCGAGGAAAAAAGAAACACAACTTATGTGCTCTGATTGATGAGGTAAAAAAGAAACATAGAATAATTTATTTTTCACAGCTCTGGGATCTACTCTGAGGTAAAAAAGAAAAACACCAAATAGTGTAAAATTTTAAATAGTTTGATGTTAAGTGAAATAGTGAATACCTAGTGCTTAACGTTTTTGTAAACATAAAGCTCATTGTTAAAATGTTCTAAGTTTTGAACAATTTTTAAATTAACTATTTCTTAAAAACACGCCTAAGAAATGTGACAGTTTGTGCAAAAAAAAAACTAAGCAAACATTCCTTCTCTGACATTTGTAAATGTCAAAGTGGCAAATATTATGGAGTTAGTAGCGCAAAATTTTAAACGATTTAGTACGATGTTAAAGCATTTTTAGTATAATAAAATGGCTTTAACATCGTACTAAATCGTTTAAAATTTTGCGCCAGTATGTTTAAATTCAATTTGTAACCATTTTTAATTAGTAATTAGTAATTAGTAATTCACGTTTAAAATATTTTTCTGAGCTGGCTACATACTTTCACCAAAACACGGCTTTCATTGTCAATTGAAAATTTTGTTTACCTCGATTAAATTTTGGCCTTATCAACATTTAAAACTAAAACTATTTCAAACTTCTGATAATTACAAATATCATAAGTCAAAATAACATGATTCCCACAAAATCAAAACTATGTATCCGCGCCTGAATTAAGTTCTTAAAAAAAAAGAAATATTAGCACTTAAACCTAATAAACTAAAACCCAGAAATATAAAACCAAGAAACTGCGTTTGAAAAAAGGCGACAATTTAAAGCCTCTCAGATTTATTCACTCATATTATATTCGTATACTGGTGGAATGCAGAAATGAAAATGCGATTTAAAATTTAAATGAGTCCTAATGAGCTGAGGCCAACGCGCCACTTTGAGGTCTGAGCCTGAACAATTCATCAGAGGCTCTCGTTATATTTTTACATATATTTATTTATATATAAAGACTTAGTTTATGAGTGTGTATCAAAAAGTGTCATATTGTTAACTGCTGCGTAGCAAGTTCGGACGGACTTAATCAATGCGACAGACGGAAGGCAATTTGAATAATTGCTTTAAATGCCTTCCACTTGCTTGAGGCTGAGGCTGAAGCTGGGGCACCTCACTGAATTTAGAAGAGTATAGTTGGATCTTGTTCGCTTTGATGTATATTGAGAATATGATGCTTGAACTCAGCCAAACAAATAAGACTGGGTAACTGGATCAATTAATTTATGCGCTATATTCTTATTGCATGTTGGCTGGGCAGATCAGTGCCGACCGACGACGAGGCGACGACGACGCCAATCACAGAGGGATGGGACAGCTTAATCAATTTGCTGCATGATTTGATTGTCTTTTTGCTTTGTATGCTGCTTCATCATTTTTGACTTCTGACCGGAAGAATCAACAGTGATTTGGTGTAAATGTATAAAGTGGCGCCAGCAGAACGCAGAACTTGATTGTAGCTGGGTTTTATTTGTACATCAGTAGCTCTATAAAGATTTCTCTTGCTTTCTCATATAAATTTATACAACCCTAAAAAAAAAAGAAATGATGACTTGATCAAGGTTGTAAAGAGGTTAAAAGCATTGAAAATTTAAGGTAAATATTTAATTACATAAATATAAAATAAAATAAAAATACAAAATAAAGAATTTGAAAATAGCCAAAACTATCCCAATAAAATTGATTTATTCTTTTCAAGAAATTATTTTCGTTACGTTCCTTGACAAAAATCTAAAATTAAATCATATTATGATGTGCGCGAAGTTAGCACCGCCATTTTCGATTTTCAAAAATGTGCTGTATTCTACTCAACTTGTGCCGACATGTGCTGTTAATATTTTTTAAATTCGCAAATTTGCAAATTTTACGGATTAATTTTTTGTTGCAAAATTGCGACTTTCAAAAAAATATGAGCACAATACAGCACAACTTTTTTTTTTTGAAAATCGAAAATGGCGGTCGTAACTTCACGCTCATCATACTATGTACATATTTTATCGGATATTTTTGGACATATGTAGGTAGGTATGTATGTATTTATAATTTCGAGGTTATTTCGTTTTAATTTTAGTTTTTTTTCACTTCTTTGCATTTTTCTTGTTTCGTCATTTAAAAAAAAATTCAGAATATTTCTTTAAAAGCCGTCAAAATGGGAGTTTTTAGAAAATCGATGACGAACGCCTTAAAAATGTTTGACTGTAGAATTGTAGGAATCGGTCAATAGAGTCAAAAGTAATCAAAATGTTGAATTAAATGTAATCAAATATGGTAATGCAGGCTATATGGAGAAAGGTACAAAATTATTATCAAATTACATTATCTGTATAAGACTTACGCTGTCGAATTTCTATAGATCTTGCCTTCGACTGAGATACATAATATATCACAAAATTTTCTTTTAAGGGTGTAATATTCTGAATCGAAATATTATTTTTTCATATTTTGAATATTAACAAATAAAATTAATTTCAAATCAATGGATTTATAAAATTATGTGTAACAAGTATTTTTGGTTTAGCTTAAAATAGAAAACAAATTGAAAACAACGGCAACACTTAAAATATCACGTTATATTTTTTTTTTATAAAAGGCATACCTACATTCATCTATTTTTAAATTTTATTTTTAAGTGTCGTTTTATTCAATAGGTCATAAATGAATTTTCTATTTCAAAACTTTAAAAACAAAATCAAAAACATTTTTTTTAAATGTACGTTATTGAAGAGGTACTACTTTTATTTTTTATTTTAAATTTGATTCTGAAAATGTGTATGTAAATTGGTTTTGAGAATTTAAGTTTTATTTAAATTAAAAATTGAGAAAAGTACATACATACATTACATATGTATTTGTTTCTTTCAAAAATCTTTTTAGGCTTTTAATCACAATTTTAAATTTTCAATACTCAATTTCCATACCCTCTCCCCTAATCAATATATGTATTGTTATCTATAAATTCGTCAAATTTGTCAACTTTGTTTGAACAATTCGAAGAACTTTATACCTACCTGTGTTCCATGTCCCGCTATACTCTTAATTAATTCCAACAGTCGTCAAATTTTTTAAAGCGTCAACAGAAAAAAAATCTACTTCCTTCATAAAATAACGGAATTTTATTATGTTCAATCGTTTTTCAGCTTCACTTTCTTTGACTTTATTGCTACTAATTCCATGAAAATCCGCAGTAAAACACCTTTTTCTCATTTATCAAATGTTTTCCTTAACATTTACAAGTCACACTCTAAATTAAAAAAAAAAAGAAAGAAAGAAAGCTTTAAATCATTATGATTTCACCAGGTAAATTTGTATGATTGGACCTTTTTAGTTTCCTCCTCACTAAACCAAATAAAGCACCAAAATTGTCATCTCATTCTAGAAAAGCAAAAAAAAAAAAAAAAAAAAAACCTCTTTAACTATAAAAACTACCAACAAAAGGCTATCCCAACTATCTTCCTTCCATAACATTCCCATAAAACCATTCCATCCTTCATATAAAGGGAGTATTGTTGAGATACAAAAAAAAAAAAAAACTTTGACGTCGTAGTAGGGATGTATCCTTTTTTTATAGCAACCATTCAAACTCCAAACAGTCTCTATATCGGTATGTATGTATGTACAAAAGTACACTCACTATCCTTCCCTCCAGCATAAAATAGGTACTTTCACTTTCATCCCACTTGCCAACCCAACCCTTCTCCCAACAGTCCAAACCCAAACCCTAACATATCGCCACCATCATTGACTTGAACTCTTTCCCATTGAAAATGATATACAACCAAGAAGAAAGCACAAAGCACAATATAAGGAATATAACGAGGAAGAGATAACAATAACGGTATAGGGGGATGTCAGTGCACACAGCGACAGCGACAGCCACAGCACTCATATCCTTATTTTTTTTTTTTTGAATTTTTTTCTCATAGAAAATGATAAAGAATCTTTAAGAAACCCCCCTTTATGCTAACAGTAAATTGGATCAAATTTTCTGTTAAGGTGTCTCTTTGTTGTCTGCTGTTATCAAGTTCACTCTGTTAAAATAAATATTCATTTTTATTCATTTACTTCAAAATAAGCAAAAGAGATACTTCATTCGCTCACTCTCTTATTAAAAACTTGTTTTTGATTGAACGAAATTGAACAAAAGAGAAACGTCAAACTTCTTCACAACAGCTGTTTGTCTTCATTCAACCAAACCGGTGCTTGGCCTGAGAATTGACTTTTCTTCAGAACCTCTGCGATAGCACCGTTTGAATTCATTTAGTTAATTCAGTTTCAGTATGAAAACGTGAGTCGTCATTTGAGCACGACATTACATCGGTGTCTTGCGTTTCGTAAAAAAAGAAAAAACATCAATTCGTTTTTATCGTCATCATATTTTGATAGAACTGCAGCAGTTCTTTTTGTTTTTGTCATTTATTTTTCTTTTTTGTTGACGGTTGAACTGTTTCCTTGTGTTTTTAATTTTTCTTCCGTTGAAAATTGTGTGTTAGCTTGTTTTGTGTGTCGCCTCGCAGCAGCAGCAGACACAGATTCACGGGAGATTTTCTGTCTGTCGGACATCCGGTCGCGTGTGAATAAACCCAGGTGGGAGCTCATTGAGTGATTGTTTTTTTTTTTCGCTGTTCTTGTGTTGCAATGGATTACCAGTGTTTCTTGTGCTCTTATGTTTGTTTTGTTGCAATTGAAAGGAAGTGTTTTGTGTTGAACTGAATCGAATCAAATAATAAAAATAAAAAAAATACATAAAAAACCCCAATTAAATTAATGAAGTAATAAAATTTAGGGGTGCATTTTTGAGATTATACAACTACAGTGATTTACAGAATATACTGTCAACTTCACGTGTTTACTTTACTTTGACAGTTACAGTTCCGCATGAAAGATATCGCCAAGTAATCAACAAAATAGCGAGACGGTGACGTTTCAATTGACTTCGATAGATTATTGTGTACGTACATACATTACATTTATTTAAGTATTATTTACTCTCTTTGTTTATTTTTGTAACATATTTTATACTTAATGGGTAATATGTATGTATTGAGTTCTTATCATGATTTGGAGCGCCACTACTGAAATTCAAATATTGATAAAGAAAAAGAAATAATAGGTACCTACCTAAATATCTATTGTATTTCCCATTTTATGTTGTTGTTTTAAGTTTAGCTAATTTTTTATTGAACTTTTAAAATGATATCTATCTCAGGACCTGTTCAGTGTTCAGTTCTCTCTGACATTGATACGGGACCAGAAAATTGACATTTTTTTTTTGTGTTTATTTACGGTGACCGTGAAAAACAGCTATTTCTTTATTTAATTCTATCTGTCAAATGGAATTCAATAATAATAAATTTTACATTTTGAAAAAGGTTTGAATTCCACAATAAAATGGCAGGTCGGTTCGGGTTAATGGTGAATCAAGAGGTTAATCTAAACAAATGGCAATTCGAAGGGTTGCCAAAGTGTAGTGATAGTGGTGGGGCATTTAAGGAACGAACAATAAGAATGTTTCTTTTTTTTATATTTATTTATTTTTGTATGAGGTTGGGGGTTCATTTTATTTTTGTTTGCTTTATATGTAGGTAAGTTTTATTTTTTTTATTTTTAGTGTTGTGATGCGTGTGAGTTTAGATATTAATGTGATTTATTTTTATGTGAATTGTGTATGCTGTCATGATTTATTTGTTGGTCATAGTTTTTTTTCCTGTTTTTTTTTTCTTTTAATTTATTGCTTAGTGACAGGACCTGAAATTGAAGATAATTTAGATGAATGATTTTAAAATTTATTGATAGGAGATTTTTTCGTTTGGTAAGAAATCAGGTTTTTGCAATTTTGGTTTTAGCTTTTAAGCATCACTGAAAGTTAATTAACTAGAACCTTCTTTTCATTCAGCCAAGGATATTTTTTAGGTAGGTACCTACATTATTTAGGAATTAAATTGTTTTCTGTAAAAAGTCTAAAGCTGAAGAAAAATTGCATATTGGTACCTACCTATGCAAATGTTCAGATTTGTGTGTTTTAGGCCAGCGGGAGGTGACGTTTAAACAAAATAAATTTGTAGGTATTAATTTCACATACCTACCTAGGTATAATATTTTTATTTTTACTTTTCTATTGGTTTCGTCATAAAATAATTTTGAAGTTTAAATAAAATTTAACATGATAATGGAGAAGTGCAAAAAAGTGGTTTTCGTCATTATATCCCTTAATTTGTGCGTTTTTTTGCATCTTAAACATTTACTTAACATCGTGTCAGAGCCCGAAAAGGTGGACCGCGATTTACTTCAATTTTGGTACCTATGTACATTCGATTTGTAGGTACATATACATATGTTTCCTAGAGAAGCATTCGAAATTTTTATTTAAGCCCATCTAGAATTATGTTTTAGTTATTTTTTTTTCATTTTAATTATCAACCTTTAATTTACAACCTTTAATGTTTGAAGTTTCAATATAAAGTTTTAGGTTTTTGCAAAAAAGTCACAAAACGGAAATTGGGTTCTAATCTTTTTTTTAGAAAATTACCTTATTTTTGGGTTATTTGTGTTATTATTAGTGCATACGCATTTGACGTTTAGAAACACGCCAAAATTAATAAAATTAATTCTAATAAATTATTGGCAAAAATATGGTTGCAAAATGAACAAATAATGCGTTTCGATAGTAGGTAATGCTTTTGCATAAAAATTTCGTTTTGGGTTTTCAAAAAGTTGACTCTTGTTTGCAGTTGATGTTTAAGAAAATCAATGCAATAGCATTTTTGATGAAAATGACATTTGCGACAATGCCCTGTAATTGTAGGTATATGACATTTTTTAGTTAGTTTTTAGGCTATGAAGATATCTTTAATTTAAAGACATGGTCGTTTTCGGAAAATGAATTTTAATCGTTTCGCAAATTTTTGTTTGATCTTTAAAATTAACCCGCAAATCGATAATTTCGCAAAAGTTTTATGTAACGCTTATTATTAGGTAGGTAGGTGACAACTTGCTATTTTGCCTGTAATTATTCTCGTTTTAAAATCTTGCAATTTCGTTATTTTATGTAATTTGCAAAATGGCTTTCACTAACGTTAATTATTATTATTATTGTTTTGCAAAACGATAACATGCAAACAAATAAAACTTACGAAAAAATTTAATACCAAATAATTAAATTGCAAGACAAGAAATAGCTAAATGAAAATTTGTAAAAAAAAAAAAAATCTGCCAGATCACACCCATCGTCCAAAATTACATTGTTCTGAATTAATACCAAATTTCTTTCGTTAAATATTGAGTTATAAGTGAATAGGAATACTAAATAGTTTTTCCAAAAGCCATGTTTTAAATATTTTCTCTATCTCATTTCCATCAGCGGGTAAAAAAATATGTAGGTATACATAGGTACATAGTTATTAAAATCTATTTCTACAATTTAAAGGTTTTTTCCAAATCTTACACAAATTTGGGGAAATTCATTCTGAGACGATAAAATTCTCAGTCTAGTCTCAAGTTCGTTATTTCATCTAACAAAATCAGAGAAGATGACAACGAGACCGAGATGAAATGAGACAAGACTCGGTTATACGAGACCGGTACTGATACCGAGACAATTTTGATGAAATTTTTCAATGTTGATGAGACTAAAGCCGGATCCACACTTATCGCATGTGGTGTGTTGTGGAGTCGTGTGTCGCTTAAATGTATTTAATATGCGTAGAGTTATATTTATCTCGTGTGATGTGTTGTGGTGTGTTGTGTTGTGTTGTGTGAGAATCAATTTTTTACCGATTGCGCCATACCACGCTGGGTCGGAGACATATTTTTCAGTGGGAAAGATAAGACAGTGGTCGGGGAAGAGAATAAGTAAATAGCGAAATTAAAAATTAAAGTTTGAAAGTCAAAATTTCTGCACATTCAGCGACACAACACAACACATCACTCCACAACGCACCACACAAGATAGGTGTGGCTCCGGCTTAAAGAATCATCTGCAAAAGTCTCTTCGGCTTTTGTGACGTGGCCTATATACATAATTATAAGTTCATAATTATGAAAAAAAACTACTGTTGACTGCAAACAGACTGAGTTGCAACATTAACCCGTTTGACAGGAAGTGATAACTAAAAGGGACCTACTATAGTATTAATTTTCCAACCCAAGTTATAAAAGTAACATTTCAAACGCATGGTGGGTAATACTTTTGCTATGACTATATAGCTTTTTTTAATTTATTTATCCACTGACAAACTGGTATAAACTGATCTAGGTAACACTTACCATACATATATCAGCAAACATTTCCTTATTTCCAGAAATTAGTTCAGAAGGGCTTTATTTTTACAAATTAAACCAAAATCTAGAATTTCAGGAACTTTAAAGGGCTTTAACTTTAAATAATAGTTATCGGAATTTGTATTTACATTTCCTATCCACGCATTTCGGTGTACCTTGCCCTATATAAAATAATTTAATTACAACTCTGATGGAAGCAAGTATAAGGTGCTCCAATTTTCCATCATCGCACTACTGCCCTTATAGCGCTTACATATACATAGTAGTAAAACTATTCTCCATCGGTGCACGGTACCTACATCCGGATTTATTGACACATGAGTCAATCAATCACTATACCACCACACCACCCATCAAAAGCTGAAAACACACACACACACACCCGTATACCCGTCCTGTTTATGTGTGGGCCTATAGAGATTGTGATATAGAAAGTTACATCGACGGACACGGGCTTACCGGGAGCTATCAACATCAAGGCAAGCGAATTAGATTCAATTAAACGATTTCGATAGGACAACACGTCTATCCTATCCAGCAGCAGCAGCAGCAGCAGCTTCAGCTTCGTATCGTATGTACCGACTCTCGGCGGTGGCGGCCTTATCACTCTCGATGGTTATGCCAATAAAAACGATGAATTAGGTGATAGGCACATTCATTAGCCTGCGAGTCTCTCTCTATAACGACCCACTCACTGCCTTTCTCACTTCACAACATCAAACAGAATCAATCTGTCAAAAGACATGCGGGCCTCGTCATCGATGCGTCGTCATTGACGTCGTCGGTCGTCGATAAAAATGGATGGATGGATGCATGTCATGCAAGTTTTCAATAGATTGATCAATTTCTAGAGTGTATAATATATATCTATGGAAAAAAAAACGATGAAGTGTTCTTTTTTTTATGGAATTTGCACTTTTTTAAAGCTCAAGATTGATATGATATTGTATCAAGCTCTTCATACTTAGCTGTAGAAATGATGCTGGATGAGACGTTCAATCAATTATAATTTGCTGTAATTGATTACAAACAAACATTAATCAAAGAGAAACTTAATTATGCATTTTGATAGAATAAGATGAACATTGCACAATCCGTGTACTGTATACATTGTACGTACACCCATGCATATAAACATCAGCTTCAGTATAATGCTCTAGATGGAACCTCGTGTATATGGGTAAACTTTTAGTGATGATGGTCGATGGTGTTTGCTTGGCTTAAGTACCGGCACCTTGGAGGCATCTTTGATACCATAATATATAGGAATATTGAATCCGGTGAAAATCTAGGACGGATGCGCCGTGCGCCTCACTCCATAAGTCTCCTTCTTCTATGATCTTCTGTCTATGATGATGGCTCTTTCGGTTGACTTGAATTTAATTTCATAAAATTGCATCATGTGGAACGAATGAGTAGGTACCTATAGATTATGTGTTTCTTTTTTTGTTTGTTGCTGTCTTGATGGAAAACTGGAGAATGCAAACGTGCTGAGTTAGATTTATGTATATGAGCGAACGAAATCATTTTAATTACATTGAGCGCATCCAATGTTGATGAATCTTGAGAGGATGTATCATACGTATAGGTATAGGTATGTATAGGATGTAAGAGGAGGTTTAAATATCTTCAAGGCCTTTTGCTGCAAGCATAGCTTGAGGGTGCGATATAGTGCATAGTAGGTATATGGGGGAAATAATAGTACCATAGGTAATTTATAAGTTTAAGCCACAGGGAGTATAGGTACACGAAGATTTTAAATTAGACTTTCTATAACATTCTGATGGGATTTCAAATGAAGCAATTTCATCACTTTTCCTGCTTTAATTTTTTTTTTAGATTCTTATGCAATGTTCTAGTAATCGTTGGGGGCTCATAAGATATCTCAATCCAAATATATAAAAAAAGGTTGGGTTGGGTTCGGTTTTGTTTTGTTTTTAATTTTCTTTTACTTATCCTAATTTTTTTATATATATGTAAAATGAATTTGTGTTGCGACAGCTCCTGGAAACTTATAGGCTTTTACTCGCTTCAACAAAAATGTTTAATAAAAGGCTTATGGGCGAATTTTTTTCAAAATAAAAATTTAAAGAATTGATTCTTGGATTTAAAAAAAAAAACCATAACATGATTCTGAAAGTTTTTCTGTTGCTTTATTTTTTTTTAGGAAACTACCCTCCGGGCCAAATGTTCCAAAAAATTAATTCCTTCACGTACCTGCATGTAGGTAATTTTTCTTAGAATCATTTACCATAGTATTAACATTGAAGTCAGAAATACCTTGCATAAGAGGTAGGGGAGACTGGGGACAAAAGTAACAAATCATGAAAGTAACAAGCCCATTTACAGCTTCAATAAACGTGTTGAAGCATTTTCTTGTATGCAGTTTTGTAAACAAAACAACTAAACTCTTCTCATACTATAGCCAATTGTTATCGATCAGTCGTGAGATGGACACGTGCCACAGTAAAAAGAAAGAAAAAGTTCCTCATTTGAAATTTGTTTAGCTGGCGGGTTTTTATATAAAAAAGGGATTCAGTCTCAATATTTTGACGCAAGTTTCTACCCAAGCATTCTTTAATATATTGTTTTTTAATGTCTGGTCATCATTTAAAAAACTGTAATAATTTGAATAAATTATTTAATTTTTTTTTTCGAAAAAATGAGAGCATATGGACAAAAGTAACACTTAACCACGGGAATAAAAGTAACAAGGTACTTTCACCAGCAAGAAATTTTGTAATGTTTATCTGAAAGTTATCATGTGTTTTTCGTTATTAGCAAGCCCCATATTAATGTAAGAAGAACTATTTAAGGGATGATTGACACGTATATTTATAAACACATTTATACTGAAATATTAAATCAAAGGTCCCTCTTTTAACTTTCACTACTGTGAAACAACAATTCACTGGTCAAAAAAATATGGTTAACGAAATCCATACTTTATTAGGCAATATGATTAAATTATCGATTAAATACGGTAGTGAAAATTAGTGTTAACTTTGGGTTACTTTCGTCCTGGACATATAGGACAAAAGTAACAAGGGAGAGTTTTGGAGAAATGATAACAGCTATGTGAATTCGTCATTTTATTATAATTTTACTACATCAGTTTTTAGATAAATAACCCACCTTTAAGGTGGCATATTAAGTTTTCTGTTATTCCTACAAACGACCGGTCTCCCCTAAATTTTTTTCTGAGCTAAAACAAAAGTTATGATATCTATAGAATTATTTTCAAACCTCCAGCTATAGTTTCAAGTTAATCGATCCAAATGTCGCGGAGATGACTTTATTTGATTGAAATTTCAATTTTGAGTTTTTTTTTTAATATACGCCTTATTCAGCGTTTGCCTAGGAGTCAATAAAATTAGTAGTTCTATAAGTTTGTTTTTAATTTTTAACTGCAACATAAAATTCTCGTTTTAAATAAAATTCTCAATCAAACAGTTTCTCCTCAGTTCAAGTTCCCAAAACATTTATCTTCACAAAAAAAAAAAAAAAAACTTCCCAGCTATTAACTTAACTTTATACATCTTAATTAAGTTTTTTTCTAACTTCGTATGTATATGTATTTATTTTATTTTCTAACGTAGGTACATAGATACTTTTTCCGTGTACCTAAACAAGCCTTATTTGTCCCAAAGCATGCTCGTAAATAAAGTATGAAACAAAACGTAAAAAATAAAAGTTCAACATTTCTTTGGTTGTATGTTGGTATTTTATTCTTGATTACAACTTACGACTATGCGTATTTTTTTTTGAGAAAAACAACACAAAAAGAAGGAAAGCATTACTCTTGATTTTCGTAGTTACGAATAAAGAAAAAAAATTATCGCAGTTTTAATTACAGCATAACCTCCATAGTCCTAAATGTGACAATTTCCTTTTTTTTTTTAATTACTCACGGTGTCAACGATTTCCTTTTCCAATTAAAAAAACTTCTCCCCATTTTACTTCTTGGGTATAAAAAAAAACAAGGACAACATACAGAAAAGCAACAAAAAAAAAAAGTTTACTTTCCTTAATTTTCAATTTGGAACTTTAAATGTTTTTAACCTTCCCAACATTTTGCCCTTTTTTATCAAAAAGTTGACAAAAAAAAGGAGGTATCCATTTTAGTATTGCTTCGTACACAATACCATGAGTATTCCTACATTGTTTGTATTTTCTTTGCTTTTTTTTTTTTTTTGGTTTTAAAATAGGATTATGTTAAAAAAAAAAACATAGAGAGGAAATTAAAAATACAGCAGCTCTAGTAAATTTATTTTAATACTAAATCCGGCCCCACCAAAAATTATGCTATATACTGTTTTGTGACAACAACAAAGGCAACTTCAGCATCTCTGTATATTTTTGATGAGGAAGTAGGTATGTGTTGTGTAAATGTATAAACATCATGAATAATTATGCAGTTAACGCTCCAAGTTAACTTTCCTCCGTATATCCGATCTACCTACCGGCATAATTAAGTTTAGGTAGGTGGAGTCCTTTTGACTTGGTTTTGTTTTTTTTTTTTTTGCTCCCAAGAGCCAGAGGATAAAATAAGTAACTAGGCTAAACGGTTTCCTTGCTTGATGTCTTTAAATTGTTGATACAGATTAAATAAAATTTCAATTCACATCACTTTAATTGTTTATCTACTTTTTATCTAAAAGTAAAACATTAAATAAAACGAAACAAAACAAAATAAAATAATAAAATAAAATAAAATAAATAAAATAAATAAAATAAAATAAAATAAAATAAAATAAAATAAAATAAAATAAAATAAAATAAAATAAAATAAAATAAAATAAAATAAAATAAAATAAAATAAAATAAAATAAAATAAAATAAAATAAAATACAAAATATTAAATTGAATACGATAGAAAGATTTTTACTTTCGGTATTTAGAATTATAATTGCTAGTTATTTTCCGCACAATTTACATGCGTAAATATTCTATATTTCAGTTGAATAATTATATTAATTATTACATTATGCACCTATAACGGACACCTCCACAATTTTTTGACAAATTACTACCTCATCGATTTCTGGTTTTTCGAAAAAATTTATCAATCAAATTAATTAAAATAAATAGCAGGTTTAAATAAAAGCAAGCTTTATATCTGGTTAAATTCCTTTACTAATGGGAAAACAATTCAATTGAAATCTTTCGGATATTATGAATAATTTTATTTTTTTTAAGAAACTTGAAATAACGTATGACAAATTCACCAAACCAAAACGAAACTAACAGAAAAATAAAAAAAATCTGAAGTTCCTGAGAATGAAAAGATTAGATCCTATTTGCTGAAATGAAACTTAAATATTAAATTAAAACATAAGAGGTTTTACATTATACAGTTACGGTGTGGAATAATTATAGATCATAAGCATTTAGTATTAAAAGTTGAAGGTTTTGAATGAGGGTTTAAGTTTCAGCATAAGATTAAAGATTCGTAAAATTGAACGGGTTTAAAACAGTAAAAAATCAATAATATATCCTGAATTATTTCACCCCCCCATGGCCTCCCCCCGCCAACAAAAATAAATGTCATACCATTGTTGCGGGTGAATCTGCAAAGGCCAAACTTCTATTATATCTCACCAATCCAGCAAATGCGATGTCTTGGCTAATTTAACAATTTCCCATCAAACCAAACGACTGTGATGATGATAATGACGACGAAGCTATAAATCCGCACCCCATATCAAATTGAAAATTCAGCCTTCCTTCTCCACTGACTGATGATGTTTCATCTGCCCTTTTTATTTTTTGTTGTTGTTGCCTTCACCCGTTGATGGGTTTGCTTATTTAAAGCTAGCAAATGCTTTAACATGCAGCTCCCTCTATATTCGATTGCTCTATACATAAAGTTTGTTATTTTGCTTTTTTCTTTAGTAATGCTCCTGATGATGCTGATGCGCGATGACGATGAAGATTATATGATGATGAAGAACGCGGTGTTTGTATCATAAAAAAAAAAAGCCGCACATTCCTTTTCACTTTGAAATAAAGATGCACAGTCTTGGAAAACTAATTTTCTGCAAAACAAACTGCAAAAAAAATTATAATTAGACTAGCAGTCTATATATAAGAACTTGGGGCTGATATATGGGGGCGAGGATTGGTTATAGAGGTTTTGCCCTTTTTCTGCGGCAAAATGCCGCATAGTATGTGAGAAAAGACATTCTATAGTGTGCTGTTTGCATATTATAACTTACGTGCCCTCCCGCCCGCACACTCCATTGCACCATTGGCAAGGACGGTTAATGGATATTTACTGCATCAATGTCGGCATCTATTTCTCATCCGCTTCCATCAATCTGGTCGTTTTCAGGGATAATAAACCCGGTAAATTAAAAGTTGAACAAAAAAACAAGGAAGAGGGAAGAACTTTATGAATCATCATCAACCAGCAGGCAAACCGCCGCCGCTTGATTTTAGCTACATTAGCCACCCAGAAGAACGCACTTAAATTTTTTTTATTTTTATTTTCTAATTTTTTTTTGTGATTAAAATAGAAGGGACTTAGCCAAATCTATTGTTGTTAAATTTGTGAATTTAATTAATTTGCAGTCCTATATAAACGAGCAGGTCGATGATATGACAAAAATAGAAATTCAAAGGAAATTCGTATTATATTAGAATGAGTAATAGGATTTGTTTTAAGTTTTGGCAATGGCGCCCAACGATAGGCTGAATGTTTTGTGATACACTTTTTGAATTCATTGAAGACATTATTTTGGGTATACGTATATAGTGAAGCAGCAGGGGATCAATTTATTATCTGCCATGATTTGGATATACCTATTTAGCTGTTGTTGACAAATTTGGCGCCAGTGGTGATGCGCTTCTGTATACTGAAAAGGAAAAGAAAGTAGTTCTGATGATTAATTAGTGTCCTGTGTTCTATATGATTATACTTACTAGCACCACAGCTTTTTTTTTTTTTTTGGGGGGGGGGGGGATGGGATTTGACTGCTATAAGGAAAAAAAATAAAAACCTACGCCGCAAATGTCTAAAAAAGAGATTTTTAGATTTTATTTCATTATTTTCACAAATTGTTTCTTCATTCATCCGGTTAATTGGTATAATCTGGTCTTATACGTTTAAACGATAAGTTTGATGATTTTTTTGCACCTCTATCAAGATTGGCAATCATCAATAAATAATTGATAAATATTGAAAAAAATGTTACAAAAGTCAGAAGTTGGTTGATTTAATTTTTTTTTTAAATTAAATATTTTCAAAAAATTGAAATGCAATATTATTTAAACTATTTATAAGCACCATTTTAGAAAAATATATCAAAATCAATCAAGTCAGTAAAACAATAATACATATATGAATAACCAAAAAAAAATAAGGCAATTTTATAAGAAAAACGTCAAAATCATATTTCTGTTGTGGGGACTTTTCAGCAAAAATCTGAAATGCAGTATTATTTAAATTTTTTTAAACATTACATGGGCAAATTTTTGTATTAAGGTTGTTTGATCAATTTTCAAAAAAATAAAAAAAAAAAATATGCATGACTAAATTTTAAAACAAAAATGTAAAAAAAAACATAAGCACTGATAAATTAATTTTTTGTTTGATTTGTTTTTTGTTTAAAAAAAAATATTTTCAAAATTTGTTAAATGCAATATTGTTTATTTTACTCAGAAGCACTCGACTGCAAAATTACAAAAAAATCGGTCAAGTAATTAAGAATTTATACTTGACAACTAAAAAATAAGGATATCTACATTTTCTCAAAAAAAAATTCAAAATCAATGTCCATCAAGTTAGCATTACTACTTCAAAATTTTATGATTCTAATAATTGGATTAACTGTCGTGAATTTGTCGTGAATTTGACGTAAATTTGTCGTAAATTTGTCGTGAATGAAAAAAATGTGTCGTTTTTTTTTTTTTTTTTTTTTTTTTTAATAATCTCTGGCAATGCTAACTTTACGGCAAGTTAGCATTACCACCCTAAAAAAAATTTATAAGAAAACGGAGTATGTCATTAAATGTCGTGAATTTGTCGTAAATTTGTCGTGAAAAAAAAATATAGCACTCTTTTTTTTTTAAATAACTTCTGGTAATGCTTCACGGTCATTACCACCTCCAAAAAAAAAAAAAAACGAGTATGCCATTAGCTGTCGTGAATCTGTCGTAAATTTTTCGTGAAAGAAAAAAAATTGTAGGAATTTTTTTTTTTATTTCAAAAAATTTTTGAAATTGCATCTATGAATTCGGCATTACTAACTATAAAGACGGTAATGCTATCTTAACCGTCAACATAAAAATTTTGGTTAAAACCTCGATTTCTTTACACAGGAAACCAATAAGCTCACCTTAAAGTAAAGTTAAAAAAAAGTTCATATAAAAATTCTTAATAAATTTAATTTCTTTCTTTGAAAATGAATATCAAAACTTTCGAGGCAAAGTTTCAGATTTGTATCTATAACTATTCCAATTAACAAAGCCAAAGTTTCATGCCATACATATACATATATAACAACAAACTTAATATAATAACTTTATCGCATTTACACATAAAATCCATAAAACAAATTGGATATATCACATCATAGGTAGGTTGTACAAGAATAAGATACAAATTCGTGTCAAAGGTTCGTCTTATCTCATTATAACACAAGCACGTATCCTTCAAAGCACGTTGGTTAATAAATCACATTGTGTCCCGACTAAATGTGATCTTATCAGTTGTAAACTCTTTTTTACATTATCAACCCCCCAGCTCCTTACCCTCTACCTTCTAGGTATACTTTTCCCACTAAACTGAAAACAACATTTCACAAACAATCTCATATTTCATACAAAAATGGGATATAAATTAAACAAACTATGCTCTCTTATTCGAAAGACCGTATATACAGGCTGACGGTGGATGGCGGCAGCGGATGTTAGGCTGTGACAAGAAACTATATTCTAAGCCAGTTCTGAGCCAAGTTGACATTTAAGATATGTATACAAAATGAAAAGTATCTGAGCATGTTATCGCCCAGCACGCATGCATAAATCTTTTATGATTATGAGCGCGTATATATTGTAAATTTACAAAACACATACACATACAAATACACACAGATATATCAAAAAAGATGTAAATGTGATGTGGCTCCGAAAAGGCTCTCTAGTTTATGTCACGTTGACTGGTTGAATTTAAATAATAATTTTCGACTGTTTTACTCAGTTTAAGGATCTTAGGGCAAGGACGTGTTGTCAAACTTACTCCCAGAGTCCTGACTAAGATACTACTCGTACCTATAGAATATGATACATCACATGCTTGACTGAGGCCGTAATGGCTATGACTATGGCATGGATCTGGATGGCATTCCCTGGAATGTGTATTATAGAGGGTGCGTTGTTGTTTATATATGTAGTTGTGTTATATGTATGTGTAGGGTAGGCGGCTCCTTTCATTATTGTGCGGCAGAACTATATATTCCCTAATGGTTGGCAGTTGGGCTTTATTGGCTTTTGTCGTTCATAAATTTCATTCATTGCTATCCTGTTTTGGGGAAGGATAATGTCTGTTATTCATTCTTTCTTTTTTTTCTTTTTTTTCTGTCAGTGGCGGAACAGCTTATTTGGCCAAAAAATATATGAATATGACAATGAATAACGTGGTATGGCATAACATTCGCTGGAGAATGGATATCTATCTACCATATGAGCTGGATTCCGCTGTTATAGTGTATAGGGATCTTAAGGGATTTATAGGTAAAGAACGATGGTATGGTATACCTAACCTATAGGTTGTGGTTGCTAAAAATAAAGACATTCGACTATCAAAAATCAATTTTTGGGTTACCGCAATGGCAGATTCGCGTTTCTTATGGTCATGAGTGTGTAAAATGGTAATATATTATTTTACCTTTTTTGGGTTAATTGCCTACATGGCTAATTGGTACTTAAAGAATGAATTACCTACATATTAAGTAGTTTGTTGGAGGCCCTGGTTTTTATGGAAATGACATATGGGAATGTGTTGACTTTGTTGTTTTTGTTTGGATATTAAAAAATAAATTAAGCTAAAACCTACATCACTAAAAAAAGAAAAAAAATCCTGATGAAGACCGCGTGTGCTGAATGAATGTCCTTTCGCTGGTAAAATAAGAGAGACGAAAGTTCTTTTCGGTTCTGGAATCGATCGAATTTTTGTTTTTGTAATAAGGTGTTTATCACTTTCATCATAGAACAAAAACGAACTAACGGACCACCAAGCCAGAAATTTTGTTGGGTGCAATCCAGGTTTAAGCAAACGAAAAGCATTTTTTACCGTCAAACACACACACAGACCTAGACACAAACACACACATACACACACACACACACACACACATTTTCGAATATCGATATCGAAAATTGTCGTGAATATGTCGTAAATTAGACACTTGACAACCAAGTTAGAATTACCACTCCCCAAAAAAATAGTAAAATGAATTCAAAATAAAAAATTAATTTGTAAGTAACTGTCGTAAATTTGTAGTAAAATTACTACAAATCCACGACAATGAATGACATACATATTTTATTTTTTATTTGTTTCGCAGGTAATTTTATTTCATTTTATTTAAAATAACCGATAAATTTACGACAAATTTACGACAATTAATGACATACTCCGTTTAATAGTTTATTTTTTGGCAATTTTATCTCATATTATTTAAAAAAAAAATAAGTGCGACAAATATTCTCCTTCACGTCATTTTTACGAACAATTTACGAAATTTAATAACTTACTCAAACGAAAAAGAAATGTTTAAACAATTAATAAAAATATTAAATAGAAAATATTAAAATTAATCCAAAACAGAAAAAGGAATTTATAAATAATTGTCGTAAATTTGTAGTAAAATTGCCATCAAAGAAAAAAAATTTGTCGCGATTGCTAACTTCTCAATAAAGTTATTTTTGACTTCAAATTTACGACAAATTCACGATAAAATTACGACATATTCAAAACAGTTAAATGACTTACTCCCATTTTTTTAGTTTATTTTCAGGTAATTTTATTTTATTTTTTTTTTTTTCAAAAAACAAGTGTGACAAATATTTTCTTTCATAACCAATTTACGACAAATTTACGACAAATTTACGACAATTAATGGAATACTCTTTTTTTTAGTTTATTTTCAGGTTATTTTAAAAAAATAAAAAAATAAAAATACTTTCTTAATGGAAAAATTATGTTCTCGTCGTCTTGGAATTATTAAATATTAGGAATAGGTTAATTATTTCCTTGTCTTCTTCAAAACTCGGTGTTCTATATTATAGGTATACTCATCAGAGCATCTTTCAACTTTTTCAAGGCTTTGAAATAATTGTCATCGGAATATCAAAGATTATTTTTAACCTTTTAAATGCTTAAATATTTACTATAAATATAAACAAACAAATTAGTTCTTTCCTTTCGAGAGTAACATTACTCGTTATTAGCTTTTCAAAAGCATCATATTCATATTATGTATAACAAATTCAAAGGTTTTAAGGCCTAAAGTTACAAAAAAAAAAAAAAAAAAAAACACCACGCCGCTTATATGAAATTGTATCATATTTATTTAATCTGATATCCAATTACCACTTTTATTTACCAAACAATGTTTATTTGGTTAGTCTTTTTAAAAAAAAAATATATACGAAAGCAAATAAACCGACAGAGGTCTCTTTGATATAAGTCTATATTAATTGTTTTGTTGTTCCAATCGTTTCTTTGCGTGTGAACTTCAAATAACGTCATGAAGCCAGCCTCCAGATAACTATCAGCCAAGTACTGATGATGTATTATATATACCTATACAACCATTGACATTGACTAGTTGCTTATTTCATGAGCTATATAAGATATAATTCATTGATGATAGAGGCGTTATACGATCTATTGTTAAATCTATGCCTGGTCACTATTTTTGTTTAAAATGAATAACCACGATCTATAATCGGGTTGGCCATGATGGTGATCGACCCCGTAGACCTTGGACTGAATAATCCATCGAGACCTCTTGGAGCGAAGAATATAGACAAAATATTTCTAGGTAACCTGAACTCCCATTAATTAGTTTATTGTGACACCAATAAATAGATAAGCCAGTATAGGTACTGTTTTATGTGTTTGAATGCACTTTAATAATCCCCCATGATGTAGAGCCCCCACAACGCATGACATACATAATTTCCACTCATTCAACGTCAACCCATCCGAAGGCAATTAGAGTCAGTAAACCATAACTCTACACATCCAAACACTAATCAAATCACATTTGCTCCAGTTAAAGTATATTCATACGATAAACCAAACAAAACACAATCTCCCCCTGATATGATATAAAAATATGTGTAGAAGGCTTTTACCACTCTCCAATCTCCAACCGATTCAACCAACATATCGAATCAAAACAAATAACTAAACAACTGGGTCACCAGAGTTCAAAACTTTTTTTTTTTTTCATTTCTTCATCTCTGATTGTGAGTTTAAATAATGAAAAATTATACAAAAAAAAAAATTGTATTAGATTACAAATAGAATAAAAACCCCTTCCGTTGCTGAAAGAAAAAATATAGTATGATTGGTGTTTTATATCAAATCAAAACACAAATACGAAACTCTTCAGAATTAGAACCCCCCACCGAACTCAATGCGGACGCAGCTGATATGTGGTTATGAAGTGACGATGATCTGTCCTGGGGAATCACTTTAAGTTGCTTCTTGTTCTTCCTCTCAAAGATAATGGAAATCTGATAGCATCCATATACACTTTGAAGAACGAAGACGACTTTTTGTACAAAACAATAATAAAACAATGTCTCAGAATCTGGTGTAAATTGATCATCGTAGTTGTAGTCGTTCGTCATCATAAATTTATTAAAAGGGTCTTTCTTTATAACAGGCTTCTTTAATCTACACTGATTCATATTTTTTCTACATGTAGATAATATAATAAATTAAATGGCACGACTGCGTTGCAAGAGGTTGCTCTTACTGTAAATGATTATTTAAGGGGACACAAACTTACTATATCATGGGTGTTTGCATTGTTACGGGTGTGACACTGGTAGTATTCATGGTTAACACATCATAATCTGAACCAGTTTAAAAATAAGAAACGAATATGTGAAAAACTGTCGAAAATTCAAATTAGAAATTGTTACCGATGTGACAAATTATTGCTACGGGTGTGACACTGATATACTCATGGTTAACACATGATATTCAGAACCAGTTCAAAAATAACCAATTTGTAAAAAAACCGCCCAAAATTTTATTTTAAAATTGTTACGGATTTGACAAATTAGTGTTACGGTTGTGACAAAGTATAATTTTTACAAACAAACAAAGTAAAAAAAATTTACTTAAAATTTACTTTTTTAAAGTGGGAAAATATACTCGCTAAAAGTTTATTAAACTAAAATTAAATTAAATGAAAATAGATTTTTGTGTTATAATTTTCTTGGACTGTAAATTCCATATCTATAAAAAACAAAAATCGAGATTATTTTAAAAATTCTGTTACGGTTGTGACACAATTTTTAACAAACGGTTCCTAACTTTCTACCTTTCCTAGCAACATGATTACTCCTGATCCGAAAGCGAAATAAGTAATCTAATCTAACTAAAATGAATAATTGTGTGTTCGTCTCTAATGTTTTCGCGTATTGTTGATCCGATTGAGTTTAAATTTTCAAAATTTATTCCTACCAACGTCGGAAAGGTTTAAAAAGTGTTTTTAACAAAATCCACCCACTGTCACGCCTTTTTTTCTTATAATTAAGTTTTCTTCTTATTCAACGACTATAACTAAACATTCTTAAACCTAAAACATGTTATTTATAATTAACACACTCAATATTCTATTTATATAATATATACTTATAAATGGGTGTTTTAATTGTTACGGGTGTGACACTGATATACATTTAAAAAAAAAAATGATATTCAGAACAAGTTTAAAAAGTAGGGGAAAAGATGCTGTGAAAAACTGTGCGAAACATTATTTTTAAATTGTTACGGGTGTGACAGATTAATGTTACGTGTATGACAAAGTATGATAAAATAAAGAAATTTTGAATGGAAAATAATTGTAATCGAAATTGTAATTATTTAACACGAAGAAGAAAATACACCTGTCCTTGGAAATTGAAGTCTTTTCACTAAAAATTAAATTTTTTTAAAGTGAGAAATTACTCCCTAAAAGTCAATTAAATTCCCATACATTTACTACGGAACAACTTTTTCCATCTCTCAATGTTTGTTATGTCATGTTTGGTTAAAACATTGAGTTTTTTTTTTTTTTTTTGCGAATACTTAACTCGCCCTTAAAGTGCCTGTATACATCCAACTCCGCTAATGAAAAGATGAGATATCATGCTTAGATGGTTTTAGACTTAAGAGTGTCATTTATTTAAATTGATGAACTGAGCATGAAGTATAATAATAATAATGTGATACTTTGCTGTGGTAAGGTATTTTGTTTCTACAAGCTGATGAAACTTTTGGTTGCGGTTTATTCTCACAGATTACCAGTGGCATTTAGATCTTGGCATTGCTTGTAAAATGTGTTAAGAACTCTTTCATAATATACAATTATTGAATTAAATTTCTAAATACCATTATAGTTGTTAATGCACAACGTAGCGTGACATTGTTATAGGACTTTGCCCTTTTGGTTTTTTTTTTGAGCATTACAAGTTCTATTGTAATTAAGAAAAATATTGCTATCTCAAAATGATAAGGAAGAACTGAGTGTCTATCATGAACTATTCGATATTTCTGACTTGTTCAATTGAAAAGCATCATTGCTGAGTGCAATCATTTCATTTAATACATCATCATACACATTATAGTAAATATTAAATTTAAATACTTTTTTTAAATAAACGAAAAGTATTAAAGTCAATTAATTGCAATAATTTTTAAACAAAGGGTTGAACGATACGCTTATATATGTTTTATTTATGGTTCGTTTGTCATGAATTCGTATTTTCCATCAAATATACGAATCACAGAAATAAAATAATTCAAGAATTACGACCTAACGATTTTAATTCAATTGAGTTTGTATATAATTCTCAAAGGGATTGCAATTAAAGTGTGTTTCAAGTTTACGGTTTAACATTGGAATAGGCAACGAAAATGTTATGTCATTGTGTTTTTGCAAAAAAAAAAAAAAAACGACTGGGTCGCACGAACTTGCTCTTATGTGCGATCACACTGTGGTTTTAAAGTCTTATAATTTAAAAACTTTTCATCTGATAAAAAATGTATTAATATTATTGGAGCCTATATTGATGCCACCTGCCAAAAATATAGTTTAAGGAAGTATTATGTTAGTATATAAATATAAAAAATGTAGCACCATGCTCTCTTGCACTTCGCACATATGCATGGAATTTACAGTTTAGACTGAAAAAATGGTAAAAAATCAATAAAATTACAAATAAGTTGGTTAAAAAAATATATGAAATTGATTTGACACCAACGCAATCTACATCAAGTGATTTCTTACACAAATCTCAATTAAGGAGAAAAATTTTCTAAAAATCGTTGGAGCGGTTTTTAAAAAAAAAATTATTATTTATGTATAAATTTTTTAATATATTTTTAAGAAACAAAAATGGTACGCCAATTTTTAGTAGATACTTATTTGTGCGGAGTTTAAAAAATAATTTTGAAAAAAAAATCATTCACCCATTTTTGAAATATTGAATTTTCAAAAAATAATTTTGAAATATTTTTTTTAAAAATCCAAAATTTGATTTTTTGAAAATTTTGATATGCGATATTATTTAATTTTTTTAATTTAGTAGCTTGTGTATAAAAAAAATCCTTAAAATTGGTTCAACAGACAATGAGATAGTCGAAAACCCAAAAAATGGTTCTATGAGAGGTACCATTTTTAAACGATAGATACATTTTTGTGTTAAATAATTTATGGTAGATCCTTCTGATATTAGTTCATACAAAAATTTTAATCAAAACCGTAGGAGCCGTTTTTGAGAAAAATGAGTTTTTCAATACTGGTTTTTAAAAATTTGGATGGGATGTACCGTTATTTTTGGTTATAAGAACAAATTTTATTTAAAATCTGAGAGATAATGTCAAAAAACTGCTGCTAAGTTTAATAAAAGTCAACCAAGTCGTACTCAAAAAATTATTATATTATTATATTATATACATATAATTAATTTTAGGAATTCGCAATTTTGGACATTATGCAATCAGACTTTATATTTGTAGTTAAATATGCTATTAGTTCAAAAAATTAATATTTCCATAATTCCAAGCACATGACCTTAAACAAAATGTGGAGTTTTTTGCTTAATAAGTTAATTCCAACATTTTTTCTTTTAAGACAAATTTACGATAGATTCACGCAAATTAATCCAATTATTAGAATCTAAAAATTTTTAACTGGCAATTCTAACTTGACGGACATACAAATTAGGAATCATTTCACGCGGCTATTTACCAACATTTTAGGCATCTTATTAAAAATCATCTACCTATTCCAAAATTTCGAAAGTTCGAAGTTTGCGTATAGATTTAGTTTTCGGGCACATTTTGTGAAAACTTTGAGAACTTTTTGTGTAGTTAATGTTCGGTTGTATAATTACGAAATAAAAGTATTTTTAAAATAACAGCTAACGGTAAAATTCTTGTCTTGATTTCGAGAACATTTTAATATTTTAAATGTTGTCAAGTTTGTGTCAGGTTTCCCTTTTTCTTTATATGTATTTTAAATTTGATTTGCCTTCACAACATTGTTACTTTAAATTTTTTGCATTAAAAAATTTGTTTAAAAAAAATAATTGGTTCTGGCAATGTTATATTAAAATTCATAATATGTGTGAATATAATTTAACTATAATTTTGTTTTGAATTTTTAATTAAGTCTGAAAGTAGAGTTATAAGCTAAGGCAATTTTATCTGAGCAAGAAAATACATACATATTTGGAATTTTAAAAAATAGGCTCATCAAAATTTGTATTGGCAATATTTCGAACTTTATTGGCTCTCTCAACCGGAAAAACTTTGAAATGTCAAAATTAGTTATTTAGAACGAAAAGGTCACTACCGAAATATTTTCATCAAAAAAGTTAGTAGTTCCTTAAGTTACTGATGAAATTGCACACCCATTATTGGCGTCAAATTGTCATCTCGGCGTATTGTTTTCATCTCTCCTACTTTGTAATATTAAACATCATGGTTGTAGGTATGTATCTGTAAAATATAGTAAGATTAAAGCACATCTCACAATCTTTTAAAGAATCTTTTTCGAATCCATAATTTATATAGGGAGTTGGCAAAAGTATTAAAAACTCAAATCCCTTCCAGATTATACTTCAATTAGTATAAACTTTAACTTCTTTCCAAAATTTGAAAAACAACAAACATTTTTTGGCTCATAGATGAAATTCAATAAATTTCTACCCTGAAACTCAAACACATAGATACATTTCGAAATTATATTTTTTTTCTCCATTTTTGTCGCTAAAGTAAATCAACTCAAAAAGTTCTGCATTTTACCATAGAAAATTTCTTCAAAAGCATCTTCCATGGTGCTGCATTAGAAAATTGAATTTCTTTAATTACTTAAATGTGTATGTATATAGAGAGAGATACATTAGTGCCACTTAGTAGATAATAATAATTGTGAGGGGATATAATGGAAGTTTTTCTATAAATGGCCTGGCTCCAATCACTTTGGCAGCAGCAATTCATTTGAAGAATATAGTGTACGTAAGATATTGTTTTTCTTCTTGACTTTTGACCTCTCGTGTACTCACATTATAATATATCGATAAATAACAAAAAAAAATCTCCAAATAAGTGGAACAATCAAAGCGGTATATATGTATAATCGCTTCTGATATCCTTAAGTTTATATGGAGCTGGAGGAGGTGTAGGTACCAAGTCCTATATACGGGTATAAACTTAAGTGTTAGCTATCGGTAGCCACTTACATAGCTTGTATCTATCTGCAATACACTTTTATATTTTTGGCCTTTTAAGTGAGGGGCAAAAATAGATTTGTTTTTGAATTCCTAGAAGAATAGTTGGAGAATGTTGTATAATACCCCTTTAGCGCACTAATGGCTCTCAATTGGCATGTTCGACAAAAATAGTCCAAAGTATCTAAGCATTCCTTCCCGAAAATTGGTTCCTAAGAAGAATGTAAGGAGTCGAGTGAGCCTACAGAGGAGGATAGGGGAGGGGGGTTTATAATAGTCGCTGCCATAATATATGTGTGCAGAGGAGGCAACTTTAATACTCGCCTAAGGTAGGAAGTCGAAGTACAATTCAGGTCAGGCAATTTTTCTATTGCGCTGGGTGTTAAAATCGACAACAAAAAATGTTATCTCTTTGGCCAATAATGCAGAGGAGCCCATTCCAAAATCTGGGCCACACTCTCTTGGGGCAGACTTGAAGAGTTATCCCTCCACAGCACATACAACACAAAAATTATATACCTACGAAAACTTACCATTCCGTGGCATGAATTATTTCATCGGATCGAGCGAACAAAAATTCACAAAAAAAAATCAAGGAGATAAAACGCCTGCCGCACTAAAAGTCGTGAATCTTGTGGGCGTTCGTGTGTGTGTTTGGTTTCGAACAACTTCCTGGCTATAATATGCCATCCGTATAGCCTGAAACCAAAATCTCTTAACCTGGTTTCGTGGCAGCTCCTATATGTACTCCTATGTATTGTATAGGTATCATGTTTCAGCTGAATGTTACATAAGTTCTGTGTGTTTTTCTTCGCATTTCGTATGCTGCAGTTGCAACTTCGCCACATCCGTTTGCTTCGCGGACGCATGTACCTGCATAATTTTTTTTATTTTTTTTGTTTTCACAAAGAGGCCTTTAAGTCTATACGTTACGATCATAGGTACGTCTTTTGTCTTTTTTTGTTTTGTGTGTCGTTGATGTTGATTTTGTCGCAGAAATGCGTTATTTGTTGCAAGGTGGCTGAACGCAGTGGAAATAACATGGAACCAGCTAAATAATTTTTTAAATGTTTTGTTTTTTTTTTTAATTTTATTTCTTCACTTTTGTTGGATTTTTTTTTTTTGTTTTTTTGCATAATTCTAAAAAGTTTTATGTTGTTTTTCTTATACTGGTTTTTCCTATATCGTACCTAGTTGGCTGCCTCTAACTTTAATACCAGTTTGCTTTAACTTGTAGATTTTCAAAGGAATGAAGTGGCTTGGTATGTTGAATTCATGTTTAAATATTTTAACAGAGACATAGCACACTCGTATATGTTACTCGTATGAAGGTAACTATAAATTTGTTTGTATATAGAGAAGAACGGATCTGATGTTTTTGTTGAATGAGGCTTCGAGGCTATCAGTTGCATTTCCACGGTTAACATTTTTCACATATTTTCCTGTCTTCATATATTGTTGGCTGCTGGTGTTTTTAGTTTTTGTTATTATTTTTTTTTTATTTTTCTTCTGAATGAAATTGGTTTGTTTGTCGGATTTGAAGTGAATGAAGTTTTTTTTTTTTTTATGAAACGTGTTGTGAATAGACATGACGCGACAACATCAACCAACGATGAAATGACGAGAAAAGTTTGTTTTGTTAATAATTTGCATTTTTATGGCCTTTTAATAGCAAAGGTACCTAAGATGTTACTTACTGTTGGTATATAGCTCTTTTAAAATGGGAAATGGGATTTATGATTGAAAGATTAATATTTAAGTTGCATTGTGGAAGTTGGAAATTTTTAAGTCTATTGTTGGAGAGTTTTTTGTTATTGTCTGTATATAGGTAGCAGACATGCAAGCAAGTGCAGGTTATAAAGATGTCAAGTAGGTAGGTAGGTACTTTATTTGACAACAAAAATTAAAACTCAAAATGAAAGGTGCTACTGGATCTACGTAAATACTTCCTTCTTCCACACATATGTACATGTATAATTTACATGAATGAATTTTAATCAACATTAAATGTTGATAGCGAAGTCGAAAAAAGTGGGTCTCGTAATTCTGTTCGTCTATCTGTTTTCCTTCGACTGCAGCCTAAAAGGGTGGGTCAATTTTCTTTAAACTTGGTATACAAGGTTTTGTATAGACATTGCCCCGACAAGTTTTTTTTAATTTTTTTTAAGTCTAAAAATAACTATACCTGCTGTGCAATTTTTTTTTAGCAATTAATGAAAATTTGATTTTTCTCAAAAACGTACCAAAAACTTTTTTAAATTCAGTAATTTTTTTTACAAAAATTCTAGATACCATTTTATAAAAAAAAAAAATATTCACAAAGATGTTAGAACTATTTTTTTTGAATTTAGGTTTTCTCAAAACTGGTTCATCTGGTTTTTTTTTACGGAGATTATTTTGAAAACTTTTGTATACCAAAGTTTTGTTTATTTTTTTTGTTTATGGATTTCTAAAAAAATGTTACAAAATTTTGAAAATTAGAATTCGAAACTGACTTTGTCGATTTTTATAAAACTTGGCACCCTATAGTTTTTTAATTACATTTACCAGAATATTTTTATAATCAAAAATAACGCTACCTACCATTTACAAATCTTTAAAAATCGCTGAGGAAAATCTTATATTTCTCGAAAACGACTTCTACGATTTTGATTAAAATTTTTATGTGATCTTATGGACCTGATTCCGTAAACGACTGAATTGGAGTTTAAGTAAGTTTAAAGGAGAAAAATAGTTAATTTCATTAACCAATAAAATGGTTACTAATATTTAAGTAGATATAGTGCTAATTTTAAACAATACCAGGCACTTTTCCTTACAAAAATAACTGTAAAAATAATTATATGAATAGTTAAGTCAAAATTTTATGTTTAGTAACATTTAAAATAAATAATGAAAACTTCACTCAGTTATTTCCACATGCATCTCCACAAACTTCAAGGTATATTTAGATATATCTCCACTTATGTCAAGGTATCTCCACATATCTCAACATGTGCGGAGGTACCACGCGACTAAACTACGCTTAAAATGTTATCAACTCTCTTTTAATTTCATTCAAATCGTTATAATCCATTTCGGTAAACCCAGAAACAATAAAAGTGGGCGTGGCAGTGGGTGAAATTTTCCAAAGCTATTTTATGATTTTTTCTCGTTCCTATAAACACTTGAAAACCAAAAAACAATGAAAGTGGGTGTGGCAGTGTCTCTTTCATCATAACACTCGCTATAAATTTCTTCCAAATCGTTAGAGCCATTTCGAAAAACAAAGAAACAATAAAGGTGGGCGTGGCAGTGGGTGTGGCAGTGTGCGGATTTTACTAAATAATTTTTTTTTTAATTTTTGATTTAATTTCATTCAAATAACTTGAGCCGTTTCTGAAAAATAGAAATGTTTCCGACTGATTCGAGAAAATAAGAAAAGAGGATGTGGATGTGGGCGAACTTTACTTCATCTAATTTTAATTTTTTTTCTCATTTATAGAAATAAACTGAAAATTTCATCCAAATCGTTAGAGCCGTTTTCGAGAAACCAATTATATATACCAATTATATACATTATATATAAAAAAATATCTACCTGTTTAACAATCTGATTATAGCTATTACTAGTTAAACTTGGATAATGTTCTTCAAAACCTAGCTTTTATTTTTTTATTTACAAGAAAAAGAGAAATTCTCTTGCACTCAGTTTTAAATTTTTATAATAATTAAAATCTAATGTAATAATAATTAAAATGTATTAAAAAACATTAAAAAGGAAGACTGTTTTGATATTTTATTTTAAAATCCCAAAACTTTGTGCAATTTTAAACTTGAAAGTAACAAAAGTGTCTGTGACAGATTTGTTAAAAAAATATAAAATCATAATTGCAATCTCCTGCTTAAATAAACTATATAAAAGTTCTTATAATAACATATACTTGTCGAAAAGGATTTCTGGGCTAATAATATCACATCACATCCATTAAATTTGTCTAGACATTCAGAGTCCCATATGCCCTCTCTTTTGAAAGGGTTATAATATGTATAGAGTATACTTAAAAAAAAAAAGCAAAAACTGAAAGTCTTATATGACCTGAGAAGCATTTTGCTCTTATACAACATTTGCATTCAAAGGACATCGGATAATTTGCCCTTTTACCATTGAAAGTAATAATAAACTCCTTTGAGTCCTTTAATTTATATTCATATATATGTATTTGTTAGTAAACATCACGTATACATATACGTAACGTACGTGCATCACTATTTTCTTTCGAACTTTTGATGAACGAATATAAGTAAATATATATACGAATTTATGAATTCACTTTGAGTGAAAGTTATTTTATATATGAATGTATAAAATGTTGGTGATGTAGACGAGACTTTTTTATAAAGCAAAAAAAGTTTTATAGTAAGAAATTATAATTGCAGGTTCCTGGTAATTACATTTTTGTATAATTGCTTTAATTGCTTCCTTTCGTTTTTAGAAACATAAATAATATTTGTATTTTATTTTTCTGAACTATATAATTAGAGGTTTCTACCTTTACCCTAAACCTAAAGAAAGGCAATGAAACATGAACAAAAATTCATAAAGGTTGAGGTTTTTATTTATTTAGTTTTTTATTTAACCATTCAAATTACTTTTCAAAATATTACTTTCATGCTGGATATTTTGTTCTTCACTATCATCCATGAGAAAAAGGAGAATAAATAAATTGAAAGATTGTACATTTTGTAGAAATCATTTCTTAAGGCCAAAGGTACCTTAAAGATCTATACCTTCGTTAAATTAGTGCAAGTTAAATTTTCACCCAAAAGTATGCAAATGTATGTAACCAACACTGCAAAAAGAAAAATTAAAATATTAGTCCAGTCATTAAAGACATTTAATTCCGAAAAAATCGCCGGAAAGGTGAATTTTGGTATATTGCCTCATCATGGTGTTCCTAAGAAACTGTAAAAAGTTCCTAGCGATATGAGAGCCGCTAAAGGCCCTCTAAAATGGTTTTTCAGGTATATTTCTCAAATAGTTGTAGTTGTACAGAAAAAATATCAATTACTAATTTGTAGTTTAGAAAATTTCATACAAAAATCATTTTGATACTTTTTTCATAAAAATAACTGTTTTCGAAGTAAACCAATCGGAAGAGCTACATATAAGGGTTTTACTTTTCTATATAGTGGGGTGGCTTAGTACAAAAAAATTGTGCATTTTTTAGTAAAAGCATCAAATTTATTTAATTGTTGGTACATTATATAAACATTATTTTAAGATTGTTGCTGCTTTATATTGTCACCCTTTTAGGTGGTAGGGGCAAATTAGTAAGAAATATTACATTAAATAGAAAATTAATATTAAAAAAGAAAGGCAACACTTACAATATTATGCTATAGTTTTTTTTAAAGCTAGGAACTATTTTTTTAATTACGTTTGAAATCCAGTTATTTTAGTGTTTAGATTTTAAATAAATTATTTATTAATTATATAGTGCCAAAGATTCTTTGCATATTTAGGTTATGCAAAAACACTTAAATTAAAAGGTAAATCCACAAGAGCTTGTAGCTCTCATATTCACATATTCAAATAAGGTTTGGTAAGTAAGCCTTACTTATTGAGCTTGACCCTGAAATCTCCACTTTTAAGCTTAGGAGAGTTTTGTAAATTCTAATATATTTATAACATATTTCCTACAAATAGTGCCTTCGGAAAAGCTTCGTTTGAAAATAAAACAAGCTTTATGGAAGATGGCTTATAGTTAAAATACAATTCATCAGTAAGTTTCAATGTCTGTTTGTTTATTTATTATTTTAGCTTTGTTTACTCAAAAAATGTACCTAAAACAATTTAATTTATGTGTTTTAATTGATATTCCATGTTTCTTTAATGTTTCTATAATATACTTACTGAAACATTTTTAAATGATACACTATTGCATATAGTTTATTTATTTGAAGTAGATAGGAACATATGTATTTGTATTCTTTAACAACTTCTTATTACAAGTTCCAAACTATTTAACGAAGCAATTACTTACCATGTTGTTGTGAGAGTTATTTTTAAAACTTAGTTAAAGTTTTTTTTTACCAAAACCGTGCGAAACAAATTGGTTTGGGATTTTGTTTTTAAAATTGTTCACATTTGATTAAAGATAAAAGATGTAAGACAATTGCCAGTTGTTGCACAACGAACTCATGAAAGTTTGATGTGTCTCACGACAAAATGGGTATTTTTGTACTTTATACTTCGTAAACATTAGATTTCAACTGACGGAGTTTTGCGTCATACGAAAATCCGACTGTTTAAAGTATAATAAAATTATGTGAGGATATTAACCTGCTCAACTTTCTATGAGCTTCGATAAAAAGGGAAGTTTGGTTCTAAAATGTTTTACTTATTGTGAAAAGCTTTGATGACATAAGGTTTTGAAAATTTTATTAAACTATTCCATTTAACAACTTTTGTATTTCAATATTCATAATAATAAGAGCATGAAAGGATTTCCAAGTCAGGATTCTTATAAGAAGTTATTAGCTTCCAATGGAAGTTTTATTGAAACTTTAAAGCATACACTTTACAAATTTATTGAAACATAAACGCAGCCACTTTACAAATTTATATAAAATGTATCTTACAATTTATGTTAGGTATATTGGCCTCCTATATAGAGCAGCTTACAAGTGGCGCCAGTAAAACATTTGAACAATTGCGGTTAAAAATAAAACTTAAGGTCAATTATATTTTTCTTTTAAAAATATACCAAAATAAACACTCGCATCAAAGACTCCTTTCTCTGGTTTCAAAGCTTAAAATACTTCTATAGAATTGAAAATATTCTAGACCATTTTTTTTAACCTATTTCACATTTCTATATACCTACCTATCCATTCCATATGTACATCTTCACTTAACAAGATAAAGAACTCCATGTCCATTTCAAAACCTAAACCCCCTTGATATAAAAAAAAACTGATTCCATAAAAAACCGAAACAGTAACAACCCTTCACAGATGCGGCCGGTTGATTTTGTGATTTTATCTTTACACATGGTCTCTTCGTATGTATCTATGTATATATGTATCTATTAAAATACATACTTAGAATCTATATTCCATTCTATATGCATGGTTTTCTTTACTATTTCAATGTATATATTTAAAATATGAGCTGCATTTTCAATGGACACAACAAACACCCCTTTTCATTTCTTCCAGACAAACATATAGATATAGATACAAAAAAACAAACATGAAAAATAACATCAGGAAAAACTCTCCAAAAATAATGGATATGTAGTCTGTACTTGTATATGAGTATATGTGGAATCTATCTATATCTATATGCATGTTTGTATAATGTAAGAGTGTTCAGCATCGCATCACACATTAATTCATCGTAATCATAAGCATAACTCATATGGTAGACCTTTCCTTTATTTTGGCATTTCAAGTATTCGTCTTTCGTCTCTCCATCCCCACCCTTCAAATAATTCTCGTAAAAATGCTCCATTCACAAGTAGCTTAGAAGAAGAACGCTGTTTAAGTCTTTTGAGGTCGCAAAATATTTTATTCTCATATACCAGGGATGGCATACACATTTTTTTTAGTTAAATAGAGTTTAGCTTGAAGCTGTGTTTTTGTCTTGTCAATGAGAAATGAAATAAGTTCAAATTTAATCGCAATATTTTAGTTTTAAAGTCCAAAAGCAAAAATAAAAATAAGAATCAGCTATTCAAAGTATTTTAGACCTTTTAAAGTAAGAACATTAATCGTAAAGATTTGCTCACACATAAATTAATAGAAATTCCAATAATGATAGCTTTTAAAAAATTTTAAATCTTAAATCTATGTAGTGTATACGCACTATTTTGTTTCAGAGGATTTTTTTGCTTTGACGCATGACTAGTATAAAAAAAAAATTCTTTTAAAAAGAGGCGATAATTAGAATTCTTAAACCTTTTTATATCGACATATTTTAATAGTATATTCACCAGCTGATTGGTATAAACTGGTATAGGTATAGCAAATCTAGATTATAACATAATATAGGTTTATATTTTTTTTTTAAAAGATTAAAACAGTATTTCCAATTTTTCCGAGGACTATGAATGTGTATTCTGACTGGTATAAATTTATCTGTCCAAAAGTGTCAAACGTAAATAATATTCATTATTAATTGAATATTTTCTAATGGCAAGTTATGTCTAAAGAAAAAAAGCGAACATTTTAATTAATTTATTCGCTGATTGGTATAATCTGTAATAGCGTATCTACATTTAAATGTTCTTCGAAACAATATATGTTTATATTTTTATCTCCTTTATTTTGTAGATTATACCAATTAGAAATAATCTAAACAAAAACTTGTATTCGGTAGGCTTTCAGCTAGTTGTTCTGACTGGTATAAAAAAGACAATCATCTCCCACAAGTTAAAGAAATACATATGTACTATTTTTTTTTTATTTTTTTTAGGGCTGGCAATGATGTTTCTCAAACAACGCGTTTGCTATTACTATTTTGTTTATTTACTCGCTGATTGGTATAAACTAATATAGCGTACCCAAATTATATGCTGTTTCAAGCTTGGTAATGTTAAAATAGTTATTCAGTATACGTTTTATACCAATAAAAAGTAGGAAAGTAAACAAAATATTTGTATTGAGTATTCACTTTCTATCCTGACTGGTATAAACAAAGAACTTACTACTCATACCATGTATGTAATAAGGGATATCTAGAGAATATTAAGCGAAAATATTTGATATTTTTTCTCTATTTATCGATGATTGGTATAAACTGATAAAGCGTATCTTAAGTATGTGCTGTCTGAAAGCTTGATAATTTTGTATTCATTATTCATCAAACGTCTTTTCCCAACTAGGAGCTAGAAAGTAAACAATATATTTTAATCGACTAAATTCACTATGTATCCTGACTGGTATAAACAAAAAACTTACTACTCACACGTGAGAAAATAAATTAGGTACTATTTGCATATTTATTTGATAATTCACTTAAAACAAAGAGTTATCTAGAGAATTTTGTAATTTTGCAATTTTGTTGTTTATTTTTCTATAGTTGGTATAAACTTCCCTAACGAGAATCTGCTTGACATCTATGAATATATTCAAATGTGGACAATAAAGGTAATAAATACACACTAAAATGAAAGAAAACAGTAAAATTAAGACTATTTTAAAAGTGTAACAATTTTTTTAGGTTTACCATCACTGTCATGTGACAGCGATATCCCACATGCTGTAACTACTATATCTCTCTTATGGTTTTTGGCCCTTTTCCCGGGTTTTCGTTTGTTGTTGTTTGTTGTATGCCTGTTTTGTCTGCGGAATGATATTTAGATACTTCATTTTTTCTCTAAGAGCCTTTTTTTAAAAAAAAAGCAACCTGAGGTAGCAAAAGAAAAAAACAACACAAAACTTAAAACAAATCCCATAAAAAATGTAATAAATTTTAATTTTCTTCAAACTCTCTTTTGTTCTTTCTCGTTACAGATGCATTACTTCGAAAACAAACAAAAATAAAGTAAAAACACTGCAGATACCTACTCGACTCTAAAGTGGCAACATATATCTCCAGCAACATCAACCGTGCGTCGTCGTGGTCGGTCGTCGGATACAACCCGCGCTCACCATACTGCACCGTCCAATACAATAGAACCGACTTTACTCGTTTTTTTGATGCAATCTTTTTTTTGTTGCAGCCTTTATACATTTCCGCCCGTCTTTGTAGCCGTGCTTAATTTTTAGTTATTATTTTTTTTTTAAATCTTTTTTTCCGAAAATCATAAAAAGTGAACAGATATAAATGATTGTGTCGGTGTTTTTGAGAAAAACGGAAGAACATAATATAAAACGAAAGTAATGACAAACGCTTAAAGGGTGTAATGTATGAATACATCACACCCGGCCCCCGGGACGACTTACACATCAAAACGAATCACAACCATCCAGCAGCTGATGATGTGACCAAATTTAAGTGTTAAAAATAAAAAATTTTAAAAAGAAATAAATTTTTTAATTACAAGCGCGAGAAACTAAACGATTTATATTAATTCAACAATAAGGAAAATAAAAAAAGTCATTAATCTTGATTAAAGTGTTAACCAACAAAAAAAAAAAAAAAAGAAAAGAAAGAAAATAGTGAAAAATTCGGGAAAGATAAGCTAAAAGCATCTTTTTATTACATTTTTTTTTGGTTTATTTAATTTTGAAAATTTCGTCATTTTTCATCTTAACGTTATTTTGAATGTGGTGAAAGGTGTAAGAATACAAAATATAAGTCGAATATATAATCGGCTTTGTTTCTTGCCAAAATTCCTGGAATGGAATGAAGAAAAGGCAATTTTTCAATTTTTAATTTATTTTGTTATTTTTTTTTATTATTATTTATTTTTTTGTTTGTTTAAATTATTCGTGAGTGTGTGGAGCCATCATGTTTGGAATAATTAAAAAACGATTGAATCGAAAGTAAGTTCACTATTTTTTAATTCATATTTTTGAAAAGACTTTAATAAATAAGTAATTTACTTTTACTATTTTTTTTATAACGTCGTATAAGGGACGACAAAAATTACAAAACATAACAACATTTTCAATCAAATATATTTTGGTTTAAAAAAAAATAAAAATTGTTTTTCGAAAACTCGAACCCTTCCACGCTTTGCAGCGCTACCTATTGAAAATTTTTCAAACTACATGACATTTTAAAGAAATCTTCATAAATATATAAGGATAAACTCAAATATAAAACAAGTGGGTGTGGCAGTAGGCGGACTTAAAAAAAATATTACATATGTCATGATTTAGGGTAAAGAATTTTTAATTACAAAATTGCAAGTTTCTTCTGATGAAACGTGAGGAGGAATTCCACAAATAAGAAAAGTGGGCGTGGTAGTAGGTAGCATTCCAAAAAAAAAATTATACACTTTTCATAATTTCGGCTCAAAAGTGATTTAAAATAAAATTAAAATAAAATAAAACTAAAATTAAATTAAAATTATAATTTCAGAAAAGTGGACGTGGTAGTAGAGGAGCATACTTAAGTTTAAAGAGAGCTTTTATACAAAAGGGATAAAAATAATCATAATATTATTGTGGAAGGAAAAAAAAAATTGTCGAGATTGTTGTTTTTTTTTTTTAAATAACCCTTGGAAATGCCAATTTGACTGTCAAGTCAGGGGTTATTAAAAAAATAAATTAAGCGTAACAATTTTTTCCTTCACAACAAATTCAATTATCAGAATATTAAAATTTTAAAGTGGTACTACTAACTTGATGGATCTTTCTTTATCAATTTTAATTATTATTTTATTAATTTATTGTAAGCAATTGTAGTAAATAAATATTACGAACAAAATTAAAGTATAAACAATATTAATTTAATTTGAAACAAGCTTTAAAAATTTATAAATAAATAATTTTCTATGAGTATAAATAATGGTTTATCGTACCACGCCACAGTTACCCTATTCGGTTTAATTTTTTTACTCGCATGTACATATATTTTCTGTCAATATAATTTCAAAATATTTATATGCAAATTCGCGTAACTATAGTTGAATTGCAAAAAAAAAAAAAAAAAAAAAAAAAATGTGCAGACAAAGCTCAATGCAAAGGCCATTCTTCAGAATGCAATATTACAGCATTTAATTTTTTTTTTATTTTTTATATTATTTGCATTCAAAATAGCTATTTCAGTTGTATAATAAATTATTTCAAAGTCACACAATGCGTAACTAATTAAATGGACCAAACAACGTTTGCTGTATATAGTAAATATTAATAAAGTGGAAATAAGCGATAAGGTGTCGTTTGTCGTGTCATATGTCAGATATGAAGACACATGTTCGTTTCATTCGATCATTGCCGCATAAAAAAACCAATTTAACAGTTTTTTTTTTTTTGAGTGACTGCATCATGATCAGGTTATACCTATGTATGTATGTTATGTAAAGTATATTTGTTATGAAAATGGTTTCATTTACATAATATTCTGGAGGTTTGTAGAGCAGATGGATTTTGGGTTATTGAAAACTAAAAATTATATACATTGAGGGAAATACATACATAAGTAGGTAGGTTAGGTACCTACTGTACAATTTCAATGAGCCTCAAAAATCGATTAACTTTATTTTAACAAAGGTATTGGGCTTGTCTATGACGTCGCTGCGTGGCACATTGGTTCAAGTTGTATTTTTTATACGATCTTAAATCCATTAAATTTAAACCAGTAAACCGATTTTGATGAAATTTTTACTTATTCTAAAGAATAAGCTGTGTTAACTTGACCCCAAGAAGAATTTAATTTTTTTTTTTTGTAAGAGATAACCAATTAAATGACAATTTTTGATAACCCACAGTCACCAAATAAATCGATTTTCTCAAATGGGAAGCCAAAAGAACGCTTCCGCCAAAAAATCGATTTTTTTTTTAAATTTGATAAATATTCCTGATTGGTCTCTTTTTGAATAATATTGAACACCCTTTAACTTTTTTTGACCACCTCTAAAAATATTTTTTGAGGAGTTACAATAATTCTTGTTTTAGATAATTGTCAATGGTCATCTTTCAAATTTTTCAATTAAAATAAAAAATAGAGAGAACAAAATAAAAAAAAAATATCGATTTAAAAAAACAAAATTATATTTAGGGGTGGTAAAAAAAAGGTAAAGGTTGGTCAAAATTGTTTAAAAAGTGGCCAATCGAGAGTATTCTTTAATTTTGGAAAAAAATGTCAAAGTCAGCTGTCATTTGAAGTGTCATAATATTAGTTGAACGTTTGCCATTTACAATAATGGATTGCTTAACAATCGAACAACGCGTTAAAATTATTAAAACTTACTACAGAAGTGGTGATTCAAACGTAGTCAATTTTCGTGCACTACGCGATCATTATCATTATGGTCGTCTTAATCGACCAACTACGCAAGCAATCGGTAAAATTGTGAAGAAATTTGAAGAGAGTGGAATCTTTACTGATGTCGTAAGCAGTGTTGCCGTTTTAGTGACTTTGTCACTAATGACATTTTTTTCTAGTGACTTTTTTCAAAATATTAGCATATCTAGCGGATTTTTAAGTTCGATCTAGCGACTCTTTTTTTTTTTGGCTTGCGGCAACACTGGTCGTAAGGCCTGTGCATCATCGTAATGCACGCTCAGTCGAATATTGCTGCTGCAAGTGCAAGTGCCAGTGTTGCTGATAATCCGAATTTTTCGATTTCCCGGCGTTCGCATCAATTAACTGATTTTTTCTGGCCGGCGACGAGGCTATTGAAGATCATCACTTGGACGCTATGTGGTTCCAACAAGACGGGCCACACATTATCAGATTATCACATTTCATCAATTTTCGAAGAAATTTGGCAGTCAGAGTAACAGTAACGTATGCTTTGACCCTATATGAGACGGCATTCACATTACTTCTAATAAAAATTTCATAAGTGTTTTTGATCTTTGAATTTCATAAGTCTAATTTTAGCATATTTGTCCTCCTTATTTCATTTTGAAGAATTCAATTGACATAAAGGAAACGGTAAAAATTTGTCCCTATTTCATGACAACATTTTATTTATCGACCATATGTAAATTTTATCATGCTTAAATTTATTCATAGACCTTACAAATACTCCTAAACTATTGGCCCTAATATTCGTCATGTGTCTATGATGACCATTTTATACTAATCAGCGGATAAATAGAAATACCAGTTCATTGTGAATAAATCAAAATAATAGGTAATATTTTTGATAGTTCGTCACTAATAATAATCAAACACAAAGCACTTTAACCCCCTTTTACAAAAATAGTCTTACCTCACCAAGCGATTCATTCTACTAATTAGTGACAATCTATATGCACAAAAGGTCATCTTTGGTCATTAAACACCTGATAAATATTTTTTCTAAATTTTTTTTTAGTTAAATAAAATTCGTTATAACAAAATCTCATGGGCAATTTTCTAAGGTGCGACGAAGTTAGTGGCAACAGCAGCATATTATATACATAGTTGTTTTTCTGCAGCAATTCAAGGTCATGAGAATATGATATTTGAATATGGTTAGTGTAAAAAAAAAATATGCCTTTAATTTGCCTTAACGACGACGAAGAATTGTTGGTCCGTAAAAAGTAGGTAATATATCATGACAACTTTATATTATGTATAAATATTGCTCTCAAGTGAAAAACTGAATTAATTACTGAATTGCGCTGCACCCTGTGTTGTGTTATGTGCTTGTTTTGTTTTGTTTTGTGTACATTCCAGTTCATGCGGTTAGATACACTTGAAAAATTACAATTTTTCTAAGTGGCATCTTTCAACTGTAAAAATTGGCAAGTTGGTCTAAGAATCATTTTTAATAAAAAAAAATATGAAAGCAATAGCAGAAAAATTAGTTTCTTTGGAAACATTTGCTACATTTTGGTGTTTCTTTGTACGTAATGTACATTATGTGTTTTGGAAAAAATTTTATATGAAATCATTTATTAAATTTAATTGAATTTCTAACATGAAGCCCGTTTTTGGCTTAATAGGTTATGTCAATAAAAAAATTACATTATTTGAGCTCAAGAACCACCCGAAAAGGTTCAAATATAGTTTATGAGTTAGTGGAATTTATCTGAATTTCTTTTAAAAATGAGGTGGACCAGAACTTAAACGCGAAGGGCAGCCGTTATAATTTCCCATTGATAACGGATTGTTTTCCGCCTGAAATCGAAACCTGTGATCTTGAAGACATTTGATTCTCAGAAACGTAAAAATTATTGTAATTTTTGTTTTAAAAACCTGGTATACAATCATTTGGACATATATAACAGTTTTATTTAAAAATCGGATGAAATACAATTTTTTTCTGGAATGTTTAAAACAAAAATTTAGATCTCTCTTGTAGAAAATCACAAAAAAGCTCTGTAGCTACACTGTACCGCATTTCAAGCAAATCGGTCTACCAGTTGATCGAATTATAGAAGATCTACGGAAGATCAATGAAGATTTTCTTTCAAGTCCTAATGTTAAGTTAAAATTAAACCTCAATACATTTTGTCCCCGTGAAACAAATATGAACTTCCGAATTTCTTAGCTTACTTCAATTTTTTTTTGCCGAAACAAATTTTTCAGAGAAAAATTAAATTTATAACTATGTATCTAATCCATTGAACTGCATGGTATATCTGTGCAAATTCAAATTTAACATCAAAACGATGAAAACAGCAACAACTTCCTACGCTCATTTTGACACAACCAATAAATCCTCTGGAAGGTGCTCCTGCTCCCGGTTCTGTTTGTTTGGCCCTCAATTTGTTTCTTTTTTTTTATTTGTTTTGTTTCATTTTCACTCTCTGTATAAGTCAGCACACAGTATACAGCGCAGCACAGCACATATTTCCCGGCCGTTTAACTACTCTTAATCACGTATATATGACTGCCACACGAACATTTATAAAAAAATATGAAAATTTTTCGTGCGTTCGTTCGCGTTCGAAATTTATTACGATCGAGGTGAGTTATAAGCGGCTGATTATTATTATTGTTGTTCTAAATTGTTAATTTATCAAATTTCTACCAGTTCTGAGAGTTCTGTTTGTTTTACTTTTTTTGTATATACGTACAAGTTAGCCTGCTATATTGGGGGTATTTTTGGAACATTTCTGGTTTCAGCTGCTGAGCAGAAAACTGAGTTATCCATTGAGTCTGTTTTAATATGCATAAATGGTATGCATGTATCTATATCAAAAAAAAGACAAAACATGCAGTGTATTGAATAATATCAGAATCAGCTCTATTAATAGAGCTCACATAAATAATACTTGTATATACCTGTGTCCGTGGATAACCTATATTTTTCGTTGTTTTGCGTTTGGCTTCGCGATTATAAGTTAATTTTTTTTTATGGAAATTTATTTATATGAAAATAATTCAACCGAATGAATTATTGTGTTATGTTGTATATGTTTTGTTTTCATGAACGGCTCTTTATTTTGTTTTATCGACACGAATAAAAATACAAGTTGAATAAATTGCATTATTAATAATTCGGTTAGTATAAATACCTTACCTATACACTACATTCTACCATAGGTATAGAGTTTCTGCTATTTGTTGTTTCTTTTTTTTTTTTTTTATTGCTGATGGTTGGTAGTAAAATAAAACACGTCAATAAAGTTCCACTTTTTTATGTCGCAAAGTGTTTCATTATTTTTATTGATAATAATTTAATCACAGTTAAATAGTCAATGCAATAACTATATATTTTTTTTTTGAGTTAATTTGAGTGGAGGGTATTAATATACCTCTTCAATTGGCTTCATTTACAGGCACCTACTTAAATACTATTTATATTACGGAAAGAGGCAAAATTTATTAATTTATTATTAAACTTATGCTGGCAAAGAGATAATGATTTTTGTTTATTAAAAAGATAAGTACATAAATAAATATATTAACTTTGATTCATTTATAAGATAAGATATTTATGTAAATATTTCAAATATTTTTTAATTATAATAAATTATATTGATGTTAACTTTACGTTTTAAAATATTCATATCGATTATGGAATCCACAAAACTGTATCCGCAGTGCATGGCTCTCTTTTTTCTTTTCTCTTTCGTCGTGAAAAGAAAAGAGAACACTCTACTGCGAATCACTGCGGATTCCATAATCGGCATGATTATATTAAATGAATAAAAGTTAAATTAACCATGCAAGAACTCTCAGGTGCTCTTAAGTTTATATATGGCTTCTAACTGAATTATTTTTTTTTATTGTAGCCTATACCTACTAGGTATATTAGTTTTGAAAATTTTCGAAATAATTTTTTGAGAAAACCCTTTCATAATTTTAGAGTGGTCGTGACCATTTAGGCCACTCATAAAAATTCGCATTTACATCTCACATAAAAAAATCTTGCAAAATCTCGAAAAAAATAAATTCTGCATTTGGAATTTTGCATTACGAAATCTCGCGATTAAAAAAACACATATTTTATAATCTCGCAATTACAAAATTTTGCTTTTAACAATTTCGCATTAACATTTTGCACTCGAAAATCTCGCAAATAAAATTTCAAAAACTTAAATCTCTCATTTTAATAATCTCGCAATTAAAAAATCTTGCTTTAAACACTCAAATTTACACCTCGCAACTAGAAATCTCTTTAATATCAACCAAAATTTCGTAATTACAATTTCGCATTTTAAATTTTACATTGCGAAATCTCACATTAAAAAAAAAAGAAGCTTTTAATCACTTTTAACAATTTCGCATTTCACAGCCAAAACTCGTAAAAATTTAAATTTCGCATTTTTAATTTCGCATTACGAAATCTCGCAATTATAAAATCCCGTTTTCATTATTTCGCAATTACAAAATCTTGCTTTTAATAATCTCGCATTTACATCTCGCACTCAAAAATCTTGCCAATATCAACCAAAATCTGGACAACAAAAATTCTGCATTTGAAATTTCGCATTGCGAAATCTCGCAATTAAAAAATCCCGTTTTTCATAATTCCGCAATTACAAAAATCTCGCTTTTAACAATCTCACATTTATACCTCGCACACAAAAATCTTGCTAATATCAAATCTTGACAATTAAAATCTCGCAATTAAAATTTCACATTACAAAATCTCGCAATTAAAATATCCCGCTTTTCATAATCTCGCGTTTAGATCTCGTACCCGAAAATTTCGCAAATATCAACCAAAATCTCGAAAATTAAAATCTCGCATTATGATTATCTCGCAATTAAAAAATCTCACTTTTAGCAAGCGAGACTTTATAATTGCGATATAATAAAACGTGGAATTATTAATTTGCAAAATCTCATTTTTGGATAATTTTCGTAGGATATTGTAGCACTTTTCTTATAAATGGGTTCAGTACAAATTCTTGCATTATAAAATCTTGCTTTTATAAAATTCTGATTTTTACACAATCGCACTTATACAATTTCGCAAATTTAAATCTCTCTTATTTTAGAAAATGTTAAAAGCTCCGTGCTATTTTAGCATGGTAGGAACAATTTTTGTTAGCTTCTCAGAAGTAACAAAAAAAAAAACACGAGTTTTTAAAAAATTTAAATTAAAAAATTGCCGCGCAAAATTAAACCTGCATTCCATTTAAATTAAAGATGATTTCTTTGCTCGTACAACTTTGGTAATGACAAGTTTCCTGCTTAAACAAATAAACTGACTTTCTGACCATGAATTCAATTCAAACTTTGAACTTAATGTAGATATTGAGTTTCAATAAATTTTCTTTTACTATATAAGCTTTTTCTTGCTCGCGTATTGCTCCTTCCTTTCAAGTCGTTATTATAATGTCTTTTTTTAATTAAATCCTTCTGCTTTGTGTATATGGTGTTTCCCAAGTAGTATATAGTTATAATATAAACATCATAAAGATAATCGTAGTTGTTTTTGTGCTTGAACGCGTCCATATCCAGAGAGTGTCATTCGAACCATATCCAGAGAGTGTCATTCGAATCCCCCTTTTGACAACATTACATATCCATTGCAATGTAAACACATAAAAAACATTGATTAGACAAACTACTATATGTATCTTCATGTGAATCCATCCGCATAGATACAGAAAACAGAAAACACACACATAATCCCCAATTAATCTGAAACCTCACAATTAAATTCCAAATTACCCAGGACAAGCCAAAGAATCAAATTAAGTTTGTGTGGTTCCAATTTGTTATACACGCAGCATCACAAATCCTCCTCCCCCTCCTCCACCTTCTAAACCGACCAAAAAAAAAAAAAAACTATTTTTAACATTTATACACACTTTGTCATTTATACGATACCCCAAGAATTATCTCGGGGCTATATCCAAATCCGCAGTCCTTACGATGAAACTAAAGCTCTTTCACATATACAAATTCTCATACAACAAAACTATTTGAATTTGTAATAATGTGGTTATTACATGCTCAGATACACAAAGTCTTTGAAAATGATGTCAATCGAAAGGCCTCTTCCCATGTCGGTTTCCCCCCGGAATATAGAATGGGATTTGTGTTCACATATACATAATACTCTCGTCACGCTGCCGCCATTGACGACGACGACGACGACGACGACCGAAGTCTTCGTCGTCTCCGAGTTGTGTGTTGTATTATTTCGTGTCACTGTCGTCAACACTCAAAAAGCATCCCATGTCTCATGGAAAATGTGTGAAAATTCATCCCAGATTGTCATCTCTTTAAAGCAAAGGAGATATCACCACAAATTCCACACCACCACTCAAAGTTTCCCCACACTCATTGGGCCTGCAAGCCCCAACACCAACACCAAAGTGTCTACTTTGGGCCCATTTTAGGTTATCTCAGCCGATATGAACATCGAAACACCCTCCTCCCCCCCCCCCAGCCCACTCAACCAGCCGTTCAAAAACTAAACGATATTCATGTGGCACGACAAAACACTATACGATGTCGGAACATAATGCCGACTAATTATAGCCTTTGAATGAATACAGATACAGATACTCTTGACGCAAGGAGCACAGATGTACAAGCTTCGCGCATAGCTAGCACTCTTCATTCAGGGCATGAACCCGGTTCGTTCGGTTCCCAGCAGTCTAGCAAGGCGGCTTCCAATATCCTTCCATCACCTCTTGGCTCTTGCCATGAAAAACATTTTAATTACTGGTTTTAGTTTTATTGTTGTTGCATGTCATTCATGAGATATTCGTATAGTTTTGCTATCCTTTTCACTGCCATACCAACACAGAGACGGGCAAACCCCACTTTATTGCTATCTCTATCTCTATCTTCATCTTAATCTATACTCTATAGAGAAGACAAGGATTGCCGAACCAAAGTGAGTGAACTCCGCATTGATGTTTTATTACTTCACTCAATTTGGGGTAGCCAGCCAAGTTGGCATCAGTTACAGTAGCTGCTTCGTGATCCACTCCACAAGCAGCCTTGAAATTCAATTGGAAATGTTTGTGTGACATTTATGACCTAACTTTACACGCGGTGAGTATGTCAAAAAAAGGGAGAGCGAGATAGGATCAGTTAAAAAGAAAAAAAAGAACATAAAATAAATAAGAAACAAAAATTTTATTGCAACAATAAAACCCCACAGTTGAATAGTTTTAGTGAGGTGAGGAAAGTGTAATAAATTTTTATTTTTTGTTTTCTCCTGAGTTAATTCTTGCATGACACTCGGAAGGAAACAAAGAGGAATAAAAACTTATCTAATTTTGTTTTGTTTTATGAACAGGGTTACCGGCCGCTTGCCCCCCACTTTGATTACTCTTTTTTGATGTTGTTAATTTGTGATTCTTAGTTTTTACTTACTTATAGTCTATTCTGTAGACTTTGTAATAAAAAGGAACCCTTTACATTGACAGTTCTTTTCCTAAAAAACGAAAAAATGCTTTTTCTGAATTTTATATTTCAGAATCAAAAATATATTGGATGACGAATTAAAAAACGCAAGCCAGTTTGAATTGTTACCGTATTTTCTTACTAATCCTATTTTAATCCGCTGACATCATAACCATCCCTGAATTAAATTTGACAGGTCATACATTGACATATACCATAACCATATTTTTACGCATTTAGAAAATGCCTTAAAATCGCGTTTTTCGGAGTCAAGTACTGAAACTTCAAACTTGTCGCCTTTTTAGGCTCAATTTAACAGTTTAGGGTTTGACAACACATAGGGGATAAACTATATTTAGGGTATGCAAAGTATTTCGTTCTAAATCTCACCGCAAATGGTAAAAAAAAAAAATAAAATAAATTGTCAAATTTTGAAATTTCCAATTTGGCACTTTCTTAATACTTGGATTCGCAGTTATCAATCGAAACCATAAAATTAATGACCAATTGACTTAATATGTCAAAGTTGTACGATCGTCAACTTGCAAAAAAAAAATCTTTGCTTATGTCAAGGCAGCACCAACGCAACAGTCAACATGTTTTAATGTCTTCAAGTCGTGTGATCTTCAACGTTTTACATGTCAACGTGTTGACACATATTACAAACGTCAACATATTTTGGGATAACATCATTTACTGACTAGCGCCATTCGTGTGACAGTGTGCGTTGACTTGTTGCACTTTGACGGCTATTGTCAAAGTTTTATGCTTTGACTTGGTGAACGCTTGCAATCATCAATTTTGAATACATTGACTCGGTGAACGTTGACGGTGTTTATCAAAGTTTTATGCAATGCATAACGTTGATGGTGCTTTGAAAGTGTTTTTTATAATTTTTTGGTGACGTCACATAGTTAACGCGTTGATATTTGCGTTGACTTAATAATCATAGCTTAAGTGTAATTTTGTTTTATTAAAAAATAAGGGTCATATTTATGAACGTTGTCTAACTTTGGACAGCGGTCTAAGTTATAGATAAATATGTTTAATCATTGTCTAAGAGTTGTGTAAAACTTGGACAACACAATGGTGGTCTTATTTATAAACGTTGTCTAACATTAGACAACTCTTCAACTTTGGAAAATGTGTTCAAAAACCTTGTTTATTGTTGTCTTATAGTGGCCTAACTTAGACACAAGAGTAGATTGTCTCAACCGTGAATAATGTGATATTTATTTTTATTAAATAAAGCATATTTCCACCAATTTTAAAATATTAAGACAGTGTCTAAGTAGACAAAAATCTAATAAATACGACTGTAAGTAGACAAAAATTTAATAAATATACGACTGTCGGTTTCCAAGATCTGACTAATGTGACATTTTATTAAATAAAATAAAGCATATTTCCAACAATTTCGAAAACACTATAGACACTGTCGAACTAGTCAGAAATCTAATGAATACGGCTGAAAATGTTCAAGTTTTGTTTTTAAATTTTGTTAACATTTTAAACTAAAGCAAATCAAATTTGATACCACAAACTATTTTATTCTGTAACATCTGTTCGTTTTATGTAAAGTTAAATGTTTTGTTTTCCCATCATTCCTTAAGTATAGGTACCGCTTAAAAAAACTGTAAAACGTAAGATTAAAAATGTCTGCTGAGCTGTGGTGAGTTTTTTTTTTTTCTGCCAACAAAGTGAGGTTAAGGAACTGTCTTTAACTCGCCTAAGAACGGAAGTTAAGCGGAACTTTTTTGACATTTTCTGGTATGGGGGTGTCTTTCCGTCTGTTTCGTGCTGTGCAATGCATAAACCTCTTAAAGCGCTTATAAGTAACCGATGGTGATGACGATGGTGGCGACAACGACGACGACGATGACGAGGAGACGCCTGCTTAGCTTATTGCCATAAGAATAACTAAGTGCGCGCATAAATGAGCAAGCAACTGACAACAGCTATATAATATGTTCGTCGTACCTATCTTTCTCATTTAGATTTTTGTTTCGCACTAGGTATACGACTATACGAGTATTATTGTTGTAGTTTTCAATTTTTATTTTAATGAAAATTCCATAGTGCTTTTGACTTTATTGTGTGTATATGTTTTGTTTTTTTTTTTGTTCGTCTTTTGTTCTAACTGGCGGATTACATGACAAGAAACGAAAATAACCGCCTCAACTATGTATAAAGAGAGGAATGCAAAAGCAAAGTAGTATTAGCAAGTCTTTCTGTCAGAATGACAACCCACTCCGCACGCCATCATCATCCCGCTTGCACCGCCCGCGGTGGGGAGAATGGAAATGCACCAGCTTAGTATAAAGGCACACTGTAGGGGAGTACATATGCACATATAGTCGTCGCGTGACTTTGTGTTTAGAATGTTAAAATAGTTTTCTGCTGATGGGGGATTTATGGAGATAAAATACAGGCACAGATATTATACTTTACAGTGGATTTTTTTTGATCCATTCAAGGTCTGGGTGAGCTTCATAGTCAGAGGCAGATTTTAGAAAATATGCGGAGTTTTGTGATAGGGTGGTATTTTTAGACAAATGCCTTTCAGATTATGGGGATTCTTATGTAAGCAAAATGTCTAACATTCGTCAAACTATCACCACACCAGACTAGAGTTAGCCAAAGTTTAAAGGCGCATGTTAAAAGTATATGTATGGAGAAAAGGAAAGAACATTTTGTTTATGTATAAAGCGTTTATAGAAGAATTTATAGTAATTTTAGGTCTTAAAATATTTGCCAGTTGCAACGAATACATACACATTTCTACATGCATGTACCTATGTACGAAAAGTTTTAAATTAAGATACAGGAATGCTTTAGCAAGGATGGAGCAATTGGATTTAAGGGTTTTCATTATTTAATATGTGGATAACAATTATTTCTGTTAAGTATGCATAAATCTAAAAAGGGAATAGTATAGGGTCATTCATTTCGTGGTTTCAAGTTGGTAGCGCTGGCATTTGACACCTGTCAAACTCCGCTGTCATTTCAAGTGTCATATTATTAGTTGAATGCTTGCAATTTACGATAATGGATCGCTTAACAATCGAAAAACGCGAGTAGGTTAGAAAACTGCCATAAAACGCGTTAAAATTATTAAAACTTACTACAAAAGTGGTGATTCAAACGTAGCCACTTTTCGCGCATTACGCGCGATGATTATGGTCGTCAGAATCGACCGACTACGCAAGCCATCGGTAAAATTGTAAAGAAATTTGAAGAGAGTGGAAGAATATTGTTGCTGCAAGTGTTGCTGATGATCCGAATTCATCGACTTCCCGGGGTTCGCAGCAATTAACCGATTTTTTTTGGCCGGCGATTGAAGATCATGACTTCGGCGATATGTGGTTCCAACAAGACGAGAAAACAAGCCACACAACACGACCAATTATGGTTTTATTACGTTAGAGGTTTCCTGGTCGCGTAATTTCACGTTTTGGCAACATTAATTGGCCACCAAGATCATGCAATTTGACACCATTAGATTTTTTTCTGCGGGGCTACGCAAAATACCGTGTTTTCGCAAATAATTTCCGATCTCTAAACGCATTAAAAACCAACATTAATGAAGTTATGGCCGAGATACCGCCCGAAATGTGCGAAAAAGTGGTTACAAATTAGCTCAAAAGAATCGCATGCCGCAAATTTTCCCGAGACGGACATTTAAATGATATTATTGATATTTCACACTTAATGGCAAAGTCCAAACTTTAAAATTTTCATCAAAAATGTATCGCTTTACTTTAGCTTTACTTTCGAAAGCGAAAAATGAATGACCCTGTATATTTAAATAAAATAAAACGCACGACTGAGTCGCATGAACTTGCACTTATGTACGATCACACTGTGGTTTAAAAGTCTGAATATTTAAAAACAAAATATTTCTTACTTATAAAATTTTGTAAACATTATTCTAAAAAAAAATTAGGGCATTTTTTAGTATTGTATTAATTTTAGGCTTTAGACTTTAAATTATTATATTAGGCTATAGTTAGATTATGTTTGCTTAAACAAATAATGCGCAGTTAAAAAATCAATTTTTTTTTTTTTTAATCATCAATCCGTTTTTGAAATATCAAATTTTCATAAAAAAAAAAATTATATTTTTTTTTTTAAATCTTGATTTGTCATATTAAATTTTATAATGTATAAAATAGATAAATAATAAATTTAATTAAGATCGGTTAAATAGATAATGACATAATTGAAAAATTCATTTTATTTCAAAATGAGATTCATTTTAATTTTAATTTAAAAAAAATCTTCGAGTTTGTTTAATATGTTAATTAATTAATTAATTTAAAAGAAATCGTCATTTTATTTTTAAATGAGGGTTATTTTATTTTAAAGTGAGTATCATTTTGGTTCAACAGGAATTCATGTTATTTTAATATCAGGATCATTTCTATTCAAATAAAATTGGGTATCATTGTAGCATGAATATAAGTAGGAATTTTTATGATTGGTCATTTCATTGAATCACGCTATTTAAAAACTTTTGTTAAAGGCAAATCATTTTGAATCAACACGAAATATTATTGAAGCAAAATCATAGCCAAAAATATACGATCATGTTTTTTATCTTTAATTTGTCTTTCTTTTTCCTGTGTGATATAAATTCTAAAATTGTTTCAAACTCCCACTCCTCACTGTTCCATTCATTAATTTTTGTTCATTAAAATCAGCGTTTAATCCTTAAGTGACACTGCCGATACCGGCGGGCGTTGGCGGCGTCATTTAATATACTCACATCCAGAGCTATATTGCATCTCTTCTGTTTAAAAAAAAAAAACTTCCACAATCCCTCGTCAATGATAATAATTCCCCAACGCCCCCTTTACCCCACGACCGGGTGTCAAAACAAACAAACGTCAACAAACATTTATGAGAAGAGAGAAAAGAAAAAAAAATATTGTTTTAATCGTAAAACAGCTCCCCATTTTAATTTGTATTACTCACCTTTACCTTTAAGCGCTATAGGTACTGGTAGCGGCACTCCAACTGATGATAGCTCTAAGGCGCAACTTCCACATCGTATCGCGCCAGGCTTCACTTTCGAACAAAAAATAAAAAAAAAAATAGCACAATTTGTTTGCACATTAAAGGAAGTCAATTCACGTGCCCAGAGTACATTAGAGACTGTCCCCGTGCTAACCTTCCTTTGGGATTGGCGTTCGTCGTCGTAGTTGTTATGTCGGTTGGCGCGTCATGCACTCCTGCCGCCATCCGTTGTCGTAGTCGTCAGTATATTCATTGACAACGTCACACATTCCGGTAGCCCGTAACCAGTCATTAATATGACATCCAGATACCTTTTGTATCCGGAGTTACTATGTATCTACACATTAAAGTAGGTACTACACAATTCGACTCAAACATTCCAAATGCATACTGATTCAAGCTTTAATATAAATAAATATATAAGTTGAACAGAGACTGCACGTTCTTGGAATACATTGAGAGTGCGCATGTAAATTTTGCAAACTGTGATAAACAACACTGACTTGGAATTGGAAAGACTGGACTGCACTGCACTGGACTGGACTGGGTATATGGGTATTATGGGGATATATTGTGGGTGGCCAGTCCCAGATATGGTCATTCAGATACCGTAAAATGTAAATGCTCGTCTGATGTCTGCATCTTTTTTCAATGATTTTTATGATTTTTTTTTCTTTCCTTATTTTTTTAAAGACGAAGTATTGGTTTAGAAAAAATCGAATTTGAAAAATGTCTATAATTTGATTGTTAAAAGTTAATCAAGTTTGACAATCAAGATAGTTGCGTTACTCTTACAATTACATCTGAGGCTTGAAATAAAAATGACTTCTCAAATTCGCTATCTAATTGTTACAAAAATTAATGGCGGCATATCAGCGTCAGCAAGTTATGACAAAGTTACCAAGATAAATACATTTCACACGACTGCGGGACAGTAGGAACACAATATTTACAAAATTTACTTGACTTAACTTCGCTAAGATAGCATTATCGAAATAATGCTTCTCTTGTATGTGATTGCAATAATGCTCTTTTCGGACTTTCCTATACACAAAATTTATCGAACATGTGAAATTGTAAACTTAACCTCAAAAGCTTTTGTAAACGGGGCCTTCAATTAACTCTTATATGGGGCTTTTTAATCGAAGCTATTTCTTGGATTTTATGCTTCTTCAGTGCTTCCTTCAGGTAGCCTTATTGGAAAATTAATTAAACTGTTTACACATTTATGCTTGTATAAAATTTCAAATTACTATTTTAATAGGCTTAAAAGAAGCTGTGAACGAAAGTATAGCTTCGGAACAACTTCGGAACACAAACTCAATACAAACCTTATGGAAACAATAACTTCTAGAAATTGAATTGAATTGAAAATAGAAATAAGAAAATAGTTGGGACCACATCAAAAAAGTTGGGACCACAACAAAAAAAATTGGAACGCTCGATAGATTTCTTTAGAATTAAGCTATAAACTTTCTCATTACAAGCCTTATTATAAATTAGTATAGGAAGTTGATGATCCATATAATTTAAGCTTAATACTGGGTTAGTATGATAGTGAAACGATTTCCGTGTAGTAAAACTAATCTAACAAGACTTTTCTTTATTTGTCTTGAATGAAGAGTTAACGATACGAATTACGGAGCCAATAGTATCATACAAAAGATTCAAAAAAAAAAATGTTTACACGAAAATACAACCAGTAGAGATGTACCTTTAATTCCTTACAATACATGATTCTCGGAACGGACCCTTATACGTGTAGATATGTCCTCTGTCATCAGCGTGCAGCGACGCGTCGCGACGGTGGGACAAAATCAAAACATTGCTCTTCGGACAATATATAGTCCGGTGCGCCAGTAGGAACTAGGAACCCTCCAAGCTATATACTTTCAGTCGAATTTTAAACTGTGTATCCATCTCCTGTGCGGTACTTTAATTGATATTCAAATTGGTTTTTGCGACAAACAACAATTGAACAATGGCCTCTGACAAAATATGGTAGATGAAGGCTTCCTGTGCTGTCCGATACCAAGCTCCCTAACCGAATGGCCTCTTTGGGAGGTATAGGTAATCTCTCTTGGGTGGTTCAAGAAGTTATTTATTGATAACGGTATATGCAGTCAGCGAGGAATTGAAAGTAGATGTTGGTTTGTTTCTCTTAAAGGTACATAACATAAATGTATATGACAATGGTCACTCCTTTTCCATCCCGACTCGAGGACGGTCAACGACGACGACAACAACGAAAAACACAACTATGACGTTCGGAAGCTTGGAGGTGTGGTCGGCCGGAAAATCGTATTCTCTTCGTTACCAATTATTCCGGACTAATGACTGGTGCCGGCCCAGTCGGTCGTCGTCGTCGGACTGTTATTCCATCAGCCTATATATATGTACAGTAGGTACCTTTGTACATATATAGTGGAACTCGTATATAGCTTTGGTGAACTGATTTGATTCGGTTGATTGAGTTTTTGGAATTGATCCAGAAATTAAGTGCTCAGGTGGAGTTTTTGAATTGGATTAGTAGTGTATAATGGCATAGCCAACAATTTTAAAATTAATCACATTTGAGAGAACCAAAAGTTATGTTGTTTTATGTTGTGCTGGTGTGTATTTAAAATTGTTGGATTATTATTGCGTTAACCTCGATGGAAAAGTTATGTTTGATAAGTACAGGTGAGCCTATCTATATTCAATACTGTTAAAGTTATATAAATGTAGATATAGGAAGGTAGGTAACTTTTGTGGGAAACTGGACATTGGAATTAAATTGGTTCTGGGTAATCGATTTTGCTGAACAAGATTATTGCTAACAAGCTATATAAATATTAAAATGAATAGAATTTAATTGCAAGAAATATCACTACGCGTGCAACAGAATTTCAATGGCAAATGTCATAAGTAAAATAATTACATTTTTGTTTAATGTGAGTACCTTTGTACTGAGTGATATACAGTAGAGTCTCAGAAAAATGAACACGTATAAAAAGGGCTCGTTCATTCTTTTCAAAATTGTCATTCCTTCGAGCATAAAAATTTGGTTGAGGAGAAAGATCAAGTAAATAGTTAAATAAAAACATTCAATATAATAAACATAATAAGTCAAAAGAAGCCAGTAAGGATCGTTAAAAAATCTGAATAACACTACATGAATATAATACGAGGAACAATAGCAAATAAAGTGAAAAAATTGGATTAGAAATGAAGCGTTAATTTTTTTGGGTAGGTATCCTAATTTCAACCTGTTCATTTTTTGGAGCACTGTAATGGAGAAATTATAATCTGTGTTCCTTTACAGAGTCATTCATTTTTCGGTTTTGAAAGTAAAGCTAAATAAATCGTATACAGCGATACATTTTTGATGAAAATTTGATTGCATTATAAAGTTTTGACTTTGCAATTAAGTGTGAAAAACAAATGGCCGCCTCGGGAAGATTCGCAGCATGTGATTGTTTTGAGGTAATTTTTAACCACTTTTTGTATGCACATTTCGGGCGGTATCTCGGCCATAACTTGAGAAATGTTGGATTTTTAATACGTCTAGAATTCGGAGATTATTCGCGTAAACAGTTAAAAACGGTCTTTTGCGTAGCCTCACAGAAAAAAATCGAACGGTGTCAAATCGCATTATCTAGGTGGCCAATTGACGTCGCCAAAACGTGAAATTATGCGACCAGGAAACTTATCACACAATAAAGCCATAATTGGTCGTGTTGTGTGGCTTGTTGCCCCCTCTTGTTGGAACCACATAGGTATCGTCTAAGTCATGATCTTCAATCGCCGGCCAAAAAAAAATCGGTTATCATTCGACTATATCGCTCCGAATTGACTGTAGCCGTCTGCCCATTGGCATCTTCGAAGAAATGACACTTTTCGAATATAGAGCATACCAAACAGTCATTACGATGATGCACAGGCCTTACTAGATCAGTAACGCTTCCACTCTCTTCAAATTTCTTAACAATTTTACCGATTGCTTGCGTAGTCCGTCGATTATGACGACTATAATTATCGCGTAGTGCGCGAAAAGTGGCTACGTTTGAATCACCACTTTTGTGTAGTAAGTTTTAATAATTATCGTAAATGACAAACATTCAACTAATATTATGACACTTCAAATGACAGCTGAGTTTGACAGGTGTCAAATGCCAGCGCTACCAACTTGAAACCACGAAATCAATGACCCGTTATTACTTTGACAGACTTTTGTGTAGTTTTGGGCAGAAAATCACAGAGTTTCAAAGTAAAGGAACGCACCTATTTTGTTTATTTTTCCGAACTGTTCATTTTTTCAAAATTTGACTGTAACTTAAATGTTTGAGCTAGAAAAAAAAAAAAAAAAAAACAGACATAAAATTTAAATTTTTTTCATTTCGACATAAAATTATTAAATTTTGCTCATAAACCCAATTTTTCATGGGAAATGCATTTTTCAACGAACTCATTGCAATACGAAATTCCACATAGACAATTAAATTTTATATTTTTACCTAAAGAACATTTTCGAAATTTCATCTTAGTTTCATGGTTTATCTTATGGTTTTTATTATTTCAAATAAAACGTCTTGCTAATATTAAAAAAAAAAAACATATTTATATGTATATACAACAAGGAAAGAACAAATTCCATAAATCAACACATACATATATAATATAAATCTGATTGACCTTCTTCATTGACAGCAGATAGATTTATAGCCCTAAATTTCATAAAAACCCACACATCACTCTCTATATCACAAAATCACCCACTTTTATTTTAAATCTTATAAAAAATTTCATTTTCTGACCTAAATTCGATTGGAAGACTTATTCACACCCGCAACCTCATATATGCCGAACGAATCAATTTTGTTAAAGAAATTAAAATTCCCAAAACGTTTAATGGGTCATTTATATTATATTGCCTGGATTGGCAATTGCGGGGAACTCTTATGTCTTATCACACTTTACACATCTGCTTACTCCGCATTGTTGCTAAAAATAAAAATAAACTCATTCATGATTCAGGGACTTTTTTTAAAAGTAGGTATATATGAGAGGTCTCTTGTGTCAGAGGTGGAAAAAAAATAAAAAAAAAATTCATGTTCAATATTTTTAACCTTTTCATCTAACATATAAAATATATCGTAAAGAAAAAGATGGATTACATTGAAATTAACAAGGAGTTTATATACCTACTTTCCTTTGCCAACCCACATAAATTTATAGGCTACCATGACCTTACATATAATAAAGTTGTCATGTGCGGTGGAGACGCTCGTCCGGTTTGGAGCGTGGAGTATAGAGGTGGACGTATATGCTGTGTCCAATCTTGGGACTGTTTTTTTAAATTTTTTTTTTTTGGTTTTGTTTATTACCATTCATAAATTTACTTCGCAAAACACGCATGATACACTCATATACCCACACTGCGGTTTACTTGATTTAGTTCATTTTTCATTACTTTTGATATTGATGGTATAAAAATAAACACAAAAAGAAATTAAAAGAACAGTTTTTTTTATTTGTCCGTATTGCATAGCATTGTGAATTTGTGTTTACATAATAAGTTTCAGTCGCAAAAATAAGAGTAATCCTTTAAGCAGTGCGAATTCGTTGAAATTCCGACCACAAATTCACAATGCTCGAAAAAGTTCACGATTACTTCAGCACTGTATATTATAAGGATTCATGGAGGGCGCCATTTAATTGACACGTAAAAATAAAAAAATAAAATTCTCATTCAATTCTTCAGAGTTTCATTTCAATTATTCCTTTGAAGGGACTCGAAATGCTATTGAGAAACGGTTTTTTACTTTTAAAACGTGTAAATAAATATAAGTATAATTTGTACATACATGACGTTGGACCGTCCTCAACGGTCAACCGTCAATTTATTTAAATAAGAGTTTAAACATTAGAAATATTAATATAAATTATTTGTTAATTTTTAATTTCAAAACGAATGATTTTATAAAAATATATTTTTTGCAAATAAAAAATCAGGATGTCGTAGTTGGCTTAATTTTCTAAAAAAAAATGTCTGCGTTCACTGCACCTGAATATTTTGTTTTTCATTTCTTCTTCCTGGGATTAAAATCTTAGCGAACAAAATTCAAAATTTTTTTACAATTACTAGAATTTTACACTGTGCGAATTTTTTTTGGGCCCATATTTAATTATTTTTTTAGGGGCTTTATTTTCCATTATAAAATTAAATATGACCTCAACATTATACTTTAAGGGTTTAATTTCATTTAATTTTGAAAAAAAAAACATTTTGGGTTCTTATTTTATTTTTCTAAGGCACTATTATCTTTCTAAAAATGTTTTATAAAAATAAACTTGCAAACTACATTGAATCAATTTAAGGATCATGTTTAAATGCATCAGCGAGTAATAGAAAAGTTCAATACATGTTTTGCCTTATAAGCATAAAAACAAAATTTCTGGGTGCAGGAAAACTCCAAGTCTCCTTGCTGTAGACAAATTGTACAAGATGTACAAGATGCCAAGTATATGTACGACGCACGGTTTGGGGTATTATTTCGTTTTTGAAGTAAATAAATTCAGATAAAACAAATCAGGGATTTATTATTTTTGGGTATTTTTTGCATTTCGTTATAAAATCTTGTTACGTGGGGGCTAAGGCAAAATTTAATTATGAAAAATGGAACCGATATTTCATTTCGTTTCAATTGTGGTCTTATTAATTTTTTTTTTTTTTAAATTTAGATCAAGTATTTAAAAACAAACTCAATTACAGTGTACTCTCTCTAAACGGACACCTCCTATAAACGATATAACCAAACAGATTTCAAAGAACGGAATTAAATTCCTGAATTTTCATAGAAATAAGCGTCCCATAAGCGGACTTTCTAATAACCGGACGCAGACACCAAATTTAATAACCACAATGGTGTTCGGCTCTCTCTCAAAGCGCACATGGAGTATACTATTTTTCATGTTTTATATAAAGTAATTTCCGGTACTTTTTATATAGTAAATCACAACTTGTTGAATTATGAAGACTAAAAGGGTGAAATCCTCAAAAAAAAAAAAAACCTGAAATGATGCTGTATATCCCGTAAGATTTATTTTGTTTTAAAGTACCATACAATTTTTCGAATATGGGAACGCTCTCGTACTAAAATAAGAAAATTCTAGAATATGAATACGCTTATTTGTTTTTTTTTTACTGGTTCTCAATTTTATATTTTATTTTCTCATAACCGGACACCTCTCATAACCGCACAAATTTCTGGGTACCGTAGTGTCCGATTATGAGAGATTACACTGTATCAACATATTTTTACATCTCTTTTAATATTTTAAGGTAAAATATTTCATATAAATAGGTATATTATATATTTCATATATAAAATGAAACGTTCTCAATCAAGTGTGTCAAAGTGTATTTAATTCATGTGCCCACTACGCATACTGGGACTAAAGATACAAAAAATGCTTCCGATTCTCCCTCATTGGAGTCGCGCGGATGTGATAAGAACGAACTATATCTATAAGGAACTATATACAAAATCCGACCGACCAACAGTTCGGCGGCTTAAAGCGGAAAGTCAACATAAAAGGTTATATTCTACGTATGTACACATATTTACTACTAACTTGGCTATTTTAGTCCGTAAAATATGTCTGCCTTATAAATGTACCTCTTCTTTGTGTGCTTATCTAAATAATATACAATATAGAATTATACAATTCAGTGGGTCCTGGGGTAGTGTTGCAATAATCAAAAGAAAAATCGTTTCCAACGTCGCATATTTTTTTATTGTCGGTAAGTTGCGTGTGATTGTCATTTCTATATAGTTGAGCACAGCACATAATTATATCTAATACATAAAAACCAATGTCAGGGGTGAAGTTTTTTTTTTTATTTTCTTCAATTGTCTAGTCTAAGTCCAAGGGGACGAATAAATTGTTGAAAGAATAGATTTCTACCACTTACTGTGAGAGATAGAGATAGTTCAATTTTAATGTGGAAGCACATTGCACTTTAAATATTTGAACAACTGGTAAATTTTGTTAAAAGTCTTAACCTTGGTAGGAATATGTGTTATGTATTTTCATTATTAAATGAAGACTTGGAACTGGGGACACTTTCTAAGCTACATTAACTTATAGACTTTTTAATAAATCGTTTGATCATTCTTTTAAGTATGTATATCTGTATGTATATAACTGAGTCGAAGATGTACAGTATTTAAAAGCAAACTTTTCTGGAAAACTAAAATGTTTACCGGGGCCAACCATGTAATGAAATGAAGACATTTCCTAGCTTTGATTATTCCTTTTTCGCGACCTTTTAATTCCAAAAAAGTGGAATCCTAATTTTGTGGGCTTCAGGTCTTTCTTTCTTTAAAGAGATAGTTAAAAATTAAAACAAACATTCTCCTTTTAAATAATTTTAAACACTATCAGAATGTAAGTATATATACATATTTAGCAAAAATAAATTAAATATTAAACTGAGGAAGTACGTAAACACGTATGAAACGTGCGTCGTCTATCAAAATATAATTAAAGAAAGAAAGACCTGAAGCCCACAAATTTAACTGTTTCCTAGCTATGTATTTTTAAATAATAGTAGAGCAGATATATTACAATCAATCAATTTGGACATTAGAGATACGAAGTTTAATCAAAATCGTAAAAAACGTTTTCGAGGAAATTTAAAAAAAAAAAAATAATGTATTGGAGTTAGCCTTTCTAGTTGAACTTAAACAAAAATTTGAATTTAACCTTAAGGGAATCATATAAAAATGCTATGTTCCAAGTTTGAAACAGATCGGACCGTTAAGGCTCTGTTGTGGTGAACAGTAGACGTACTAGAGGCATAGATGCACAAAAAACGGGCAGTATGTCGAAAAACCCTTTTTTGTACTTCTCCATAATCGTTATGATCGTTTTGAATAAGTCCTCGATTTTTTTTTAATACGAAACTAATGTTTGAGCTTTATGAACAAGTAAAAAATAAATCAGTCTAAAGTCGCGTCTCAAAATTTTAACTTATCTATATGTAGATATATATATATGTACATATTACGCAATTGAGAATCTCAAGTACCTACTCCTTGAAGCACTCAAGTTATCAAAAAACGAGTACAACTACATCAAGATCAGTAGTTATTATTATGCTCAACACAGCCCACCCGCTAGTCTTTAGTCTAAAACTGTCAGACAACTAAACATTGACCACTCAATTGTCAGATATGCTATCGGACTCAAAGTGGCACAACAATGAATACAACAAGCGCCTATAAGAGATTCTAATTCATTCAACGTGCCACTCCGCGCCGCCGAGACTGTAGTTGTTGTATTGTAATGTAACTCTATAGCTTGTAGAGGAAGTTAACTAAACACTTGAATTGAATTGATTATGCAAATGGATACTGCGCTGTGGCCGATGCGATGAATGCCGGACCGGCCGTGTTGTTTGCATACCTACTGCTCTTATACTGAATTTCAATTCAACGTTTTAATAAAAAAAAAAAAAAGAATCAGCTGACATGGATTTTATATTCACTTTTCCACACCGATCTTTCGTTTCGAATGCAATTAGTAAGGTTTTGGGTTATCTTATTGAAATCATTGTAGTTATTTTGTTGTGTTGAATAAATTTGTCAACACCTACGGCAGCAGCACGTGGACGGCCCGGCGGCGGCGGCGGGGCTAAAAATCATTTTCGATTTTGATTTGGACATCCGATTCTATTATCAAAATAGGTATTAGTTTTTCCATGTTCAACATGTATAGGTACATGGAATTAAGAAAGTTCTATATTTATACCTCGAAAATTCAAAACTATATCATCATGATGGGCAAATAAAAAATGAATTTAATTAATTTTGTCAGAAGGCAAACATAAAGAAATTTCAATTATAAAGAAAAAAAAAAAATACCTACCATGTGTGGGTTTCTATTTAGTTTATCGTTGTCATAAATTATGATTCGTTGATTGGGACAGATTGTTTGCTTTAGTTTAATTTGGATTGTATTGGTTTTTTTTTTTTTCTTTTTGGAAAATGTCAGATTTCAATTTTAGATAACAAAAAAATTAATAGATATATGTACTATGTAGGCATGTAATATTTCTGATGCATTTAAATTTAAATTTAAATTAAGAATATAGCTTCTTGAAACGATATAAAGAGAAGAAAGCTAAATAATAAATGTTATCTTATCAAATAAAAATGCACGACGCACGGCATCACAGGAACTTACTCTTGTGATTCAAAGCTATATAACTTGATGCAGAATTGATGATGAATAGTAATGGTTTATTAATACAATTATTTATATTATTAAAGAGAAAGTATAAAAACAGTAAAAATTATAACAAAAATGGATACCTTCTTTGATTTTTTTTTTTGTTTAAAAATATAAATTTTGCAGTAATCTTAGAAAAAACTCTTTAGAAGTTTACATATTTGTCTGCAAAATTGCAACAAAATATAAGTTGGACCAACGACTCTATTAATAAGACTATTTTTTCTTAAACTATAAATTTCCGCAATGCGAATTTTTTAGCAGAAACCTTTAACACAGATTTTTTGAAATCTCTATTTTTTGAATCGGAATTTATGTAAAAAAAAAAAACTATTTTAAAAATCCTTATAGCCTATTTTTGACTTTAAATTTTTTTCTTTTCAATTTAAAGGACAACCATTTTTAAAATCGAAAATTTACGCTTTTGAAATTTATTTATTTGCATATACATATGTATGTATGTATATGTATTTTATAAACTATGTTTGCTAGTTTGTTAAAGATATTTAAACGGTTTTACAAGATCTCTTAATTTTTTTTAACATACATAATATATATTTGAATCTGGATCTATTTTAATGATAAAACAAAAAGCTTGGGCTAGAGTTTATGAGAAAAAAAAATTAAAAATCGTTGGAGCGGTTTTTTGAAAAAAAAAAAAAAATTTTAAAACAATTTTAAGAAAAAAAAATTGGTACGCTATTTTTAGTATTTATTAATTAATTTTGAAAAAAAAAACATCTACCTATTTTTGAAATATCGAATTTTCAAAAAATAATTTAAATTCTTTTTTTAAAACCAAAAATTTGATTTTTTGAAAATATTGATATACAATATTTTTAAACATATTAGAAGCTCTTGTGTAAAGTATTTCATTAAAATCGGTTTATCTGATAATGAGATATTTGAAAACCAAAAAAAAATGGTTCTATATGACAGAAACTGTTAATAATCGATAGATAAAATTTTTTACCAATAAAATTGGAGGCCGTACTGATATTAACTTATACGGAAATTTTAATCAAAATCATACAAGTTCGTTTTTGAGAAATATGAGATTCTCCTTATCGGTTTTTAAACACTTGTATGGGAAGTACCGTTATTTTTGGTTCTAAGGATAATTTTTATTTATAATCTAGTAGATTTAAAAAAATACGAGGTGCTAGATTTAATAAAAATCGACCAAGTAGTTTTCGAATTACAAAGTTCTCAAAAAAAAATAAATCCTTTTTAAATAAACAAAATAATAATTTTCTTATACAATACCTACTTTTAAAACTTTTTAAAAAATTCTCCATAAAAAAATTGATATAAATCAGTTCTATCGTTTTTGAGAAAATCGAAAGTAAAAAAAAAGGTTCAATGGGAGGTACCTACTACATAAATATTTATAACCATTTTTCGGATTTTTTTTATAAAATGGTACCTAGCTTTTTTTGTAAAAAAAAACATTCAGGAATTTAAAAAAAATTGTGGGCACGTTTAAGAAAAATAAAATTTTAATTATTTGTTCCAAAAAATTGTAGGGCAGGTATCGTTATTTTTGGTCCTAAAAAAAAACTTATGAGGAAAATGTCCAAATAACGCTAGGCACCAAGTTTTAAAAAAATCGACGAACCTATTTAAATTTCAGCTGAAAGGACAGACAGACAGAATCTTGGGACCCACTTTTTTTGATTTCGATATCTTCATAATCTCGATTTCGAATTTGCTTTCGAATCCATAACTTTCCAAATATACTATCTATGTATGTAGGTACCGCAAGTAAAATAAATATGTACTAATTTCTGTTTAAAAAGTTAATTGGATTAGTCGTTTTCGAGAAAGTAAAATAAAAAAAAAGAGTTTTTTTTTCAGGAGGTAGCCGAATTACGCTTTTTGAAAAAATTCCGTAGCTAACTAACTAACCGTAGCTAAATCACACTTTTGTTTTAATTTAAAATTTAAATAGTCGAAACCATTTTCGAGAAAAATACGATTTTTGTTTGGCAGTACCTACGTTTTTTTTAGTCGTATGATAGAATTTAAAAAAAAACACTCTTACTGTCAATTTAGCAGTAAAGATAATTTGATAAGATCGTCGCCTCCATAAAAATATAAAATCATAGTGAAATTTTTAGAAAATTAAGGAAATAAATAGTGACAAATTGTTTTCCGTCGTTATATGGTTCTCAACTAACCCGCCTGGTGTTGTTTGACATTTCCAAGCAGCATTCATGTATGTAGGTATAACAAGCCAATGACCATTTTGTATAAATCTACTCTCTATAACCACAACTCCATCGATTGACTGACTGATATCATAATAAATCTACGCAATGATAAACTCATCAATCATTTAAAAATAATCCAAAGCAGCATCAATACCTACCTACTCCTCTCTTATTTAAGATTGATTGATTGTCATATCATAATTCCAGCATTTGTCAATCGTCACCATCACCACATAATTTATAAAAAAAAATGTATACATATTTTTAAAACCCACATTATTTCCCACTTCGAACCAATTAAAAAAACAAACATAAAACTACACATGACAGCTCGTCTACACATCAGGACAAAAACCACACACGTATGATGTGTAATGTACCTAGCATAGATATTGTATGTATATGTATACTTAAAACCGTAAGCAAGTATATATATTAAGTGTCAATTAAAGGACTCTCGATAACCTAACGGGAGGGTGTCTCTAAAATTATCAAAACATTAAAATAGTTCACGCTGTCGAAGTCAAAGTCGATGTCTCCATCGAAATGTCATATCGCCTCGCCACCATCGCCAGCATCATCAAAAAAGAGCCGCTCGACAAACACAGTATTGACATCGTCTAACGTCAGTGCATTACATTACAGTACATCCATACATACACCGTCCCTTCTTAATCCTCACACTCTCTGATGTCAGTTTTAGTTATGAATGTGAGTGCTTGGGCTTGCCGTCGCAGCACCGTAATGACATGTCAATCAGCGCAACTTACTCATTGAAGTTTGGGACCGTTGCTTTCGTTCGTTATGCTGCAATGTGTACTTAGTTCACTGAACCTATGCACCGTGATTCCTGTCGGAACCGAATCAAGATGAAAGCAAAAATCCGTTACGTTACGTTCTCCTTTGGAGTTGATTACATGCCGGCACCAAACAACAGTTGTGTTGTGTATTGTTGTAGTATATTCGTTCCACGCGGCAGGAAATTACTGATTTTCATAATATTCCCGATTTGGGTGAATGGAATTTACCTTATGATGAAAAAGATGTTTGGCTCCATCGCGTTCAGGTAGGCAAACTAACCCAAACCCACAAAACACACACTCCGGGTTCTCCTGTTGTGTGTGAATGAAATGAATGAAGCCTCCCACTTTGTTTTTGTCTCATGAATCTGATGCTATAGCTGTCAGATTTATCTGTATGAATGGAGCAATGGGTAGGTATAGGTCTACATATATAAATATAACCGAGCGCCATGCCAGATTGCCAGCGACAGACGACAGAAAATTGTTCTAATGCTCTAAAACCGGAGGAGTCCCATAAATTGTTTTTCTGTCACTTTCGTTCTTTGATCTCGTTAACAAAGTGCAATTTCGTGTTGAAAGGTGGTCATAATGTTGGTCGTTACGTTGCGTTGCAGTTGCAATTTGCAGTTGGCAATATTCATGATGATGATGTGTACTGCACTGCACTGCACTGCACATGTAGGTACATCACATACACTTGGGCATCACATTTATGTAGGTAATCGAGGATTTTATGCATCTCGTGTACCTACCTAAATTTTTATGTGGGATGAACATTTTATTTCTGGACTTTCGGGTGGATTATATGAAGGCATAAGCAACTTAATCGAATTTGAAAAGTGCTGTCGCCCTGATCGCCATCGTTTGCAAGAGTGGCGACCCTCGATATATGTAGTGGCGACTTCGTTATATGTTCGCGGGATTTGAGGCATTTCAAATTGTGATGCGAAATATATGAAAAAACATAGATATTATTCGAGATCCCGGAAGCCATAGAATTTTGCATAAACACCCAGGAAACGAGTTAAATTATGTCGGATTAAAAAGTGAGTTATTGGTTTGAGTTATATATATTTGTGTGAAAAACAAATCTTGTTGACGAAATGTTATTCAAATTTATTTATGATAATTTGTGCTAATTTGTAGTTTGGTTTTGGTTGTAAAATTAAAATAAAAAAAATATAAATAATATTTAATCGTGTTTAATTTAAATATTTTTAGAATCTTCTAATATTTTGTATACATTTTCTATTCGATTAAAATATATTGCAAACCACTTACATATAGGTACGAGTAAATAGATATGAAGATTGAAGGTACCTATTTGCTAATAGTTTTGATAGTTATTTGAAATCAAATAAACCCATCTAAAGGTGAAACACACAAATACAAAACTGATGCAGTCACAAGCTGCATTTCATTATATAAACATTTCAACCACTATAATTTATCTAGCAAAAGTTAAGACTTGAAATTAAAAAAAAAAGAAAAAAAAAAAAAACAATTTTCCAGAAAATTTTCAAAAAAGATTTGAATATTTTTTTTTAATTTGAATTAAAATTAAAATTTTTAAGAATTTTGTTTGTTTTATTTAAATTTGTATATAAGTATGCAAATGTTAAAAATCAACAAAGCGAGAAATAAATTAAATAATTTCTGAAATTAATCATTTCTTAAAAAAATCTTAAACTATGAAAAATAAATTTAAATTTAAAATTAGTTTTGTTTAATGTAATGAATGAATATGTTTAAACATTTAAAAAATGTTACCCAATTGTTACATATTTAATTTCGAAAAATCATTAACTCATTTTTGAAATATTGAATTTAAACAAAAGCATACCTACTCACATATGTACGTATCTATGTATATTTTTAATTTTTTTGTTTAAATCCATAACATGTTTTTTTACTACTTGCAATATTATATATGGCAAGTTATCCCTTCTGTATGTCTGTCTGTTCGGCTGGTACCTAGCGTTTTTTAGGCATTCCCCCCAAACGTTTTTTAATTTTTTTTTAAACCATTTTTGTTTTTTAAAAACGTGCCCACAACTTAAAAAAAATCATCATTTTTTTTACAAAAAATATTTTCTATCAAAACTTTCAATTTTTTTTTTATTTTTAAAAAAAGTTTCAAACATTTTTTTTTGAAAACTCAATAATTCGAAAACGCCTTGGTCGAATATTATTAAACTTAGCACCCAGCAGTTTCACGACATTATCTAGCAGATTTAAAATACAATTTTTCCTTATAGGTAACCAAAAATAACGTTACAAATTTTAAAAAACCGATATTGAAAATCTCATTTTTCTCAAAAATGGTTCTTACAATTTTGATTAAAATTTTTGTGTGAACTAATATCAGAACGATCTACCATATTATTGGGAAAAAAATGTATGTATCTATCGTTTAAAAATGGTACCTCTCATAGAACTAATTTTTGGGTATTCGACTATTTCATTATCTGTTGAACCAATTTTAATGAAATTTTTTTTACACAAAAGCTACTTATAAGTTTGAATAATATTGTGTATCAAAATTTTCAAAAATCAAATTCGATATTTCGAAAAAAAAATAATTTTTGAACTTCGCATAAATAAGTACTAAAAATTGGCGTACCAGTTTTTTTTTTTTTTAAAAACATATTCAAAATTTTATATACAAAATTAATTTTTAAAAAAACCGCTCCAATCATTTTTAAAATGTTTTTCACATAAATTGAGATTTTTGTAAGAAATCACTTGGTGTGCATTGCGTTATGAAGTGCAAGATAGCACGGTATTATATTGTTCCTATTTTTTACTCACATAATACTTTCTTAAACTAGGCTATATTTTTGACAGGTGGCATAAAACATAAGCTGCAATAATAATTAATACATTTCTTTTATCAGATGAAAAGTTTTTAAATTTATCAAAACTTTAAAGCCACAGTGTGATCGCACATAAGAGCAAGTTCGTGCGACCCAGTCATGCCTTTTATTTTTTATTTTGATTTGCATATTAAAAATTAAAAAAAAGACAGATTTAGACAGATTAATGGCTTAGTTTTAAAAAGAAGTTTTTTTAATAATTCAAAAAAAAAATTTTGGGAAATTTTGGTATAAACTAGGTATTTTTTTTAACATATTTTTTACATAACTAAAAATTTCCCTTTTTTTTTTTCTTTTCAGGTAAGTTTCCCGTTAAATAAATAATTATGATGAACACTTTCGAGAGTAAGAAATACAATAATTTTATTTAGGTTAAAAACATAAATCTCTCAATCTGAAATAAAGTTATAAAATACTTATTCAAACATTTTTTAATACGCTTAAATTTTTGTATACCGAATTCTGACACAAGCATATAAAATTTGAACCCAACCCAACGTTACATTTCCAAACTATCCTCCAATCGGAGTGTAGTAACTTAAGGCAACAAAATAAATCTACTCCGCCACTTCGCTTTTTTTTTAGATCTACTCCCTTTTGTCCACACAAATTCAAAAATTCTTTTACCAAACCATAAGAAAAGAAATGATAGAAGTATTTTATTCTATTATTTTTAAAATTTTAACCAACTATATACAATTTCAAAAATGTTTGAATCAAAAATTCAATTTTGTTCCGGATGGAATCTATATGATTTATTTTTTTTTTGTTAAAAAATATCTATTTATTTTAAAATATGTAAATTGTTTGTTAAAAAAAAAACACTTCTTTCGGAAACTTGAGTTTTTTTCCGTTTTGAAATCTACTCCGGAAATTTCCGAATTACTCCACTTTTTTCCGAATTTTTACTCCTGAGGGTCTAACCCCATTTTGTATCATATCGAAGATAGAACCTTAATTCAAGTTGTTTGTAAACTTGAGTTTGATTTTTTTTCAAAATTATTGTGAGAAAAATTACAAAACGGTAAAAAATCTACAGAAGCAGTTCCCAATATATGGAATCTAAAACACTCTATAAGTCTATATGGTAAATGTATGCAAGCCATGTTCGTGATATTAACTCAAGTAGGGTTCTAAAGCACTATATTTCTCTATTATGTCCCTATATGCATTTGTAATAAGTTTAATTCTTTATTACTAAAAAAAAAACACCAAGTCTTAAATAGAATGTATAATTGAAACGATTATTTTTAAGTCCCAAATAGGTACCTCTATTATACGAATACGACTTTGTACTTAAGCAACAAAACTTTTCTTTCAATATAAAAATTGATGATAAACCTAAAAAAGAAAATCGCCTAGCATAACAAACGCCAAGCCAACATAATCGTCATCACTTTAAGAATCAAGTCAGCATTTTCATTCGATATACCTACATATGTATGAAATAAAATATGCTTATGCATGTTGGATGGTTTGTAGTGTGATTACAATCAAAAGGCCTATATGCTCATCGAAAACACCATTAAGCTTCTGCCGCCGACATCACCTGCATGTGTAATCAACAAAATGTTCCATTTCCGCATGGTAATATAAGAATTACATTCAATTATTGTTTCCACCAAAGGGTTTCCATATATACCTACCTATACAATGAGAGGAGTAAAGGTATAAGCTATAGAACTCCTTGCCTCCTATTTATATGTATTACCCCTTTGTTCCATTCAATTGCCTTAAGAACCGTTTTACTATTCAGTATTCAAAGATGGTTTTGAAATCACCTTCAATCGTCAACGTTCTTTTTGTCGTCGTCGTTGTCGTCGCTGACAGCGAAATAATAATTTTTTTTTTTTTTAATATGCAACGGCAGCGGTGGTGTTGCAGCAATATTGTTGTTGTTGCTTTCAATGGATAAATAGGTTCGTTCATGTGACAATAAGCATTTTCATTTTATTTATATTTAGAAGAAACTGTGAGAACTGGCACATTACAACTGTTGTTGGTTTCATTATTATACAAAAGCTTTAACTTCAAACTAACATCCGAAGGTTTGACGTTTGAGAAGCATTTTTGGTTCTAGATAACGAGGTATATTATATGTTTTAAGTTGGCTTTTGTTGTGCAATCGACGACGACGACGACAATGGAGGCCTTGTTCTAGAAAATAATATTTGCGTTTAGTGATAAAATTCATCTGCTTCAATTCAAAAATCTGTGGAAATAATTAGGATAATGTTTGTAAAAAAAAAAAGAATAACAAATGTTATGATTATTATGCTGGTTTTGTAAAGATAAAGGTTTTGTAAATTGTTTACTTAGATTGTAAGCTTTAGATACAAGATACCTAGATAACATATTTTTAACTTGATTGATTTATTTTGTTAAGAGATTATGTATGAACATAATTATATGAAATTTAAATGTATTCAAAACCTTGTTATAAAAAGCTTATAATCTTTAAAAAAAATATATAAAATATTTATTTTCAAAGTTTCATATATTGTCAGAAGGTTTGTTTAATTTGTAGACATTTTTAACTAATTATGTAAGTTTATTGTTCAATTAACATAGCTTATCTAACCTCAATTTAGGTTGTACTTACGTCATTTGTTTTGTTTTCTATATTTCGACCTGCGTTCAAAATTTTGTATTGACGTTTAAATAGAAAACTCTACGTTTTTGTAGCCTATATTCTTCTATCTATTATTAAAATTACCTTACAGTTAGAACTAAAGTTATAGGTTTCATAAGTGGACTCAATGGATTTTCGGATGCGGGGAGACGGGAGACCCCATACGCTAGATTTCATTGTTCATCTAAATTCATTTCCTCTATAATCCAATATAAACATTTTCAATTTAAAAGCGAAACTAATTTTACGCCGCGCCGCTGCGCCGCAAGTGCAATTAAATGCAAACTGCAAAAGTGATTTGTTTAAAAACTTAAAAAGAAATTTGTAAGCTAAGGGACTATTTCCGATAATGGAGTTTGCTGGAGTCATTGGGCGTTTTTCTTTTTTAGTTCAGAGTAGAGCTCTGAAAAGAGGTTGAACACTCCGAACATACTCTGAGCGATCTTCGAACTGAGCGTGCTCTTCTCTGAGAGTTCAGATTTATTTAAAGAAACACGCTTCACCAGCTTTCACTTGTCAAATTTGTGTTCAGCTATTCAACTCCGTCTGCTCTATCAATTTATTCTGAGCTCATAGAGCGCGCTCCGAACATGCCCAGAGCGAAAAAAGAAACACAAAATTAGAGCTCTGAATGCTATGAGCTATAATAAGGAATACGATTTTTTTGAAAGTTTAGGCTCTGCTCTGATGTCCGATAACACCATTTGCGGCGCAACTCCAAAAAAAAAAACAAGTTATTTCCAAAAAATTAAAAGCCCCAGAGTTTGTTCGTAAACGTCAAATGTGTTTTCATGAAAATTGACTGACGTTGATCAAACAGATTTTGTGTAAGCAGGACGGTTGCATATTTGACGATAATAATATCTGTGTCAAAAAACGACGATGATTTGACGATCAAATTGACGTTGATCTGACGTTTTTGAAAATGGCTGTTTTTATTTTGATTACAAACTGAATTTGAAAGGAAAACCGCGTGATTTATCTTTGTATGTAAGTTCTTGTTTTGTATTACTTTTTGAAAAAGAGAATGAAATCGCCAATGAAAGATACATTTTGACATGATGCTTCACAAGTTAATTACTCGCCCGCAGGATCCCGTGGTATCCCAAAATCTACCCAAAACGTATTTTTTTTTTATTTTTTTTTTTTCTGCCACGAAAATGCAAGAGCTTTTGACTTTTTTTTTAAATTTATTTCATTTTTCAAATCTACCCGACCATTTTACCTACTGCTTTTACTTTCTTGTCAAATTACTGATAATTTCTGTTGTCAGATGTGACATTTACCCAGAAACAAATCAAAAACATTTCAAATGCGTTTCCTTACTTTTTTATTTCTCAAGCACAAAACTTTTTCCCGAACTTTTTCGCAAACTATTCCAAAACAGTAAAGAAACAGACCTTATGTCTTGATAAAAAAAAGACTATAATTTGACGTTGATTTGACGTTTTCGAATATGACCGATTTTACTTTGATTATTTTATGTCTACAAACTAATGAATCTATAATTGATTGATGATTCTAGGAAAGTCTATTTTGAATCATGATCTGTCTTGTGAGGTAATTTGTTAATGCGTTCATTTGTATATACTTTGACATCAATCAGAACAGAAGTAAATTAAAGAATGCCTTTCCTTTGGACTCAACGAAAAATTTCCATACAAAAATGACACGACGAAATCATAAACGAAAAATTTCGTTCTGCTCCAAATTTTACAGTTCGCTGTTCAATGAATGAAATAGATAGTTATAATGGGTGATTTTTTAAGAGGTTTAGAACTTTTTAAAAAAAAAAAAACACAAAAAATTCGAAAAAATGAATGAAATATTTATTTGAATCGATAGCTTGAACCTTGCAATTTAATGTTTAAAGATAATTTCATGCAAATGTTGACCGCGGCTGCGTCTCAGGTAGCCCATCCGCTGAGTCCAATTTTGGCATACTCTTTCACACATATCGGCCGGTATCTCACGAATGAATGCATGGATGTTGGCTTCCAGTGCGTCAATCGAAGCGGGCTTGTCCCTATAGACATTAGCCTTGACATACCCCCACAAAAAAAATTCTAATGGTGTCAAATCGCACGATCTAGGCGGCCAATTGACCGGCACGAAACGTGAAATTAACTGTTCACCAAACTCGCCTCGCAATTGCGCCATTGTTTCGCATGCTGTGTGGCATGTGGCACCGTCTTGTTGAAACCACATATCATGCAAGTCAAGAACTTCCATTTCGGGCAAAAAAAAGTTTGTTATCATCGCTCGGTAGCGATGATAACTGCTGGGAACGGCGCCGAATCGACATTTCGCGGTCTTCTGTCACACTAGCTGATACGGCCGCAATATTTTCTTCACTACGCACAGTACGTAAACGTGTTGGTGGTTTAATGTCCAACAAAGTAAATTTGGTGCGAAATTTGGTCACAATCTTCCGAATAGACTGCTCAGAAGGTCGAGAATGCCGACCATAAAATGGAAGCAGCGCGCGATGAACATTTCGAACCGAGCACGAATTTTGATAGTAAAATTCAATAATTTGGAAGCGTTGTTCATTTGTAAGACGATCCATGGTTAAATTGCAAACCAAACTGAAGCTGTTTGACAGTGACACAAGGTACTAAACACACGTCAGCTGTCAAAACCAGTGTTGCCAAAACCAAACCAGCTAAAAAATCACTAGCAAATTATTTGGAGAAGTCTCTGCTCCTTTTTGACCCTGAATTATTTGCACGAACCAATTAATTGTGTGCGGAAAAGTGAGACCACAAACAAATTCTCTTACGCATCATCTGATAAAACTCTACATTAATATTTAACCGTAGTCTTTTCCTTTACACTTTCGCTGTTAATATGGAGACCAAAAGAAAATTTTTGTTTCGTTTCAGCTCTCAGCTGCGTATTTGCCTTCAAAGGAAAAAGTTTATGAATGAACTTTCATTGATACAATGAAACCTTCATCATAACATTTAAATTTTTCAATGAAAATTCTTGACGCAACTGCCAAGCTCTAGCTTTCTAGCAACAATCATCCTGTAGATTTCAAGAAGTTTTTAAACTTTCGTTTGAACGAACAGTAATAGAGTTCATTGACATGTTGTTCATATTAATTTATACGAGTTGCATTTAATCAAAATCATTCCAAATAAAATTGGGATATTTTCATTATATAATTTTCTGTAAATTATCATTAATTGCTTGTATATTCAAATCACCAAACAAAATAAAAGGACTAACCTCAAAGCGGAAGTTACCCAAACCATATCCTCAACCAAAAACAAATTGAGTTTCCACTATGACCACAGGAAGTCTCCAGAGATTTGGATGAATTACATTTTGATCGTCTGTTATGGACAAATTGACTTTGATTAGATTCTGTGCAGAACGTTCCAGCAGCCAGACATGGCGCTGGGGCTGATGCGCGCCGCCATCGTCACGTCGACGCCACCACATCTGCCATATCAGTTGGGGAAAAAAACTAAACTTTAGTCTCCCTCTTAGTTTCTACGGTATGAACGGCGGCGGCGGCGGCGGTGGCAGTCTTGTCGGGAGCAGGAGTCAAGTTAATTTGAATCACTCACTCTTGTGGGCCAATTAATTATGGAGTATTTCTAGATTTTTTTTTTGTATTTTGTTCACAATGATTATAGTGATTTTTTTGGTATCCACTTTTCCTTTTAGTTCTTGTCCAAAGATTTTGTGTGTGTGTGTGTTTTCAACTTGATTCACATATACATAGAATGAAAATTGATATCTTTGGTCACGAAAACTTGGCTTCTTCGAACCATCAAAGAATGGCTAATACCTCATCTACTATATAGTTGTAGCCTTGGATTGATAACAACTCCTACATGAATGGATATAGGTTGGGTAACGCTTGTGACATGAATATAATGTTGATGATGTAATTGTGATTGATGTCGATGACTACGATACCAAGGAGGAGTTGAAAATAGATGTCATTACATTAATTAGAAAAAAAAAAAAATCTCAAAAGACTTCTTTTTTTTTTTGCTTGCTTACTTGGTAATCGCGTATAAGAGTTTGTTTTAATCAATTTCGTCATGATGATGGAAAAGGGATGTGTTTGCTTATTTTTTTTTTCTTCTGATGTTCATTCGAAAAGTGTGAACAATCACAATTCGAGGGCGTAACGCAAAATATTACATAATTAGTGTTTCATGAAATGTGTGTGTTGTACGATTAGGTATGTTGTAACAGTTCTTTTTTTTTTTGTAATTTTGATTAATGAGCTATTGGATTGTGTAAAAAATATAGTTAACTGTACCTAATGTTAAAAAACGTTTATGTGTACTCAGACTGCGGGTTGTAATGAGAAGGCATATAGTTTGGTAAAGTTGGTAGCTATAAGTTATATAATTACTATGCGCGGATAAAAATGAAAGAATAGGTTATAAAATGTTTAAGGCATAGAAACTGAAAAATTATGTTAACCTTTATAGTTTTTTTTTTTTTTTTGATATTCATATAGTTTTCTTGATTAATGTTTGTACTTAATCAAGCTAAATATTGTTAAGTTTTCTGAGAAAACATGAAATCGTGTGGTGCAAAAATCCTAGGTTATACCTAGGTGCTCGGAGAATTATGTTTCGGAGGAGGAAGGTAATCAATAAAATTTTACTAACGGGAAATCCTGATAATTGCATTGTTGTATAATTGATAAGATTGTGACGGGCTTTTTTTGTTTTCAGCCAAGGTTTTATATTATCTATGGTAGTGTAGTGTTACCATGAAGTAAAACTTAAACTAAGCATCAGTGGAAAGAATCGTTAGTACTTTATTAAAAAGACCTCTTAAGTATAAATTAACAAAAAGTTTCGGGCATAAATATTTTGTTACTACAGTTAAACTCGCTTAAGAGAAAAACCCGCTTATCTGAAACACTTTTTTCATCCCGAGCATTTTTCGACTAAAAAAGAAAAACGCTCTTTTTTAGTTCTGAGCATGTTCAGAGCGCGCTCGAATTAAAATGCTGAACACAACAGAACCGAGTTGAAATTTGAAAGGCGGATATTTAAAAAAAAAATCATCTTCGAAACAATAAAAATGGTGGAAGAGACTGGTTGCTTTAGTGGAGAAGGTAAAATAATTTAGGAAAAAACTAATAGAATATGTCATTATTATGGATTGACATTTGACATTTCTAAACATGAAGTTCAGTTTCATAATTAAATCAGAGATATTACATATGGGGAGAAGCCCAAACAAAGAAAATAACTAAAGACCAAAAATGTATTTACTTGGTGTCGACTGTCAATTGAAGTTCGAATGATTCACGAATTAAAGTTAACGACAAATGATAGTGACCTAAGTATGGTTGAATAAAGGGTGATTTAGTCCAAGACTCAAGATCCCACTCTCTACAAAAGTCTTTACCAAAAGGAGAAATATTAATTCGATACTGAAGAAAAACCGATTTTTTCCCCGGAAATAGTGCATCATGTGTTAATTTAAATAAATACTCAGTATTATGAAAATGAGAAAAATAAAAAATGTGCCTATCTCTCTCTGACGTCATGGGCTTTCAATATTTGTGAATTGTAGGTATTAGACGTTATCTTTAAAACTACATAATATTTTTCATTGTCTTTCAGAAAGATGGGATGCTTATAAGAAAGGGGACTAAGTTTAATCCCGAGCAAAAGACGATTTCATGGGAAAAACAAAAAAAAAAAAATCTTCCCACTTCTGAATATTTGTAGAAGCTTCAATTTTTGCCTTGTTCGGATGTAATGGAAACTTTAACTTATATGAATTTCTGCCTCAGGCAATAGAATTGATGCTGAAAATACAGTCTTCTTTTTTGCATAAAAAGGGTGGAATTGTTTTTGGTTTCATTGGATCCAGCATAAAAAAACAACTAAATATGATGTGCCAACATGAATTTTTCAATTCTAAAGATCAGATAAAGGTCTTTTCACCCCATAAAAATACAATAACATCCGAATTATTTTCAGGGACTCTTATGATTCTTTATTCGATGGGTAAATTAAACGTATTTTTCATAAGAGTAAAATTTTTTGTTCCCCAACTATTCTTTTTTACTGTGAGTACTTAAATAAATTAAATGCTTTTTAATCAAAGCCAAAAAAGTTGTTTTCGACATCATACCTACGGTGACCATCCGTCCTCTTTTTTAGAGGACAGTCCTCTTTTTCGGTATCGTGTCCTTTTTTTTATTTTTCTTAAAGAGGACAGTAATTTGTCCTCTTTTTCCTTAATTGTCCTCTTAATGTCCTTTTTTTCTTTGAAACCTTTTTTCTATGATTTTTCTTTAGTACTAAATTACTTAAGCACAAAATGTAGACAGCACTGGTTTGAATAATTCAGTTCTGTCATCTGGTTTTTGATATTGTGAATGATGCCCTTACGGAAAGAGTGTTTTCAATTTCTAATAACATTTGGACATCTGAGAAATCGCAAAGTTGATACACTGGAGGCAATGTTAATAAGTGCAATTATGACTATGACTGTGGAGATTTTAAGACTTTTTTAAGAAGTCGCGATGACATCTTAAATAAAAATACACTGCGAACAAAAATACAAAAACCAACAATTCCTTTAAGTTAAACTTTTAAATTAAGTACGTGCTTAAGAATTTATTATTTTGATTTGTTTTTTTTTGTTGGTTATATAAATATTTTAATTTTTTGTTTAAAAAAAACTGAACTCATTGATCTGATCTGAAGTACAAATATTTTGAATAAATATCGTTTGTTTCTAAAATTGTTGTAACGTTGTAAGTTAATTAAAAAATGTCCTCTTTTTTGCATCTGAAAAAATGGTCACCGTAATCATATCACTTATTTTTATATTGAAGTCATATTTCCAAGTTCGATTGAAATTGGTCAAATTAGATTTCAAAGATTTATTAAAGAAATAAAACCAAATGCAATAAATATGCAAATTTGTCTCTATTATTGAAAATTATTATTATTAAATATTTATGTAGTTATAAAAACTAGAAGTGAGTATAACACAAATTAATAAAATCTAACGAAGCCCGAGGTCTTAAATTCTATGATAAATATCTAAGTAGATAATTGCAGTGCTGTAAGTCGTATCAAGTTTAGGTATAAAAAATATTATTAAGCATATAACGTATTAAGTTTAATAAATTAAATTTCAAAATAAAACATTGTCAGTCGTATTTATTGGATTTTGTTCTACTTCGACACTGTCTAACTATTTTCAAATTGGGTGGAAATATGCTTTATATTTATAATAAAAATAAACATCACATTATTCACGGTTAAGACAGTCTACTCTTGTGTCTGAGTTAGGCAGCTATAAGACAATCTACTCTTGTGTCTGAGTTAGGCAGCTATAAGACAATAATAAACAAGGTTTTTGAACACATTTTCTAAAGTTGGACAGTTGTCTAAAGTTAGACAACGTTTATAAATAAGATCATGTATATATTGAACATATATTCTTTAACCTTAAAATGTGTGATTCATAAAAGACTTTCTTCTTAAATAGATACATTTCCGATTATTCTCAGAAAAGTACTAAAATTTAATGATCATTATCTCATTCATGCAAATCAAACTTATTTCTACTGCATGCAAATTCAAAATCACTTCAAACTTAACCAAGAAGATAAACATATCAATGTTATGACACAGCTAAATGCGTGGTCAATGGCATACAAACACACATCTACTCTTATAAATACATACTCGCATAATATTCAACATAAGAAGAACCATCAGAAAAAGTTAGTGTGCACTGTGCATCCAACTCAAAACAAAAAATCTAATGCAATTGCAAAAATAGAAAAGTTAAAATATATTCCACGAGATACACTCATACATATGTACATATATATGAGTAATGAAACAACGACAACGACTCATATAGTATGTTAAGTTTGTCCGATCTGTGGGCCTCTTAAACAGTCTGTCTGTCTTATTTTTTTTTTTTTTGGAATCTCATTCCACCATACTGGCTGCCATTGCAGTTCAGTTCGGTTTCAGTATATAATATGCAGGTGCAGTAAAGTGAGCTTGTTTCAGCCCGCCAAGTATTTATGCAGCACTGCATGACGAGCTCTAAAGGCCCATGGCATATAAATTAATTTGATTTTATGTTTTCTGATGAACGACCAAAAATAGACGGCACGATCTAGTAAAATAATTTGGGGTGACCATATTTCTAATTTTTTTTTTTTTTTTTTCTTCAGAGAAAGGCGTATTTAATAGATCGAAGTTTATCAAATGGCGGTGAAAGCATCATGGGAATTTATACTATTTCCATATATTTTTTTTTAAGCACAAACAAAATTTAACACAAAGAGAAAATTCAGTTTATGGTCAATTTTGTTTCACAAATTCAGAAAACTTAATGCAAATGTGGAAAACAATTAAAATTATATTTAATATAACAATTAACTGATTGGCAACTCTGGCTGGTTGATAAAATCTCAAGTTTGATTTAAAATCGTTAAAATATAATAAATTATTAATTATAACAATTAATGTTATATTGAAAGATTTTATAGATATTTTTATTCATAATTAAGCGATTTTCTTGGGCATTCTATTTTGTGCGTTAGACCAGTTTATATCAATTTTATACCAATTGGTAGATATATATGAAACAAAATGTCTACTAATAGTTATCTACTTTTATAACTGTCAGTGACGAAAACCAAATAGTTCTGTCAAAAATATTGCCTTAGTTAGTCAATTTTTTTTTTGTTTATACCATTCAGGCGCTGCATGGTAAAAATACCTTAAAATTCATTTAACTGCAGTAGTTTTCTATAAATTACAAAACAGATGGTAACCTTAAAAATAAAATAATGCTGGTCGCACATAACTAACAGGTTGCTTTAACTTATTTTTAACTACTCATATGTTGCGGGTGGTTTGTGGCTTCACTATACGAGCTGCAGTGTTGCCTCGATTATAATCAAATACCCTCTTTTCCTCTTCGAATGAACATATACCTACAACAACTTGGAACATGAATACGCATTCTTATAATTAAACTTCGAGACCTGTTATACTATATCTATACTAACCCCGCGTCTGTGCTGTTGATGCTATACATAAGAAGAAGGCAATAAATTTCGATTTTATTGAGAGATCGCAGCCGACCGATCAATCACTTTTTCGATCGATTGGTCTAATTGAATATTGTATCGCTGGGTGTGGCATATTCTGAAATCTTTTAATATTATACCCTCTATGGCATTCCATGGCATCTTGAGATATACAATATACATGAGAAGTCGTTTAGGTATATGTATATAATATTTATGTAAGTTGAATTCAATTCCTAATTAATTGGGTGGCTGATCGCAAGCCAACGATACCAACGCAAAGCGATCATTTAGTCTTGTCGAACATATTTTCGCCGTGTGCAATTATTGTGTACTTTTTTTATACGGGTATATACATAATTGACTATATACCCGGTTGTACACGATAGAGGGTTAATTTAAATAATTGCCAGCCATTGCCAATTAATAACGGTCATTAGTTTGAATGTTGCAAAACGTGCTATGCACGATTTCTTTTCTAGCGACTTTTTCGAAAGAATAAATTTAAAGAAAAAAAAAAATCTAAACAAAAATATTTAATTCATTGATTTAATGCATTGAGTAATTTTAAATCTACGTTAGTGCGCTTTCTGTTTTTTTTTTTTTTTTTTGTAATGTCTCGTAAATTTTACTTTCGTTCTTATAGATATAACAATTTATTAAGTGTTAAGACGACAACGGATGACGGACGTCGGCATTGCACGTTAGATTTCTATTTATGTATATGTTGATGAATTAATTATGAATTTAATTCAGTTCACGTATAGGTGTAGCAGAAAATTATATTGAAGAAGCTCATATGAAGAGGCTATGACATGCGGAACCAGAGGCTTTATAATATAGCGTGAAAGACATAATCAATGACAAGAGTGTATAAGATATAATTACTATTGGAAACTCCATATAAATAGGTCGATAATGAATTTTCTATAAAACAAACCGTCATAATAAAAAAAAAAATAAATTAAATAAAAACAAGAAGTGAATGGGGGTCAGAATTTCAATAGATATGGTACACGCACACTTTCTATCAAATATGGTCGCCTTGAGTGGCTTTAAATGATGTCATTTTCAATGCAATAAATAAGTGGCTTATAGTTGAAAGTGATTTTACATATTTGGGCGATTACACGTTGGATTTATATATAGAAACTGATTTAGCGAAAAAATTATACAAACGCACAATTTAAATATGGCTTGATAATTACTCTATAGCTACATAATTTGTCAAGTTGTCAGAAAAGGAAATGTGCGTGAATGGCCTTGAACGAAAGTGTTGCGAGACATTTTGGCGCTACTGGCTGGCGTAAACATGAACATGTGTCTATATTAAGCAATGTTTTTTTTTTTTTTTAATTTTGGGAGACATTTAATCATTGTAAGCCAAAATAGGTATATGTTAAATATTAATTATGTATTTCCTTTTGATTATAAATAAAATAAATTAAATAAATTGGGTGACGCAACAGCTCGTGTAGAACTAGGGCCTAATGACTTACAACTCTGACCATTCCTGTGTGAATGATATTAGCAGGAATGGAGGGGACCTACAATTTTCATGACAATTCCTCCCAAAGGGCAGTAGTAGCCCGCGAAAGACATTTTTTTTTTTTAAATGTTTAATATATTTTTAAGAAAAAAATTGGAACGCCAATTTGTAGTACTTATTTATGCGGAGTTTAAAAATTAATTTTGAAAAAAAAATCATTCACATATTTTCGAAATATCGAATTTTCAAAAAATTATTTTGAAAATATTCTTATATTAGTTCACAAAAAAATTTTAATCAAAATCGTAGCAACCATCTTTTAGAAAAATGAGGTTTTCAATAACTGTTTTTAAACATTTGTATGGGGGGTACCGTTATTTTTTGAAAATAGAAAATATTTTATTTAAAATCTGCTATGTAATGTCAAAAAACCGCTGGGTGCAAAGTTTAATAAAAATCGACGAAGTCGGTTTTAAATTATTAAGTTATCCAAAAACAAAATAGAAAATTTTGGTACAAAATATTTTTAAAGTTATTGTAAACATTCTCTATAAAAAAATTTGATCAAAATCAGTTAGGTATACCGTTTTTGAGAAAATCGAAAATAAAAAAAAATGGTTCTATGGGAACCATTTTTCCGATTTTTTTTTTTAAATTGTACCATTTTTGTAAAAAAAAGTTTTTTTTTTTATGATTTGGTAAAAAAAAATGTGTACGGGAGGTACCCTTATTCTTGCCTATTATGTACCAAAAGCCACTAAAAATGGGCTGCAACAAACATTAAATACACACTACAAAATTTACAAAAGTGAATGGTGCATTACCAAAATGCACAAAAATTCTACCATCAAACCTACGGACTTTACCATAGTCTTCCATCATGGTCTTCATTTCAGGGAATCTGTCTTTCCGTCCATCCATTTGACTGTACTGACGACAACGTGTGATTCAATTTACCAATCCTTTATGAAGTAAGGGAATTAAATTGTCACTTTGACATGGTCAGTGTTGATATAAGCTAAAGAGGTTTTGGCTTAGAAGTATAAATCACACGTCTAGGTTGTTGGAACTTGCTCTCATTGCTCTCATTTGAAAAAAAACTTTTAGTAATAAATTTTTAAATTCTGCAAAAAATATTATTCCATATTTTTGTCTTATCAACTTCAAAAATTATACTTTAGCAATTTTTTGATATTAGTTTATTTAGCCGATTTGTAACCAAAGATTGTATTTAAAAATTATCCAATTCAGAATTTTTTTTTTATTAGTTTTTATTGACTTATTTAAAATTCATATACATAAACTATGCAAATATCTTAGTCTATTGGTTTGGCATAATGCCGTCTACCAGATTGACGTTTTTATTTGTATACGATGTTTGAATAGAAATGTTTAAATTTAATATAAAAAGATAGTTCGATGTTCAAAAGTCGCCTTCAATAATTCTTTTTCTGTATCGCAACGCATTTACAGTATATTTGTATAGCAGCAGGATGGGCCTCGGTCTCCATTCAAAATGCACAACACATCCTCTATCTGCAGTAGATTAGCTCCAAAGTAAATCCTTCGCAGTTCGCGCAGAATAGGACATTTTCCGATAAAATGGTAAACATCTTCTCTCTCTTTAAGATTGCAGAGGTTACATCACACAATTGGAAGGTCAGGTCGATGTGGTATGAAATTTAAGCTTGTGAGTTCACCTCTTATTTTGAATATTGTGTTAATTTTTTCTGTTGAGTTCATGTTCAAAAAATATTTTTTTTCTTGTAAGTTTTAGTTTAGCTTACTGAAGTATATTCGATATTGCGAGGATTGAGCTTCATTTAAATATGATTCATATAAACGATTGCCTGTTTTTTTTCTAATATTTTAGACAATTTACATTTAAAAAAATGGACATCTTCCACGTTTTCAAAATTCGTGCTTAAACCACCATCGCGTGCCAAGTTTTCCCATTCTTCAATACAATTACTTCTTGTCGACAGTAGGTAGGAGAGTATAATTCTTGGCAGTCTTCCCTCTTCCATATCCATAACTTTGTTAATATAATCGAAGTGTATCCAAAAATAGTGGTGGTATCCCTGTCTCTAGATGTATCATGTAATTGGGTGTTACTTGGCAGTTTGAATACTCTTTTGACGCAGTAAAATTCATTTTAACTCAAAATTCTGAATTTTGAGTTAAAAAAATATTTAAAAAAGCTCAATTGTTAAATTAAATTTGAAGTCTAAGATTATTTTAAATTTAACTTTTTCTAAATGCTAAAATAATCAAACAGAGACAGTTTTTTAGTTTTTATATCAAATTAATGTCTTAAAAATTTAAAGGAACCCACACATTTTTACAATGCCATAACTTAGCCCTTCAGTGGATCTATACCCATAACACAATCAAAAATGCCAACTTTTCCATTTTACTATGCCACTTAATTGACAATCTGTCATAATATTCTCACTTAAATGTCACAAAATACGAATGTTAGATGCCGTTGACTCCTTACTATTATACATACATACATATATATTCCAATATTCACACATCTCAGTTGAGTTGTGTCGCGCAGCCTCTCATTTCGTCACATTTTAAGTGGGCGATTCTGGAATGAGCCCGAATGCGATAAATTCAACAAAAAAAAAAAAACAGTGATAGAGATATCCATCGCACAAAATGAATGCGCGGGCAGATTAAATAAAGTTAAAAAAAAAAGACAAGAGTATTAAATTTGCATTGAGAGATGCACTTCGAATTCATATAAGTATGTTGGTAGAAAAAAAAGCAAAGGGACAAGATTGAGATTTTACCGGGGATTTCTGTTGACATTTGGGAGCAGTTTCTTTATACCTTTTTTCGAGTGTGGACTTCCTAAAGATATATTATGTTTATACAAAGCCTGGATGAAAAATTATAAATTATGTATCTATACATATAGACAGAAAGAGGAAATGCAACCCATATATTGTAGTGGGTGGTGTTGTTGTACATATAGAGTCTGAGCTGTCTGGATGATGTTTTATTAAATGAGACTTGGGGCATTTATTTTTTTCTTCATTTCTTCATGATCGGATTTGTTAAGTATGATGTGATTGCGTTCACACCCACTCACTTTGTCCACTTATCGATTAATGTTTAGTTAGGCAACACGATTGAGTAAATATATAGTGGTGACTTTAGCTTCGACTTTGCAATTGCGCTGAGTCAGATTTTGGCGAAAAGTTAATTTGATTTTAATATAATCCAAGGATATTTCTGATACACAAATATTGACGATTTTATTTAATTATGGGGATACCTATACATAATTCGAATAAAATTTATGTAATGGGTACCAGTCAAACTATCATTTAGTAATGTACACATAAGAGTTGAGAATAGATAAATTTAGGATCTTACCTCTTTTGCGACATGTAAGCCAATGATATGCAATATTTTCTGTCTGCATACATTTATATATTGTTGGCGTGCTGATAAAAATTTCGATCTTTAGTGTTTAGTATAAGGCATAACTTTCCGTTTCCATCAAGAGTGAGGTACCTTTACGTTTGTCAATAATATCAATTGAATAGCATATAAACGATAGAAATTATCAATTTTTTAAAAGGTCTGTAATATAGTTGTCAATTCAAAAGCAATTTGAATGACTCATCGTAGAGGAGCAGAAATATTTCCAGAGAGAAAAATAAAATACAAGATCTTATTTTCTCAAATGAAAAAAGTAAATAAATGTAAAATATCAACTAAATATTTTAAATTAACTAAGATTGATAACTAATAAGTAATAAGTATCAATGTTTTTGACAACGATAATTCCAATTTTAGCAAACAAATCTATTCTAAAATATAAATAAATTGGGTAGAATTTTCAACTATTCTTGTGTACATGGTTTGACTGGAAGAGAGGGGACCTACAATTTTCTGCCGAATCCGAACGGCTATGGTGAGAAGACAAGAGATACTTTCGGAGCATTTGTCAATTACTTGCAAGAGGCAGTAAAAAAATTTCTTTAGGCTGGGAATCGAACCCAAGACGCCACGGGCTACTTCAAAAAATTCGTTCACAATTTATTAAAAAAAACTGATATTATATAACAACAGTACCGATTAATTAAATAAGTTGATGAACGCCATATATTGAATTGATAGTTGACAACCTTAATAGGGGCCTTAAATTCTAAAAAAAATGTGTTTCTAAGAAATATTCAAATATTTGAATAACGGTAAACTTTGAAGAAAAGAAGATTTCCTTGATTTCTTGTAGACATTTTTTTACAACTTATTTCTATACTAGCTGGCCTTAAGAGTTCTAAGTCCACAAGTCCTTGGTTCTCTAGGAGCTGTCACGTTACCAAATTTAATCAGTGTAGATTGAAAAGCTAGGGCCTCCAGTCAAGGAACTAGAATACCATGCAGAGATATGGGCTTTGTCAAAATCTGCATAAATCTTTATTAAGATGAAGGGGTAACAAGTCGATTGTTGTTTGTCAAAAAATGGCTTGCTTAAATTTAAGAGTCTTTTATGGTTTTAAACAAAGTAAATTGATGAAACGATAGCTCGAGATAAAGTCTGTTTTTAGACGGAACAACTGGAGAGGACCTACAATTTTCTTCTAAATTCGAACGACTCAGATGAGAATGAGATATTTTTATTAATACAAGCAATACTTTTCAAGGATTTGTCACTTCTTCGCGAGAAGCATCAGTACCCCTGAAAAATTAAGTTGCTATAAGATAAATTTCGACAAGAAAAACGTTTTTAACCTCGGTTTTATCTTTTTCAACCCTTAGCTTATGACTTTACCTACACACTCTTTAACTTTTTCATTCCCCCCACAATTTTCATTTCAAATAAATACATGGGACTGGCTATATGAGAAATTATTTTATACTTTCTAGTCCATTTTTAAAACCGGATTTTTGTTTGTATTTAAATAATTAATTTCTGCTTTTTAGTGTGAAATTTTGCAAATAATATTAAACAATAAACATATTTATGAGATTATGACAGAGCAATGTGCAAATGTTAGGTTTATTTGGCTTACAAAATCTGCAATCGTTTTTAAACTGACTTCTCGATGAAATCGACAAATTTATATACGTGTTGTCATCCAAGTTCTGAGTTGATTTTATAATTTTAAATCTCTAGCTTATCGAGAAGTTATTTTTAAATCAGTAGCAATATTTGTATCGAACAAATAAACCAGACAGACAAAAAAAAGTAAGAGTTAATAAAAAGGTGCAAAAAAGGATTAATTAAGTGAGATCACTTCTGAAGCGTAAAATGACAAAAAGTCTTGTTTGTGAATTTCAAGTTTTGATTATACCATCAGAAATGACGCCATAATTTTAACATCAACTTTTAAGCCATATTTACCTACTATAGCGTATACCACCGTACCCGTATACCGTATACCCTCTTTTTTTGTTAAATGAAAATTGTTTTCTTTTTGTAGTTTATGAGTTTTTGCATCGATTTTTATCGATTTTTAATTGTTGTTACTTTATTTATTTTGTGACTGTTATATTGCACACAATAAAAAAAAAAACAGCTATAGGTACATACTCGAAATTAGCTGCACCCGAGGGCGTTGTCATATAGAAGCAAACTCAAAAACAAAAAAGTCGCCACTTTTAATTAGAAAAACATAAACCTAACTAACAACAAAACTTTTGTGCGGAGGAGAGCCCAAGTGTTTGGTTATAAACAACAAAATTTGTTTGCAATTGACTCTTGGCCGCTGCTGCTGCCACACATGTCACTGTTACAACATTTATGTCCACAATCGAAATGTCAAAAAAAAAAAAAAAAAAAAACGAAAGAGCCCAAGAAACCGCACCAACAATTACCACCTACGCATTCAATAATCTGATTTGTAGACGCAAAGCCATGTGTATAGATAGATATAGCCTTAGCTAAGCTAAAGCTGAATGGATAAACTAAGTCTGCAGCTTGATGATGATGATGGCGGACCGGTTCGCATTCACACCAACTCGCACCATCACATCGCGGTGTGTTGCAATTAATTCATTTTTCTCCAACTCACATCAGCAGACTTATACAATGGGTTCGAGGAGAGTCTTTGAATTTAAAAAAAAAAACGAACAAGCCCAGTAAAGCAATGGCAAACCAACCAAGCCAAGGCATCTATCATTCAATCGCGTCCGAGGGTGATGAACGCCAATTGGAAAGGTCAAGGCATTCGAGTTGTATGTAGATAAACATAGATACACCCAGCCAGGGGGCTATTTAGTGATTAGCTATACGATGTTGCTATAGATTGGAGCAGCTTCGTTCTGATCAATTTATTACTCATCGTTGGGTAAATGGTCGAGCGTATAAGTCATTGATTGACACACAAAAGCAAGAAAATAATAAAATGTATATAAAAAGGGAAAATCAAAAGTTCCCCTTTGATATACTATTTTCGATCTTCGCGGACACGCAAATCCCCATCAGCAGATGCATCTGATCTTCTGATCTCTTATGTTGTTTGTGAGTCAGCAGGCAAAAGTGTCTGATGGATGCGATCGATGTCGGTATCGGTGTGAGTGGACTTCAAATATCGCGAGAAGAAAAAATGTATGTAATTGCGGAACCAGAGTTTAGTTTAGTTTTTTTTTTTTTTTTTTTTTTTTTTTTTTTTTTTTTTAAGGCTTAAGTTAGACTCGAATGTTTTTTGTTTGACATTCCGGTTGTATTGAGTTACCGGATTATAAGGTTGATTTATGTGTCCATTATACTGCAGCTGACATATTTCCACTGATATGTGCACTTTTCTCTGTGACAGGTTTGGTGATAGAATCTGTCAGTGGAAATTAAACAAAATTTTTGAGTTTAATTTTTTTGTTTTTGTTTTGCCATTTCGATTATTATTATATATGAAAAGAACAGGACATAAAAATGCATATGCATGATGCAGGTGTTATCCAGGTTTGTATACAGAAATAGACAGAGGTTGGTCTTGGACATGCCATAGAGTTGACAATAAGTGAAATAAAAAAAAAATAATAATAATAAACCGGCTTAGGTTTGGTTCGGTTGTTTGTTAAATAACTCGATGCCAGATTCCAGATGCAAATCCTTTCACTATATATGGATGTTTGTATAAAAATTAGTGCAGCTGTTTCGTGTTATACGAAAAAGATTTTACTGATATCAAATTGATTTGTTGCTATGACAGATAAATTATTTTGCATTTCAATTAACGATATCTATTTTAATCTGTTGTCATTTTTGTTTGTAGGTATAAAATTCCTGAATTTCTTATATAAAAAGTATTATTTTTAATTGCATAATGGAAAGTCGTTATACCAAAAAAAAAAATGTTAAAAAAGGATTTTTGTGATACGGAAAGATAAAGAGACAGTTTTAACCCCACAGTCTATGTGTCTGTTTGGCTTAAAATTTTACATCAACCTATGTATTTTAATGCCGAGTCGAGTCCATTATGTTTTCTGGTTGGTGAAGCAGACATCAAAGCAGTCATGGCTAACATATTCATACTTTTTATATTTTATTAAACGACAGTGTTGGATAATTTTGTTTATAATGAATTGAAGCCGCTGTATGACAAAATCCACAAGTCCTTTCAGCTTCAGACTCGTCATTATATATGAACAATTTTAATGATTACATTGTTGACTTCGTTTTTCTACTCAAGCAACATATGAATTAATTTTTGCAGAGAGGATGTCTGCGTCACAGTCAATTGAATTAAATTACCGCTGCCGCCATTTACTTCGACACACATAAGCCAACAACCAGCACCCTACATAAATATCCAACTAACATATACCAGCCATCCACAATCTACCGTTATCACAATAGATGATGATACTCACAATTCGACGAAGTGAAAGTTATCATTCAAAATAATTTTACATATTTATTTCATCGTCTTATAATTCACACTATGTTGTAGCAGAATATATATTAAGAGGAAGTAGGAAAATTCGAAGCTTATCGACTTATGATTTTCTTGTTTTCGAAATATAAATCGCAAAGAATAAGTTTATGGCTGATTTCAGTTCGTATCGTATACCAATCACTAATACCAACATCAGAATCAGGTTCCTTTTCTGGATGCATTTTTGTGTGCACTTTAGATGGCTGGGTCATGTAGAGCGAATGGACCCCAACGCTCCGACCCGTAAAGTCTTCAAATCCAATGCCGAGGGACGGCGCAGTAGAGGAAGACCGCGAGGTGGCGCACGCAGGTGGGAGATGACCTCAACCAACTTGGCGAAACTGGAGACAGCTAGCTAAGGACCGAGCTGGTCGGAGAGGCATGTTGGTTGAGGCCCTGGTCCATCCCGGAATGTAGCGCTACCTTAAGTAAGTAAAGTAAGTATTTTTGTGTACAAGCTTTAGTTAGTTGTAGACTGGAATCAGCAGCGGACTCACTTGGTTTCCCCTTGGACTAGCTTGGACTATGTACTAAAGTACTAACCCTTATTTTTCAAGTAAACAGCCAGCTCACCTGTTCCCCCGGCCTGGAATCAGATTCTTACCATTTTTTTCCGGTGAAAGTGAATCTCGTGGGCTGAGTTACCCCTTCAAGAGCGTACTTGGCTTTTATAACTTCCGTGTGTCGTTTAAATCTCCAGAAGTGCAAACTTTTCTGTCTCCTTAAATAACAGGAAGCTGGTTGATGCTCTTTTTTTGCTGTGCATTTTTCCTGGTATAAAACGTTTCAAATACACCACTGAGGCTGCGACTGTGATATAAATTTAAAGAATTTAAGAACTCAAAATAACGACCAGTCTTCAAAAATATCAATTTTTGGAATGACTCATGATCGATATAGAGGCTTGTCCTCTTCAAGCGTCCAAATAATAATTCCAATTTTAAAGGTGTGGATAAAATCCTATTATTTATGTTTATGGCGAAAATGTCTTCAGTCGTGTGCTCTTGAAACATTTTTCCCCTCAAAAGTCAAACTGTCACTTTTAATAAACATAAATACATATAAAAAGTTTCACATGTCATCCAAAAACTTATGTACATAAAATATAACTTGCCACACATGCTGTGATGTTGTTAAAGTTATATCTATCGAATGACATCCAACACCCTGAGGGGAGAGACAAAATGATGTTTTGTTTTTTTTTTTTTGTTCAATGAAGTAAATCAACCTATTTGGCCATCGAGTTGACTTCAATTCGATCCAAAAGTTAATGTTCTAATGGAATTGTAAGTGGGTATAGGAAATCTGAACGCCGCCGCCCGGCATTTGGATTCATTCCGCCAGCTAAACCCAAAACAACTGCAGTCACAGTGTGTGTTTTTTTTTTTTGCAGGAAGACCGAAAGCAAGTCTGAAGGCGCAAAGAAGCAAGGAAGCACAAATTTGTTGCGACTTTTTGTTTTGTTTTTGTTTTTTTTTTTTTGATTGTTGCTGTCGGAATTTATATGAAGTCGACCTACGTGATCGGAATTGAGTATTGAAACACCACTTAGCCACCCTATATCATTGTGGTGTACTATTTTTGGTTTGGAGATGTGGGGCTTCATGCAGCCAACAGTGCGGGACCTGATTTCCTCTTCCAGACGATGATTCTGGAGAGGATGGTGTTGTGTATAGGAACCTTTAGGCATCTCACACTTGTTGCATATTATTTCTCGCCCCTCGACAACAGCAAAAAAAAAAACTCTTATTTTGTATTTCCTTACAGCATCAGTAGTTGGTCTGTGTGAAAAAGAAGATCTCCACATTTGCAAAACGATAACTCTGTTTCTGATGCTCTCAAACAAAAAAAAAAAAAACAATTCCATGGGAGAGGCTCTGATGGAATTCCTCACGTACACATACATATACATACAGATATGCATGGTTAAACACATTTGACGAAACATCAGGGAATTAAGAAACAATTTTAAGGGTTCGACCACCTGTTTTATGCTTAAGGAATGGCTGAAGATTACTCTGCTTGACTTGAGGCTTAGTTTTTGATTTATTCCTCTCACGAATTCAAAGGAGCGCCTTTGACATCATATTATATTGCAAAAAAAAAAAAAAACAATAAAAAAACTTTTGACATTAACAGCAGTAATAAATTTTATTTTAATGCATAATCACTCTTGTGTGTGTGTGTGTGTGTGGATTGAACAAATAAAATATATTATTGTCTTGACTTGACAGTGAAAAGGAGGTGAATTGAAAATTGCATGAATTTCGTTTAGAAATAATGATGATAATGGTGCACCCAGCACACGTATAGAAATAATGGACACTTTTGACAAATTTGTCGTCATATTTGTTTTGTTTTTTTTTTTGTGGCGAATTTATTGTAAGATTTTTCGATAAAAAAGGTTTAAATTGTATATAGGTACTTGTAGTAAAAAATACAAAAAAGAAATGTCCATGTTAAGGCACGTAAAAGCCTTCAAGCCTTCAAAGCAATTTTTGTATTTGGCTTTACTAAGTATTCTATTTCTTTATAATCTGATCTAACGTAATCAGCAAATATCTTGGAAAACATGCAACGAATTAATGACAAGTTTTATTAAGCCTACCTTTTTCGATATTCAGTATTTTTGCCAAGCCAGAGTCGTAATTTTATAAAATTATACAAAACAAGTGCGACAGGTGATATTTTATAAATTGACAACCTAAACAACGATTATCAAATTTCTGTCTCATAAATAATTCCCAATATTGTGCCAAGTCTTGATAGTGAAATACTAAACTATAAACATTAGGGTGACCATAATAGAGGCTATTGTTTAATTTTGATCGATTCGTCACCCTATAATCTTTTCTAAGAGAACGGGTCGTTTTTCTGTAAGTAAATGAATTGAAAATTTTGTATGAACAAAATTCTTTTTTCTATTATTCTGTAAATCTATTATTCTGTATTCCAAAATTTTGTAAATTCATAATTCTTTATTTCTAAATTCTGTGAATTTATAATTCTTATTTAAAAATTCTGTAAATCTATAATTCTGTTTTTTTAAATAATTTGTTTTCACTTCTTATCGCGCTTAACTAGACCTAACTGTGAAGTTTGTTATCAAGGTTTGTAATTTCAATACAATAACTGTAAATTAAAGAAGCCAATTCTTCCGTAATGCTTAGTTAGAATGAGGAACTATACTTGACAATTTTTCTTTTATCATTTTGGAATACAGGATTTTTTGAATATAGAATTTTTAAATACGGAATTTTGGATTTACAAAATTTTGGATTCACAGAATTTTGGGTTTACAGAATTTTGGGTTCACAGAATTTTGGATTCACACAATTTTGAAATACAGAATTTTGGATTTGCCGAATTTTGAAAAACAGAATTTTTGATTTACAGAATTTTGAAATACAGAATTTTGGGAACCGAATTTAGGCATTTACAGAATAATGAACCCAACCTCTTTTTTAAATTTTAAATTTGTTCATTAAATTTTTTATAACTAAAGTTATAAGAATTCAAGGTTTGATTGTGAACAAAAATGTATAATTTTTTTTTAAATTTATTTGTTTGCTATAAATTTAGGGCGACGGATAGTTCAAATATAAACAGTGATATTTTTAAGGACTCACCAAAAAACCTTATAACGTTCCTCCGCTCCGCATTCAGTTTACAAATCTAGAGAAGGATTGACAATATTACTTATAAGAAAAGAGCTATAGAAATTTAGAATATATGAAGAAGCTACATAAGTTTACTAATGAAAATATTTCATGTTTTGGTGAAAGTATGTAGTCATTTTCTTAAATTTTTACACGCACTATATTTTAATGTTTAATTTACTTATTTTAATTTTTTCATAAAAAAAAACAATGAATATGAATATTCTTTTTTTCTGATCCATTTGTACGTTATTTAAATAGATTTTAGTAAAGTCCACCCCTTGTCACGCCCACTTTTAGTATATTTTAATTTTCTTCTTAGTTAATGGGCATAGAAAGCTGAAATTTTATAATTGAGCTATTTTGAACTTAAAGAAAAATATTTTTTTTTAAATCCACCTTCTTTTGCGCCTACTTTTTTAACATTTAAGTCTTTTAATAAATAGATACCTTAACTTTATAATTGAATAAAATCTAAAAATATGCATAACTTTTTTCGCCCACTACCACGCCTATCTATACTTTATGAAAAGGAGTTGCCTTTAGTTGCATTTAAAGTCATGGAAACAACTTGACTGATTTTAATGAAATTAAAAAAAAAAAATTTGTATGTACCTATACAATTTTTTTTAAACAGAATATTTTAATTATCTAATATATTAGCTATTGTATAATTATAAAGCTTCACTACTAAAAAGATTGTATATCTTAAAGTGTAAGCTTGTCATGAATAAAATAAATACATAGGTACTAAATAAATAAAAATAAAAAAAACATAAAAGTTGTTTAAATTAAATTCACCTACTGCCACACTCTCTTTTGAATTTTCTACTTAATTAATTAAAAATTAAAAAAAAAATTATAAAAAAGGAATCTTAAACTTAAGACTTTACATGAATAGTTTTTCCCACCTCCACTAGCACCCCCACTTTTCTTATATTTGAATATTCTCCTTATTTAACGTCCTTTTGAATCTAAACATTTTTATTCAAGCTCAATTTTACTTAAAGTAAGTATGAAATGTGATTTTTTTTCTTGTAAATGTAGCTATTATGCACCACTTCACTTTAATAGAAGTTTGACAGTTTGTACCTACTTTAAATATTTTAGGCACTTAAGTTTGCAAATTTGTTCAAAATTCATTTTTATACTTCAAGTTTTACCTTATATTACAATTTAAGAAACTAGAAATTTTGTATTTAAGTTTTCTTTAACCTGAAGTATGACATGGGTTATAATTGTCTTGGAAATAGACTTACCCTACTGCCGCGCCCAATTGTCTTATGTTTAAATGTTCTCCATATATCTAAATCCACTCTATATATATAGAAAGCGAAAAATATGAAGGTATTGTAGAGCTCTTTTCGATCTGAGTCTAAAGATTCCAAATATTTATAATTATAACAACAACCCAAATATCTATATCAACCTACTTTATAAGCAAGTTAATTTTTTTTCTTTTTGAATTGATTATTTAAAAATTCTCCAAAAATTAACGTAAAAAAAAAAAAATTATCACACCCTTTTCTTTGTCATATATTTATGATTGAAATCTCATTCGTCTGTCAAACTTTCCGCAATTCAACCGCTTTATTTTTTTTAATCTTCTCGTTTATTTTCATATTCAACTTAACCTCCTTAATCTGACAGACAAACAAAATATCTTCTGTCTGCAGCACTCTCACATCCTCCCACTGTTAATGTGAAGAGACGCGATAAACATACCAATTAAAATATCCACATCCAAAAACAGACATCCTGATCCTCGTTATATTCTGAAAATATGATATATCTTTCTTGTCAAGTTATACATAATGTAGATGTACAATGTAACATGCATACATATACATTATACATACATATGTACATATATGTATCTGAAAAAAAAAAACCCTTTAATTATTGTTGGATTTCCTCATTCTTTCGTCATCAAAGACGTTTTAATAAATTATTGTAAAAAAATAAAAGAAAAATTGCAATGGCAACAAAATGAAAAATATAAAAAAAAAAAAAAAAAAAAAAAAAACAAAAATAATGAAAAGAAAACATCTGAAAAATTCTCAATTAAAATCAAAATTTTCAATTTCATTCATGCATTCCATAATATTCCAGTTTCCTGTTGACTGTAGGTTGAAATGAAACTGCATGCGATTTGTGACGTGTTGTTGTTTTGATACAAAATTCAAAGTGAGGACACCTACTTACAACAACCAGTGATGTCAATAGTATTATTTTTTTTTGTATGAACAAACTTTTGAATATAAATCAAAAAGTTAAGTAAAAATATTTCTTTACAAAGAATGATTAATATTTATTTCACTGTAAAGAGGAAGGTAGATATCAGCCAAATGGCCGTTACGGCTACAGTTGCAGCACCATATCCTTTTCATGAAATTTTCCATGACCAATTCGCACATTTGCGGCTTTATGTCCTCGATAACTTCACGAATTCCATCTTTAAGGTCTTGAATCGATTGTGAAGCATTGGCATATCCCTTATTTTTCACCTGACCCCAAAGAAAAAATTCTAAAGGTGGCCAGTTGTGATCACTTCTTCGAGAAATAACACGGTCAGGAAACTTTTCTTGCAAAATTGCGATTGTTTCGTTGCTTGTATGGCACGTAGCGCCATTTTTGTAGTGAATTTTAACAATTTCAATGCGTTGTTGAAGCGTGTATCGTTCCATTTTTAGTAATGGCGTAGTTTTAACTTGTCAAATGTCAAACCTCCAAAACCAAAATGAAACCTCCTATTGGAAAACCCTTTACTACAAGAATTTCCTTTAAAAAAAAAACCTCTAATTTAGGCCTGGGCGTTTGATTTTACAGAGTATAAGGCCTGAAATATGTAATTTATTTGACAAAAAATGTCATAAACAAATTTTTGGATTTTGAAATTTCTGATATAAAAGATTATAACAACTATTTTATTAATAATAGATTTTGAGACATAACCATCAATTTTTATCTCAACATTTTTTTTGAAAAAAATTGATAGTTTTTGAGATATGTATGGTATGTACCTACCTTACCCATGTATTAACAAGCAACTGAATTTTACCTCATTAAAACTTAAACCTGTCCCAAATATAGATAAGTTATATTTAAGGAAATAGTTAAGACTAAATAAAACTCTTCGTCAAAATGCAGCTTTTTTTAATTTTTGTTTGTTTTGAAGTTTGTTTACTTTTTGGTCTTATTCTTCCAGTCTATCCCTAGTGCCTACTTTATCTTTTCCCTTATTTCACTGCTTACCACCATGTCGTGAAAGTATTAAATGAATTTCTGTTCGGCTTCGGAACTGTATTCCCTTTTTTTCAAAGACGATGTGCGTACTAAGCTCAAATAATCGAATGACGACATCACTGGTTAAAACACCCCAAGTTAAAAAGAAAAAAAAATCTATCACCACACTCCACAATCCGTACAACGTTTCTTTCTAAAAAAAAAGCGAAAAAAGCGTCTTAAAATCGTCCACTATAAGCCGCCCGTTTCAGGTTTATCATAGAAACGTAGGCGTACCCTGTCGTCGTCGCGCGCCGTACCACCATCTGGATGACTTTAAATTAACGTCTGTCTACCTTTATCCACGGAAAGATGTGAATAATTCTTTCTTCTTTTTATTTTTGTTGAGATTTTATTTTACTCGACTTTCATTTATTATTACTTAGATTGCACCCCGCCGCCGCCGCGCTCTGGCCTGGCATAGCACTATCACTAGTACTGGCACTGGCATGGCAGACAGCCTGCCTGCATGAATGACTCTCTGTCTCCGTTCGTCGCCGCCTGCGGGGGCAACTTCTTCATCTCCATCCTAACTAACTTGCCCCTCGCTCGAAGTCAGTCAGTCATTCTGCATTCAGTTCACATGGCCAAGTTGCAAGTTTTTTTTTTGCTGCTTTTTACTTTTGTATAATTTTTCATTCAACTTGACGTTTTTCTGTGAGCTTCGTTGTGCATTTTGCGCGGAATGAGTTGAGCGTGTCATTAAAAAATTAAAACTGTCACTTTGATAGCGAAACTGAAGATCGCTATATGAATATGAAATCGTTTTGTCTTAATTTTTCTTTTTCAATTTATTCTTATTAAAGAAATATATTTTTTTTCCTTTGCCTTCCTTGGTCTTTTGGGATTATATAAGATTGACATGAAACACTGACCTAAATTAAATTCATGGCTTTCTTTCATCAGGGTATATTTACTTTCAGTAACTTAGAATTTTTTTTTTGCTGTAAGTAGGCACCTACTTATAACGCTTATCTAATTTTTTTATTTTTTATTTTTCTCTTTGCAGACCAATTCTTGATATGAGAACCCTAGAGGAAGACAAAGAAGAACTTCAGGATGTGGCACCACCACCAAGTTACATTCGAATTTCCGATGGTAAAGTGTCACTTGTCCACCAGCCTTTGTCATGTGAAACTGTCACGAAGGATAAGGTAAGTGTGAGGGATTTAACTTTTTATCTTTTTTTTTTTTGGTTGTGTGAATTGTTTTTTTTTTTTTTTTTGGTAATGGGATACCTTTATAATATTCGTATAGTGTTTGTGGATATTATGTGTTTTGGGTTAACCACATTAAGAAATACGCTTGACTTGGTTGTTATTTTTTTGGGAAATATAAAACGGTGTAGATTGCTTTCTAATTTTATATACTTAGTGGATGTGGCTAATTTTTTAATTGTAAACTTAACCTTCCGGTAAATAAAATTGATTGAGTCACCTTTAGTTGTTCAAGCACATACAATACGTTATTTTGGGTATTTTTAGAATAAAATTTATCTAAATTATGTCATCATTTTTATTGGACTTAGAATTGTTTAATTTTTGATTATGCTCAGTTAATAGAGATTTTAATTACCATATGCTCAAATATATTTATGATGTAGGTATAACTTTGGATATATAATTTATGTTTATATAAAATATCTGTTAATAAATGTTATGTTGGTAGACTAAGGGAATTCTAACCTTTCAAAAGTTTACACCATATGCCAATAAAATTGTACGACTCAAATAATGAAGCCAAACGTTGACAAAAAGGTAACTAAGTAAATACTTTTTTAAAGTATTTTTTATAAAGCTAAGCAATACACAAATGGGTGGGTAGGTACTGTTAATTAAAATAAAAACAATTTATAAGTCTTCTTTAAATGTCAAAGTTCGAAAGAATTTCAATTCAATATAAAATAACACATATGCACCTACAAAAAATACTCGAAATATAAATTTAGATGAACGTAAATAGGCACATTAAAAAAAAAACTAGGTTTTTGGGGAATAATAACTTTTTTTATGGAAGCATCTTACCACAAAAACTAAAGTTTCATACGTACATGTACCGCACACCAGAGGAAAAAAAATGGGTACCTACTTTTCAGGTACATATATCCTGGGTCTGACAATTGTAATGGAAAGCTTTATTTACATATGTTAAGTCTAAGTATTAAAAAGTACCCTAAGTTTGGAATAGAGCTTTTGATTTTTTGGGGTGAAAGGGACAAAATTTAATTTTTTGTATATTCCTTAAAACCTTTCAGTTCTTTTAAAAAAAAAATCAAGGTGATTGTACAACTTTTTATTTGCGATATTTGGTACTATATTTCAAGTTATGAAATCGTAAAAAAAATCGAATTCGAGATTTTGATCAAAGTTGACATTAGGATGATAACGATGTCGAAAAAAATAGGTCTCGCAATTCTGGCTGTCATTTCGGCTGTAGCCTTAATGGGTGGACCGATTTTCTTTAAACTTGGTACCTAACCGTTTTTTGGGCATCCCCCCCATAATTTTTTTTCAATTTTTTTTAAGACAAAAAAAACATGCCCACAGCTTATTTTAAAAAATCTTGTAATTTAAAAAAAAAAAAAATCCGAAAAATGGTTATAAACGGTATCATTTTTTTATTTTCAATTTTCTCAAAAGTGATTCAATTGAATTTGATCAATTTTTTGTAGAGAATTTTTCAAAAACTTTTAAAAGTATTGCATACAAATATCTTCCAATTTTTTTTTATTGGATTTTACAAAATTTCTTTTCGGGAACTTAATAATTAGAAATAGACTTGGTCGATTTTTAATAAACTTGGCATCCAGCAGTTTTTTGACATTATCTAGCAGATTTTAAATACAATCTATTCTTATAGCCCAAAATAACGGTACCTCCCATACAAGTGTTGTAAAACCGATATGGAAAATCTCATTTTTCTCAAAACCGACTCCTATGATTTGAATTAAAAATTTTATGTGAGCTAATATTTAGATTTAGATTTATTCATTGAAAGCATACACAGTAAGAAATACATCTTATAAAATTAGTGTTATGCTAAAAAATACTTTACAAAAAATGGTGAACAAGCTACTTGATAGGTGAATTTATATAAACATAATATCAGTACGATCTATTATATAACGGGTGATTTTTTAGCTGGTTTGGTTTTGGCAACACTGGTTTTGACAGCTGACGTGTGTTTAGTACCTTGTGTCACTGTCAAACAGCTTCAGTTTGGTTTGCAATTTAACCATGGATCGTCTTACAAATGAACAACGCTTGCAAATTATTGAATTTTACTATCAAAATTCGTGCTTGGTTCGAAATGTTCATCGCGCGCTGCTTCCATTTTATGGTCGGCATCGATGAGGCTCATTTTTGGTTGAATGGGTACGTAAATAAGCAAAATTGCCGCATTTGGAGTGAAGATCAGCCAGAAGCATTGCAACAGCTACCAATGCATCCCGAAAAAGCCACTGTTTGGTGCGGTTTATGGGCCGGCGGCATTATTGGGCCATATTTCTTCAAAGATGATGCGAATCGCAGCGTTACTGTCAATGGTGAACGCTACCGAGCGATGATAACAAACTTTTTTTTGCCCGAAATGGAAGTTCTTGACTTGCATGATATGTGGTTTCAACAAGACGGTGCCACATGCCACACAGCACGCGAAACAATGGCGCAATTGCGAGGCGAGTTTGGTGAACAGTTAATTTCACGTTTCGGGCCGGTCAATTGGCCGCCTAGATCGTGCGATTTGACACCATTAGATTATTTTTTGTGGGGGTATGTCAAGGCTAATGTCTATAGGGACAAGCCCGCTTCGATTGACGCACTGGAAGCCAACATCCATGCATTCATTCGTGAGATACCGGCCGATATGTGTGAAAGAGTATGCCAAAATTGGACTCAGCGGATGGGCTACCTGAGACGCAGCCGCGGTCAACATTTGCATGAAATTATCTTTAAACATTAAATTGCAAGGTTCAAACTATCGATTCAAATAAATATTTCATTCATTTTTTCGAATTTTTTGTGTTTTTTTTTTTTTTAAAGTTCTAAACCTCTTAAAAAATCACCCATTATTATTGGAAAAAAATGAACTATCGATTAAAAATGGTATCTTTCATAGAACCTTTTTTTTTTGGTTTTCGACTATCTCATTATCTATTGAACTGTTTTTAATCAATTTTTTTGCACAATAATAAATTTGAATAACATTGCATATCAAAATTGTTTTTAAAATTTTATATATAAAACATTTTTTTTTAAACCGCTACAAGGACTTTTAAAATTTGTTTCTCATAAATTGAGAGTAATAGTGTTGGTGTTAAAACAATTTCAGAAGTTGTTTAATTTATTTTTCTATTTTATTGATTTTTTAACAAGTTTTCAGTCTAAATTGTAAGTACCATTATGTATACCTATACTTTAAAACCACAGTGTGATCACACATAAGAGCAAGTTCGTCCGACCCAGTCGTGCAATTTATTTCCTAGGCTTTTTTAAACTTTGGCAAATGTGCTCAGTGTCTTGCACAGCAGTGATTTGAAAAAAAAAAGTACTTATTGCTCTTAGTATTAGAATCTATTTTGGGTAAGAATTTTTTCGAAGACTGGCTTTTTTGTGTCTTTGTTTCCTGGGCTGCAAGTAGTGCAAGTCAAACTGTTATCTTGATTTCTCTCTGATTCCTAAGCATTCTTTTCCCAATAAACATTTGTAAATAGATTTGGAATTCTTTTAGCGTGTAAAAATATTGATATATTATTAACTTAAATATCAAACAAACATTTTGAAATGATATTTTGTCAAAGAAACTCGCTTTTTCGTAAAAGAAAATTATTGATTTTTTTTTTTTTTTTAAGTTGTGGGCACGTTTTTAAGAAAAATAAGATTTTCATTATTTGCTATTATTTGAAATACTATAAGAAACACACTAAACTATAAATTACAACAATTTCTCCTTTAGAGAACCACGTACAAATTCTATAAATATACCTATAGCAAAGATTGAAGCAAATCGGTTCGATCGTTTAGGGTCTAACTCGATTTTTATTGGACATATTGACTTATAAATGTATCTATACCGACCGACCACAAATGGTAGGACAAAAAAACACTTTTTTAGATTTCCCCATCATCATTATATTAAGTTTTATTAAATCGTCAATTTTTTTACCAATACTTGCCCTTTATATATTATATTACAAGAGTGAGTGAAAAGGCAATAATTTAACTATAATAAATCGTAAAGGAGCAAACTTTTGGGTGGCTTACAACGCAGGTCTTTAGCTATTTTTTCCACAATTTCCGTCTATATAATATGCAGTTTATAATTGTAAACCAAGAAATACCAAGAATAGTATTATAGGTTTTCAAAAAAAATTTCATCGAAAATATTTACCTATATGTACTTTTGAGCAGGGCAGGGCTTTCATTTAATATACATATATGCAACACGTAAACATAAAACTTTGTCCCAATTTCATTTTTCTTAAAATTTTTCCCAAGCTCAAATGAAAGCTTAAAATTATATTCAATATCAAGATAAAAATGATTAAAATAAATTAATCAATTTACACCACCTTAATTATGTAAAAGCCATTTAAAATCGATAAAACAACAAAATATATTGTTAACCTTAATAATAATTTGAACACACGAAATCTATTTTCACTGATTTTGTAATTTAATATGAATACCTTTAACGATGATGGTTGTCAGTTATTTTTTTTGTTAATCATGACCCCTAATAAACAACAATAGATTTCTAATGATTTCTTTTAACAAAAAAAAACAAAAAAAAAAAACTCCCCGCAGAGTCAAACTGTCAAAACAAAGAAATAAGCCTCAATTAGGCCAAAGTATGGTTCAGAGTATAAGTATATACTGCTACCGTAATACCGATGACATGGCTGGTAACTGGTTTGTGTATATACGAGTACAAATTGTTTATGCAAAAAAACTAAATTTGACAGTTAAAATAAACTATTATATTAATACGTACTTGACAATTTGATAAACAATATCATAAATGTTAATACTTTATGACGGGAAAACAATTTTATTTGTTATAGATTGTTGCCGTTGTGTTTGAATAAAAAATAAATTTGGTGGCGAAAGAGCTTGTGAAGACTTAAAAATCTCATCAATTCCTTTGTGCGTATGGTTAATCTGAGTTTCATCGTAAATTCTAAAATGGGAAGCACTTTTTCTGGATAAAATACTCTTGGAGGATTTATGACATCTTGGCAAGTGGTAGTACCCCTGAAAAAATATTTTTTTTTTAAGCTTAAATAGACAGGGATGCGATCACCGGCTTGAAAGTAATCATAACCCACGAGACACAGTATAACTACTCTTATCTATTTTTTTTGTATAGAGAAATTCATATGATTTTAGTAATTATTTTTTAATTTTAAATACTTTATTATTATTGATTTCTCGAATTCTTAAACTTCAATGAAACCATCCTTTAAGATCAAATCTATAAGCAACTCAATTTGTGAATTTTAATTCGTTTATTTTACCTTTTTAATTTTATAAACGTACCTCTTGAAATAACTAAACGGCAACCCTGTTAAAAGAGTTTTCTTCTTTACCAGTGCTGGAAGCAAGCTTATTACTTGTGGCATACAATTTTCTTCCACAGTCTTAAAGATACACAACACAGCTTGTATATATTGTATAAGATACGAATCTGAAGAACGTTAATGTGCAACACTCGAGCTAATTACCTTGTGATGATAATGACCGGTGTATCGCTTTTTCGAGAAGCTAGTTCAAACGGTGATCATCGTCCGGGAAAACAGCTTAAACGGTCTTTAAGTGCCTTAGCAGCATCTCTTTGCGCCCAGTTAGCCAGGCTGATGCTATAGTCCGAGTGCCAGTAGTCGTCTAGTCGGGCCATAAAATGTGCATCCAACTTGGAAATGCACTCAAAGCGTCATAACCACCAGGCAGGCAGGCAGGCAAGACACACGCACACAACACACATACATTACATGTTAATGCTTGGCAAATATAATAATGGTCTTTGGATTCGAATTGGAATTGAGGGAATATTCAGATATTTTTATGGTCGTGCGAGACATCTCTCGGTGAGATTGCATTGCAAGTATATCGAGTAGGGAATTTATGTTGACAGAAGCTGTCGGTGAACAATCGATACCACTTAGACTCAATTTAAAGTGTAATAAAGTGTAAACAAACACATTCACAATGGATTGCGTAATTTTGTTTGTGTGGTGATGTTGATTGTAAAGTATTCCCTGCTGCGCCCTCTGCCGACCGATTGGTCAATGTACACCATACCCAAGTCTTGTCATTTGAATGAAGAGATCGTAAAAATTGATTTTTCTATATAAATTTGTGATGATCGTAAACCATGCAATCGTATTGAGAGTTTCCTGTTTACTCATCATGTCTCTCTCATTGAAACTCGAAAGATTTGAAACAAATTAATGATTGCAGTCAGTTGTTTTTATTGATTCCTTGGAATCGAATTCATGCAGAAGATTGGACGGCACTTATGATTCTTCGATTAAAATAAATGAGACCAAAAAAACAAATAGGAAATAAATTATTATAAAAAAATGAGAAGAGGAAGATGTTGTGTCAGCGGGGCAGTAATTTTATTGACACGTTAGAGGATTATTATAAGAAAAAAATAAATAAACTGGTTCTTTAATGCTAAGCGCACATATAGATATTCGTAAGATATTCAAACTGATGTTGGCGAAAAGAGCTACTTTTTGTCTCTTTTGCCAATCAAGTTGCCATCGAATTAGTGTTGTAGCAACAGGTTTTTTTTTTTTTAATTTTTCGAAGGCAATGACGTTTGATCAAAACTATCTGGCTAGCAATGTATAGAGTCTGGCTGAATGATATAACCATTCATTCAATTAAAACTAACGAAGTTCCATGTTATATACAAAATTAATAAAAAATACAATGTAGCAGCAGGAACACAAAACAAATTACATATTATAGAGAAGATAAGTCTTTCTTTTTTTTTGTTTATTTAAACAGAAGCATATAAAAGCTTAAAACCTACCAGTGTAGTTTTTTGTTAACATGATGATGCTGATGATGATTGATGAAATAATCATAAATTGATAATTATAAAAGTAGCCATTTAATTTTAATAATGAACCATAATTTTTATTTTTTTATTGCTGAATTATGAGAATTCCAGTAGTTGGTATAAAGCATTTTTTTATATTTTTTTTTTTTATTTTTTCAGTTTTCAGCAAATCAATTTATAAATAAATAAAAAATGTTTAATACAACACTTACAATAGTTGAAATGAAATTTTTTAATAATTTATACCATTTAAACATGAATTCTGGCAAAAAAGAATTGTTAGCTGATACTAAATATTTACGCATATGTGCACAATTTTCAAAGAGCACAACCCACATCTCAGATCCTTTTTGATGCCTTGATATTTTGCTTTTGACCAGATTATACCAATCAGCTGATAAACAATACTCTTTTAAAGACTAGATAAGACTGCTTTCAATGGTAAAATAATCTGAAAATAAATCCAAAAATTATTTTATTTTTTACATTTTTGGTGTGTTATGTAGTTCAGTTTTTTATTTATACCAGTCAGACAGTAGTCGTTTATCTTTCAGTATATTTGTCATAAAAATTTGAATTAAATTATTAAAAATATTATAATTAGTACGTACTAAATTATATTTATTATTAATATAAAATTTTGAAAAATTGGAATATAGTACAGTTCAACCTGCTTAAATGAAACAAAAAAAAACTTTTAATATTTTTATATAAACATGTGATAACTGCAAATATGGTTTTAATTTAGAGGAGCTCGGAGGGTTGAAATCAAATTTTAGATAAACAAACCGCAAATAGCTCGAAAATTAAAAAAAAAAATTGTCCACGATTTTAAAAAATTCAATATTGTAATTTTTTAACCGAAATTGACCAAGAGTCTCGGTTACATCGGAGTAACTACAAGAAATACTAAAACTAGTCAAAAAATGAATTATTAAATAATAAAATTAAATTTTTCAATGTAAATATTTAGTAGCTTGTGAATTTAAAATCTTTCGTAAAAAGAAAAATGAAACGTATTTGCGACAAGATCGACCATTTTTAAATTTTCACGAGACCAAGAAAGTGTCTTCTAAAATTAAAGTCTCATTGTCAGATGTGGGATCTAAGCACTTCATATTTGGGATATGTATTTTACCAAAAAAAAAAGTATTCAATTTTTTTTTGTCATAGTTTTTTGTGAAATTAATTTTAAAAGTTTTTCAAGGTCATAGAGGATGTAAACACGTCATTGGTTGGATATTCGAAATGTCAAAAATTCGACAGAAATTGGTCATACAAAGGTCAATAAGTTTTAGAAATTGGTCAGCCACAGGTGATTTTTTATAAATTTTTACTTAAGGTTATTAAAGAATGTCTCATTACGAGTATATTAATCACTTGTGTTTAATGATTAATTATATTATCACTTTATTTTTAGAATTAGGAAAAAGATCTCTAAAGACTTTGAAAAAAATATTAAAAACTTTAAAAAATGACCTATTTAGACAATTTAAAAGGCTTTTAAATTGTAGTTATATCTCTTTTTTGAATATCCCACAAATGAAGGTCGTACAGGTATCTCTAGTGGGTTAACTTGAAGAACTACTTTGAAAATGCATTAATAAAACCTATTATCAATTACTTAAACTAACTGACCGCTTATGACCTTCTAGTGAACTTTTAAATGACATACTTCTTTTACGAATATCCCACAAATGAGGAGTTAATCTACAGACAAGTCAGTTGAGATAAGAAAATTTTATGACGCAAATATATTCCGAGTAAATTTTATAATAGAAATGAGATGGTCATCTCTGAGTATTAAATTAATATTTAACTATGTTTTTGTCCTTTACCAACCATTTTGAATAAATTATTTTGATCAAAAACTTTAAAACAGTTCATCTTACTCAAAAATTGTTACATTCTCTCTAAAAGCAAATTTCATTGTTTTTTCTTATGATTCCATTTTTTCATTGAAGTAGTTTACTTATAAGAGTCATCAGGTCTATTTTTTTTTTTAACTTTCAGACTTATATTATTTTTGTCATATTTAATGTAAATTTGAATTGGTCTGTTCTGGAAATTATTTTTAAAATATTGGCGAATGTCCAGTTTTAATTAAAGCTTAAGTTTTTTGCCGGGTAAACATTACTAATAGATTGGCATTACTTTTCTCATTACTCAGAAGTTATTTGTCATAAAAAAACCATGGCACCGTTAATTGATTTCAACAACAACAACAAAAAAAAACACAAATTATGATAACTTTTCACTTATTTAAATCTGACATGTAGATTACATAAACACCAACAAAAATTAATATATTTTAAAACTTAAGCTTAACTACGTTAACTGTTTAAAATTTTAATTCCTCCATTTATAACCTATAGATTATTCAAAATGTCAAACATCTTAATTAATATAACAATAACCGTTTACCTGCCTCTTAATCGTGTGTCCATCAAGTCGTAACTAATTGGAAATTCAATAAATTAAGCGGAACCCTAATTCAACACCGACAACTATTAGTTAACCATTTGAAAATATATAAGTACCTAACATAAATCCCTAATTAAGTAATTTTCATGTGAATGCGATTGACTTAAATTCCCTAATTTCCCCACTTTCGCCGGTAAATTAATAATCTAATATCTATTATAACCGCAGCACAGCAGGGATGCATGTGCATCTATAGTCCCGCCCGCCCATCAATATAGGTATAGAATACATTAACCTCAAAATGATTGTAAATGCATAATAGAATGAAATTTATAACCAAAGAATTGAATATGTCGATGAAAGTTTTAAAACGAACAAAAAACAAAAATCGATTTACATTTTTTATCTTCATTGAAAAAAAAAAAAAAAACTTAAACAAAATAGATTATATAGGTACATTGCTAAGTCGTATGTTGTTGCTCTAATGTCTACTGGTGTATTATTAAACATTATCTTGCAAATTTATAAATTTGATATCTATGTCAGGTAGACCAGTTTATACCGATCAATTTGTTCGTAATATGCATTTAAAAAATGTATACCATTCAATTAATGAATTTTTAATTAAAAATAAGTGTATTATTATTTTTGCCTTCTATTCATTATGCTGTTGTCTAATTCCTCATTTTTGCGAGTGGCAAAATGTAATTGTTTATAGTATTTTATACCAATCATTATCCTGTTTTATCACAAACAATTTGTATAAAATAGCAGAAATTATAAAATTTGTTCATTATATTGTTTTGTGATAAAAAAAATGGTATAAAATGACTGAAATAATGAATTATACTATTTTGTGTCGAACAATTGGTATAAAATGAGAAATTATTTTTGGTTACTAGTTTAAATGAGGCAAAACAGTCAATCATTATATGTGTCAAATAATAATAGTAATAACAGTAAATAATTTCTGCCTAACTGGTATAAAAAAATCAGTGCTACGATACAAGTTGTGAAATTAGATATTTTTTTAATAATTTCACATGCCAAGTGATACTTTAATACAAACATACTTTAATAGTAGACAAATTTATTTTATTTTAACAATTTCACTTGATTGGTATAAACTCTATATGTTGTACAGTCTAGTTGAGATTTTGTTTCTTTTTTCTTTATTCGTCAAATAACCTTTTTTAATGAATTTCAAGAAAGATTCTAACCTTCGTTATTAAGTCTTCATTGGGATACCAACGGTTTTTCCATATATTTTATACCAAATAAATTCCGTGTTAAGTTTTTTTTCTTTTTTCTTTTTTAAATCCTTATATTACCCTTACATAGTAGGTACTTTTATCATAAATTAAAAAATGTTAATGCAAGTATATAACACCATTGCCTCCTCCCACTCTCTAAAAAAGCCTGCATGATAAAGTTGCAATGGTCTAATGCACGACCTGAATTTCTACACGTTTCTATAATTCAGAACGTTTCCGTACGATGCAATACCATCTTGATGAGAAGTTTTAGAGTTGAATAGGTTTTCCTAGTGAAACTAATTGGACTTATATACCGCCGCCACTCGGTGGAAAATTAAGGAGAAAATTACACCATCATGCCATCATCCATTCAAAACAGAATCCAATTTTGTTATAATTTTTTTTTTTTATTTTTATGTCACGGTCCACATCGCGCGTGCACTTTTATTATATATTTTTTTTTTTTGTTATATTTTATGATGCATTTTTTTATAATGTACTTTTACTTCATTTGAAGTTTTTTAACTTTTTTTTTGTTGTTGTTGCATTTTGCACTTCTTCATCAATCTTCTAGCAGTAATCTTTCAAGAAAGAAATAGACGAGACAATGTTTTTTTTTTTTAAAGAAATTTTCTTCATTATTTTTTCTTGGTGGCATAATTATTGTCTGTCTGAACCACCATTATTTATTTTTGTTCTGCAAGAGTCTGTGGGGGTGAAGGTATGGGGTTCATTGTTCATCAATCAAATAGTAGATCCCTAAGCCATCCATCAGGAAAAGAGTTTACGGTCAATGTATATGTAATACAAAAATGAACAATGGAGGAAAATGTGTCTTCGGCAGCAGGTGTAATTAATGATTTAAAAAAAAATGAAAGATAATTGTTTCTTAATAGCTTTTTCAGATGATAGAATTTGTTTTGAAGTACAGCAACTTGATGTCATTTCGATTGAAAAATTAGAAAAGCAATTTCTCGTTGGAATTATGTTCAATTGATCCTGTCAGCGACTTCAGTGTGCATGCTAGAATGGTTTTCAATGTGAGCACTTTCACACTTTTTCATAGCAAAATAATTACTTATTGTTTGTCTGCTGATTGGTATAAAAAGTTTTAAATTAAAATTTAAAGCATTTATATACATAAGATTCCCAAAAACTTTTCAAAATTTTACATTATATTTATCATGAAGTAATTCTCCACACATAGCGAACTAGTTTCGACCAGTTAACATGTTTATACCATTTATCGAAAAATAAGTAAAATGTAAAAATCAAATTATAGAATCAAAAAGCATTGTATTTTCGATAATTATCGTTTTCTTGGTAGTTGGTTACTTCTTTATACCAATCAGGTGGATATAGTAAAATGCAACATAGATATACAAAATGATATTTTTAAGAGATAAAAACTTTTCCTAATTTTTGTAATCGTCAATTCAAACACAAAATCTTTTTTTATCAACTAAAAAGATTTAAGTGTTTATGATTTCAAAGCCAACATTATTTCAATCTTCAGTTGACTGTCCATTTCTCTATCTCTATTCCAATTCTACAAAGGCTATTTAAGCTACCCGTATATTATTAAGATGCTCCTTATATAGATACTTCTGCCATATCCGCCCCACACAAAATCCGAGATTTATTTTCATTCTGGAAGACACCCAAACGGATGAATCCGATTAGTTGCATTTTCACATTTTCTTTCATTGTTCAACAGAGATGAAATTTAATCATGGTTACCACAAAATGAAAAAAAAAAAATAATATAATGAAAAAATCACAGCTGTTTTTCCACGAAGAAACACAAGTATATCTGCATCGTTTGATGGCAAAATGCAACACATTCATACATACATACATATATATATATATATTTGTAGTTCCAAGAAGAAAAGAAGCTGCTATTCCACAAACCACTTCTCCTGATATAACACTGTTATAGAATGCCACTGCAATCCAGACATTCAAAGTCTTATATTTTTCGTTATACGTCTATATAACAACGACAACGTTGATGGCAATGGTAACCTGCCATAGAATCAAAGGAGAACAACTATGACGACTCTGGAGATGAAGCATAGAACTGGAGAAAGAAAGATTGAATAGTTCATTGAACATCCAACAATTTATATGTTCCTGGTTTCTGGCAACGTTTTTTTTTTTTGTGCGCCCATCATGCTCTGTTTTCCTTTTCCTTATGAGCTGATCTGAAGAATCTCAAGCACTTCTCTTTTTGGTTTAGATGTAGGATTCATAATTTTATAGTCACGGCGGTATTGTTGTTCTGATTGAAGGGATTGAAGTTCTGAATAAATATTTAAACCAATATATCTTTAAGTGTCGCCTACAGGTTGCGTCAGCTACTTCCACCTTTTGGGATTGAAGTTCTCGAGTAAATACTTTAACCAATATAACTGTGTATATGTGTATTAGACCAATTTATACCAATAAGTATGTAAATGTCTACACTTAATGACGCTACTTAATATGCGAAAAGGAGCATGAAAAAGAAAAGAATGCAAAAAGAATTAATTTTCGACACTGCGAATGAAGAAATAATAATTTTTTTTGTTTATACCAGTTGTGCACAAATTCATAATGAAAAAAAGTAAATTGTAAAAAAATGTAAACATTTAAAAAAATATATTCTTCTTACTACACTTGGACTATTTGAAATTTGTTTGTTCTATTTTGCTGATGGATTTCTTTTTATATGTTTCTGAGATTTTGTCTGAAGTGCAATTTGATTTGGCAAAAGAAATCTGCAAGAAATCTGTGGGAAAAAATATGAAAGAATTATCTAAAATGAAAGCGAAATACTAGCAGAAGTATACAAAACACAGACACAAATACAATACAGCTTGGAAATCGCAACTACATTATAAATATATGAGAATAAAACAATAAGGGACAACGAACGGACAGGTTAAATATTTTGTAGGTTATGTCAGCTTTATGACAGGTGAACGAAGTGTTAGTTGTCTATTGAAAGTTGTCTGATGAATTTTTTTTTATTGAAACCTCAACAATAGACACTTTTACTTTTATATTTTGTGAGGTTTTTCTGATTGCATTGAAATTGAGCATAAAAGGATTGAAGATAAATCAAAATTAAAATTTAGAAAATAGGTCACAACTTATTAGTTTCTTAGACAGCTTCCGTTTAACCATTTCAAACTACTTTTTAATGTAGTAGTTAAAGTTAAGTTAAGTTATAGATCACCTAAACCCAATGCAAAATGTCATTATTTCTGTCATTTTATACCAATTGTTTATCATAATCTTGCTTTATGGCTTACTATTGGTATAAAACGACCGAAATTATTATTTTTCTACTCATGTCAATGTCATTATTTCCGTAATTTTATTGCCATAATACTGACAAACAATTGGTATAAAATAAGCGTGTAAAAGAGGCATTATTATTTATAGTAGTGGTAGACCAGTTTATAACAATAAGTGAACAAATAAACACATATTTATTGAATTTCTTGAGATTGTTTCCCAATTCACTATCTTTTACATTTGTTGAGCCACTTTATACCATTCAGATTAAAAATATCAAAAGTATGTGAAATTTTTAACTGTAATATTTAGTCGACAGTGGAGTTTTACATTTGAAAATAATTAATATAAATGTGTAATTGGAAATCTGTATCAAACATTTGTATTCTTTATTTATACCATTCAAGAAAACAAAGGATTTCGGAAATTTAGGTGGTTGCATAGTTTTGCACAATTTTAACTTTCAAAAAAATCAACAAACTTTAACAAGGAGATTAATCAATACACAGCTGTCAAACAAATCCTCTATGTGCACATAGCCACGTAATTGGTATAATCAACTAAAATTAAGGTGTATGCTATAAGTAGGTATAACGAAATTAAGATAATTAGATATTTTCACATCTTATAAATTTTAGCAAAAAATATTTCCCATGCTCATTGTTGTTTTTCCATTAGATGGTATAAACTGGTCTTAGGAAAATTCCTATAAATCCGCCTTTTTGCTTGCTTTATAGAGAAATTATTGTTTCCTTTTTTAATCAAATTCAACATTACGATAAGATAATGGAGAAGTTCAAAAAAGTGCTTATCGAGCTAGAAACTTAAAATTTGGTACCGACCATTTTTATAAAATTTCCTTGAGGATAAATTTCGATTTTTTGTTATAGCTCATCTATTAAGAACGGGAAGCTGTAATTAAAAAGATTTTGATTTCTTCAAATTTTCTTTAAAACGGCTCCAACTCCAACGATTTTTATAAAACTTTGAACCTGTAACATTTAAAAAAAATTCAATAATCCGATACATCAAGTTATTTTTTCTAAAAAAAAACATCGCATAACGGAAATAGGCCTATGGTTACGTTATTTGAGAAATTTGCCTTATTTTTGGTTTATTCTCGAATATCTCCATTTTCATTCGGTTTTTTAAACAGTAAATCAAATAATATTGCATTTAAAAAATGTATTAATAATTTTTTGTATCAAAGAAGAATGAAACATTTCCCTAGTATTTTTCTCTTTTCTGACATTTTCTTGTTTAGTTGTTTTTCTATAACAATCTGTTGATAAAAAATCTTAGTTAAAAAAATTATTTTAAACAAAAAAATAATAAGAAATATCAACATTGAATCCCATGTAACTTTCACATTCTACAAATACATATACCCCAAATAATAAATGTTTATAAGCAACTTAAATAGCTTTACCACCTAAGGACATGTTGATTTGTGTGTGGATTCTTAAAATAGCAGGTATTTTTACCTACGAAGTAAATATTATAAACCAAAGTTATTGAAATTCTTAAAATTCTAAAGTAAATATTTTCGAAGCAGGATCTAAGGATTTGCATGTTTATTTTTTTTTTTTTTGGTATCTTCTCTTCTTTGTCTCTCTCTCTCTCTCCCTTTCTATTAATATATTTCTTTCCGACTTGAAACATTTTTTTCCTCCTTAAACAAAATAATTTCAATTGTTTTGATGTTATTTTTTTTTCTTTCTCCATCGTCATCGTCGTTGTTGTCTTGTTAAACTTTCGTTTCAGTTCATGTCCTTTATTCTCACTCCATCCTTGAACCCATCTGACAGGAAAATCAAATTAAATTTGAGACAATAGACAGGCAGGACTCTTTGCATATATAAACAAGCATTTTCAGAGAAAACAATACGCAGCCATAATTCGCGCGTAAAATAAAATCCAACAAGAAGTAAAAAAAAAAAAAAACTCAGCAATATACAAACAATAGAAGAATTTAGCGAATGAAAAACGGTTTTAAAAGGCAAAACTCGAAAAGAAGAAACTTTTCATCCTTATACAATCGAAATAATAATAAAAAAAAAAAGAAGAAAAAAAGAACAACGAACTTGTAAGTTGAAAAACTCATTTTTTGAAAAAAAAAACTTATCAAAATTGAAAGTGAAGAGGATGGGGGAGTCTTTATATTCTGAAGATATAAATACCTACAACTCGACGAGGAGTCCTTTCTCTTTGTTGGCATATCTGAAGCATATAAAAGTTCTATGGCCGCGAATTCAATCTCGTTTCTCAATTTGCCTTGGAGCATTTTTGTGGTGCTATTTCGATTTCTGATTGACTCCTGCGAGTGTCGATATGTTCTTAAGGAAGAATGATGCTTTAAACTTTGTGTTCTTGTTGGGGGTGTGCTGTATGATGAGTATACCTTTGCTAATGCTGACAAAAAAAAGTTAAGGTTTAAGCATGGAATCAATTTTTGAAGTTGTTTGTACGAGGGACTTTAATTTGAATACAACGCACGATTCATTCGTTGGTTTTATTGAATTTTATTTTTTTTTTCCTAGATTAGAAAATTCAATATCAGGAGTCGATAATTTGTTAGATTAGTTGGTGATGGTTTCAAGTTTTTTTTTTTTTTTTTTGTTAAATGATTCCCATTTCATTTAAAAACATGGGATGCTTTTATAAATTGGTTAATTTGGAAATTTGTGTTAAATGGAATGAGACTTTTTTAGAATTTATTTTTTTTTTTCAATTAATTAAATTGAGCGTAGGAAAGTTATTTGTTTTTGTGATAACAATAATTGGATTTGTGTTTTTGAAAGTGTTTAACCAAAAGAGAAAGTTGCTTATTACTTGCTCTTTAGGGCAAATTTTGATTTTAATTAAACCTTAAATCTTATATTATATATTACAATTTTTATATTAACTTATCTAAAAAAAACCAGCGTTATTTGAGGAAAAAATTATCCAAAATGAATTTATTAAATTCAACAAAAAAATTAAATATTGAATAAACACGGGAGAAAATGAAAAATTAACAATATCGTTTTTTCTAATTTTTTGCCACCATCAAAATAAAAGTGTGCGATATTTTTTTTCAATTCTTAACAAAAATGAGTTAAAAGTGTGCAAACCACATCACTGCGTTTGAAAAGTACTGGGCGTGTTTTTGCAAGTTATTCCCAAAATCTATTGCTTTTACGAAAAAAAACAACTGTTACAATTGTTTTGTGAAATATTATATAAAGGTACAATTTTTACATTGTAAATTTTTAATAAAATTAAAACTTTCCCCATTTAAGGAGATAGAGGTGAAATAGAATTTTTTTCAAAAAGAACGGTACCTACCAAACAATCGTTAGAAAACAGGTTATTTATCTCGGAAACTGTTCTGACGATTGTGTCCATTATTATAGGCAAGTTCTGCATTTTGGTAAAAAAAAATTACCAATAATTGTTCATTACCCACCTCCCATAGAACCGGTTTTTTTGATTTTCGACTTTCTCATTAACAGCTTAACTGATTTTAATCGTTTATCATACACAAGCCTTTTTAAGGTAAAATAATATTGGATATACCAATTTTTTGAAATAATTTTTGGATTTAAAAAAAATTATTTTTTTTTATTTTATATCAATATTTTGTCAAAAAAATTATATTATTTTTTTCTAGGTACATTATTACATTTAAAAATGGCAAACCAATTTTTTTTTAAGCTAAAGAGATTTTTTTTACATAAAATATGTGTCAGGAATAGCTCCAACGATTATTTTTTATTTTTTGAATAAATTCATAGCTTTTGCATAAAATCTTTTAAATTCTCAGCCAATTGAGACCCAGAGAGCAAATTCGTTCGATTTAGTCGTGCATTTTATTTAATTCACAATTAAAAAAACATCTAAATTATTTGGAAACACTATCTAAGATTTAAAAAAATTATTTTAATTTTATTGAAAAATAAAATAAAACATACAAAAATCATTGAAATAGAAAAATACAAAAATAAACAAAAATTCGTTTCCATGTACCTTCGTTTTCTGTTTTTGAAAATCTTCGTAATTATGTTTAGAAGCCCTTGACTTGAGTAGAAATTTTCGGATCTTCAAGGAAAAACAAAATGTAAAATCTGTCTATAAATATAAAGAGATTTATTTTAAAACTTAATTTGAGGGTGGAGAATAAAGACAATAACGTATAATTTGGTATAAAATTAAAAAAAAAAAAAAAACAACAAAAATGAACAATATAAGAAAAAATTGTTGCTGATCTACTTCTAAATAGTTTCTTTTGAAATTTAAAAACTATTTGAGATTTTTCTTAAACTAAATAATACAACATCAACTTCAAAGAAATTTTTTTCTTGACTCTATCCCAACAGATTTTCAACTTTGATAAAGCCTTAAATAAATAATTAAATTAAATTAAAAAAACAAAATTTAAAGAACTGAGTAATTTTTCAACTTTTTTTAAATCCTATGGAAAACGGATTTTAAATATTTTTGAAAATTATATTTTATTGAAATAAAAAAAAATTTTTAATTAAATTTTTAAATGCAATTTTACTTGAATTTCCTAAAATTCCCAGAATTAAAAATTATTTGACGAGATTTTAGGAATTACCAAAAAATTTAGGATAATTCACTTAAATTATCTTAAAAGCCCTGTATTTCCTTCCTTCAAATTTTTGGCAAAATCCTGACCAATTCCAGCCTGTATAAATTTTCTGGTAGCTCACCCAAGGGTATGTTGTTTCATTCAAACCTTCAATGCAAATCATAACTGAGCCAAAATCGTTCTAGTGAACTCACTTGTTCTAGATGATATATCACACAAATTTTAATTTTTCTTCTAGACAATCACATAAAGGAGCTTTGTACTAAATTTCAAGCAAATCCACCCTTCTATTTAGGCTCTAGCACGATGTACACTTTAATCTTAGTTCTGATTACATTCCGTTGCGTTGATTTTTTTATGTGAAACCACTATTTCCTTTAGAGCAAGTCAAAACACAAACAAATGTATAGCCATTTCGATTTGAAAAATTATAATCCCTTTTAAAAACTAAGACCCAACACCTAATCAGCCTCTATATCATTTTTACCTATCAGCATTGGAACAAAAAAAAAAAAAAACACTTTATTTACTGAACCAATCATTATAAATTTAGTTTTTTATAATAAAAGATAGGAAGCCATCGGGCCACATAAGTCGTTTCCTTTTCCGATTAACCTTTTTTTTATTACATTCAGCGCCATCGTAGTATGCATGTCTCCTTGTTCCTGCATTATATTTATATAAATGTTGCTCTATAAGTTCAATGAAAGCCCAACGTTATAAAACTACTTCATGTAAAATTGTTAAAGAAATCCTATTATAGGATCAAGCAACTCCACAGCACTCGCAACTCACATAACTTATATTCAATTGCCTTAGTTATACATACTATACTGAGATACAGGTTCTGGCTGGACTGATCACACAAAGTTCCATAGTCGTTCCTTGCATTTATGCGGGTAGATCTAATTCGATGGACAAACAATTCTCCAGGTGACTGGGATCGTCATCATCATCATTTCCCATCATCAGTCCGAGATATGTAGGACTTAAAACATCACGACCCAGAGAGAGAGTCAACACTCTCAAGACCGAAGAACGAAAACGTCGACGATGAAGTCGAAGTAGATATCAACTCCCTCCTAATAGGCTTATAACGATATCCCGTGATAACACCTGGAATAAACATTTGTATAGTTCGATATAATTGCAGTCATGTTACTGGCGTCACTTATGCTGCGCACAACTTCATATGACGTGTGGTTTCTGAATCTTGTCTTGTCTCCTCTGGAAGAGATGATGACACGATGGGCGTTGAGCATGAGCATCATCTATACAGGATGTTCTTTCTATAGCAAGCATGTAATATCCGGAGATTACCTACATAATATACGTACGGACTTTAATAAAAAATAAATAAAAAGAGGGAGAAGCAAAAGAAGAAGAAGAAGACGTGTCTATGTGATTACATTGGACTGGACAGAGATTATATAGACTGAGAAATCAGTGGTAATTGGATTCTCACAGGTGGGTTGAGTATAAGTTCTCTTGGATAGGTTCATTTATGTTTTTTTTTGCATCTTACTATATATTTAAATAAATAGATACAAAGTACCTAGTTCACTCTTCATGAGTGAGGTTGTTATTAATATGTACACAGGTACGCTAATGAATGGTAATAGAGATGTTCTTTATTCTCAATGTGGCAAGTGATGGTTTTCTTTATGCAAAGTGGATTTGAACGGAAGTGGAAAATGTTGAAGAGGGTCAGTCCTTACTTTATCAATTTGAAATTAAAAAAAAAAAAATCACGTATATTTTTAGGACGATACTAGAAAAATACTAGTTTATAACAGTTATAACAGTTTTTCGCTATTAACAATGGCTATAAATTAAAGTTTATTCACGACTTAAAAAAATATTCTAGGTGGCCGAGGTATGATACCGACGGAGGGCCTTAGCTCTGCGAGGCTGTATTAATAGTAGGTATAAACAAAACGGTTATAAATCGTGAATCCTCCCACACATTTTTTTAATTTTTTTTAAGGCCAAAAATAACGGTCCTGCGTTACAATTTTTTTTTACTAAATTATGAAAATCTTATTTTTCTCCAAAACGTACCCACAACTTTAAAAAAAAAATCAGTAATTTTTTTTAGAAAATTCTACCATTTTATATAAAAAAAAAATCCGAAAAATGGTTTTAAACCATAGAACCATTTTTTTGATTTCCGATTTTCTTAAAAAAGGTTCAACTGATTTTGATCAATTTCTTATAGAGAGTGTTTACAACAATTGGATTTTAAAAAAGTCTCAAATTTTTTTTTCAGAACTAAATAATTCGAAAACGACTTGGTCGATTTTTATTAAACTTAGCACCCAGCAGTTTTTTCACATTATCTAGCAGATTTTACATAACTTTTTTTCTTATAGCCAAAAATAACGGTACCTTCCATACAAATGTTTAAAAACTGATATTCAAAATCTCATTTTTTTTTTCAAAAACGGCTCCTAAGATTTTATTAAAATTTTTGTGTGAACTGATATTAGAACGATCTACCATATTATTTAAAAAAAATATGTCTCTATCGAATAAAAATGGTACCTGTCATAGAACCATTTTTTATCTGTTGAACCAATTTTAATGAAATTTTTTACAAAAAAAAACTACTAATAAATTTAAATAATAATGCATATCAAAATTTTCAAAAAATCAAATTTTGGATTTAAAAAAAAATTTAAAAATTATTTTTTGAAAATACGCTTTTTTGAGAATAGTTGGATGATTTTTTCAAAAATAATTTTTTTAACTCCGCATTAATAATACTATGTAATATAAAAATATATATGTATAAGAAATCACTTGATTTATATTGTGTTAGTGTCAAATCAATTTCAGATATTTTTTTTTATTCATTTTTTTTTTCTAATTTTATTGACATTTTTTCAGTCTTAACTGTAAATTCCATGCATATATGAAGATCTAGTTTAAGGTCTTGTTTTTTTTAAATCTAGCTTAAAGCGGATTAGTTCAATATTCATGCACATCAAACACGACCAAACCAATTTCAATTTAATTACAATTCTGTTCGTTTTTATTATTCAGCTTACAATACAAAGCTGTCAAATTGACAACAAATCTGTTATATTAAAAAAAAAACTATCGTTTGTGTATATATCTCAAGACACCTGTATCAAGCCCATTCAAATTTAAACTTAAGCTTTAAGATATAAAAAGAAGATTATAAAATTGTTCTCAATTGACCATAAAAATAAAGCCTACGCTTATAAAATAAATATTTAAAGAGATGAAGATAAAAATAAAATACATTGCCCACAGTTTTTTTTTTTTTTTTGTGAATTTGTTGTGTTTGGTTGTTTTTGTTGTCTAAAACTTACAGTAATTTGATATTTTATACAAAAGTTATTTTATATGCAAATTAAGTAATTTGGAGTTAATTTTTATCATTTATTTTATACTTTTTTTTTTGTTCCAAAGAAATGTAAATAGTTTTTGATTGATCACACGCCGCCGCCGTTGCAATGATAATCGATGATATGGTGGGAAGTAAAGTATAAAATGTTAAGTTTTATAGTTTTTCATCGACCTACATAATCAAAAGTTTTATCTTCATGGTTAAAATTACTACCTATATAGCTAGCTAAGCTATATAGACAAAGGTATATTATATGAAAAGGAGAGTATAAGATTTTTTTATGAGATTTTTATGTGGTTACCACAATGGGTAAATTATCAAAATAATATAAAAACTTATCAATGCTTAATGATTCAATCAATAAAACAATACATTTTAACAAGATACCGTATTGCAACCGAACCCGAAGGCAAGGGGCAAATCTTTCTCACATTTCAAATGTTTTGCCTGAAAATTCTGATTTGTTAACTTGCGACAGACAAAGAGAGTAGATTTTAGTGCATTTGAAGATAATAAAAACTTGGAATCGATATTTAACAAGTAGTGAAGATCAATAAACTTGAACATCTGTGGTCTTGACATGGCACTAATTTTTTTTTTTTAACTTTTAAGAGATAACGATCTCTTAAAATTATAGTAAACATTTTTGAAAATGTTCAGTAATATTAACAAAACTAGTCGAGATTGTTGAATTGTCGTAAATATGAACAATATAGCACCGTGCAGTTTAGACTGAAAAAATGTTAAAAAATCAATAAAATTAAAAATAAATTGATTAAAAAATATCTGAAATTGATTTGACACCAACGCAATGTAATGTACACCAAGTAATTTCTTACAGAAATCTCAATTTATGAATACAAATTTTTAAAAATCGTTGGAGCGGTTTTTAAAAAAAATAAATGTTTTATATAAGTATAAAATTTTGAATACATTTAAAAAAAAAAAAAAAATTGGTACGCAAATTTTTAGTAAGTACTTAATGCGGAGTTAAAAAATTAATTTGTGCTTAGTTTAATAAAAATTGACCAAGTCGTTTTCGAATTATATTCAATAAGTTTTCAACAAATAAGTTCGAAAAAATTGATCAAAAAAAATTGATAAAAATCAGTTTAAACGTTTTTGTGAAAATCGAAAATCAAAAAATGGCTCTATGGGAAATACTATTTATAAACATTTTTTTATAAAAAAAAATTTATATAAAATGGTAGCCTATTTGTAAAAAAAAATTACTTACTGAATTTAGAAAAATAAAAGTTGTAGGCACGTTTTTGAGAAAAATAAGATAAAAAAATTGTAGGGCAGGCAGGTACCGTTATTTTTTGTCTTACAATTTTGATTGCTAGTTTTTAGGCGTTTAGAAAGCAAAATCAGTTTTTATTTGTATGCCAAAATAAAGGTTATGATTCAATTTATTATTATTTCATTTTAAAAAAATCTTCCACATACATAGAAAACCTTGGATAGATCGTTGGGGTTGTAAGACAAAATGTTGACACAAACAAATTTTGCTAATTTTGTAAAAAAATCACAATTAATTATATAAAAAAAATCACACCTTACGCTGACTTTAATATCTTTAAAAATAAGAGTAGGTACTAGATCATCATACTTCTTTTTATTTTTGCTTAAACATATTTACTCATTTTATAATATTAGAAAACTCTTTGCCGACACTTTAAAACAAAAATTGTGTTTTATTAGTATTGTGGTCATTTCGGCTGTAAAATTCTTATACAAAAAAACTTCTAAAGATCATGTAATTTTGGACTTGCGGTAAACTATAAGTTGAATTTTATTTTATAGCCAATAATAATAGATCCAACAGTCGATAGATCGAAGATCAAATGTTGTGCAACTAGAAAAGGTGTTCTTTACAAGTGATATAATTTTGTATAAAAACGAACGAAAATTTAATTTTTTGCAGCTGATTAAACTAGTTAAATAAATTGAGTTAAATAAATGTTTATATACTTGTTTCCCAAACTTCAGCTGTCTTATAACCAAATTTGTATTAATAGTTTAAATAGAAAGAGTCCAAAAGTGCTCTCTCATAATGTCATTCCAAAATGTCTTTATGAGAAAAGCTAAAGATTTTTTCAATAGAAATTCTATTGTTAACTAAATTCAACGACCTTTTAAAATAATCTTTATTTATTACTTTATAATAATAATAATTCACCTAAATATTGACAAAGGTTTTTACGATGTGATGACGAAGGCTCAAGCATTTTATATATGTGTATCTATAAATTAATGAATGAATTTAAAGAAAATCCAAAAAATGGTTTGATAATCCATAATAATGTGTTGGCGTTGGATTCTTGGGTTGCAGTCAATAGTTACATGATGCAACTCGTAAAATAAAATTTTAATGTTGGCGTTGGGGAATGTTGTGAACTCCTACAACCGCATGTTATCATGATTATTAATTTTGTTTTATATGGACATCATTTTATACAAATTATATTATTTTCATGCCTATACTCATGCTTACTAGTTTTTCCAATCACATTGGCCTTTTGTACCTTTGTTAGATATCGTTTTGAATGAAAGTTGGTTGGTGTTGTAAACAATAAAAAAATCTTAAGTAAGCCATTCGAAATCCTCATCAAGCTAGACAAAATTATAGCTGAAGATAAATCCATGACGGTAAAATTTTAACAAGGACTTAATAGTTTAAGCTGAAGAATTTTTGGACCAGTTTTTTTAAATGCTGACTTTTGAGAAGTAAGATCATTTCGATTTCACATGGAAAAGGAAAAAGTGTTAGCTATCTTAAGGACCCTCTTGCACTAATAGAAATTACTTTAGTACAAACTTCACAAGCTGTCGCAACAGAAAATTTATTTATCTAACTGTTATCCTACTGCACATGACAATAAATAAATTAAATAAATGGTTGCAATTTTTTTTTAAATTTTATGAGAATTATTCCTCTACCCATCTTTCAATAAAAAAAAAAAAAAAAAAAAAAAAAAATCGATTTAACTTTGTCTTACCAAACCATGTCGATCATGAATTTTATATCTGAACTTTTTTTGGAAATGAAAATACCATTAAATAGTTTATTCTTCTTTTCATTTTCCATTACTGTCCGAAATTCTAGTTTGTTTGTCTTGAAATTACCAAAAAAAAAAAAAAAAAAAAAAAAAACAAGAAAAATCCTAAAAATGGATGGGTACTCATTTGTACACATGAAAGGCACGCAGAATAAATTTAACTTCTATTGCTATTGCAATGAAATTTTAAACACATATACAAGTATATTGTATACGTTTTGCCAACAAAATTAAAAAAATAATAAAAAAAAAGACTCTCATTGAATTCTGGAAAATGTCGCAGTATATACCCAGAACACCACCTAACCTACCTATACAAAATAAAGAATAGACAATGTTAACGATAGTGAGATGGTTTTCACTTGAATGCTTCTGGTCCTTTTGTACCGGTTCGGTCCTCCTCCCTCCAAGTCTGTCTACCATCCACAGTAGTTGTTCCTCTTGCATTTTTGTTTTTGTTTTGTTTTTGTCTATACGAGCACTTTATCTGGATTTTTCTTTCTTGGTGTATTTTATTCTCATAAACGACTGAGAGTCTGTCGTTGTTGTTATTTTAGTTGTTGTTGTTGTTATCGTTGCTCCATGTGTAGGTACTTATATACCTGTCGGCATTGTGTTAGGATTTTATTTGAAAAAAAAAACGCGTGTACACAATCAAGAATTCTACGGGTATCCATCTGCGATTCAGCAACCCCCTATACGAGGCGAAAAATAAAAAATAAAAAAACAAAAACCTACAGATAGTTTTGTTCAAATGCTGTTGCGCTTTATAGTTTGGGATTTGTTGTTGCATTTTTAAATGGGAATTTTTTTTAAAACCGATAGATTGTATTTAAGCGTATCATCTTACCGAAATAATGCCGATAACTTTGAAAACAAAATAAATTATATGTAATTAGTTGCCGTTTATTTAAACATAAAATTAATAAATTGGTTTTGAACCAAACTATTTGGGTTACTGTGGCGTATGTGGAACATTTTTTTAAAGAAATTTAATTTTTCAGAATATCTTCAAATATTGTTTCTATTATACCAGATAAATTAATGTTGATTAAAAAATATGAATTGAATATTTATAACTAGCTGGCCCTAAAGACGTTGCCCTAATAAAATTTTATAATTTTTTTATTTAATCATTTTTTGAATTTGTGCACCGGGAACTGCAAGTTTTTAAATTCTAAAAACATGTGTGTGTAAGAATCAATAGGAACGCCTTTCGCCTAAAAATTGCTTTAAATTAATTTTCAAATAAAACACCTTGCTAAAAATAAATTAAACTATGTAGTTGGTTGACATTTTTATCTCATTTTTAATTTGTTTACAAATTTCTCAGAGTTTTTTCATAAAATCATAATCGAACTATGTAATAAGAAAAAATCAATGAATTTTTGACAGGACGTCTGTCGGTTCAGCTAGTAAATTTACCGTTACTATGTAACCATTTGGCACCCCAGGAACTCACACAGAAATTTTTGCAGTTATTATTCAATTTATAAAATGAATCTACATATGTATGTAGATTCAAAATTTTAAATTAAAATTAAGGAATGTATTGTGGAAATCAAAATCGTACTGTGTACAGTTCACAAAAAAAGGATCGTGCAAATGGACAATATAAAAGAATTATATCGTCATATCGTCATCGAAATTTTGTCCAAAAATCCTTTAAAAAAAAAAAAAAAAAAAAAAAACAATTAAAAAAGTGGGCGTGGCAGTCAGTAGATGCCACGCTTTAAGTAAAACAGATTTTTATAACAGAAATTCAGCTTTCTAAATTCTAGGTACGTTGTATATATATGTATAGAGAATTTGTAAATTACTCGATCACAGCGCAAGCTATCATGTTTTTTTTTATAAATTTTGTTTTCTAAAAATAATAAAATTGATGATAAATTCTGTGCGAAGTCGGGCGAAACAGCTAGTTAAATAAAATATTTTTTTAACTATTTCACTTAAGGGCCACTGATCGGATAAATAGACTTTTTTTAATTTATTTTCCATAATAATCTTACTTAGACTTTTTTAAACCTTTAAGCTAAACTTGTTCAGCCTATATTTTATACATGTATACCAAGAATTAAATATTAATAAATTTCTATATATTCCATTTTTAAACATTTCATTAATTTGGACTTCAAAATTTAAAATTTTGAAAGAATATTCAAACCGTTTTTAAAATATCTTCATTTTTAAAAAATATTTTAAATTTTAAACAGTTATAATGTATTAAAAATAATTTTTTATTAATAATAGCTTTTTATCAAGTTCCATAAAAACGACAAAAATACTTAGTTACAAAAATATAATATTTTTTTTTTAATTCAAACATTTTTTTTTATTTGTTAGTCTCTAAAAATTTTTGCATACACCATTTAATCAAAAAGTTCAATCGTTTTAGCAAAAATAAAATCGAAAAAAATATTTCTAAGGGAGGTGCTGAGTTTTAACATTTTAAGTCATACAACTTTGTAATTTTCAAACATGTAAAAAATAAGGTATGACCTTTTCTTTACTTTTTCCTTTCCAACACTACCTCTCCGACTATTAGTAATTCTTTTAAAGACTTCAGCACCTGTCGGTTCATTATTCTCTCCAACTTAACACACAGAACTATAAAACTAAACTTTCCATGGCGTTGTAGTCGTTGTCATTGTCGTTTGTGTACCTACCTATATTTGAGATCCAACGTCGAATAACTTGAAAGACGTTAGGAATAAAGGATTGTAAGGTAGAAATTTACCTGATGGCTAAAATACTGCAACGGATGACGAGTGGTTCGTTGGTTTGGTAGGTACCTCTGGCTGCGGGCATATAAAAATATTCGCATAATAAATGAACAGCTAACAACTGTTCTTGTGGGATTTTTTTTTTATTCTGTTTCCTCGGTTTTTTTTTTTTTTATTTCCATAAATGAACATTACTTGCTGATGAAACAAAGGGTGAAATATAAAAGTTGCAAAAGCAATTGAAAAGATGGTGTAATGTTTCTGAAGTGATGGTGGATCAGGGTAGGTGGAATGGTAAACATGAATTGACGAGAGCACATTCAATGCGGATGTATTTTTTTCTTACATTTTTCTTTAAGAATTTTAAAATTTTCTTAAAGTTCTTAATGCTGCTTTCAAATGTTTGAAAACATAAAAAATCCTTTAATATTTTAAACCTACTTAAGTATATCGAATTTTTACCTGTCACTGGAAGAGTATATCAAAATATGAAAATCCTTTAAAGTTCAAGAAGAGAAATTGGGATATTTGAGTCCGGTATCACGGACGCAACCACCAGTACTTACTTAATTAAAAAAAAAATATTCCTACCCGCCAAACTTTTAAACAACATAAAAATGTTGAATTGCTTTTCACCTTTTCAGCATCTTGTAACAAAACACAAAGCATCAAAATTTCAACATCGTCGTTCGTCGTATATATGTACGTCCTGAAACATTCCTCTAAAGTTTATGCTCTTAAAAACAATTTGTTCCCGATACTAAAAGATAGTTACATACAAATAACTACCTACCTGATACTGAAGGAAGTAATTAAAATACAAATTTCATTACTCCACTTAGTAAGCTGAATAATTTGTTCATATACACAAACATACATACATATAGCATCACACTGGCATGTTCTTCCTTACATCAAGTGAAAGGTGGAAATGTCGACTTACAGACACTAAAGACCATGTCAGAGCCAGAAGCACTTAAAATTCCACTATAACCACAGCACGTTCGGTAATTTTTCCTCTCTTTGTTAATTAAAGAAACAAAAAACAAAAAAAAAATCCTATGTACGAACTCTATCAATTACATCAAGAAAATAATATAGTAGGATCCTTTAGCAGGGTCAAAGCCGTAGTCAGGGGAGGTTAAAAGGAGATATAAATATTTACTTCCTTCAAATTTTAGAAAAAATACTAATTTTTAATACTTGGGTTGTTTTGTTGGTTTTTTTTAAAAGTATCCTAATTTAGCATAGTTTAGACCAATTTATACCAATTACCCGATATATAAGAAAGACATAGGTAGGTAAAATCTGTTTTACTAATATTGACTAAGGAGATCTCAAAATATCTAAAAATCTGTTGAAAATTAGTCCAATAACTCGCATCGTAGGTTAAATTTCCCTATTTATACCAATAAATGAACTAAAAACTAAAAATATAAGTACATATTTTATCTACTGTTAATTTGTGCCATTTGAAATGAAAAATACATCACTAATCGTATAATATTAGATGTGTTTTGATTGATTTTTTTTGTTTTAGCATAGTTTTGACAAATTTATACCAATCACTTTGTGTATATGAAAAAAACTTATGTAAAATATTTGAAAAAAAAATGTTGATTAAGAAAAAAAAATTAAGAATCAATATAAAAATAGTCAAAAAATCGGTATGTATAAGTAAGTCTTGTTTATACCAATCATTGAATTAAAAATTAAAAAATATACATACAATTGTTATCTATACTAATAACTTGCGCCGACAAATTGAAATGAAACGTTACTTGGCATCTCATATTAGATATGATTTGCTTACTTTTTGAAAAGTATTTTGTTTGATAAGGGATTAGACCATTTACTACCAATTACTGGACACATAAAAAAAACAATATATTAAGTATTTTTGACTAATATTGAATAGAGGATACAAATATAATGTAAAATATTTTAATAACTCGCTTTTGTAAGTTCGACCTATTTTTATACCAATTATTTAATGAATACCAACAACTCCAAATATGCATAGTTTTCTTCTACAGTTAAATTGCGCTGCTTGTTAAATATAACGTAACTTGAAATATACCTAATATACATACCTAAGATGTGTGATTTTCTTCACTTACTTTGTTTTATCAAGGTTTAGATCAATTTATACGAATCCTGAGACACATAATAAAAACATATGTAAAGGCAGTTTTTGAATAGAAATTTTAAAAGCAATGTAACTACAAATATTCAAATAACTCGGTATGCACGTTTTATTTGCTTTTATACCAATCATAAATTAATAACTCAGAATATACGTAAGGTTTTCGTCTTCTATTAACTTGCCCTGCATGTTTAATATTACGTAACTAACTTGGTTTTTATTTTTAGGTGTTTTATCATGGCTTAGATCAATTTATACCAATCAACAGGAGACATAAGAAAAACCTTTGTAAATTTTTTTTAACTAATATTGGCTAAATACAAAAACATTTTAAATCACAAATATTAAAAAAAACTCGCTATTTAAGTTTTACTTGTTTTTATACCAATTAATGCGAATTAATAACTTCAAATATTCGTTAAAATGTTAAAGAAAAATAGTCCACTTGCTTTTCTTGTCAATCATATAAAACATTCAATTTGGACACTATATTTTTAGCATAGCAATTTATACCAGTCAGGTGGCTCAAACAGCGAATAATTTGTTTTAATTAAATTAAATTTTAAATTTCGTCCTTTTCTAATTTATTACTTAAGTAAAAATTATTTGCTACCCCACAAGTACCAAAAATACATACATTTTGGCTTTTTTAGGACAAAGGACACTAGTAATGTTTATATCTTATCTATTAATTGGTATAAACATAGCTAACATAAAATGATGGTCCACAGCAAGTTATTTTATTATTCTGACATAGCTTTTAAGTTGATAAACCTACAGGGTGGCGTAAAATAAACCACCGGCTGCAAAAATTGTAACCAGTTACATTTGTGAAGTAAATCAAAACAAAATATTCCTCAACAAGACAATGAATACTCCTAAAAAACGCTGAATAATTGTTTTGACATTTGCTACGATTTGCAAAACTAAAAAATTTCGCACCCGGTGAATAATTGTGCACCACCCTGTATAACACGAGAAGACAGGAAATGTATTTGTATTGTTTGAATCGCTAATTGGTATAAATTGTTGTTATGTCAGAATTAAAAATTCAATTTAGATATTTTATCAATTTATATAATATTTATGTAGTGAACAAAGACAAATTTATAATTTATCCCCTTTTAAGACATCTCTCTAGCTACGACCCTTTACACATACCTACTTAGTTCTCAAAGGGTTCTTCCCTACAACTAGCTAAAGGAACCATTTGAAATATATATATATATATAACCAAAGAAGAGACTAAATGTCAATTGAATTACTATCTCATGACATAACGTCCACTTTTGAGTGCTGAATTAAAAAATCATTTCCAATTATCTGAGCTCTTAGTTCCTTTCGTTTATCGTATCGTATCGTATCATTTCGTATCTCAAGGCAGCATTATGTCTTTCCATCATGAGTGCATTGAGTCTCTTTGCCATTTGTGTGCTTGCAAAACAATTCACTTAACTCTTGCATCTATTCGAGTACAGTATCACTGCGATATGTCTCTAAAGTGCGACTGAGTATTAAATCGAGACTCACTCACATATATAGAGTTGGGGTCCCCTTGAGGTTGGTGGATATATAGATCGTTCGAAAAGACAAATACAGAAGCTATACAGAGTCGTGGAAGTCCAACTAAGGCGAACAAACATCTTTCACGGACAGCATGTTACATTGTCCGAGCTTGACAGAGGCATAGAGAAAGACGGGGAGAGTGAGAGGGTAAAACCTTCTCGACCATGTCATCAGGAGGAGAATTGCAGTGATTGTACCCAGTCAGAGTCTTTTAGTCTCATTCCCAATCCCAACCATAGATTCACGACAACAATGACGAAGATGATGGTGATGATGATGATGCTGATCTACGTTTACCAAGCCTCCGTATGAACAAGTCTTTCGTTTCAGTTGTTGACTCTCATAAATGAAATCCGATTTATTCTCCTTTTTTTGTTTTCTTATTATTATTTTCTTAAGGGGAATCTGGGCACCTCTTATACTCGTATACATATATGTCCCGAAAAGGAATACTGTTGTTCTCAATGTCCAAGATTGGATTTCGTGCAAAATGTTGCGGTTACTTGAGCACCCTTTTGGCATCATGGTGCACAAACAGTGAGTGAACTCATCATGAGGCACATGCACATTAATATATAAGACTTTGGTTTCGATATGGTTGGTGCGGTTGTTGATGATGTACTCGTTCGTACGGTCTTTGTACTTGAGGATCAAGTTCAATGAATGCACTTGGTTTTGCGAAGGTGATTTCATGTTGCCACGCGATCCATGCTTCAATTGTATGGTGTGTGATGTTGAGTTAGGAGTACCAGCGTAACTTATGTTATAGGCTTCAAGTTGTTTCAATGGATTTGGAGTAGCTTATATAGCTATGTATGTTGCACATCTATATGGTGTGGGGGGGGAGTGTAAGAAGTTGCCTGGGGATAAGATTTCCTGATGGGATTATGCGACTACCATTGAAGAGCATTGAATTTCAACTTTATTGAAGTCAATATAAAATCAGTGATCTTATCGAAATCAGGGGCACATGTTTTGAAGATGGTAGCTTTACCTAGCTTCATATATGTGTTAAGTAGTGGCATGCGAGAGGACATTTAGTTTGTTCTATTTAAATATTCCTTTATATTTATTTTTGTTGTAAAGACCTTTCACTTACGAAAATATTTACTTAGAATTTTTCAGTGCAAAGGGCACTAACAAATTGCGTCGAGGCCGAGGTTTTGAATTCGAAAGTGTTAATTAATCAAACTAGACAAAAATTAGAAAGTACCTACATAGTTGGAAACGGGAAAAGTCTCGGCTTGTCTCAGAATATTCAGACTACCTCGAAAGTACATCTTGGATGATTTGGACGAGACCGTATTTTTTGGACTGAAAATAAGCGAGTGTCTCTATAGATGGCCTCGAAAGAAAAGATGTAAAAAATCAAATTTTTAAAACGAACTTCCTAAAATCAGTTTTAGGAAGCTAAAGTCCGATATTTTGTTCAAAAAACCCAAAAAACCGAAAAGAAGATCACGGGACGAGACCGAAACGATAGTTGAATTTTAAAAAGACAAGTACAAAATTCCCGTCTTGTGGACAGCCCTAAGGGTACATCAAAAAAAAATGTTAACATTTAACATTATTATTTCTAAAACTCTAAAGCAAATTCAACAAATTTGATTTATCCCCTGGTTCCGGGTTGTATCTCTCCCTTTTATTTTTGAAATCGTTTTATATGAATTTTGCTATTTCTCGCAGAAAAAAAAATTGTGTTAACAAAAAATATTCACCTTGAACATTTTTTGTTCATTGTTCCGACACTTTGCAGTAAATGCTCACTAGAGGGCGCCAAAGTCCCCATATATTGGTTTTAAACAAATAAATAAAAGCAAAGAACTCCAAGTGTAAAAATTATTAAATAAAAAAAAGTCGATCACTCCATTTTACCCCTTTTTAATATTTTTTTGTTATTCCTATCTGTCAGTGAGAAAAGGTTCAATGATTTCATTTAATTGCCGAAGCCAAAAATTGAAAAAAACTGGTTTTCTGGAACTTTATTTTTGAAAATTAACAACAAAGATCTATAAAAATATTTAATATTTTAAGCTGAACATTTTTAGACTCCAAACTTTTTCCCTCCAATCAATGAATACTAAACTTATGAGTACCTTATGAATACTCCAACGGCTCGTAGAGAATTAGGGCCTAGTGACATTCAAATGGAATGGAAGGACCTCTAATTTTTTGCCGAAAAGTTTATGATTATAAGCAATTTAATACGACAAGAGGTACTATTTGATGATAGTACCTCTGATGATCGCAAATTTTTTTTATATATAAAATTTTGAAAAGATTTTTTAAGAAAAAATATTGGTAAGCCATTTCTTAGCCTTTATTAATGCGCAGTTAAAAAGTTAATTTAAAAAAAAATCATCTGCTTATTTTCGAATTATTGAAAAATAATTTAAAAAAATAAAAATTTGTTTAAGATAAAATAAACTGCAGGCTTAGAGCTTGAAATCTACGTCAAAAAAAAAAAATTGTACCACATTTTTTTCCCAACTCTATTTCACCTCTCTTTTTTAAGTAGTTCTAGTACCTACCTTAAAATGCTTGTTTTTTTTAAAATAAACCAATGCTTATAGGTATTTTACTGCCTTGAACCCAAAAGAACTATTTTAGTGATTAAGGCTGTTGGGGAATTTTTCTTAACAATTTTGACGAATTTCATGTATTGTCTGACTTTCTTCAACAAATCCGTTTAATGAGTTATAAACGCAATTGTATGAAAAATTCGTTGAAAAATAACAAGGATCTGCCAAAAATATTTGCAATTATTATTTAATTTTTTTTTAACTAACGTTACTCCTTTACGTAATGGTTAGTGTTTTGGACCCAGTTTTTTTTATTAATAAAATAAAACAGAAATAGAAATAGAAGTTCTTACTTAAGAACCTTTTTTTCCAATTTTTCCCAATGCTGTTTTTTTATGAATTTCTTTATTTGCGATCACTTCAAGTTACCTTTTTATTTGTTTTCTATTTAAGTAGTAAAGCATATAAATGCTTTTTTTCAGTTTAATTTTTTTTTCATCTGTTAACAAGCAGTTAAGCTAGTTAAGCTTTCCATTATAAATGTTTAACAAATTATATACCTATTTATAGTCATAAAAACTAGGAAATCATAAATTATTTTATTAAAACTTAATTCAATAAAATTGTATGACATTTATACGATATTAACATTCAACCTTTGTGCCTGAAAGCTTTTTTTTATAAACTCTTCAACTAATTAATGGCAATTTTACTACCGTTGCACTTACCATATATATCTGCCTTTTACCCATTAACTCAATCTAAAAGTCATTTATTCATCACATTCACACATTTGCTATTATATTCTGTCCTCTGATGGACATTGCAAAAACTGCACCCTGCACTTGCATATACTATATCTAGATACTCTTACATCTCACAGTCACACTAACTTTCTCTTTCACATAAACCTCTCTATTTAATAATCAATTTAAATTAATCTATCTTTTATTTGAATTAATATAATACATATAATAAAATTTATTTATATTTTTATATTATTTATATACCTATATCATACATATGCATACAATTCACACACACACACATATAAAACAAAACACACAATATTTCAATTGGCATTCGTGACATTGCAATCATTTTTTTTTTTATTTACCAACGAAACGCAATTTCTTATCTCCGCAGGAGGTCTTGGAAGAGCGGATTGTCGAACTTGAAGAAGCACTCATTCGGTTGCAGGATAAAGTTAATAACGTGAGTAATTCGTATTTTTTTATTTTATTTGATTTTCTTTAATTATTATGCTTTAAGAAAAAGAGATTGCGATTTTAATTTATATAGATTAGTTTATACTTTTAAGTTGTTTAATTAATTATTTTGACTACAGGGTGTTCCTAAAACCGATAAGCTAAAATGAGCTAAATATGTTTTCTTTTTATTATGAATTTACTAAAACTTAAAAATGCTTTCGAGATATAACCAAAAAACTGCATTTCTTTAAATTGAAAGAAATTTCAAATCAAATTGATAACGAAAAAGGTGTTTTCTTTCAAAATCTTATGAGTATATCCAAAGTATCAAAATTTGTTGGTAAGTACATAAATCAAAAAACTTATGGAAATTTGCATTGAACACATAAATGTAAACTTTACAAGTTTTTCTTGACTTTTTGCATAAATTTTAAAACAAAACCACACTAAATTGAACGAAAAATATGTACCAAATTTGTACCACCCGAAAAATTCGAATACATATGAAATAAAAATTTTATGCACCAAAATTCGCAGTTTTAATATTTTTTCCTGAATTCAAAAGTAGGGTGGACAAGGGTAAATATAAAAAAAGATAAAACAATAATTTTTTAAATTAAAGCTAGCTCCTTTAATTTTTTTCTGTAGGTACATTTAAAAAAAAATTAATTTGACAAGGCATAATGTTAATTATTCAAGTGGACAGTGTTAAAATTACAGTGTACCATGTTAATCCATACTAATTCGCTAGCAAGCTTTACAAGATTACTGAATTAATTTAATTATAAAAAGGTAATGATGGTAACACAAACAGTTGTTTTTATTTTAATACTAAACCGAGTTAATTCATTTAGATCTTCATGTTAGTTTCACAATATTTCTAATTTAAAATAGTGTAGAGATTAAAAGGTGTTATGTTGATTTTTTTAATAACACGATTTATATTGACACAACGGCGGCGACATTAAAATCTTGTATATTGTTAAATATTTTACATGATCAACCGGTAAAAAAAAACTACCCTGTAAATGGCTAGTTTTTGTTTTGGCAGCGCTTTAAAACGTGACACAACCATGACGTCCCAACTCTGACGACTTTTTATTTTAGTGTATAACTGGACGACATACATCGCGATCAGCATAGCTAAATACATTTTTTAAAGGAAGGGGATATTGAACCCCTGTAATTGTTCTGTATTTATATGTTACTGTACAACCTCAAAATATGAAAATTCTAGAATTTACCGTTAAAACTTTGAATTTTTAAGCAATATTTTGTTAAAATCCGAAATCTTATACATTTCATATTTAAAATTCATAAAAAAAGTAAGTTGAACTCGATATTTTCATTCAAATTAATTTTATCAGTTGGTACAGTCGATTCTGCTTAACTCAAGACCAGTGTGCCAAAAAGTTCAGTTTTCAGTTAAGTGAACTTCGGTTAAATGAAACTAGAATAGACTATATTGTAGCTAGCCTGATTATCACTTTTTCAAGCAAATTTATTTTAAAAAAATGTGTGAAAAATACTCCGTAATAGATTTCTTTTTCAGGTACCTAACTAATAAAATTAAATAAATAATAGAAAACATGCACTTAATTTTTTAACTAAGACTTGATGTTGAAGATGTAATGATATATGTATGTAGCATTCCAAAATGCATACCTACAAGGTCCTCCTTTTAAACTTTTTTTAATTCGCGTTCGTTAAGTAAATTTTGTTTTTAAAATAACAAACAAATGTGAAATCACTTAAGTTGTACGACTTAATTTCTTATAATTTTTTTTTGAGCGGAGTTCAGTTAAGCGAAATCGACTGTACCTAATTTTTTCTAAAGCTCCAACATCCTCAAATTTAGTCGATATCTACCGACTGTGTTAGAGTAAAGATACCTGGTTGTTTGATTTAAGTTTGCTGTCCTTTTGGAACCCCAAATGCTACAAAATAATTTCTGGAACACCTTGTTTTTTATTTACAATGCTTCTATTTTTTGTCTTCCTTTTTATCACATCACACAACTTTTATCAGCTGCTGCACATTTTTTTTCAATTATTTCGCTATACTTAATTTTTTTTTTAATTATATTTTCTTTTCAAGAAGATGGATGGTTATATACAATTTTGTATCCATCACAAAAAAAATATAAAATGAAAAAAACAAAATGATCGATTGACGATATACAAATAAATGTCCCGTCGTCATCGTCATCGTCGTCCCTTGAACTTTTTATAGGTAGGTATATATAATATATTTGTTTTTGTAGTTTCTTCGTCTTCAATATGATAATCCCATTTGCATTGGCAGACATATAAAGCTAAAAGTCTTGTCAGACAGGTAATTCGATAAGACGTCTTATAAGTCTTGTTCGTTACTTTAGCAACAATTAACGAGTTAAAAAATGCTATAAGGTGCTATAGCTAAGCTAGCTTGATTCGGGGATAAGGAAATCCATTGCCATTGTGAAACCTTTGGATTGGATGCGAATGTGTAGTGTATTTATATGCATTGGATATAAGGCCACCTTGGGGTATCCATTCTATGGTTTTAATTAGAATCGATGGCGATGCATGGAAGTTATTTTTTTTTTTAGGGTTTTGGCTGATTGTATACACTCCGGGGTATTTGATTGCGATACTTTAAGGGATTTCAAAAGAAGATTTCAAGTTTTTGATCTTGAATATTGGGTATATTTTTGTGTTTTTGTGAAAATTGCAAGATTTGATAGTTCTATTGTATTAAAGGCATTTTCCATAGCACTGAATAAAATAACAAAAAAATAAACAGTGTCTAAGAAGTTCTTGACAGTTTTAAAAATATTTTATATTTAATTAAATAAAATTACTATGTTTATTCAAATTAAATTTACAGACTTATTCAAAATTTAGATAACCACTTCCGTTGCATAAGTTAGATAACTATGAAAAATCTGTTTTTGAAACTTTTTGAATTTAACGATTAAATAAAGTTAGACAAGATTTAAAAAAGCGACTGTTATATGTATTCATAATCGAGTGTTGTAGAGTGTATACATATGTTGGTTTGTAATTTTATGCTCATGGCTAAACCATTATCAAGTTTTTCTCTCTCTCTCTATCTATCTCTAGGCATAAGGTGGGAATCCATTAATGGGTGAAGGTAAGTGCTCTGTAAGAAAACCTATGCGATAAAACGAAAGGGTTTCTCCATTTACGTTAAGTGCTTAAAATTACTGCGTTGTATTGTACATGAAGTTTGTTTTAAGATATTGATGTCTCAATAAATTCATCGGATTGTCTTTGCTCTTTTAGAAAAAAAAAAAAGAAAAGAAATAAAAATAAAGGTGTAATTGGCAGATGTTGGGTGGTCTAAGCTGTATTTTTGTATGTAAAAATTTAGAAAGTAAAAATAAGTAATGTCTATTAACTAAACAGAAGACTTAGTGCGAAACACTTTATATATACCTACCACCCTCTTTGATAATTGCTTGAGCACTAGTTTGTAAGAAGTGCGAGGTCAAATTATTGTTTTTTGTTTTCCTTTTGACATGAATTAGGTATCTAGTCAACTATGATATCGTTTTTGTGGATTCTCACTTTTCTTAAGGGATATTTTTTAAATACAGAAGATGTGTGCTATAATAAATGTTGTTTTATTAATTTTATTAAAAATTTAAATTTAATGCTGGACCCACACCAAATAAAGCATAAATAAATTCCAAAATCCTGGACAATTATTAAAAACAATGAATTTCCAATTATGGGGGCAAAAATAAAATACTGGACCATTGTAGAACAAGTTGTTTTTTTTTTTTTTTTTAATTTACTTTTCTCCACATCATAACGGTGTAAGTTCCTGTGTGGGTTTGTACACGTTTTTTTTTCAAAATCTATTCTCTTACGAAAAAGTATATATTAGAGTCCTTTTTTATAAGAATTTTATAAGCTACAATTTTTGTCATGACATATCTTAACAAAATGGATACTTTCCAAGCAACCTTTTAACCAATAAGATCAAAAATTCTGTTACAAATTTAGGGTATTTTTTAAAATATAGACTCATAAAAATAAAGCTATATTTTCAACTGAAGTCTAATTTTCCTTTCCAATCACAATGGTTTTTGTGTGTATTCATTTTTATTTTTTCACATTTTTTTTATTTTGTTTTCATTTATTTTACTTTTATTTTTTTTTTTCGGTTATTTATTTAAAGTTTTTTCATTTTTATCACATTTTTAATTTTTTCTTTTTTTTTTTTATTTCGCACTTTTTCATATTTCATTCTCTTTTTCACTTTGCTTTCATTCATTTCACTTTTTTTATTTTTTTTTTCACATTTTTGTCACTTGTTTCATTTTTCATTTTGTTCACAATTTTGTTTTTGTAGATTTTTCACTTTCTAAATTTTTTTTTTACCTTTCTTTAATTTTTTTTCATTTTATAATTTTTTTTTCAATTTTTGTTAATTTCTCACTTTTCCATTTTTTGTTCTTCATTCTTCCATATTTTTTTTAAAACTTTTTTCACTTTTTCACATTTATTTCACCTTGTTTAATTTTTTTTCACTTTTTTCATTATTTATTTTAATTTTACAATTTTCGTTTATTTTTTTAATTATTTCAAATATTTATCCCTTTTTCCTCTACATTTCTTTTTTTTATTTTCACATTTTTTAATCTATCCACTTTTCCTCCTTTTTCACTTTCTTTTTAAGATTTTTCTCACTTTTTTTTCTTTTTTTTTGCATTATTCACTTTGTTTTCATTTATTTCATTTATTTCACTCTTTTAATTTTTTTTCACATTTTTTTTTTTCATTTTTACACCGTTTGCCTTTTCACCGCTTCACTTTTTTATTTTTTTTTTTTTTCACTTTTTCTCTTATTTTTATTTTTTTCATTCTTTTCCGTTTTTACACTTTTAATTTTTCTTAATTTTTCTTATTTTTTTTTTTTTCATATCATTTTCCTTTTTTTTTATTTTTTCACCTTATATCATTTTTTTAACATTTTATTCGTTTTTTGTTTTTTTCATTTTTATTTCAACATTTCGTATACGTCGTATAAGAGATAAACAATTCATCAGCCACTTTGTAAAACATACTTAACACGCACTCATAAAACTATACTAATAAAAACATCAAACAGTTTATCATCCTAAAAGCAAACTATAAAAATGTTATAAAGTTTAACTATTTACAATATAAAATTTATAGGTCACCAATTTTATAAAAACAAAATTTGTTCCTTAACCATCACTTATTTATAAGGATTCTCAAGTGAAGAAGATCCTCATCCTGTATATATGATATAATAAATGTCGCATGGTATTTAATATAAAACAAGTACTTCTAAATTTAATTTAGACACCATATTAAATGTTTATACATCAACCATATTATATACATATTATATTAGACCCTCATAAGACAAAATTATCCTCTTAAAAAGTGCCCTTCAAAAATAATGGTCACGAACCTTCTATAATTTAATGAAGGTAATAACTCCAATTTTCCCCAAATCCAATTATATACCAAACCAAAAACCAAACCCAAAGGACCTTGCTTTCAAAAGGAGTTTTCTCTCCCTCTCTTGACTTCGTGTTTTGTAGTTGAATGTAGAAAATTTGGGGAGCTATATAAATGGAAAATTCTTCAATCTAATAACCCTCCAAAAATGAGTTTTAACCACGTTTTTAAACTCCCTTCATATTATGGCTGCAGAAAAAGGAATACATATTTGCTGCAACCGCAACGACATAATAGCAAGCAGAATAAAGTTGGTGGCGCCCTCTATATTTACCACATAAGAGACCTTCCCTTAACCAAACATTTTAAAACTCGCACGATGTTAAAATATTACATATGTGGTTTTCAATTTCCTCTTCGTAACTAGCTTCCTTGTATACTGGAATATGTTGTATACATAGAATAGATTCAAAGTTTAGATAGTGATGCATTTATATGAATAGTATAACGGTATATATGTATCTATGGGTAAAAACTAACCGGGAAACGTACCACAGATACATTATCTTTCTCGTTTAATGCGTTAAGAGACCGTGTAAGCCATTAGTGTATTCATGCTTGTATATAGGACTTATTGTTAACTTCGGACTTAAACTCAACTCATATGTATAAGAGGACAAATTAATTCACTTATGTCAAAAGATTTACGAAAAACATACGAAAACTAACTAATACTATCACTCTAAGATATACCTACATTTATTTCCTCCATCATATTAAAAGGTTAGACTGACAGAATGGAGAGGGTATGGGTTTTGTACAGGAATCCCTAAGCTATTTGTCTATTTATTTATGTTGATGATGGAGTTAGTCTTTGGGTGATATTTACAACGTTGTCAATGTCCGACGTTAATCCCACAAATTCTAAGCAGGGATTACTCCACAATTCATCCCTGTCGCAACGCAAGTATATTCGGAGTAAAAACACTCACAATCTCACATCGAACTTTGTATATATCAATTACATTTGAAGTGGGTGGCTTAATGGAACACAGTTTAACGATTGAAATCGGCCTATAAAAAGCCTTTAGGAATATGGCACGCGAATAACACTTTTTCCCCTAAAACTCATCGATAGTAAAGAAGACGAGAAAAGAAAACAACTAAAAATGCCATGTGGCTTCCTCCGATACCAATGTACATTGTACATACATACATATATATGTATGTATTTGCAGGGAGGAAAATCAGTCAGACAGGCCTTTAAATCTATTCATCCGTAAAAAAAGGATATAATTGTCAGTTAGTCAGTTATTTATTTTTTAGCCAAAAATAAATCCTCCCCCACAAAACCTCTCACGCAGGATTTGGTTGTTTTGTGTTTTTTTTCTTTCTTCTTCTTCTTTAACTCTCTCCTCTCTTTTGACAGAAAAAACAGGAAATTAACAAGACAAAAATAACACACATTTCATTTATGGCATGATGCCTATTTCTATGTATGTACATGTGATGGTTGTTTGCGGGTCTGCCACGTCTACCACCCCTTCTTGCATCCCCTAAAAATATCCCAACAAAGAGTAGTATACATTTCCTCTGCGTAATTGAATTGAATTCCAATAGAGAAGGAAGAGGAGCTGGGGAATCCTATAGTGTTGGTGCGGAATAAGGACTAAGTAGGATTTAAGCGCTAAAGGAGTTCTGAAAATCTTCTAGAGCTATGATGGCATATTTCGAGGTCTTAAATTTCTTTTGGATGGCATATGAGGCTAAACTAAAAACGTAGTGAGTTCTTTTTTGTTGTTGTTGCGGGGATGGAGTGCGCTGTTTTGAACCGTGTTAAGGGATGGTTTAAATGTTTTTTACGTCCTTGTTGGCGGCAACGCCGACGATAAAGAAGACCGACCGACGGCGACGCCCAACCCCAAACTCTCATATATGTACATATGAGCGTTGAAGTGAAATTTATTTGAAATAGGATCTTATGCGATGGGGTTGTCGTTATCGTTGTCGGTATGGGTATATATATCTGATTTGCTGTGATTTTGCAAAAAGGATTCAATAGTACCCAAAGGAATAATTGTGGGCACAGATAGCAAACTGAATGCCTCTTTTTTAAGGCATAGAATAAGGTCACAGATAAACACTATGAATTAGATACTTTCATCAATGCCGCATGATATATACATTATACATGTACCTACATAGAGGCTGGAGGCTTGTGAAGGGCTATGTTATGTAATGTATGTAACAACAATAGGTTTTTTTTTGGGATGACATTGTATACACACATCATTTTGTGATTTGATTGGACACTTTTTCCTTCCGGGTATTTTCGTGTAAAAAAACGAAGATAACCCATTTGAGTACAAAAGGGGTTTTATATTTTTTTTAAAAAAAGGGATATTTTTATGAGTTTTTAATGAAGAAATAAAAATCGTTTTTTAACATTTTAAACGTAGACAATAATTTTATTTTTATACGGGTTTATGTTAAAATAACAGTACCATATAACCAATAAAACGATACTATAGATATAATAGATTTAACTACTTATAGAATTCTCAAAAACAACTTTTATAAAATCAGTAATTCAAAGAATATCATAAAGAAACTTAATAGTTTTTTTATTTGAATTAACATTTAAAAAAAATGATTAGTTATTTATTGGAGCTTTATTTTATGCCACCTGCCAAAAATATAGCCTAGTGTAAGGAAGTATTATGTGAGATACATAAATATGAACAATATAGCACCGGGCTTTCTTGCACTTCGCACATAGGCCTTCATGTAATTTACAGTTTAGACTGAAAAAATGTTAAAAAATCAATAAAATTACAAATAAATTGATTAAAAAAATATCTGAAATTGATTTGACACCAACGCAATGTACACCAAGTGATTTCTTACACACATCTCAATTTATAAAAATAAAATTTTTAAATCGTCGGAGCGGTTTTTTAAAAAAATAATTTTTTATATATAAAATTTTGAATATATTTTTAAGAAAAAAATTGGTATCTACGACAATTTTAGTACTTAATTATGTGGAGTTTAGAAAGTAATTAAAAAAAAAAAATCATCCACCCATTTTCGAAATATCATATTTTAGATTTTTTTTTTTAAATCCAAAATTTGATTTTTGAAAATTTTGATATTTAATATTATTTAAACTTATTAGTAGCTTTTGTGTACAAAATTTCAATAAAATTGGTTCAACATATAATGAGATAGTCGAAAACCCAAAAAATGGTTCCATTTTTAAACAATAGATACATTTGGTAGATCGTTCTGATAATAGTTCACAAAAAAAATTTAATCAAAATCGTAGGAGCTGTTTTTGAGAAAAATGAGATTTTCAATACCGGTTTTTAAAGATTTGTATGGGAGGTAAATTTATTTTTGGTTATAAGAAAAAAAAATTTAAAATCTGCTAAATAATGTCAAAAAACTGCTGGGCGCTCAGTTTAATTAAATTCGACCAGGTCGTTTTCAAACTATTAAGTTCTCAAAAAAAAATTTAAAGCTTTTTTTAAAAATCCAAAAAAAATTGTTTTCAAAATTTTGGTACGTAATATTTTAAAAATTATTGTAAACATGGTTATAAGTGGTACCTACCACACACATTTATAACCATCTTTCGGTAATTTTTTTTTTGAAACGGTACCTTTTTTTTAAAAAAAAGTTACTGAATTTCAAAAAAAAAAGTTGTGGGCACGTTTTTTAAAAAAAATAAGATTTTCATTTTTTGCTAACAAAAATTGGACGACAGGTACCGTTGTTTTTTGCCTTAAAAAATGAAAGAAACGTGTGGGGATGTGCTAGGTCAAAATCTCGAGTTCGATTTTTTTACGTATGCATAACTTGCCATATAGTACCTACCTATCCATATCGCAACTAAAAATCGTATTGAAAGGGTTTCTAAAGCAATATAAACCTTTGTCGAAAATTCGGTGTTATATTTCCATATCACAAACAAAAAAGGCCCAAATTTTGTATTTTTGGGTTTATTTCGCCTTATTTCATATCACCTCTTTTTAAAAACTAATTTTTTAAGCAAGTGAGGCACACTTATGTACATTTACTTTATTTTAAAGTAAAATAAAAATGAGCATCTATAATCTAATTGTCTTTGCGTCTTAAAATTGCCTGCATAATGCATGTATATGTATACATTGAAAAAAACATATTCAGCCCTATCGTCAATTAAATGGGAACTTGTTTTCCCTGGAAAAACAAAAATTCCAGGGAAAGAATCGCGAATCTCCTACCAAATAATTTTTCCCCAAAAACTTACTTGGGGAAATGTTTGCAATGATATGAGGAAAACGTTTCCTGGAAAAATTATTCACGATAGCTACATATTTTGCTGAAAGGAATATTTTCCCTTATAATTTTGAAGATGATTCCTGATACAAAATGGGAAAAAACTCCAGGGAAATTTTTTTCGCTAATTTTGAAGAGAAATTTTTGTATTTGTTAGTTGTCCACTGCCTTCTGTGATGTTGCATTATTCGGCGTTATAGTTTTTATACCATTTATAGAGTTGCCCTGCACTAAAATTTAATAGAAGAGATAAAAAAATTATATTTGTTCGTTGAGGCATACACCTAATATCTCCTCCTAAGTCTTTTTCTTCTTTTTTCTAGGTTGTTATATTTAACTATTTATCTTGCACAATTTTTATAAAGTTCTTTGTAAAAGTCTACAACTTGAATTTATCCATACCCATCTCATGTGCCACTTTAACTGCCCAATTGCTCACATCCAGTTTAAACGACAAGGTTTGATTCGGCACAACACATAGCATTCGACTGGCAGAATTTTTGCCCGAATTTCCAGTCCACGCTCTGTTTGACCAAGCTTTTATTTCAATTTTTCCATAATTCCGTTCAAGAGAAAAAAATATTTCCAAACTGATAGCCCAATTCATAATAGTCCGCTTATACCCGAAAAGCGTTTAAAGCTCGCATATAAGGACCTAATTCCTCTAAAAGATTTAAAACTAAATCTGGGTCACTAAATATTCACCATTGTTTCTATGTATTTTTATTTTGGGATGAATGCCTGGTAAACATAATCTTCCATTCTTCCTTCCGATCGCCTTCCGGAAAACACAAAATACGAAACAATATGGTTTGCAAAGACTTTTCACAGTATAACCCAACCAACCTCTTAAGGTAAAACTTAACTAATAACAACTAATGACATCAACCAGTTAAACTAATTGAATTTCACATCTAATGAACAAATTTCCCTAACCATTTTATGTTCCTTTTTACTTACCCTACTTGCTTGTATCATAAATTTAAGTCACAACAACGCCCCATTATCCACATACAACATAATTCACTCCATATCTTTTATAGTTAGATACTTTCATCTTTGGAATGAGTTACCAAAATAATTTTACCAGAAAAAAAAAAAAAAACTTCTTTCTGCGACTCATATTCAACATAACACTACAAATGTCCGTTTCTCACATTATCAAGCACGATAATTGCTTCATAAACAGATTGTTTTATTTCCCCAGAACACATTCTGGGATTCTGAATTCTGGATTCTGGAATTTGGGCATCACAGCAAAAATAAAAGAAAATATACAAATCAGCAACATTTATTACAGAACTCATTACCATGGTTCCACTATACAACCACCGCCGCCGCCGCCGCCGTTGCTATCATCATCCTTCAACTCTGCATCATTAACCAAAACGGGTTGTTTTTTTTTTTTTTTTATTTGGGCTTTAGTATGTTGGGTAGGTAGTATAATTGTGCTGCCATTTACCATCCCAACTTTACCTAATGGACCCTGGATACAATATGCGATCGAAATTAAGCTTTTCACTATGAACGTATAGGTAGGGCATACCTTCCTTCACAAAAAAAGTATATATATATGTATATATATATTTATGTGGAGATGACCGTAAAATACAACAACAGCAGGGACGAAGATGAAAACCTGCGGCATTAAAATTAGGGTGAATGATTAAAATCCATCCTTCCTTCCGCTTATATACAAAGCTATATACCTATAACGGAATTGAATCCTCCGACAAACCCGCAGGACAGAACACACGCATATATCTTTCCGCTTTTGGACCATTAATGCAGTGTATTTCCGTTTGCCATTAAGAGCACAGTCCCGCATTAAGTCAAAATGTTTTACCATCATTATTGAAATGGCAAACCATGAGCACGCCATTTGTTCATCAACAAACAGAACCCACCCAACTAACACCTCCCTTCTTTCTCTTCTCGATCGACAGGTGTGGTGGGGGACATTAAAGCGTCTTAAAAACTTCTGAATGATACAATCGTAAAATCCACCCTTAAATTATTATAAAAGTCCTCTCCATCTCCTTCTCCAGACCAAAAAACAAAAAAAAAACAAAAACTATGACAACGTTTAAGTCATTTCGAAAGCCCCTCAAACACTGTGCGGGAGTTAAGAAGGGTGACAGGTATATTTGCGTAAGGACTTATACAAAATGCCACCCTCACTCGACCAGGTATAACTAACCTACCTACCAACAGACCACCAGAAGGAGTCACAACCAAGAGTAAACAGGGATATTTTTATTTTTACATCTGATCCAATTTAACCAAAAGGGAATTGTTATCCTTTTTGAGTGACATGGAATGGTATAGCAACAATTTGTGTGTGTCCCACACTTGGTCTTGTTTAAATTGATTGGCATTACCATGGGAAAGGATGCTAAAGACCTCGTCCGTTGTCGATTCGAAAACTTCCATAAAGGACTCATTAAAAGCTCATTTGAAAGGATTTTCATTTCTTCTTTTGCAAAAAAAAAAATAAAATAAAATAACCAAACACGAACGGAAATGGACTTGAGAGTGCATGTGGCGGAGAATTATTTCCCTTATTACGAGAACACATTTTTCAGACTTTTTTTTTTTTTCTTAAAAGGAAAAGCTGAAATCATATTGAAGAAGTATCACACCACAGGATTTTGAAAGTAGGTAAGATGGAAAAAGAAAAAGAAAAAAAAAACAATTTACGATTATGATCTAACCGAAAAGTACCATCATATCGTTTGGGCATTCTATTTAGGTTTCTGTTTTGGCAATAAAAAATACGAATATTTCACGGACAAGGATTGCAAGGACATGCCTGCTTTGGAATTGGGAATGATTTAGAATGTGCGTTCGTAAGTGTATTTTCAGATATAAAGATTATACCTCTCCTAATACCATTGAAACCGAAAGAGGGAGGGACTACGACGGAGATGGAATTTTCTGGTATTATTGAAATCGAAAAACCAACCAACCAAACAGACATTGCCAGGATCCTGAAAACAGTTACAGACAGTCTGACTTTAAGAAAGAAAAAAAAAAAAGAAAAAAACGTGAACAATTGATCATGCCATTGACACTTTGAGGTTTTGGGATAATTTATTAGCCAAAGAAATGGAAATTTGTTTCGGTTTATTTTGGTTTTTTTTTTTTTTTCTTTTTTATCATTTTGCTGAAATTCGCATAAAAATTTGTCGAAGAAGCCGAATAAAACAGACAATCTCGGAAGAGATAATCCTCTCTGGACCAAATGGTAGTAAGTAGATATTTTTTTTAGATTTTGTTTTTTTTTTGTTTGTGAATTCAATCGAACATCAATTCATGGGTTAAAGTTTTATTTTTAAAGGTTTTCTTTTGTTGAAAAGAATTTATGGGCTATTGTAAGCAGTGAGTGAGAATATTATGTAGGCTGTCAGGTGAAGCCTTTGGAAGTTGATTTCATATTATCTGGTGTAGGGATCTTGGGGAGATTTATTTTTTTATTTTTTCTTGAAATCAAGGTTATAAGTTTGTAGAAGTTAAACAGTTCAATGAAAGATATTGAATTTTTTTTTTTTTAATATGGAAACTCCTTGCACTCCTTGTCCGACAATATAGGTACAGGTAGTTATTTATTGCGTGGGAATTTGCATACCTTTTCGTTGTAGAATATATTTGTTGATGCAGTTTGAAAAAAAAAAAACCTTGAATCTATCTATTATGCCGCTTGCCAAAAACGTAAGTAGGTAGGTAGTATTTTGTGAGTAAATAAATATGAACAAAATATAGCACTGTGTTGCATATATAATGCATGTAACTTACACTTTACACTGAAAAATTGTTAAACAAATCAATAAATTGTTTTGACACTAAGGCCATGGACATACAAGATCTAATTTCTTGAACAAATCTTAATTTTTGAGAGAAAAAAAATCACCTTCCCATCCAATTTTGAAAAAATAAGTTTTGAAATTTTTTTAAAAATCCAAGATTCCAAATTTTGATACGCAATATTATTTAAACTTATCATATGTTCTTGTTTAAAATTTCATTCAAATCGGTTCAACCAGATAATGAGATAGTCGAAAGCCAAAAAAAATGGTTCTATGAGAGATACAATTTTTAATCGATTAATATAAATTTTTTTTTTTCCAACAATATGGTAGATCGTACTTATGTTAATTCACATACAAATTTCAAACAAAATCGTAGGAGCCGTTTTTGAAAAAAAAAAGTAATTTTCCTTGCCGGTTTTTAAACACTTTTATGGGATGTCAGGGCAGTAGCTTGAGCTGGTGGGGCCCCGGGGCAAGATGAAATTTGGGGCCCTATTTTTCAAATACTTCCTAAATATTTGTTAAATGAATGTCAACAAAAAATTATACAAAATTATATCTACTTACAAAAATAAAAGCTTATTAAAATATTTTTGTTTCGCCTTGACACAACCGAAATCATCAATTACTTTACTTAAATCTATTTGCCGCGTGCTCTTCGATTTTCACTGCCCCGGTTGCCCCAATGGACGCTACGGCCCTGTGGGATGTACCGTTTTTTTTTGGTCATAAGAATAATTTTTATTAAAAATCTGCTAAAAAATGGTAACAAAATGTTAAACATAAAGTTTAAAAAAAAATCGAAAAATTATTAAGTTAAGTTATTAATTTTGATATATAAAACATTTAAAACCTTTTGAAATATTTTCTATAAACATGTTTGTAAAAATCAGTTGAGCCGTTTTTAAGAAAATCGAAAAACAAAAATGAAATCTATCGGAGGTCCCATTTTTCTCCTTTTTTTATAAAATGGTAGCCTTTTGTAAAAAAAAAAAAAAATACTCATATAGTCGTGGGCACGTTTTCGAGAAAAATAAAATTTTCATAATTTTGTAAAAAAAAATTGTACGGCAGAACCTAACTACCGTTATTTTTGGTCTTACAAAAAAATGAAAGAAACGTTTCGTGGGAATGCCCAAAAACTGCTAGGTTTTAAGTTTAAAGAAAATTGACCCACCTTTTAGGCAGCTGGGACAGGATAGATAGACGGACAGAATTGCGGCACCTACTTTTTTCGACTTCACTATCATCGTACTATTAACTTTGATTAAAATATCGTGTTTTTTTTTTTGCGAATCCATAACTTGCATATAGTACCTACACACATATGTAGGTTAAAAAAAAACACCGGAATTCATGAACCACTTTTAACTCGTTGATTTGTGATTAAACAGATTTTAGACCAGAAAAATTGGAAAATAAGGCCAAACATGCGAAAAAATTCCGAAAAAAACAAAAAAATTTTGTTGGGGAGCTCTATTTTCAAGCTATCAACATTTTTCTTAAAGTTCACCTTAAATTTCAGCACAAATTTCCTGTTTCCAGCTCATCAGTTATTTAATTTGAAATCGATTAAAAAATTAGTACAGAAACAATTTAACAAGAAAGTGACTTCATAAAAAATCTATTAAAATCAACAATATTTTTAAAGATGCTATAATAGGCTAATGAATATAGAAAATAGAAATAACTGTTAAATACGTCAGATTTCTTTTTCAATAAATAAAAATATTCGCCTTAAAAGAAATCAGCTACCCCACTCTGCTCAAACTTTAACAGTTAACTTGCCTTCCAACTTCATTTTTATGTTGGTAATTTATTTCTTCAAAATTAAATATAACTACATACATATATAAAAAAAAACTCCAGCTGATGTTATATTTTATGGACATAAAAAAATAAGTAACCAGCTAAAATATAGCTCCCTTAAATTTGAAAACCCATTCTGCTTTTGCTAACGACCATTTACACGCATGTATTGATTTGCACATAGAAAGCTAAAAGTCCCCTTTATTCAGTCGAGCATTTCAAACCACCATTGCGCTGACATATCGGACAAAACCACCACTCCGACAGACTTATAAAACACTCTGGGTATTTCCAATGACTTGTATTGGATGTTGTTAACTCCCCCATTGAGTTATTTTGATCATCCTGCCGCGTTTGTCTGCAAATATAAATTTTCCAACCCCAGAGGTTTAAAAAAAAAAAACAAAAAAGAACAAACACAAAATTTCAAAATATTTCTTATATTCGTATGTATGAATCAAAGAACATGCCAAAACTGATTTAAGGACGAGCGCACACAAATTGTTGCGCTCCTTCCAGTATTTTTTTGTGTTTATATTTTTTTTTTTTAATTTCTGTTGCGCACATGGTTGTTGTCCTTGACAGCGAAAAGTTTGAACACAGCAGCGGCTCTAGCTTAAGTCAGAAAAGCTACCCTATATACTCGAATGCCAAAGTAACTCTACCAAAAAGGACGTTTTGTAAACAATTCATCATTATCGCATATGCACGCGTGTTGCCTTGAGGACGAAAATTATTCGTCGTCTCTATACATAAATACAAAATACAAAAATCGACCGTATGCCAAGGATTAGTCAGTTAGTTTTGGGAACATTCAGTGATTATAGGATATTCGAGAGGGGGTGCTGAAAATAACACACTCGTCCTGACATTGCAAATGGTGGTTATGTAAATTAGTACCTCACAACCCCGGTATAGCAAGTAAAAAATAATAATAATCAAAAAGGATATGAAGAAAATATACAAGTAAACTGCAATTGATGGGGTTCAAAGGACACCCTCCCATTCCAAGCCACCCGCACTCCAGGAGTATATTTAGGTATACTCAAACAAAAAAAAAAAAAAAGAAAACAAAAAAGAAATATGTTGTCGCTTGCTAATTTGAGATTTCCAAATGAAATCCCGCGATTAGCACGAATCTACGCGTTTCCCTGCTGTGCGGCACCTTAATAATGCAAATTGATTCGTTCTCAAGTGCTCCTGGTGCTGATGGCTGATTGCTGAACGAATAACAACCGTGCATCTGACAAGAGACTTAGTGTCGATCAAGGTTGCCATATTCCTTGACTTTAACTTTGAATTTATTTATTTATATATATAACGCTTCTTTTTAAGATTAAGGGACTTATAAAACTTGTGCTTTGATTTTTTAAGGGTGCGTTATGTCTTTTTCAACCCTTTTTTGCAATAAATAACTCAAGTCGAACAAAAAAAAAAAAAACAAATTCAAACGCAAATTGGCGAGGCAAATCTTTTTTATAGCTCTAAAGCTTGAAGGGAAATGGAAAAACCAGAGGAAATAAAAGAAATTTCAACAATTTTTTTTTTAGAAATAAAATAGAAACTTTTACGATATTTTTTTAGGTATGGCTTTTTTTCAATCTCTTTGAAATCAATACAAAATTACATGAAAATGAAATTCTCCTAAGAAAATTGCTTGGAAATTCGTATTCAAAAGAGTTAAAGGTATTTTAACTACTACAAGGTGTGCCACACTTCATATAGTAGAATAATAGAAAGTTGGTATAGCAGCTGGTTGCACATGGAAAAATCAATAAAACATTTATTGAATGCGACTTTTATTGCATGTAACTTTCATTGCATGCAACTTTTATTACATCCAGCTTTTATTGCCTGTAGCTTTTATTGCATGCACTTTTTACTGCATGCAACTTATACTGTATGCAACTTTTTTTGCATGCAACTTTTACTGCATGCAACTTTTACTGCTTGCAACTTTTACTGCATGCAACTTTTATTTAATCCAACTTTTACTGCGTGCAACTTTTACTGTATGCAACTTTTACTGCATGCAACTTTTATTGCCTGCATCTTTTGTGGCATGCAATTTTTCTTGCATGCAAGTTTTTTGCATACAACTTTTATTGCATGCAACTTTTATTTCATGCAACTATCATTGCATACAACTTTTATTGCATGCATGTTTAATTGCTCGCAACTTTATTGTATGCATGTTTAATTGCATGCAGCTTTTATTGCATGCAACATTTATTGCATTCTACTTTTCTGGCCTTTTCTCGCATGCTGATTTTAAACACGCTAATTTTCTCGTATGCTACTACTAATGATACTTTTCTTGCATGGTATTTTTCTCGAATTATGCTTAAAATTCAATGTTTAATTGGTAACATCTTAAATTTGGATTTTTGAAGAATTTTATTACCGCCAATAATCGATATGGTTCTCCCCGATAAAACAAAACGATGCGGATCCAATTGAAAAGAGTGTTGTATCTCTTTTTCCTTATGTTTGTTCACTTTTCAATACTTATTTAAATTAACTGATTTTTTTTTTCAATCTGTGGAGCCAATTTTATAAAAAATTAGTAATTTAAAAATTCCAATATCAAATTGACCAAAAGTCAAAAAATCGAAAAAAAAGGCAGGTGATTTGATTTTTTTTAATTTAAAGCGAAAATGATAAAAAATTGATTTTGTGTGATTTATTTTTATTTAACCAAATTGCATCGGCAACCCTGTTTTGTATAATTTTTTTTTCAATTGCAGCCATGTTTCCCTAATGAAATGGGCACGTGCTCATTTTAGCGGACTTGGTGTGTCGAGTGTCTAGCCAGGGTGTGATCTGCGAGGAATCAGTCTCTGCTCTGCTCACCGTGCCTAGAAATGAATCGCAAAGGATAATAACAAATAAATTTTGCATAAGATGAGTGCCGCGAAGCAAGTCAATGCAAAGCAAAGGTGCTTGTGTGCAATGTTCTTTTTCTTTTTTTTACTCATTTTTGTGTTGCATAAAACCTACCTAATTCATGTGTTGTCCCCCTCCAATCCATCTCCTTATATATGTATGTAGGATAAAAAGGTGTAGGAAGAAGCAAAGTTTGCATGTCTTCTTTACAAAGCGAGTTAAAGAATTTTCTTCCTCAATTTTTCCCTGTGGTATTGGTAATTAAATGTAGGTAGCTATCCAACCCCACTCAGCATAAGTAAAGTGTTTCTTTGGCGGAAAGTTGAAAAGCGAAAAGAAATTTCCACAGGAGGAAGTGTTAGCTTTAGGTATATATACCTACCTACTCGTAGAATGAAAAAGGATGCAGAGTAGCAGAGCAGAACATACAGAAAAGGGCTTTTCCTTATGACAGAGGTATACACAATAAATTCATGGAAGGAGGCATGAATGGCTAATATACATATATATAGGGTGTTCTTATACAAACACACATATACAAAGCTGTGCTCCCTTTTTCTAGTTCCTAGAATTGCAATGGCAGCTTCCTGTCCAAAGATTAAAAGAAAAAAGTTGAAAACAAAAGAAGGATCAGAGTCAACTCTGATGTAATGGAATACGCTTTTGTTTTTTTGCTTGCTTAATTTTTTTCTTTTTTTGTGTAAGGAAGAAGACCTATTTCCTAGAGAGACACAAAAGCTATAGGTACTAGGTATACAAAATGAAAAAACGTCAACTCGACTCATGATGGCATCAGAGGAGAGAATATCACTTGCGATTATTGAAACAAACCCTGGGAACGGGAAGAGAAAGGCTTACAAGTTAATTGTTATGCAAAATAGGTGACAGTAAAGAAAGTGAGAGTTTTTTTTTTTTTTTTTTGCTTTTTGAAGAATGATACCTTAATGGAAAGTAGCTAAGTTGAAGAAGATTGCAACGGAAGCATAGGAACGACATCAAATATACAGGTTATAATCTCAACTAGAAAAAAAAAACTTCACTTTTTTTCTAGGTACATGAAAAAAAAAAATAGAAAATTGAAACGGATAGCAATTTTGTGATTAAATCGCATTTAAAAAGATTTTGTTCCCAACCCAACCAAGATTGACATGGAGACATTTAAGCCGGAAGGAAGGTTTTACTACATGAGACATGAGTTTAAAGATTTGAAAGATACTAGGAAATGGGTTTTCGTTTTTTCTTTAATTTAATTATAAATACCTTCAAAGAAAGACACTTTAAATGGAAACAAAATTATTATTCTTCCTTTTTTTTTTCATAAAAATTTTAGGGGTTGCCTTCATTTTCTGTATAAGACTTAGAAAATTATTTGTCAAAGCAAATTTATTTTGCAACTTATTACCTTTCATTTTCTAAATTATATTCACATTTGATATCAGATCGAGAGCTGAACTGAAGATGCAATTATTTATTTTTTTAACTTGTAAGTCCTTGTTTTAATTTTACGAAATAGTTGGAAAGTTGTGGACAGATTTGCTTCAAATTTGGTACAGAGCATTTTATACTTGTGATATATGTATATATATATATGTACCTACAATATGGGAAGTTTTGATCAAAGTTCAAATTACAATGGTAGCGTCGAAAAAAGTGGTTCTCGCAATTCTGTCTGTCTGTCCTTTTAGCTGTAGCCTAAACGGTTGGGTTGATTCTCTTTAAACTTGTTGCCTTTAGTGTTGACTATGCCATACAAATTTTCTTAACAAATTACGAAAATCTTATTCTTATCGTGCCCAAAACTTAAAAATAAATCAACAATTTTTATTTAAATAAGGTTGCCGTTCATTAAAAAAAAATTATAAATGGAACCTCCCATAGAACCATTTGTTTGATTTTCTATTTTTTCAAAAACGTTTCAACTGATTTTGATCAATTATTTTAAAGAGAATGCTGAATGCTTCAAAAAGTTTTAAAAGCATTATTATACCAAAATTGAATTTTTTTTTTGCATTTTCTAAAAAGTTTAAAAATGTTGTTGAGTTTTTTTAATTAAATTTAGCATCTAGTAGTTTTTTAACATTATCTAGCAGATTATAAATATAAATTATTTAAAAATAACGGTACCTTCCATACAAGTGTTTTAAAACCGGTAAGGCAAATCTCATTTTTTTTTTCTCGAAAACGTGTCCTACGATATTGATTAAAACTTTGTATGAGCTTATATCATCATGATCTAAAATATTATTGGAAAAAAAAATATTATCTCTCATAGAACCATTTTTTTTTTTGGTTTTCGAATATTTCATTATCAGATGAACCGATTTTAATGAAATTTTCTAACTCAACAGCTTCTAATAAGCTTCAATAATATTGCAAATATTTTTTTTTAAATCGAATCGAACAATCGATTTAAAAAAATAAATCAAAATTATATTTTTTAAATTTGATATTTCAAAGTTTTGATTTAAAAAAAGAAATTTATCAAAATTATTTTTCGAAAGTAGATAGTTCGTGCAAACTTTGACTTTTGATTGCCTTTTTAAATCTTATCAAAAGGGTAAATTATATTATACATACAGCAAAAAAAATACTTTAAAGGACAATTTTTGAATAATAAACCATAAGGTTGAAAAATTATCCGAAACATGGCTCTTATACGCTGAGTATTTTAAAGTTCCATATATGCCCTTTATTTCTTTTAAAAGCTTATTTTGTATGCAAAGACTTTTATCAAATCAGCCGGGTTTCTCGCATTTATAAGCATTTTAGCATTGAAAATGTTTATAGGGTCGTTTTGATAAAAGTATGGTGTAACCAAAATGAACAAAGATAGAGAATGAACTCTAGCGTATAGGGGGAGAAAGATTGAATTTTTGGTTGGTGTTACCAAAGAAACTACCAAAATGAATAAAATGAAGAAAAAAACACAGTGAGGTTGGGCTTCGTATCAAATTTTTTGTAAATTTTGTCTCGATTAAAAAGGTTTACCTGGGACAGTAAATCAAATGTCTTGGCTTCATACAATATTCATAGTTCAATAATTTGAAATACTTGTAAATCAATTTGAAAAAAATTCAAAATCTTGATTTTCTCATCAACTCAAATTGATCAAATAACAAGCCAACACACGGGTTGATTTGAACAACAACCGACTGAGTCGAAAACTAAGTTGAACCGTATATATGTATGCTTTAATCGATCTGTAATAATCCAGTAACCTTTCTGCAATGCTTAGCTATGCAAAAATGTCAAATGCCTAGATATACGTTAATATAGATGATATGTAACTTTAATTTCGTGTTTAATGCTGTACCGGTGCGGATGAAAATGAGTATGATTGTGTAATTGAAAATTAAGCTACAATTAAGACTAAGATCTTATTAAAAAAATTAACAACATTAATTTAACCGCCAACTGGGAAGTGACACTAAATATACAAATTGGTACTTCAGATTGTAGAATGGTTTCTAAGACAGTTTGTGAAGTTATATTGCAACAATAGTATACAAAATAAAAATCACTAAGATTAGGCATATTTTTGTTTTATTGACGTAATACAAGTCATTTTCAATGTCCCCATAGTTACTCTATGAGTGAAATCTGTAAATTTTTAAATATGATTTCTTTTTTCACTTTGAACCCACTGCATGTTTTTGTATAATTTTTAATTATGAATTTCTAATTTATATTGTTAACAATATTGTTTGTTTGCCACAATTAAGGAATAGCCAACATTTCTTGTGGAAGATAGACGACCCTCCTCGGTCCCACTGTACCCTCATTTTTAAGGCCATGTAAATTAATTTTGACAGGCAAAAACTTTGTTGCTGTTCCGAATGTTTCGTTTTGTTTTGGAGAACTTTTTAAGTTGTACTTTTCAGTTCTAGACAGACCAGAAAAGCTCTACTATATACTCAAATTATGTGATTCAGAGTCATAAAGCCACAGATTTAAGACTTTTGACTCAATTGTAAATTTATCTTGGTGTGCCAAATCCTCACATTCCTTATATGAAGGTGGGGATAAGACTTCCCACAGTGGTTTAGTGTTCCCATATTTCTAATTTAAAAAAAAAAAAAAAACTCGATTTAATTGGACTCTCCTATGACTTTCTCTTCAAAATAAATATAATTATGTACACAATTCGCAAACAAATTTTAAAACTATTTTATAAAAATGTCAAAAAAGGAATTTAAAAAAATTCGCCAACCCACGTACATATATCAACTTTTGATACACAATAAAAATTTTATTTGTGCAAAAAATATTTTATTTTTTTCACACTCCTGCTCTTATGGTGTAGCCACGGGTTTTGATTTTTATTAAACCTGTCAAGCACGAATACACAGCAAATACTTATGTCTTTAATAAAAAAAACAAACCCTTTATAATGCTCTTTAAATTTGGTCAATTATTTTTTCAGCCACAGAATATTACTTTTTTTTTTTTTTAAGTTGCAACATTGAAACATTTTTTGAAGATTCAAGTATGTATTTATTTTAAGGATCCTTAACATCAATGCCGACTTTCAATTGACAAAACAAAAAATAAAAAAAAAAACTCTTCAAAAATCATCCAAGCCTTTTTAAGCTGCATCTTCTCAAAACATTAAAAATAATTCACACATGAGTCAAAACATACCCCCACATCTACCTACATAATATATGTGTTTTCCTGTATTACTGTCTATGGTTTATGTTTTCTGACTTTAGTAAATTGCATAAGATCATGCAAATTTAACCGTAGTCATTGGTATGTACATTTTACATAAAGTAGTATACGTCCGCTCCTATCCTATTTATGTTGTTGAAACCCTTGAAACGAACATCCCAACACAATATACTAAACCAAATGCGAAATGACCCTCAAAAATCCTCAATTTTTTTTTATATTCTCTTCTTTTTTTTAATAATAATAATTTCACGAAAAGCAAAGGGCCCTCGAATATGCCCACGAGGCCACCCATCATGATGTCCTTGCTTGTCGTTGCCTTACTCTCGACATCGTCGTCGTTCATTATGATTTAGCATGACATCCGAGTTTTTTTTTTTTTACACCACACCACCACCAAGAGGGTTGATTATTATTATTTTTCTATTTTCCATGGTTTTTGAATTTTTTTTCTTTTCAAAAAAATAGCGGACTGTAAAGAAGCATTCTTGGGCAACGAGTATGATGTCTAAGTACGAAACCTGGTGACGATAAATATAACTACCCCATAAAACTACCCTTCGCATCTCTGATGTAGGTACTAAGTCTTGTTTCGTGAAGCAAAAACGCCTGCAACTCGCCTACGCCAACAAAAACAACGTCCATGAGCAAAATACCAAGAACAACCCGCTCTGCTTAAAATACCTACCTTTTTGAATCGTCTCTCTTTTCGAAGGCAACTAGCACTAGCACCACGTGTTGGATGTTGGAACTGTACGGAATATACCTCCTACAGGACTCTGACATAATAAAACATGGTTTCCACAAAACGGTAGTGGTGAATGTGGATGGGAAGAACTGAGAACAGTGGGAAAAGGAAAAACTGTAGGGAAGAAGAACTTCTGTGGTATATTTTCAGCTCTTTAACCGCCAAGGGTTGTTTTTGTGATTCAGTTTTCCGGCGGCGGTTTTTTATGGCACATCGTGGTGCTCCGTGTTGAGCTTTAACTTTTTCATCTCTGGCTACATTTTTTTTTTTCGTCGTTACAGTTACGCTTTTTTACCGGCACTCATGTCGGTGGCATTCTGTTGGCCCCCCAAAAACAAAAACAAAAAACTGAATATGGTTTAGGTGTCCTTTATTTTTGTTTCGGTATTGCTCGTCTTCACCTAGAAGGGTGGTGATTTTGTGATTTTATTTGTGCGGTTTCGTGTATGTGAAAAAGAAAAAGAAACATTTTAGCTCAAGGGTTAAAATGACATTGATCTTGAAAAAAAAAATTTAAATAACTTCAAAAGGATTTCTTGCGTAGCAGCGGCGGTTGGTGTCGTCATCATCGTCCTCCTTCAAGTGTTAACACCTGAGGCGATAAGTGTTGAATTTAACTTTTGTCTTTTCCGTTGCATTTTGAGGCGATAATTTAATATTTTATATTCTTCACCTCGCTCACAATATGGGATGAGACGAGTATTATTTACTTTGGATTGAAGCCAACAAAAAGAAATTGGAAAATTATGGTAAATTCATACATATAAGCTTGTGGCTATAGGAATTATAGGTATCAAGGATATTTAATTTTATGGATGTCACAGGTGCTTGTTGGTTTTTATTATGTTTTTGGCTTAAGTTTATATACCAACTCAACTGATGATTACGTACCTACATTTCTTTTTCTTTTTTAATAATTAAAAAATTTAATTTTATTTAATTGGTTATTTTGGGCTTTGTTGTAAAAATAAATTTTCAAATTTCCGCTCCCATGGATGATTGGAAAATGTGTAAACAGCTTAAATTCGATGGATTTTAAGTCTCTTTATGTTAATTGTATCGTTTTGTGGTTTTCAATTAAAAGTTAAATTCAGTTATTTATTTTTTTTTTTAATGGAAATGGCAACCACATTTGATGGGTATATGTATATGTAAATGGGATTAAAATGATGGTTAACAAGTTCAATGAATTGGTAAAATTGTTTCGACTTAAATGCATTCGTATAATTGGATTTTTTTTAAGTTATTTAAAAGGTATGCACGCAATGAACATTTTTATAGATAACCACTTGAAAAAAATACGTAGGTCCATAATACATACTTGGATTGGTATGTATAATGTCTGAATAACGAGCGGACCATCTAGTGGTTTCTTTTTAAATCATATAGGTTATTTTGACACTGACAGCTGTTCTTGCTCGAAATCTTGACAGAAATTCAGATTCATACCTCGCTTTACGCTTGAACAACGTTAGGAAATTGTGAAAACTTATTTCCAAATAAGTGCTGTGTAGCCCAAACAGTGCGTTTTTTTCTAAAGAAGTTATGGGCGAGATGAAGCAACCACCGCGCCTGCTGTACAAAAAGTTTGTCAGACTGGTATGATAGTGGACAACACTGATAGTCCCCGTCGTCGTCGTACGGTGCACACAGAATGTGGAGTGTGAAGCATCATTGGCCTTTTTTCTTCGAAAATGAGGCTGGGAATACTTATCAATAACTTACAACTAACTTACTGGCCCTATGCGGGCGCTCTAAGTTAAACTATATATATATCTTAATACTAATGCCTTTCGGCCTAAAAACTAATTTAATCCTAAAATTCCTTATCAGTTTTGTTTTCCACCAAGAAAGAATTTACAAAAAAAACTTAGTCTCATATCATTTTTTATTTTATATAAAACTTACAACTACCTAAAACTATGTATGTTAAAACTACTTACTACTAATTAAAACTAAAATTACTTAAAACTACTTAAAAAACTAGAACAGCCACAGCAGCGTTTAACATTTTTAACATTTTTTTTGATTTTTATTGGTTTTTTAAATTTTTTTTTTTGATTTTGTGAGTTTTATATTTTTTTTTTGGGTGCCACCCCGACTGTCCCTACTTAAAACTAGTACCTACACCTATATATAAGTCGGCCAAGACAAAACTTCAAAGTCAACTTTAAATATCATTATTAACAGCATTGAGCCACCAAAACTGGTTCTGCTGCTTCTTCCTATCTTTTCGGTCCCGATCGGACACAGTCCTACTGAACCGAATTCGCTCGGCACCACCTTGTGCAAGCACGTCTCGATCATATCGAAATCGCCTATCCACAGTTCTACGGCCGACGTGGTAGATTAGCGGAACCGCCTCTCTATCCTGGATCAGCCCTCGACTGTCTAAATAGAGGAATGCGTTAGGTGGAACATGAGCACTCAAACGCACACTCTCGAAATATTCCGTGTTGGGGTAATAAGCCCCAAAGATCAAGATATTAGCTGAGGACATCGCTCTTGCAATGTGACGACCTCTAGTTCATGCAGGATGGCGCGCCATGCCACACAGCCCATTAATTAATGAATACAGCCCATGCCATAATCGATCTTTTGCACACCAAATTCCAAATCGTGTTATCAGCCGTCTTGGCGATGTCAATTGGGCACACACAACAATTGTTTTGTCACTTTCAAATTTAAAAGCTTGGTAAATTGATCTGAGAAAAAGTGGTAGATTCAGAACTTGCGTGGCTTTGCCAAAAGAAAAAAATATTTTTTTTTGTTCTCAGGGAGTTAGGTAGGTATATGTTCCGAAGAATGCTGCTAAGCTAATTTTTTAGTTTAGAATGTTTGGTCACCGCGGTAGAATTGGTAGATTTGTATAAATTCGCCAAATATAGTGGTAGATCTACCTAAATTTTGGTAAAGTGACAACACTGCGACGAAGTTCTTGCAAATCTCATATTTTAATCAGCCTTTTTTCGTAACTCCACTGGGGGTCTATAAGTCTCTCGATTATATTTTTTTGTGGGGAATAAAATTATTCTGACAATCCATTTTATTTTTTATCACGCACTTAAGCATTTTTATAAACAATATTGGTGCAGCTATTTGTGAAATAGAACATCACACCATAGAAAATTCAATGGAAAAAGAAGCGGGCAATTTGAATAAAATTATCTTCCATAACAAATCTGAAGGTTTAATCTTTTCGACTTCGTAAAGTATATGGAAATTTGTGAAAACAGATGCGACTCACCCCCTAAAATTGACATTAATATTTCCAAGTTTTTGCATTTTGCTTTCTACTTGCGATGTTTATAGGCGAGGTAGATTTGGCAAATTTTTGATTCGTAAAAAAAATCGAACTCGAGAATTTGATCAAACTCTATAAATTACGATAGTAAAGAAGGCAAAAAAAAGTGAGTCTCGCAATTCTGTCCATCTGTCTGTTCTTCTTACTTCTAGATTCTAGAAGGATAGATCGATTTTCTTGAAACTTTGTAGATACCTAATGATTTAAGGCCACCCTCCCGACTTTTTTAATTTTTTCTGTCTGCCATATACTTTTTTTAATTTTTTAATAATTTTTATATTTTTTTTTTTTCAAAAAAAGCGTCACAGTATTTCTAAAAAAAGATCAGTTATTTTTAATTTTTTTATAAAAAAAAAGTTATTCAATGGCACCTCCCGCACAGAACCAAATGGTTCAATGAATTTTGATCAATTTTGTGTGGGGAATGTTTTGAAAAAATGAAAGAGTATTGGTACCAAAATTTTGGAATTTTGCGATGTTTTAATTTTTTTTTTTTTTTGAAAAGTCAATATTTTTAAAACGACTAAATTAATATTTCGATTTTTATCAAAGGCCTTGGTATCAAGCATGATAAGAATCGAAATATGTAGGTATATACATACATAGTTGTTTTCGAAATATTGAGTTTTCAAAAAAAAATTTTGATTCAAAATAGCTTTTAACGGCCTTTAGTCCAAAACAATTTTGGCGTTTCGTCACGGCGATCTCATTTGGACTTCATAAAAAAAAAATATTCTTTTTTTTTAAATTACTCTTACAGCCAATATTAACGGTACATGTGAATGTTTAAAAAAAATCGTTTAAGACAGTATTATTTTTCTGGAAAACGACCCCTATGATATTGATTCAAATTTCTACGTATGTTCTAATATAAGTACGATCTACCATTTTACTGATATAAAAATTACATTGGCTTATTATTAACAATAGGTACCTACCTCCCATAGAATCTTTTTTAATTTTCATATTTTTTTGTATTTTTTTCTATAATAAGTTCAAATACATAATTTTGAAAATCTAAATTTTGGAAATATTTTTAAGGAAAAAATCGTATTTTTTTAGGTTTTTTACCCATTTTCGAAATATCGATTTTTCAAAAAATTATTTTGTTTTTTTTTTTTTTTAATTTTTATACGCAATATATGTATATTATTTATGAGAAGTTTCATTAAAATCAGTTTAATAGACAATGAGATTGTTGAAATTCAAAAAAAAAAAAATGTTCTATAATATGTTACGGCTCCCGGAAATTACGCCAGAATTTTTTTGGAAAAAACGCCAGACGCATTTCAATACAAATTTCTGGCTTTCTTATTTGAATATACAAACAACACATTTTCTGGTCTTTTTTCCAAAATGAAGTTTGGAAATAAGGCCAGGATTTAGTTTTATTTTTCTGGCTTTCTTGCGTTTTTTCCAAAAATTCTGGCGTATTTTCCGGGAGCCATATTATACCGTTAATATTGTTCCAATAATATGGTAGATCGTACTTAAGCTCATATAAATTTTTTATCAAAATCATAAGAGTCATTTTCGAGAAAGATAAAATTTTCCTTACAAATATTTAAAATTTGTATATGGTAGGTAGTATCCCTATTTATGGTTATAAGAATAATTTTTATTTAAAGTCTTCTAGATAGGTAATGTTAAAAATATGCTGGGTTGCAAATTCAATAATAATCAAGTAATTTTCGAATTATTGAGTATTCAAAAAAAAATTAAACATTTTTAAAAAATACAAAAAATCCAGAATTTTAGTATACAAAGCTTTTAAAACTTTTTGAAATAATTTCCATAGAAAATTATCAAAATAAGTCTAACCAGTTTTGAGAAAATTAAAAATCAAAAAAATGATTTTATTGTAGGTACCATTTAAAACCATTTTTCTGATATTTTTTTTTAAGAATTATAGCCTTTTTATAAAAAAAATTAGGTAGGTACTTAATTTAAAAAAAAAAAGTTTTTGACAAGTTTTTTTTAGAAAAAATAAGATTTTAATTATCTGGTTAAAAAAATGGTAGGTACCTACCGTTACTTTTAATAATAAAAAAAAATGCCATATAACTTGACACATAGAACCTACATACATATTTTATGGTCATACTTACATACATATGTCTATATATCGCAAGTAAAAAGAACCAACCTTAAACACACTAGATATAGGTATTGACTGCTTCTTGAAAAAATAAAATCCAAAATTATTTCAAAATTAAAGTTTTTAACAATATGAGTCCCATTGTTTGACAAAATTTATCTTAAAGGTATTGAAAAATTAAAAAAGGACGATTGAATGTCAACTCGTCAAATTTCTTGTTTATATTTAAGATCCATTAGTATTTTAAACACTCTCTGTATCTTATATTTCTAATGCCTGCCCACTTTATAAATAAATAACAATTCCTAAACGATTAAGAATGTATATACCTACATTTACGTACGGTATATGTATGTAACTGAAACCTCCATTTTCAGTTTAAATAACAAAATCGAAAATAAGCATTCAACCTTTTAAAAACCATTCCATTTAAATAAAAGAAAATTTAATCAAATAAAACCACTCCTCTTCAATAATGAAAATAAAATCCTTTTGACTAACACCGCTCAAATGCGCACAGCACATACATACATTCCATTCATTCCTCTTCAATGTCCACCTCACAATATAATGTTCAAGTTCAATCACTCACCCTCTCCCATTAACTCAGGATTCATATATAATCAACTTTGAAATTCGAATAGTTAAACGATTCGAACAAAATCAACTCTTTGATGTTTTTTTCATAAAACTCAATGAATCCTTAAATTCAATTCAATTTAAAAGACGACAATATTATTTATAATCGCATATAACATTTAAAACGAGGACAGAAAAACGAAAAATGAGTGTGTGTGTTCACAAAAAAAAAAAAACTACAAACACAAATAATTAACAGAGAAAAAAAAATAATAAACCACCCTCACTCAGTTTATACTTATAGCAACCCCCGTTCTCAACATAAACAAAGATTCATATTCAAAAATATACGAATATGTATGCGTATGTAGGAATAAGGAGAGTGACGCGAGGACGACGACGACGACGATTCAAAGTGAAAATAAAAATCCATTATGCACTCGTATTTCAAAAGGCATTTGTGCATTAATAAATTAGCCATCCTGGCTTGCAATGTGCGTCGTCGTCATCATCGTCCGTCCACACAATCAACACGACAATATAATACAAACGCTATGGGGGATGTAAAAAGGATGCTTATACGCGGATTTTTGAGCGATTAACCCTCGATATGATGCTGCTGATGCGACTGCGAAACCAGAATTTTGCATGAATGAATGAAGAAATCTTTTCATAAGGATTATGAAGATGATTATTATTATTATTATTATTGTTGCTATGTTATTTAATTATTTATTCATTCAGCGTAACGACTGAATGGACACAAACATCACACACAACGAAGGGGAAGATAGATTGGAATCCACATGGGAATTATTTGGCATTTTCAAATGGAAATCCTTTTCTAAGTCGTTGTATTATTTTCAAAAGGAACATCTGTAAAAATCCGTAAAACAACCCTCCTGCTTCTGTATCCTGTGCTGTGTGTTGTTCCTTACAAAAAATATAATTCACAGCGAATTGAATAAATAATCCTTTTAAATTAAGTGCGTGGGAGGCAGGCGCGGATACAATATGAAAATGGGTGAAAAGTAATTTTTAATCAAACCTATGTATATCATGATTATGGAAAAAAGTTATCAATTGAAATAATACTGGATTTAAATTCTTTGCAAAAAATAATCTTATAACGATAAAAAGGTTTTGACGTATTTTGAGGAACTTGCCTTATTCTTGGGTTATTCAAGTAATCACGTATATCTTTTTAATAACTGGACCGATTTTGTTAAAATTTTGCTATTCGGTGCCTTTTAGTAGTTTAAACAATATTGTATTTATAAATTTTGAAAAAATATTTTTTTTATTAAAATAGAAATAAAGAAAAAAAAATATTTTTTTTTTCTTGTAAGTAACCCACTTCTGACTTTTGTAACATTTTTTTGTTAAAGATATCTTTACCTACATTTTTGAATCATTCAATTACATCTTCTATGTGTAGCTAAATTATTATGAAAGCTTTATTCACTCGACCCCCTCTCTCATAACATCCTTTACCCCCCCCCCCCCAATCTGTGACTAAAAATCTATTTCTGCGAACCTGGTGGAGTGGAAACGGAAAAGATAACACCGTCGCTATAACCAGTAGCAAATAAATCACACAGCATGAAAGTATAAAATATATAAACGGGAACAGGACATCGTTTGCGTGAGCTTTAAATGTTCATTTAAAAGTCTCATTAATTGCGTAGACCTTGTGTCGGAATCGCAAATACAATAATTAAATCGCATGGCTAAACATGCGACAACAATGCCCAAAAATAAAAAAAAAATAAAAACACATAACAAATCACTACCTATATAAAGCCCATTGTGGGGCATTTTGCTCCTTGGAATTAACGTGGAATTATTATTCATTAATTTTTGTTTCCGGCTCAATGCCGAGCTGCATGTTGTTGGTTTTGTAAGAGGTAAGAGGCACGTCCGTCGTCATCATACCGATGATGATGTTGAATGACGCGTGTTAAATTGTTGTGCCTGTTTGACATTTGAAAAATGACAGGATGTCGCCAGAGTGAAATAAAAATTGTAACTAAAAAAAAAAAAAACCAACACCCTATTACTTTTGCCCTACTATATCTACCTACCCTTGATGGTAAATATATGTATGAGATGAGGTGTGTAGAGTAGAGTAGAGATAGATCCTTGAATGATGCATTATTCTCAAGTGGTTATTGCTTGCAGCATTTGTAAAAAAAATAAAAAACTATATATCCTTACATCATCGTCGTTTCCACTTGAAGGCGACTCATTTTCATTTTTCTCCACCTCCAAGTCGAAACTGTACCATTGCGGATGATGGGTTTGGCCATTTTATTCAATTTTGCCAACAGCACAAGGATATTGTAGGGCAGCAGCAGCGGCAGCAAAAAAAACCACAAGAAATAACATACAGGGATGAAAATGTTATTTTTCTAGCTGTCTGCAGACTTTTTTTTTCTCTATCCTGTTCCTTTGCAATGCTAGTCTATACTATCGTCTCTCAAGAGTCCTGAATTCTCATTCCAAATTGCGGATGCGAGAAGACTTTGATTAAGTTGAATTCTTTTTTGCTGAAGAGGAAATAAGGAGATAAGTGTTTGCTTTCTGTTTGGGTAAATCTAATAATTGGAAATAGTTGTGTAAATAAATTTTGCAAAAAAAAAAAAAAAAATGTGTATCAAGCATGAGGATGAGGACACTTTAATCATTTTATGATTTATGAGATGTTTTCTTTTCGACAAAAAATAAAGTTCATTTTTTATTTCCATATATCTTTTTGTTTGTCTATTGAAATGAAATATCTGTGTTGGCTTTGTATAGTATTTTTTTTTTTGACAGTTTTTATTAAACATTAGGAATTAAATCAAAGTTGATATAAGAAAGTTTGTAGATAACATATTTGTTGTTGTTGTTTTTGTACAGTCTGGATACCTATGTATTGGATATGTTTTTGAACATGGGTTTTTCTCTAAATGTCTGGTTAGAAAAACAATAAAAGACCGTCGAGAGAAATCTTGGGATCGGGACAAAAACAAATCATACATAAACTGGAACCATTCAAAAATATCCTTTTTAATATTTAATAATTTCAGTGTCAGTTTTTATTTATTTAAAAAAACTGATATAAGGTTTGTGAGGCACAAATTAAGAAACACAAAATAATAAGATTTCTTAAGTTGTTAGGTATAATTGTCAATGGTGTTGTTTTACAATTAACTGAATTTTTTATCTTTTTTAAAAAAATTAAAAAACTTTCAAAATACATATGTAGAAAACTTTAAGGGAAATCGTCTGTTTTGCGATAAATATTTACGATAAGTTAATAATTCTTTCAAGTCTTGAATCTGATTTTTATCTGTCAACAAAATTTTAACAAAGTTGCAAAATTGTAACAACCTTAAACGCAGTTTTATTGTAATCACTTTAAAAATTATGGTACGAATTTAAATCGTGTGAGTCGTTTTCGATAAAAATGAAATTCCTTTTTTATGGATAACCTTTTCCAAAGATAACATAATAAACAAATAACAAAAGAAAAATAATTTATTGATTAAAAATAACTTGTTTTATTATATATATATTATTAATATTATACTATATAGCTATACTAGTGGAACGCTGCCACGCTTGGCAACGCCACCTATTGAACATTTGTCAAACTACTAAATTTCAACTTTCAAAAAAGACATGGTCAACCTGAAGCCATTTTTGGTTTTTTATTGGGCAAGTCCGAATAAAACGTAATAATCGTCGCAAAGTTGGTATGCGTGCCAAAATCATCTGTCACCGAAATACTAAATTACCTGAAAAAAAAATAGAAATTTAAAAGGGTTAACTTCGATGATTATTTGGACTAGCATTGTTGTGCCTATATATTAACATACATAATTAGTTGATTATTATTTGAATAAATTTCCTTTCCATTTTATATTATTTTAAATTTGTTTTTTTTTTTTAAACAAATACGAAATACCTACATATAACTAATTCACTTTTTAAAAAGTTAAGGGATGTGTTGGAAAAACAATGTTTTTGAAGGTTTTTTTTTAATAATACAAACTCTATATACTACTGAAATACATCAGCCAAGTAAAGTTAAATAAGAGAAAATGATTATATGCAGGTTCAGTTTAATTAACGTTGAGTAACTCTTGAAAGATTAAAATGACAAAAAAAATGCATCGTTCTTCTAACATTTTTTTTTTTTTCAAGATAGGTAATAAGACTTACATTTGCTTCTAGTAGTGAAAAATAATATTTTTAAAAACTTCACGTTATATGAGTTATAAATACAATTAAAAATTGTAAACTCAATCAATTTATGCTTACACGACTACTGTCCAAACTTCTGTCCTAAAATAATGAACGACATTTTTTGTTACACGAAGTCAAAAAAGGATGAAGTTATTAAATAGTGTCCAGTTTCATTTTTCAGTTTATATAACGAACAAAATGGCAGATTTTAAACCATTAACAAGATAAAGTTTTAAATCTTATAAAAACTTGTCAGTCGTCTAAATTAGTGTTTTTTTTTTGGAAATGCCATTTTGGGTATTTATGGGTGAAGCTTCGCTTTTCTTTAAACTATTTCACTTTCATATTTTAAATTTAATAGAAAAAGGTCATCTTGAACTTTAAACGTCTATAGTATTTTGTTCCAAATGCAAGGGAACGAACTGCATCTTGCTTTTATTCAGTACATTATTTGCAAGTAATGCGAACTATCACCAGAAAGTTAAAATAGCATTTTCGATATGCATTTGCGAATAAATTTATAGGAATCGAATCCAGAAGCGTTCACACATTTACAAAGAAAACATTTTAATGAATCTAGGAAAAAAATTTGTGTTTTTTGTGACGTCAAGAAGTAAACGCATTGTTTTTTACGTTGAATGTCTAAACGTAGCTTAATTTTCCAAACCAACACATTTTATTGGAAACAAAGCATCATAAACGTTGAAAAATATCAACGAACGCATCCCTAAATGCCAACCTTCATTAAAATATATATTTTCTACAATCCCATTGATTGTCAAACTATTCCAGACATTCCAAAATTTTATCTCAACTATTTTATTCACTATTTTTATTTTTACTGACTAAGTTATCGACATTATTCCTTTTTTGTTGTTTATTGTTATTGTTGAATATTTTACTGAGCTGCCTATAAAATTACCAATAAAAAACGGCATATGTTTTTTTTTATAAATACTCTTAAAATGAGCTAGATTGGTTTCTTTTTTTGAGATTTTTAAAATATGTACATAAAAATAATGATAAAGTCATAATATATCTCAATTCATTTTAAATTAAATATTCATTTTTTTTTATTAACCTTCCATTTCAACTTCAACCGCCATTAAGACGTTCTGACTTTTGGTTGACACCACATTTTCTTTTTCCTTTCAGCATTTTTTTTTTCTTCAAATTTTCAAGTTTTCGCAAGTGTAATAATAATTTGCCCTAAATCAAGATTGTGTCAACCATATTATTATTCTCACCATTTTGTTGTAATAGCTCCAATCTCTATATACATATATATATTTCCTTCCGTCATAATATGCTACTGTTCACCTAAATCCGTGCCATATTGCTTCTCGAAGCTCCATTCATTGCATCAAACAATATAGCTTGACTTGGAATCTTCTTATTTCGTCCCCTTTCACAGAGGTATTATTTTACCTTTACTCGATTCGAAAACAAAGCAAAAAAAAGAAAAAACATTTTATTCGTCTGATGACATGTGATTTATAGCTGATGTGCTGTATACCAAATTGTATCATTTATTACTTCAAACGGTATACACAATCAGAAAAAAAACAATTCATGGTGTCATTCAGCGTCAACAAAACATATTATAGGGGCGCATCCGCCCTAAATTCTCCTACTCGTCTGGCAGAAACAAAAATGATGAAAAAAAAAAGAAATAAAAGGAGGATAAGGGCGGATTCGATTACAAAACCACTTTAGTGGTACGAACATTCCCATTTAGCTTGAGTGAAAAATACGTGCACATTAGGAACAGCAAAGAAGCAGAAGCATCAGCAGCTATAGAATCCTTCCTGATGCTCATGTCTTTCCCCATATTGTATGTAGTAGCCTTTACTACATTCTCACAAACAAAAAACCCCATTGAATTAGTCTCACTTTCTGCGGTAGCGCTGAGTTGGGAAGAATAGGGAATTGATGTCACCATTATAATACCCTGTTTCTATATTCTATATGGTATAATGATTCTTGGGATCAATGTTAAATGATAGAGCATGCATCCAAAGCCTATTAAGATGCCATTAAATGCACGCAATTCACATTCTTTTGTTGTCTTTTAATTGGAGTTCATTACTTTATTGGGTGATTTTATTTTATTTTTATTTTTTCTTCTTTTTCTTTGCAGAGTCAATGCGGGTCACCGACATTCGAGAGGGATCTCAGGGAGCAACTAGAAAAGTAAGTATAAACAAATGTTTATTTAACTTTAGATTATTTTTACAAAGATGGAAGTTTAAAAAAAAATGAGGCAAGATATCTCAAGTGTGATGGGAATATCAATATCTGTCTCAAAAATTGTCAATACTGCGCCAAATTAGGCAGTAAGGGCCATATAATAATCATTGCTTGCATGACCCAATAACTACTGTGAGGGCTCTCTTCGATATTAAGTAGAAACTATTCTCTTTATCATTAGTTAATTCCTACACTCCATACCAGCGTTGCCACTTTACTGCAATTGTGGTAGATCGATCTACTGCAATAAAAATAAATGTAGTGCCACAAAATAAAATATATAATAAAAATATTAACAAAAAGAAATGTAAATGAATAATTTTAAATTTTTTTCAGTTTATTTACTCGTTTTTGAAAACTATTTTTAATAATATTCAACTTGATAAACTATGTATTTCTAATTTAAATAAAAAATCTACTGCGGAAAGGTCCAATCAACTCCATTTTTTTGAAGTGGCTACGCTGGTCTATAGCTCTCATAGTAATGTTTACTTTGCTTTAAAAATTAACATATTTTTTTAAGCGTGAGCAAAAAAATTAATGTTTTGCAAAACATTCTTTATATACCACCGTAAAAAATCGTTCAAGTCGTTAAAACAAATTTGTTTTTCTTCATTTATACAATTTTTTTGTTTTTTTTTTAGGATATCGGCGAATTTATTGTTAATTTTTTTTCGATGTTTTCTTTTGCTGAACTGCTTAATTGATATCAAGTTAGCGAAACACACTCCAAAAATTCTTAAAAACTTTTTAGAGTGAATGATTTATTGCTGAATTATTAGGCGTTAGCAATTTATACGATTTTCAATTAGTTGTGACAGTTTCAGTTTTCTTGTGCAATGTTTTCTATGTTTTTTTTGTTTTTCTTGAATTCTTTTTTAATTCATATGAAGTCAGCAAAGCACCCATGTCTCCTCGATGAGGGGTTGAAACTTGCTATATTGAATGGTTTGCTCCTAAATAATTTATCGTTAGCAAGTTTTTAAGTGACTGTCATATAATTTAAATTTTTGTCATGCAATGTTTTCTATGAAGTTAGCAATGTATGAGCTTTCAAACGAGGTTAAAAGTTAAAACATATTAAATGGTTTACCTATTAGTGAATAATTTGCTGTAAGCTAGTGTTTAATAAGTTATGAAAATTTGAATTTTGTCTTGAAATGTTTTCTATGTATTTTTTGATAAATTCATAAGGAGTTCAAACTTATTATGTATTTTTAAATATTTTTGCACAATAGTTGTAAATTAATTATTATAATAACTATTTTGTTATTTTATGTTTTTTATGTTAAAAAAAAAACATAGAAAATATTTTTGCTTTTTTTAAATTACAAATCAAAAAAATTGATTGTGCTTAAATGTAAATTGATAAATAACATCTTACAGTGAATGTTTTATAACTGAATTTACCGTCTGTAATTAAAAGTGAAAATTCAAATTTTGTCGTGAAATGTTTTCTATGTTTTTTGTGTAAGCGAAGCACCCCCCAAAAATTAATAAAATCTTTTAACAGTGAATGGTTAATAACTGAATAATTTACTGTATTTAATTAAAGGTGAAAATTTAAATTTTTTTCGTGCAATGTTTTCTATGTTTTTTTGATAAATTCATAAAGCAACCCTCGAAAAGGAGTTAAAACTTATTGTTTTGAAATATTTTTTGCGAAATAGTTGTAAATTAGTTAGTATAATAACTATTTTGTTATTCTATGTTTTCTATGTTTTTTTATAAAAAAAAAATAGAAAATATTTTTGGTTTTTTTTAACTAAAAATCAAAAAAATTGAATTGATTGATGAGTACAACCGTAATCTATTGCAGCAACTAAACAAAGGCTTTTCTTATAATCGCAATCAAAATGCACAGAGAATCTTACCTTTGAAGTAAAAAAAAAAGAAAGTGCTTCATCAGCTTAAATGCTATTACCATTTTGTATGAAATATGTACAGCTAAACGTTGTGTTAGATTTTCACAAGTCAATCAAATGGAAAATCATCAGTTCCTTTGCTACTTCCATATACATATACCTAAGTATCATTAACCGTTGTCCCTGACGAACATTGAACCTTGTTTAATTAAGCCAACTTGTGTGGGTGTGTGTGTGTTTGCCTCACCTTTATCCTTAATAATGTGTGACCTATGAGTTCAAACGATGAACTCGAAAATTAGCTGCGAAAACCTATCCAGCCGTGAAATGTTTTTTTTTTTTTGTCTGACCTATCCAACTTTCAATTACCCTTTTTGGAATGATTTTCCTCCTACACAACACTGAACTGTGTGGAAAAATTCATTCGGTATTCTTTAAAAGTAATCGTAATGCACTCTACAATTCAGTCGAATAATTGAGAACGGGCTGTATTTTAGTTAAGGCCAAACTGCATCATCACCACAAAACAGCTGGAGCACTGCTGCTGCTGCTGCTGTTGGTTTCCTATACAATACATTACAGCGCAAGCCAAACCATAATGCCATCATTCGACCAAGTTGTAATCCAGATCGTAAATGGATTCCACACTAGAGGTAGTTACATACTTCCTGCTGCTCTTGCTCCTGCTGCCGTTGGTGATGGTGCTGGTGCTGCACCACCTCGACCGCATCACTTCACTAGCACCATCCAGCCGCACTGTGCTGTGTGCAGAGTTGTAAAAGTTATTGCAGAAAAGTAAATCGATGTGGTATATCGTCGACTGAATTGGCACTATTCTTAACGAAAATCAAATGTACTTGTCGTGTGTACTTGCTGTTAAGGCCCTAATAATAAAACTCGAAACCAGTTTTATAGCCTTGAACCGAAAAAAAGGATTGGTACTAATCCTTAGAAGAAATGGCATCGTTTATTTTTTTTTTTTCTAAATAAATCTTCTGTTTAGGTCAAAATCAAAAATCCGATTTTATTTTAATGAATACCTAACCTGACCTTAAGAATTTTTAACTGCTAGCAGAAAATATATCCTAGAAAAAAAGGCCGAAAAAATTACCACGAACAAGCAGAACTTTTCTAGTCACGACCAAGGAAGATATAGGAACACAAGTTCTTCAGCCAAAATCGACATCAACACCAAAACTCCCTCATTCCTTCTTGGAGCCATTTTTGTATTTTGTTTGCCATCCTGATGTGCTGCTTCCACCCTGAAGCTGGAAATTTTTAAGTGGCTCATTGAATACTTCGAAGCGAACAACTACAACATGGTGCGGTGGAGGCTATATGACTGTTTAAGGCACATTTTTTTTGTTGGGTCGGTTAGGGCATGGTTTTGGTTAAAGCTGCCTCGAAGAACACAACTACGACGATGAAGCTAGGACGAACTCAATGTAAATAAAGTTCGAGTTGGAATTGGATTTAGCCCCGAAAGAAGTTTTGCATGCCAACCCAATATAGCACCTACCTTTACCATAGTGCCTTCCTCTACATATTTCGTCGGGTATTGGGTTGGGCAATTAGGGATGGAAAATAGCGAGAACCAGAGGATTTAACAATTATGGCAATTACACTACAGACACCATGTGATTGATGTGAAGGGGTTTTTACCATCGCATCGTGATGTTATTCGTGTGCCTTATTTGGTGTGATGGTGGTGTGTTATGGGATGTCTTCAGAGCAACGATGACGACGGACAACAAGTAATGTTTTGGAGGAGGAAAATGTTAAATTTCGTAAACGATTTCAAGAATATTGTTTGGCAAGTTGCCTTAAATTTTAGAAACGCTTTTCCGTGCTATAAGAGGACTTGTTTTTTGGCGGAAGTTTTTGGAAGTTAGCTTAAAATGCAAATGTAGTTATAAAATGCAACTCAAACGGAAGTTGTTTGGTGATTGTGACTTTATATTTGCCCATAAAATTCAAAATAAATGTCATTATCATTAATCAGTACCGGGTGGGATAATAATAATTATTGGGTAAGCTGCATTTGTCTGTGCATTTATCTCTACAAAATGCTACTTTTTTTATAGAGATAAATGCCCCAGGAGCTTTGTAATCTTTTTCACAGATGACAAGATAAAGAAGACTTAAGAAAATGTCTTGGAAATACTTCAATGTTTTTAAACTTTTTTCAGGATAAAAATTTGTTGATGGAAATTCCACAGAAGCGCCCAGGTTAATCATTTAAACACAATAATTGTTGAAGCAACAACTTTTTATTTTAGAAGGAACACTTGGGTGTTCGTTATTTCCAAAACTAAGGAACTAATTCTTTTAATCAGGACAAATCAAAATTTTACTGTCCGCACAAAAAATTTATTGAACAAAAAAATAACTTTTTCCATTTAAATTTGTTTAACGTTTTACTTTTAATTTTGTAAATAAATAATAATTCCTTTGAAATTTAAAAATATTTAAATGTAAAAAAAAATATAAGTTCAGTATAGTCATGATTCCTAAGGGGGTTTACTATTTTATTGAAGAGGACTCTTTTCTCCCTATGTATAGGAACCTTAAATCAGCGAATAACCTCTTGCAGAGTATACACCACCTTGAACTGAAGAGTTAGCTTATTTTTCTTTTAAAAAAATAATTTTTGTTGTAATCCTTTTTTACAATAGAAATAAGTCGTTAACAGAGGGAAACAAAATTCTGAAAAATCTAATAACCAAGTTTAAGATAGGTACTAACGTTTAAAGGTTAAACAAAGTTAAAAAAATATTATACCAACGGAGTATGTTTTTATTTAAGGGGCTAATTTATTTTTCAAAACTCTATATTTTCGTTACATTTTAAGCCAAAAGCTAAAAACCAAACGGTCCAAGGTCTTCATAATTTTTTGAGAAAGTTAAAAATTATTAAAACTATACATTTTTAAGAAATTAATTTGATGAATATTTTATAAATTTAAAATTCATGGTGCAGAACGCGAAATACCCAATTGATCTAATTGCAAAAAATCGATTTACATGGATTTTTATTCTAACGAACTACTGACATCCCTGGAAGTGAAGAAAAATCCACATTTATTGTTTATGCGAAATGAATTTGCTATCACCGTATAGGAAAAGAATTCTACATCAGGGTGATTTGCATAAGATGCGATAGTTGGAGAGGTAATTTTCTAAAAAAAAAAACTATTTCAAAATAAAAAAATTACAAATTATTTAAAAACAACCTCAAATTACATTACAGAACGTGGCGAGTTCGAACGTTCCCAATTTTGAACGTATCCAATATATACATCAAGATCACCGTATCGTAACGTGTAACAGCACAACGTTATGTGCTACAGACATTCCCACGTTTTTAGTTTACCCTAACGCCGGCATAGATGTTTACACATCAATAATTAAAAATAATTTTCGAAAAAAAATTGTTCAATTTTTCGATTCCCAGGTTACAGCCTCTTGCGAGGAATTGACAAATCCTCCAAGAGTATCTCTTGTCCTAAAAAAGTGCTTTTCAGCCTAGCTGCTCGGATTCGGCAGAAAATTGTAGGTCCCCTATATTCCTGTCAATAAAACGCACACAGAAATGGTTTACAGTTGTAAGTCACTAGGCCCTGGTTCTACACGAGCTGTCGCGCCCACAAATTTATTTTATTTTTTATTATGCAATGCTCTTATTAATTTTTAGTTAGACATTCAAAACCAGAAGCTGGTATGTCTTATCGAAATAACTAAAATAAGTTTCCCTTTAATTGTTTAAGTTGCTCTAAAGATCTTACATCCACTAAAGAATGAAAATGAAGAGATCGATTGCTAACTTTAAAAAGCTATTTTAAATATTTTTTTAATATTTTTTTTTATTTTATAAGAAAAATTGTGCCACCCATCTAAACGGCGGGAAGTAGACCCCTTTCCCTCACACATTGAAGAAAATATTTTTTTAGAGCTAAGAAATTCCTTATATTAACTGACTTTTCCTTGACTTAATGAATAAATCGTTGTCCCAATGAAAAACTTCATTAAATAAAAATATTCGTTTTTTATCAAATTAATAAATGCTTCATTATCTCAATAAATGTTTATTAGTTAGATCAAAATTTATTTTGATTAAAGCTTTTATATAATTTTATGAATAAAGTTCATTGAAATATGGATTTACTTTAGGACTATGAACATTTTTTACTTTTTTAAATTAAATTAGATAATTAAAAAAAAAAATTATGCATCATTGAAAATTTAATTCAAATGTTAGTTTTTAGTTTAAAATTAATTTTTGCCAAAAATAAAAATAAAAAATGCGTATGTACCAAAGCACCCTAAATGAAATAATCAATTGAATTTTTCAGTACCTACACAATTTTTGTTTTTGCTCCATTTATTTATATCATCTTTTTTTAAAGGACATTAGAAGCTATTTTAAATCAACAACTCGACACATTCAACTAAACAAAGACTCAAAATTGGCTAAAATATGCATATTATTTAAATTAAATTTTTTTATGTAAACTAATGAATTAAATTCGTTGACATAACGAATTAATTCGTTGACATAACGAATTAATTCGTTAACTCCATGTATATCATTGTTCAATAAATCCGTTTTAAATGAATCGATGGAGTAAATACCATACTTTATCGAAAAAAAAAATCGTTAAATAAAAGTATAATGAAAGAATTTCATTAAATTAATGAAAATTCGTTGGTTAATGAACAACTTTTATTAAAAACGATATTTTTTTTTTCTAAAATAAATTCACACCGAATGTCGAATAGTAAGTTCATGTGGATAAATCTTCCATTGTAGAAATTTATATGGCCAAATGTGCAATTTTGTCTATGGATTATTTATTATGGAAAAATTCCCAAAATTCATGTTATTTAACACAAAATTAATATTAAGTCGTAAGGTAGTAAGGTATTACATTTTATAGCACTCCAATTGATAGCAAAGTCTTAAAACACAACATGTGGTTGGATCAAATTTTAGGTCCGCATTTTATTTGTATATACATATATTGTATGTACATCCTCCTATACACTATTAACTCAATTTCAATATTATGTTAATGCAATTTTAACATTGATTAAATATAAATTATATACCAAATTGACACCCCTGAGTTGTTGTTTTGAAAAACAAACACCTCTTTTAAATTATAACAATTTTAAAGTTATACAAATCATTAATTAAATTTTAAAATTGTTTTTTTCATTTAATTTCAGCATGAATCGAGCAATGAAGTCGAAGGACCGCAAAACAGTGCAGGCGTGTAGGGATAATAAAGCGCTCCAGGTAAACATTTATAGTAGTACATCGAGCCAAACGAATGTATATACGAATTCTGCATTAATTCTCCACCAAACATGTTCCTTTTATTGTTTTTGCTATTTCGCGGATCCTGTTTTCTGTTTTCGTTTTTTTTTTTTTATTGTTTACAATTTAATTGGATGGTTGCCGGTTGGTTGTTGGTAACACCAAAATCATGAGCCCTGCAATTTGCAGGAATGTCTCCTGTATGACGGGATGTGTAGGTATAATCTCCGGGTTAACTACTTTTTACCCCTTATGGCTATATATATATGAGATGCAAGAAGACGACTATCGTTGTTCAAAAACATTCAATAGCTGTTGGAACCCAGAAGGAAGTTGGGAGTGGGAATCAAAAAAAAAAACAGGAGACGGGGGCCAAAGGATCCATAAACGTGGATTAATGACTAGGGAATGGGTTGGCAGTAGTTGCTTATACGACGCACGACGACCATGATGATGATGTAGATTGGTGGGTGGGGTGGATTGAAGTCAGCATTGAGTGAAGTGAAGTAGAAACTGGAAAATAATCGTCGAAGTTGCTTATAGAGCCCCATAAACATACATGTCCTTAATTCAATCTGACCCCCGGGAGCTGTTGGGAATCTGGTTGTTCCTACTGCTGCTGATGCTACACCAAGTGTGATGTGATGTATGGCAGAATATTACCAGCTGACAGTGTAAAAATGAATTTCATCAGCAACGAAACTCCATAAGTGTGACTGTATATAGTCTGGATGGATATGCTGAGATACAGAGATGGGATGGAGATTTGGTATACAGCCCTTAGGCTGTGTTCTATAGAGGTGTTTGGTTTTCTTTTTGTTTTAAGTGTCTGGATATAATAGAATGGGAGGTGTTAGGGCGTATATATACCTTCTATACACTATAATATGTCATTCGCGGTTATTGAAGTTTTTCTCATAAATATTTAGATATGGTAAGGGAGGTGCATTTTCAAAAGTGCTCTTTAGCGTCCGTAAAAGAGTAAACAAAACGAATGTCATTTTAGCCATCAGGCAAATGTGAGAAATTACTGCGGGTATGGAAAATAGTTGAAAACGAAACACGAAGAAGTACAAAATGTATAGTGTGACGAGAATTTATGCATTAAAAATAATTGTTTTTGTAGACTCAACATAACACTCAATTTTCCTGTACGAAGTGGGAGGCTTAAAGTTTAAAGATTTTCTTGGTGTAAGAATATACAAATTCTCAGTAAAACAAGTAAAACGCACATCAAGAAGAAGCGTTCATTATATTGCCTCAAGATCTAGGTACATTGTACAAATTATCGGTATGGAAGGTTTGTAGGTACATGAGCTGAACACACATAGCACATTCGACAACAAACGGTTTCAATTCTATAAGCTTAGACAATTTCAGGATTTTTAAAAAGTTACAAGGCTGAAGAGATCGAATTTTTAACAGATCCAAGATGGCGGACAAATGGGAGGGCTTTTAACTCCTAAAAAAGATTTTGTATACTTGCACTGACCCCTCCTACACGTACAAAAAAATAAATCTTGTTCTGTCCTAATTGCAAGTCAATGCAAAATTTCAATTTCTACTTATTGTAGTAGATTTTCTTAAAGGTTTTTTAATAAACGTCAGTTTGATGTTCAACAAAAATTTTGTTTTTATTAATCGAAAATTTTAACTAGCGAGTTAACTCTTGTTCCATGGTTTAGTAAACTCTTAGATTAAAGGTGAGTTACCTAAGCATCTTTTATAAATAGGGTAGTAAGTGTTTAATAATGTGTCTTAGTTAGAAATTCAATTTTAAAATATTAAATTGTCAAAAAATTATTTGACTATTTTGATAGTGTTAAATATGTTTAAACCTTGAGACTTTCTTAATCTTTTAAAGGGTTAAAAAGACCGAAAGCCCCACCTTTAAACATTGTAAAGGAATATTGTTTATTATTTATATTATAAAATCGATGATAGTTATAATTAGGTATGTTTCTATTACAAAGCAGTTAATTAAAGTATAGAAAACAGGTTCTTTGATTAAAATAAATCCATTAATTTATGTATAAAATAAACTAAATACAAAAACTTTCATGTGTATATGTATGTGTATAATGTACTAGATCACTTGCGTCATTTTATCGAATAATCAATATTTTACATATTTCGTGTTCATTAAAAGTTTTCAATTTCCTTGCCAACTTGGCAATCCCATAGCTAAGGTAGACTCGTTGGCGACCGATAACAAGCCAAACACAAAATCCCATCAAAAGTATTTATATATAGGAAGGTAAAAAAAATATATAAATTCCCATAACAAAAATAAAATAAATAAACTACAACAATTTTACGGTATCATTGTTCCCCTTAGAGAATTTACTGCATTGGATTTACACTGAACGATTTCGATTATTCACTCCTCATTGTTCAAACACCTTTCCGAGTGCAGATATTATTTTTGTTTTTTTATTTTATTTTTCGATTATCGTTATAGACATGATGGTAATGTGCAAAACCATAACAACCAAACCATTTAAGTTTGAATATTGAAAAAAAAGGACTCTTGTTTTTTATGAATAGGAGGTAGGTAAGGTACCATAGCATAGAATATAATAGCTGAAAAGTCCAAAATTTCAAAGCAATATGCAAACCTATAACGATAAAAATGAATAACGCTAATAAATGTGTGATTTAATTTTAGCGCAAAATGCATAAAATACAAATTTTAAAATAAAACGAAAAACATTTAACAAACACAACAGCAGTGCTCAAGCTAGTAGAAACAATGCATAAATCTATTTTTAATATTTTTTTCAAATTTAGCACATATTTATACACAATTATAATAAAAACAAAAAACAACTACACAATCTAAGGCTATATGAGGATCCAGTTAACAAATGACAGTGGGTATAGCAAGTTTCATAGCGGTTCTTTGAAATATAAAATTAAAATACAATATCAAAAATAATATGCAAACATTTATCAAACGATTAATGGCAGAAGTTGAAACGATGTATTTGAAAGATTTCCTATTTAGTAATTTTTAGTAGTAATTTAGTACATTTTAGTACATAATTTGATAGTGATATTTATCGAGAATCGGATAACTTAGGTCAATAGGTGAAATATCAAAATACAAAAATTACTGTGAAAACTCCAAAGATACCTTCTTCCGATTAAGGGTTCCCACTTTTTGGGAAATAAAACATAAAACAAGCTCTCAATTGAGATGTATTGGGATTTTTTACTGGGCTGACGCAAACGAATTAATAAACACTTAAATCCGTTTTTTTGACAGCAAAATTCAAATTTTATGGTAGTGATTTTATCGCAAAAAAAAATGTTTGACGTTTACAATTTTGTTATCGAACTGTGAACTAAACCTGTTGAAAAAAATTTATATTCACCACGGATACCTTTTTGCGCAAAACAATGTTGGTGACATTGTGACATTGAAATAGTAGTCCCTTACTTTATGTGCAGAGTGTAATCTTTTTCTGCGACGTCATCTAAATACTTACAAAACAAAAATATATATCATAGAAAAAAATTAAACTAAAAATGCTTGCTGATGTTGTTGAAATCAGTGTGGCAGTTGCAGAGCAGGTTGTACTCTTATATAGCCTTGTTTTAGCTTTAAATTTTTTTAATATAAATACATATTATAGATACATACATAGATATAATATGGCTTAGTTATGCAAATGGCAAATGTGCAATAAAAATTAGATTTATATGCGATAGAACAGTATAAATTGTTGAAATGTAAAAATAAGTACATAATCATATGGCGCATAAGGCTGATATAATGTATGGTATAACCAATGCTATAGGGATAGCTGCGTTAATGGTGCTGGTGCTGCTGCTGTGGAAAGCTGACACAAAAGGTGCCAACGAGTTAAACATTAAACTATTCGAGCTCACTCTGTAGTTTCAGTCTGGTGCTACTATTATCTATTATTATTATTTCTCTATGGGGAAAAGGATAATGATATGGTCCACCAGTGGCTCATTTGCGTGCTTACTTTTTTATTTATTTTTATTTTTTTTTTGTTTTAGTTTTACTTCTGTTTTATACCATTTGAATTTGAATATGCTTCACAACGTAATTGACATTTTATTAGGTAGGTTTTTTTTTTGTATTATTTTTGAAAAGACTCAGTTTAACAAGAGTCTAGCTTTTGTGTAAAAATTCAAATGGAAAAACTACTGTCGCGGTGGTAGGTGGTAAAAGAATGCTAACTGTGAAAATTGTTTTTCATCTATTTCAATTTCAATGGAATGTCCCGACCTAATTGGGTTGGTGGATTAAAGTTCCATTGCATTGGATTTGTTACTTTAACCGAGTTAGGTATTACCTAACTGGCAGTTAAATTGTTAACCTGAAATTGTATACAATTTAAATTACTATAAAATGTTGTTTACTTCATAGATGACAGCTAAAACAAAAACTTATATTTTGTATGTGCAAATTTATATATGCATTTCAAAACAATAAACATATTTTTATTTGTGTAAGTGTTGCAGAATTAAAACCTAAATCGCACATTTTGGCAGAAATAGAAAATAAATTACGAGTGTTAATCAGATACCTACATCTCTTATCAAAAATCCTTAGTTACATAAATATCTCCTAATTATTAAATCAATTAAAATATTGATCAAAATTAATTCCCGAAATATAATACAATAAACCCCGCTTAAGAGAAACGGCAAAATGTCAAAATATTTCTTTCATTTACCTAAGCATGTTTTCCAATTAACCGAACCCCGCTTAAGTGAAAACAATTACACTTAAGCGGGGTCCGGATAATTGAAAAAAAATTCCACTAAGCGGAAATTTAAAGCTAGACAAAATTGAATTTATCTTTTGGAAAAAATTTAAATAAAATACATAATAGATAGATTAAATAAAATGGTTGTGACATATCAGAAATTCAAATGTCATTTTTGTGGTAAAATGGTGGAGGTGAAAAATAAAAAAGAAGAAAAAGCGTTTAGCGAATGAATGTTCTGTTCGATTAAATTTTTTATTCACTTAAGAGAGTTTTTTTTCAATGAAAAATATAAAATTTAACTGAAAATATGTTTCAGGTAAACGGGTTTTTCACTTAAGCGGAATGTTTTATAATTAGGTAATTGGTCTAAAAATGCTGGGGGGAGGAAAAACAGTGTTTCCGATAAATGGGTTTTACTGTATCTTGTTACTAAAGAATGATCTGCTAGCTAATTCACTTTAAGTACCAAATCTTAACGATAATCTACTACATTCAACAAGAACTCTTTTGTAGCCAAAAACTATTTTTTATGTGCACACAATATACCTACACTTTCTCAAAAAGTGTGAACTTTTTTACCCATACTTTTTCATTTGAGAGTGTTTTTTTTATTGTTATCTCTAGTCAGTAGAAATAATATTTTAGGGATTTAAGTTTTAACTTAATTAAATTAATTAATACATAATAAGCTAATTAAGCGTGAATTAACTTCAATTTCGTCTTATTAATAAAGGTTTGTCACTTAACTTACAGATTAAAGATAATTTATGTTTCTTTTCCGTTTATTAATAGGGGTATAGGTAGGTATATCCTTCAAACGATATCAATTCAGATTCTTCAATGGCCACTCTAAAAAACAAACAGCGCTGGTGTGAAAGTCTAATCGATTTGCCCTCGGAAACTTGAGTCTCATTTACAGCAATTTTTTAAGACATATTGGGGGACTCACATGATTCACTGCAGTCAAAAACAAACAAAGTCTTCTACAAACTTTATGACTTGTCATTTTGCTTTTCTTTTGCTTAAACAAATTCAAATTTATTTCCACAACTTTCTTTTAAATCTTTAAGTCAAAGATTCAAATCTCCAGAAGCTTATAGATGAGTGTATTCATGTCATTAACAACTTGAGTGGATAGGACATGACATTTCCCTCTTTCCTTAACCTAAATGAAAGTATTTTGCTTAACCCCCACCGCAACATTGCGCCTCGAGACATTTCAGATTATTATTATTTCAATAGAATATTGTAAATATGTTGACAAGCCTGCATGCAACAAAAATATACAATAACATCCCTGTTTTCCCATAGATATATTTTATCAAATATTTGCTTGGTTCTTCTAAACTAAACTGTTAACTCGTGTGTCATGTCATCTCCTCGTCTATATAAGCTGTATAAAGTTAGAGGCAAAATCTTAAAAATATGTATAGGTATGTATATACTTATCTACCTATTCTTGTGCACTCAATATGCGTATAACCGTTAAGAAAGGTGCAGCAAGCAGGTGCTATGTATCTACATGTATGTATCTACATATATGTTTGTAGTTCGTTTCACTCTGAAACGGATGAGGACTTTTGAATGAAAGAAAATTATCGAAAGTTTAATAATTGCTCAATGAAACATAGCGCCTTGGGGAGAGATGGTTATAGCTTATAGAGATGATGTCTTGTCATCAAAGTCATCAACATCAACGTTGTTCGGCGCGTCATCGTCGTCGTTGTTGATGTTGATGTGCCTCTCAACCTTATTCGCTTACCTCGATACACTTTGGAGTTTTCTATTGACTTGCTAGCTTGTTTGTATTTGCCTGGGTTATAGACAGACATGTATACTACATGATGTTTGATTTAAAAACTGTGTAAATAAACCATCGCTCCCAGCTGACAAGAGAAAGATACACAAAAAGAAAAACTCATCTTTGATCATTTATGCATTGTTGCATGCAGTTTTTTGAAATAAATATCTTTAGATATTATATTTTTTTTTTACTTGGTATTAATACAATACTTTAGGTCTATGTTATGGGTTCGTAAAAACTTAAACACTAAAGCACTGTTAACATGAGAGCGACCAACGACTGACGAATGAACGAACATTCGTCCATTTTTAAATTTCGTTCACATAGAATTTTTTTAATCGTCGCGAATGACGTTTAAATGTTTTTTTTTTTTTCAGCCATGACCAAGTAAACAAAAACAAGAATGGCATTCACTAATGTAGTCACTACGTAGTCAAGTCGATTATGACGGTATTCGCCCGCGAACAATTCATTCGTTGCAGTGTGAATGGTATGTGCAACGTGAATAGTTTGACAGTTCGCAACAATCAGATTGCAATCCGTGACGACCAATTTATTTTCTCAAATTTCTCTTATTTTTTGCAATTAAAACGCAAATTTTAGTTATTTAATATTAATTTAAATAAGTTTTCTGTCATTTTGTTTAGTTTTTGTGAAGAAATTAGGCTTATTAAATGTTTTAAATCCCAATTTTTTTTTCCATTCGTCGGTCGTTGGTCGCTTTCATATAAATAGTCCTTAAGATGTTACTCAAGTTTAATAGGAAAATAATATTTTTTTTTTTGATTTTAGGTCAAAAAGGTGGAAATCGAACCCCCAGACCTCAAGAGTGTGACAGTTTAACACACTAACCAGCCACGGGGTACCTACTAAAGCAAAAACCAAATATTTAAAATATGTGCATACAAAATCCGAATATAAATATTTTTTGTCAATTTTAAATAATTATCTTCTTTTCACAATTATTTATTTAAAGCCATCCTTCTGTTAGTAATAAAAAAGCAAATACGTACGACCTATACTTTCACTTTAATTTGAAAATTTCTATAAACTCGCACTATACATATTATGTACTCAACAACTGTGACAGGAGGCGGCATGAAATGTTATTTTTGCATAAATAGATACAAAAATTGTAACGAAACCTAAATCTTATGCAAACAAGAATTTTCTATTTTTGAACATGCTTTAGGCTGTTTATACTACTCGTACTTCGTATACATCAGAATAAAAATGTTAGACTGATGGAAATATTCTAAACAGGGAGAAAAATTCATTGCAAAGAAATAAGAGCAAGGACGTTGTGTATAGGTAGTTGTTGTTCATCTGATGAAAATTTAATGGGGATTTTCTACATTTGTTACAGTTTAACAAAAAAAAAAATTCAAGAAAACGTCTGACATGTTAATGAATAAGAACTTTATTTTATTAATGTATGTATTTCCAGTTGTACAGCATAGTATACCGATTTCTGAAATTATTTTATATATTTTTTTTCTATTTAGTTACTCTACCTAAATGGTAATATGGACCACCAATCATATTTTTGATAATAAAACACAAACGGTGCAAGTTTTTTGAAAGGTATTTATTGCAAAAAAAATATCAGTTCATTCTTATTAAAAAAGTAGCAACAAAAATATTAATTCACTTTATAAAAAAATAACAAAAAATAAAAACTTAAGTAACTCTAAAACGTGACAAAAAAAAAGTGGAGGGTAATATGGACCACCTGGTCCAACACTAGGAGGAACATAAGATTCCCTTATGAGGAGCAAAATTCACAAATAAACAGTGGTTTTTCACACCCTGCACAGAGTTCATGGCTCCAAATGTGGCAAGAAACGCATTATATCCATATTTCGCCGGGTCGGGTGTACAACAGTACATATGTACATTCAGCATCTTTTTTATCATCGGCGGTGACGGAATGCGGTGGACAATTTTCGACGTCCGACTTAGCTTATTTGGTCAATCTCCGGGCTTGATGAGCCTTCTGTTAACATCTTCTGCAGTTTTTTCTTGTTCTTACCCCCCCTTTGGGGGGAAAAATGCTATTTTAAACTTCTTATAATAAAATGGCGGGTAATATGGACCACTAGTCCATATTAGCATCTTTTACGGGGGTCCATATTACCCGCAACATACTTTTTGGAAAAAAAAGCTGTTAAACAACGAAACGAGACTCTTTACTATAGTTTTTTTAATAAAAACCTTAAACCACATATTCACTTCTTATATTTAAAAAAGAAAAGGATACAAAAGATATATTTAACTATAGAAAAAAGGAGAAACACTTACGAAAAAAAAAATTGATCGCGCACAATCACAACCAATCGTCACCTCGATTGCATTTGTGTGAGGCGAGAACAACTGGTGGTCCATATTAGCCGAGTGGTCCACATTACCCGACTTTACTCTATTTAAAGTTTTTAGGTTAATTTCCAAATAATTAATAATTCTTATAATTACAACATCTATCCCCAGACTGTTTAATCTGGTTCGAAGGATTGAAGGGAACCTTGCCGCCCTCAATTTTTTTTGGCACTAACTAAAGAAAGTCAAAATGTCGAGACATTTTTTTTTTAAATTAATTGAAACAAATTGATTTTTTTAATATAAAAGAGTGTTTCAATGACGGAAAATGCTGGGGAATATGCTAATTTATTTTTGGATGATTTAAGATATATTCTAAATAAATAGACTGTTACAAATGTATTTTAAGAACTTAGTTTGACTGTTCTAATTAGTAATTCCAATAAGTTTTCAACAATTACAATATTTTTTTTTTTACTTAAGAAAACTTTAAATTTAGAATTTGTGTCACTCGTGTCACAAAAATACTTTTTGGTAAAATGTGAAATTTAAATTGCTTAACTAACAACACTGTTCTAGATTTAAAATTTAAACGAGAAAAATAAGTTAAACTTTTAATCGTCTATATGTTTCTTGCAAGTCATTGTCGTCACGGTGCCGGTTTTTAAGGTAACACAAAGAAAAAAAATTCAAAATTAGTTTTAAAGAATATAAAAGTGAACGCTAAACTATAAAATAATATTTGTCTTTACATTTTTTGTATTCATACATAAGTTATACCTACTGTGATAAGTATGTGAGAATTGTCACTATCGTCACATGTCATAAGCGCCACTTTAAATAACTCGAATTAGATTACTTGGTTTCTGTGTTTTTTTTTAATCTTAAATTATTTCAGATTTATTTTTAATAAATGGCGTTTTGGTATATGGCGGTTAAATGCAAAATTTATCGATTTGTCCATTTAACAAAAAAGAACGTGCAATTGATTTTCCTTCCCTCGAAAATATGGTTTATTTGTGCCCACCAAACATTTATCTTTTACATCTATCCTAGGATTTTGACTAATCGGGGTTTGAAGTAACAAAAACATTCTTGATCTTATTTATAAACGTTGTCTTAAACTTTAGACAACTGTCCATACTTTGGAAAATGTGTTCAAAAACCTTGTTTATTGTTGTCTTATAGCTGCCTAACTTAGACACAAGTGTAACCGTGTCTTAACCGTGAATGATGTGATATTTATTTTTATTAAATAAAGCATATTTCCACCAATTTTAAAATATTTAGACAGTGTCTAAGTAGACAAAAATCTAATAAATACGACTGTCTATGCATAGACACTTCTGTAAAAGTAATGTAAGTTCCTATCGTGTGTATGTGTAATCCTTGTCCAAAGAAACCTATAGAACAGTTTTGATATACATGCATGATGTTAATTTGTCAATCAATTAATTTTGTTTAAAAAAAAAAAAACTATTTCCACTAAAACAAGTCATCATTTTAAGTTAATTTTTCAGCTAACACACCTTTGACATCCTATTACTTACACCGTTATGCCTGCATGCTGATTTGAAACTATTTTTCAAAACACCCCATGCATACGATGAATGAATGACCGACACCACTTGACTTGCTTGTCAAATATGTCAAACTGTGTGGATCACGAATTACCGATAAATATCAAATCAACTTAGTTTCGGTTGTTAAACTAAATATGATCTTAGGCTCAGACTCTGTTTATGATTGAGTTTTAACCTCAAATTATGAAAAAGCTAAAATCAAGTGTCGACCGTGTAGAATGTATGCAGGTATAACCGTGGTCCATTTCTGCAGCTAAATCCCATTAATATCTTCTGTCAGACTCAGCTAGCTTTGTGGTGGTGTTGGGTCAATGGTTATTCCGTATTTTTTGTTTTAGTTTTTAATATGCCCCTTGCCAACCCCGGGTGAGCTGATGTGGTTTCCTCGCAGCTCATGAATATATAATATTTTATTATAGAATTCATTCAATGAAGAACCTGGCTAGGCAATTGGTTGCGAAGGTGCAGTAAACATAATGCGGTCATTATATGGACGGCAACTTGGTTTTGGATATTTTTCGGTTTTGACGTTCAAATCGTGAGTCGCGTTGCGTCCCGTCACTCGTCTCGTCATGTCCATGCGGTAATTCAATAGGTTTGCTCCAAATCAATATTAGGCACAGTGCTATGGGGCAATGTTGTATATAGCAGCATTTGGTTTTGTGGTCCTGGTGTATGTCGTTATAAGAGCGATATCGAGGTGAGGTGAGATTTTAAAATTAGATCTGAAGGCGGCAAAGTAGGTGTGTTGATTTTATTACTCTAATTACTCGCTGACTGGATAGTTGAAATAGAGTTATGACATTGTTATGTACCTATGTATGTGTTTTTTTATTTTATTTTCCTTTGGTTAACCTTGTGTCAGGATCTATTAATAGTACAGGCAATGGGGAATAATCTGAGAAAAGTTTTGAAGTGGTCCAAGTTTGAATGCAGTTTTAAAGAGGGGTTGATTCTGAGTATAAATCTGAGTTTGCGGGAAATTCGGCTTTGTGGGGGTCCCGTTATCTTGAAAATAAGACTTTTTTTGGTTTTCTGCGTTTTTCTCCGTTTGCAATACTTTTTATGAAAAATATATTAAGAACTTTTTTGTTCCAATTCATATTATCTACAAATCCCTATACAACATTTATTTTTTCAGCAAGTAACTTAGAAGTTATAAGCGAAAAACGAGTGAAAATTTTGCTATGATCAACTTTATTTGCGATTTTCTCGGAAACCGTTACATTTAAGAAAAAAAGTATTAAGTACTTTTATTTAGACAATATTCTAACGAACAAAATGGTATATTGTTTATTGAATTCCGATAATATTTAACCTAACTACGAAGATTTGAAGTCCGGCAAAAATATTTTTTTATTAAAAAAGGCGAGTAATTTCAGATGCAATATTTGGGGAGAGTATGATAACTGTGGCGCTAAGAAATGATAACGGTAGAACACTTTAATACAAGCATTTTATACTATTGGAGGGGGGGTCTATCTCCCCCCGTTTTGGCGGGAGGGGCAATTTCGTGAAAAAAAGTACTAAAAATGGAAAAAAATATTAAAAAATAACGGTAATATCTACAATTAAGTATTATACCTTTTTTTAAAGCCAATAATCTGTTCTATTATACAGTTTTTAAATCAAGTGAAATCTATGTATAGTTTTTGAAATAACGAGTTTCAAACTCAAAATTTGTGAAAAAAAAAAAATAAAAAAAATTTTAAAGCAAAATTTTTAATACTTTCAGATTTTATATTATTTTGTTTTCTTACAATTCGTTGCTCTTATTAATTCTTAATCAGAAACTGAAAACTAGATGATTTTATGTTTTCTAGTTTTCGAGAAAATTGTAAATTACCAATTCTTTTATTTAATAAAATTTTGTTTTGCTTGAGTATTTACGTTGAATAGAAATAATAGAATATGTGATTAATTCTTATACAAATTGACTCTATATCATACTCTCCCCGCATCCAGCTTTACGTCGTATAAACAGTAAGGTATGTATGGAGGGGCATGCTGCCCCCTGCAAGCCCCCTGCTTGGGCTCACTACACGATTTGGGGTAGGTCCAAGGTTGGGTGTATGCATAGTTTCTTTTGCAAACGAAAAATTAATTAAATTAAAATAGTAGTTTTGGTAATTTTCAATTTTCTCGAAAACTAGAAAACATAAAATCATCTAGTTTTCAGTTTCTGATTAAGAATTAATAAGAGCAACGAATTGTAAGAAAACAAAATAATATAAAATCTGAAAGTATTAAAAATTTTGCTTTAAAATTTTTTTTATTTTTTTTTTTTCACAAATTTTGAGTTTGAAACTCGTTATTTCAAAAACTATACATAGATTTCACTTGATTTAAAAACTGTATAATAGAACAGATTATTGGCTTTAAAAAAAGGTATAATACTTAATTGTAGATATTACCGTTATTTTTTAATATTTTTTTCCATTTTTAGTACTTTTTTTCACGAAATTGCCCCTCCCGCCAAAACGGGGGGAGATAGACCCCCCCTCCAATAGTATAAAATGCTTGTATTAAAGTGTTCTACCGTTATCATTTCTTAGCGCCACAGTTATCATACTCTCCCCAAATATTGCATCTGAAATTACTCGCCTTTTTTAATAAAAAAATATTTTTGCCGGACTTCAAATCTTCGTAGTTAGGTTAAATATTATCGGAATTCAATAAACAATATACCATTTTGTTCGTTAGAATATTGTCTAAATAAAAGTACTTAATACTTTTTTTCTTAAATGTAACGGTTTCCGAGAAAATCGCAAATAAAGTTGATCATAGCAAAATTTTCACTCGTTTTTCGCTTATAACTTCTAAGTTACTTGCTGAAAAAATAAATGTTGTATAGGGATTTGTAGATAATATGAATTGGAACAAAAAAGTTCTTAATATATTTTTCATAAAAAGTATTGCAAACGGAGAAAAACGCAGAAAACCAAAAAAAGTCTTATTTTCAAGATAACGGGACCCCCACAAAGCCGAATTTCCCGCAAACTCAGATTTATACTCAGAATCAACCCCCCTAAAAAACTGCATTCAAACTTGGACCACTTCAAAACTTTTCTCAGATGGTATAGAAATGACTCCCCATTGCCTGTACTATAATTAAAGAAACATAACCATTTGACTTTTGTCTCTCAACGAGCAAAACAAAAATAAACGAGGAGTGGAATGGTGTAGCGTGTAATTATTTGGTACCAGTTAAGTTTCAAAATAATGAAATCTATCTATTCCTTTTGGTACTTTGAGAATCCATACAAAAACTGTTAAATTATTGGTCTTTTAATAAAGGGTTAGGTGCCAATAGTATTTTATCTACTGTCAGCATTATCCGTTCTTATCCTTTGACTTAGATTTTGCGATTTTAAATGCATAAGTCTTCCTTAATGAAATATTCACAAATAATTTTGTTCTTTATTTTTTTTTTTACAGGCACGATTTGCACGTCAAGAAACACTCCTACATAATATGCAACAAGAAAACAAAGCCCTCACACTCCGAATACGCCAATATGAACATTGTCTAGACGATGTGATGCGAAAAGTCGTTGATGCCATTGTGCTGGAGGATAGTTTACGTCAAGAGGTTTCTGTGCTCAAAAGTCGTGTATACGAATTAGAAGCACAAAACGCCGTCCTATCTGGAAGTCCAGCAAAAGGTAAAGACGAAGGTTATTGCACAATGAGCAGTGGTCAACCACAACCATCGAATGGACATTTGGAAGATCTGCCCGAGGAGCCAGAACAATGGCTTCTGCCTGCCGAACCATGTTCAACAGAAATGGAAGATTGGAGTATGTCACAAGAAGAATTGGGTGTTATAACATTGGACGATGAAGTTATTGAACATGAAAGAGAACACGAACGTGATTGGATTTGGAATACGAGTGATTTTCTTAATTCCACGATGATGGCATCACAATCAGAAGGAATAGCGAAACTACTACAACAAACTGTGAGTAATAATAAATTTTGATTTATATAGAGAATCAATATATGGTACAATTATTTTTTTTAATTACATAATACAGATCGTCTTCTCAGAAGACGAAGATGTCGCTTGTGTAGATTTCACCAAGGACTTTTATAAATTGGTTAATATCCCATCGGGGAGTACACGCAGTTTGTATTCATACCTGGATGCGGAAACAGACGATGAAGATGATACAACATCTGAAAATTGTCGAACTAGAGGTCCAAGTCCAACACCAAGTGAAGCTGGACAAGCACAAGTTACTAGTTGTTCATCAAGTGAATCAGATGAACATACAAGGTGTATAGCAGAGTTGCCAGAATTAGTTAGCAGTTGTAGTTATGAGGAACCACAATGTATATTAAGGAATATTCAAAATGAAGAAATTAAACCGTCAAAAAGTGAAGCAACGACACCAACCAATTTACCAACGGCAGTGGTGACGCCGACGGCATCTTTAGTGGCTGTGACAACTAAAACGACGACAACAACAGTGACGGCGGGTCTTAAAAGTGGTCCGTTGTGGCGAAAAAGTAATGGCTGGAAGAGATTGCCATCGCTTGAGTCTCCCAAAAAGGTATGATAGTGTTATCATTGTGTTTGTTCCTTTATTTTTTGACAAAACTGTCAAATTAGAAGATGGTGCCATGAAATTAGGTCTGTTTAGATGCGTTTTTTAAGCGGCAACGCATTTAAACTCAAATTCAATTTTCTAACATTTTTGTAACCTCAAAAATTTGAATTTACTCACTTAAAAAAAAAAAAACATTTTTTTAAAATTAACTGTGAAATAAGTCCCTAAAATTTAAAAAATAAAAAAGGTACAAAATGTGAAATATTCCAAAAGTATTGGAACTCATTTTTTCAACAAAGTCACCACTGTGCACCACAACGTTGTATTGTGGTGTGATTGTATTGTGAAATAGTCGGGGGTCTGTTTCATCGCTCGTATTTAATTGGCCCAAATCTTGATCAAATAAACAAAAAATTAATAAAATATTGTTTTCGATTTCCATTAATTTTGATATTTTTTTTTTTTAATTTTTCATTTTAGGAAAACAAATCAGAAAAGTCATCACCAACGTCTTCATCATCACCATCCACACCACCAATAAGTAGAATTCCAACTTGTAAGCAATCATCGCCAATACGAAAATCAAAAATACCTCCTCCTGTTCCAGTCCGACGTTCCTATGCAAGTTAATAAATTTGTCTACCTACAAAATATTCAAAAATTTATTAAAAAAAAAAAAAAACAAACTGCAAAAAAAAAAAAAAACGCTCTTCTCCATAAGCATTAAAAACTATACTTTATACATAAAATTCGTAGGATTTAATTTTTTGTATAAAGAAAAAGACTTAATTGTGATATATTATACAACACGAAAAAAAAAACAAAAATTATTAATTATTAACAAAAACTACACTGCCTATAAAGACAAATGGAAAATAACTTAATACAAAAAAACAATAAAAATGCTGCGCCTCCAATACAACAACCACTATCATTTAGCAGGGAAACAAACCAATTTAGACCAATAAATTTTAAAGAATCAAAATGCAAATGGTTCTTGTATTAAATACTGTTTGTGTTGGTTTAAACTTTAAAGTGTGGTGAATAATTTTTGAATTTGAATTATTTTGTTGTTAAGAATTTGTAAATAATAAAATATTTAATAATTTATGCCCGCAAATTGCAAGTAATTAAGAAGTCATTGTGAATTGTTTGTATCTAATACATGTTAAATAATTTTTTCTTATACATATACATATATATAATTTTTTTTTTTTATTTGGATTTATTCACAAAATTTAAGATATAACTTTGTACTTTAATTACCTACTACATATATTTTGTTTTCTTATTCAAATTATGAATATATATTTATTTATAAGTTTTTGTCTGACATTTTTAGGGATATTTTGTTGCTAAGTTCTCTGAATAAGCCTGCATTATACCTATAGGTAAAACCTTTTATTTAAGAAAAAAAGGAATAAGTTTGTAATCCATCCTGGCAGAGTTGTGCGTGTAATTTTTGTTTACTCATTTAGAGCAAAGAATGTGAAATGCAGGTCATTTCAAGCAAATTATAGCAATAAACATTAATATTAAATAAATCAAAATAATTATGTTTATATAAATATAAAGCTAAGAAGACGACGATGTGGTCTTCCAAATAAAAATAAATAAACAACAATATAAGCATTGACAACTTTCTCAAAATTAAAACAAACACCTTAGGTATATTAAGTGAGAAACAATTTATAAAACAATTTTTTATAAATCATCAAAGACTTGTAGAAACTTTACACAAAATTTATATTAACACCATGTATGTATATAAATAAATTATTATATAAATATTAAGGTATTGAATTCCTTTTAAAATGAAAAAAAAGATAACAATTGAAATAAAATAAACAATAAAAATATCCTACAACAACAAAAAATAAAAAGTTAAAATTGTTTTTTTTTTTTTTTTTTAATATTAAATTTTAAAAACGTGGTTTCTTCCCCAAATATAAAAAGACACAAATGTAACAAATAAAAAAACACCACTGTCGAATATATACAATAAAGTTAAATAAAAATGTCTAACAACCGAACAGGAGAATAAAATAAGAATAATTTTATAAAATTATTAATATAATATAATTATTAACTAGTATTTAGTATTTATTGAAAACAAAATTAAATCTATAATAAAATTTGTACATTTGAGTAGATATTTAGATGAGATGTATAAAAAAAAAACAAATAAGTAATGTAACTAACAATAATAAATACAATTTTAATAAATTACTATAAATATAACAATATAATATATTTAGATATTGAATATATAAATATCTGTATTTTTATAGTAGCCAGTACAAACATTATAATATAAATTAAATAAGAAAAAATGTTGAGCTAAAAATTTAATTGAAGGAAAATAAAAAAAGTTATTAAGTTGTATAAAAATTAATGAAAGACAAACAAACAAAAAAGAAAACAGAAAAAAATGAAATAGTTATCGCATGTATCAAACGAACTATTTCTTTTGTTTGAAAATGAAAATAATAAATAAACTGAGATAATGGTCTTTTTTAAATAACAAACAAATTCGTTTTATTGATGAGAATACGTGATATTTTTGAGTTTTGACAGCATATTGTGGAAATATGTGCATATTCACATTGTGCATTTCACATTACCGAACAGACTTTTTATGAGTTATTATGCACCACAAACTTTATTTTCATAGCTTACCCTGCTACAAATCCACCACCTATATCTCGAAATTTTAATATAAAGAAACCTAGACTATGTTTCGTCATCTTAGTGCAAGAACTAGTGGGTTAGAAACCTAATTTCATTTTTCGTTCTTACACTCTTCGAACATATTTCAGAAATCGAAAACAAATTTATTTTTTTAAGAAGTTAGATTGAATTTAAAGGCAGCTGTATACTTAGATTATGGAAATTTGAAGAACAGCCATTTTTAGAATTTTAAAATCATGAAAAAGGACCAGAATCGACTAAAGTAAAAAAAAATTATGTATATCAAAAATTATCAAATTAAAAAAAAAAAAAAAAAACGAAAAATCCATTATTTAGCTTTCTTTTCAAATTAAAATAGCGTAAAAGTTTTGTTTTTAATTAATTTTTAATAAAAAATTAAAAATTGTAAAAACCACTTTTTTCTTAGAAGTCTTTTTGGATATTTAGAACATCCAGTTTTGTTTTCCGAAAAAGACAGGATTTTGAATTTCTCGAAAGTAAAACGTAGTAGGAACCTCCAATTGCTCTATTTCCTCTTCCGCTTCTTTCACCCTTATTTGCCACTTCTATGTTATTTGCCATATATGTATGTACATTTATATATACATAGAATAGAAAATGGAATCGTAAAAATTATCCGCAATTCTCTCTGCCTGTACCTTTTAAGTGGTTTTATTTAACAACGAAAACAATTGTAAAATCCAATCGTTATAAAATAAGTTAATTTATCTCGAGAGACGGCTATTTAAAACTACTTTAGATTTACCAAAAACTATTATTAAAGATATCTGCGATAGAATTTTTTTTTAATTTTTGGTTAAAGGCTAATAGGTAATAGGAAGAAGTCCAAATAATACTACATTCATACAAATTTTCAAAACAAATCATTTGTTGGCTCTTAAATCTCTTTAAACCACAGATAACCACTATAACTCCAGCTTATAAAATCTTGGTGGTAGCTCACCCAAGTGCTGGGGTGGAATCGGCTAACGCGATAGTTAATAGTTGATAATCAAAATCGACAATTTTGCTCCATGTAAGGTGATTATCAAATCGACAATCGTTTTTTGTCTGATATTAAGTGACAGTTTTTTAGGTGTAGTTTTCATACATTTATGGCATTTTCATAAAAAGTTTGATGCGGTCGGCTTAAAATTGGTTGGTTTTTTAATAATATAATTTATATCTATAGTTAAAAGTGTGTCTTAAGAATAAAAAATAGCAAATTAGTTCAAGTGCAATGACTGCTTTTAGACGACTGCAATTTCTATCCGCAATTCTCTTTTGAGTTTCTTTCCGATTGCAGCATCCATTTAAACGCTGCAAATTTTAATACCTGCAATTTTTGTTAAATGAGAAGGAAATAATATCTCGTCACTCTTTACTCCGCTTATGTCTCAAACAATAAGAAAAAGCACAAAGAAGAAAGAGCGATAACTCTGCAATTATTTCAACCTCTGCAACTTTGTCTACCCCGAACACCGCATACGTCCCCCACCTACATGCTCAAAAATTGCAAGGATAATTGCAGCATATTTGCAGCATTTAAAAGCAGTCAATGTTTACATCATTTGCAATTTTTCAAACCGCACAGAGAGTAATGAGTGAAAATAATTATAAAAAGGTCCGACTGATCAGAACAAATCTGAGAAACAACACAAACTCCAAACAAAACCAACACAATAACAAAAATGCAAAAATGACATTTAATTCTTGACAGAATTGTAAGTTATACCAAAGACGAAACAAATTTTGGCGATCGATTTACACAGAGCAACGAATAGTTGATAATCAAAACCGACAATCAAAAAAGCGACAATCAACTATCGCCTTTTTTACGCTATTCCACCCCTATTGTTTCATTCAAACCTTCAATATTAATATGATGGTGCGAAAGCTTGGCAGCCTAACTGCATATGTTATATATATGGATAAAACCGTTGAACAAAACAACGTAATGATGTAAGATTTTCTTTCCTTAATCAACAATTTATCTATAATCTTAATTTTTAAAAAGTGAAAAAGTTTTATTTGTTAAGAAGCAAAATAGTCCAACCCCCCTCTCATGATGAAATCCTGGTTCCGCGACTGCCCGGAAATGTATAATTTACCGTTAGAAAATTAAAAAAAAAGTTTTTTTTTGGATTTGTTTCTAAAATTATTTTAAGATTAGTTTTGTTAGGTGGGTAGGTACAATGCAAAAGGGTTTTTACACAGATCAAATAGTTTAATATGATTTTCGGCTCAAGTCTCCTACTCTACTCTACCGGAATACCTTCTTCGTACCAATTTTAAGTTTGAAAGTCTTAACTCATATTTTTTGTAGATGCTTTTCTTTAAATCTCTAAGCTATGCTTTTTGTGGGTTTAATAAGAAAAAACATATTCAAATACCTACAACATAATAAAAAAAAACCGAAAATTATTATTACAGATGTTGTTTACTTCATCAGCCCAAATGGGGCAGACCAAGAACTTACTAGAATGGTAACCTCGAACAGTTTAGGTTAATTAATCCCGTTTTGAACTTGGCAAAATGTCATTTTGATTTACAAAGACAAAATAAGTCACAACACAACCCACAAAAAGATTTGATTTTTTTGATTAGTTACTCAAATTAGAATCATGGATCTTTTAGAGGTCAGTAGAAATAATCAAAAAGAAATAATTCTCGATACACCGAACCGCGATGAGATTCTTAATTCTGGTCCACCAGAGAACTCCAAATGTAATATTCTTGGACGCGGTTCATATGGAGTTGTTTTTAAGGCAGTTTATGCAGGTTTTGAAAACGAGCAAATTAATTATTGTTTTATGTTCATATTTTGAAATGTATACTTTTTCATAGGCAAACAAGTGGCAGTGAAAATTATAAAAAATGTAGAAAGTGATGCAATCTGTAATGAAGCAAACATTTTACGTTTTCGCCATCGAAACATAGTGCAGTTATTTAAAGTAGGTGAATTATCCACATTGCAAGAAAAGATTTTATTTTATTTTCCTTAAAGATCGAGTCGACTGAAAATTATGGGATTGTGATAATGGAACGATTTCCAGGTCAATGTCTACAAGTCATATTGAACTACATGGAAATTCCACTTGAACATAGGATTCAGTGAGTTTTACCATAGGTATTTACTCTTAAAACTTAATCGAACGGAATGCGCTTAATTTCAGTATTGGTCTTGACATAGTCAATGCTTTAATATACTGCCATAAGCATAGAATTTTACATTTAGATGTAAAGCCTCAAAATGTGTTGGTAGCCTTTACACCACAAAGGTCAAAGAGAAGAAAAAGCATCTTGTTCCATGATCGCAACTATCTGTGCAAGATCTGTGATTTTGGTTCATCTGTGGCGTTGCAGGAAAACAATCAGGAAAACACTCGAAAACGAGTTCAAGTACTAAAGTCAATTTTCATTAAATAATTTAAAACTTCTTTATTATTTTATTATTATTTTGATAGGGAACTGTTCGATACATGTCTCCGGAAGTCATTCGAGAAGATATTCTATCCTCAGCAGCTGATATTTACTCATTGGGTGTGACCATGTGGCAGCTTAAGTCTTGTCAACTGCCATACTCGTGGATCGAGTGTAATGAAAGTGTTGCATATCAAGTTGTAAAAACCAATTTAAGGCCAAATCACAACATTTGTCAGGCAAATTCTGTACATTTACGAATCGACACTAGTCCTCATAAGAATTGTCTGTGTGATCAGTTTTCATCAGAGGTTTCTTATCGAACACTAGATCATATACGTTCAACTTTACATAAAACCAAAACACTCTCACCTTTTGCACCAAAAAACACCAACATCTCTTTGAACCGAAAAGGACCTGACAAGTTAAAAAAACAAATTTCTAGAAATCTTATTGGAAAATTTCAAAATACCTTCGCTGAACTGAGAGATAATCTATTGGTTGATGAAACACCTTGTAGTATATTAGAAAATGAATTTAATTGCGATTTTCCACTTAAATTCTTATTTGAGTCAAAGACAAGTTCGACTTTGCCTAAAGCCGAATATTTATATGAAGAATTGTTTCAATTATGTTGGTCGAAAGAACCAGTGGAAAGACCAAGCGCTATAGAATTGAGACGGAAACTTGAAAGTTTGATTCTACCAACAAATTAAAATAATAAATCATATTTTGTATATTCTTTTAATTAGTTTTTGGATATGTACCTACATAATTTAAAAATATCTCTTTTTTAAATAAAAGTTTTAATAAAGTTCAGTATTACATTTTTTTTTTAATTTTAAGACCACACCGTTTTTCATTACTTCCTGAGAAATTTTTTTTTAAACTTGGTATCGTAGCGGTTTTTAAACACATTCTAGAAGGTTTTAAAAAATGTACTTACATATTATGTATTACAACCAAAAATAACGGTACCTACCGCCTACAATACCAAAAACAAAAATCTTATTTTTCTTGAAATCCACTAGGATACAATAGTATCCCGAGGGATTCTTTTTTTTAGTGGGATTCCGGGATACATTTTTTTAAAAAAGGACACATTTTTTAAGACCATTTTCACTCCACTAAATGTTAAATTTGTTTAAAAACAAACAACCAAAACAAAACAAGAAATCATGTTTGCCGAAGAGCTTTATTCTGAATCTTATTCAGGAAAAATTTGGCCTCTAATTCAAAATTAGTTATGTCCTAGATATGAAACACGTATGGTTTTTTTTTTTTTTTTAACGTGAAACTTAAATTCGTACATTTTTAAAATTGTTTCTATTCATTTTTAAAAGGACAAATTTATTTCCAAAAGGACACATTTTCTTATTCGATAACACTGGCAATCATCTCCTATTATTGAAAATTCGATAATTCGAAAACAAGTTAATAATTTAATATGTACATGTATTGTATATATGTATGCTGTATTGTTTATTTCAATATTTATAAAGGCTTTATTTATGGAAAATGAATTTTTGTTTACAATTTTAATGTACCACCGTGCAACAATGAGTTCTCCGAGCCGGAGACACCAAACAAACTCCTCCCACCTGATCTATGATTCCCATTTCATACAGCAGCTTCAGATAATTGTTTTTAAATTCCTTGCTTCATGAACTAAAAATTCCAGAAAAGGTAAATAGTTTGCACTATTGTGAGGGCTATTTTTTTTTTTATAAAAACATAGCGAAAGTTAGTAAAGTTAAGTTGGAAATACCACAATATTGATATAAAATTGCTATTAGAAACGTTTTTAATTCAATTCTAGAAAAACCGATCATTAAACCCATGTCCAATTTATATTTTTGCCAGAAAAGCTTTCTCAACGGTTTAAGTTTCAAGACATTTTTGTTTTAAGAATTTTAATATTGTCGTCTCAAAAGCAGTATGAATTTCGGGTGGAAATCTCTAATATCCTCTTATAGTATGTTTTATCAAAACCATTCCTTTGAAAACTGAAAAAGAAAACTTAAAATACGATTGGTATAACCAAAGCGAATAAATCTAAAACTGTTGAATCTTATAGATATTTTTATTAGGAAAAAACTCACTAAGTCTTACATCACAATGCTTTTTTTTTCTTTTTTTTTTCTTCTTCTTGATCTTAAACAATTGGTAAAATAAAATCATTTAAAAACATTCTGATCCACTCTTGAATGCATTTTATGCTACAATATAAGTTCATAATAAATTGTTCTAACAATCTCAAAGCTGAGAGTTGCACGTTTTTTTTTTTTTTTCTTGCTGACTTAAGTTCTAGTTCCAAGCTCAAAGAGATAGTAATACTTTTTTTGTATTTTTGTTTTTAAATCTTTTTTCTTAATTATGTTGTCACAGATGATAAGCGAAAAATGTTTTTTTTTTTTTAACAAAAATTCATATAGAAATAATATCAAAGCTAAGGAGGTGAGAAGTTTATGGTCTTACAATAGTTACCTTGAAATGGTAAGATATTCTTTGTGAGCTTAATTGTTACATTTAGTTAAATGTCTAGATATTAAAACGGAAGAATAATATATTCGTTTTAGTTGAACATAAATTGAAAACAATTTATCAGGTGGTTTTTTGTAAATAAAACACGTTAATAAAAAAAAAAAACTGATTATGTTTGTGTGTGTGTGTTCGGTCTAAAACGCCTGTGTGACTTTATATAGTGTGTTGCAGATAACACTATACGTGGTGAGCAAAATCTTTAGTTGTCGTTCACTATTTTAACAATCCTAAGGCTAGGTTTAATTTAAATAGAACTCTAGAGCTGCACTATATTCTATGTAGTTCCTCGGTTTCTACACGTAATGCCTATAAATAAAATAAATATATATAATTTATGTTTTTATTTCATATAAATCATAAATTAACCTGTAATTCATCCTGTATCCTATCAGTGATTAGTTTTCTAGCATCTGGTTCGGGAACATTTCGTTGTTTCATATCCTTAATGAAATCGTCCAAATCAATCGGTCTTCCTATATTCATGGTCACTTTTTTACCCCATTTTGGGATGTAAGGTTCTGTGTTTGGAAGAACTTCATGCATACCCTCATGCCAAACTGGAAGAATAATAGGTATTTTTGGTGATTCGTAGACCATTCTACCAACACCCCATTTCAGTCGCATAAACTCTCTCGTCATGTTCACTTTGCCTTCAGGAAAGAGATGTACCCAATCGCCTTTTGATAGCTTCTGTATGCAAACGTCTACAGCGTTTTGGTAGACACCAGCTCCTCTTACAACTGGAATGCATTTTCCTATAGAAGCAAAGAAAACAAAAAACTTTAAAAGAATTTTTTTTTGTGAAGAATTAAGACAAAACAACCTACCAGACATAAAAAACAATGAATGATATTTATTCGTAAAACAGATATCATGAGCAGCTAGTGACCAGCGTGCTGTGGCTCTAGAACAGCAATGTTTAAGTGGAAGAACTCCTGCAACAAAAAAAAAGAAGAAAAATGTGAGTTGGAATCAACCTTCTGCATTTTCAAGCAAAGATTTTAAAATTGTTAATAAATTAGTAGCTCGTGTTCTTGTCTACAACAACTTATCGAACTTACGACGTTTGATCAATCTAATAATAATTTGAGAAAGAATTAATTGTTGAAGAAAATTGTGGACGGACATGCTATTAAAGTTTAAAAAACTATTGGTGATAAATAAGGATTGTAAGTAATTGTCTGAAAAATTAGTATGCAGTTTCTATAGAAGCATTTCCGAATAATTATAAAGAACAAGCAATGTAACATTTTGATGACTAATTTTTAGTTTTTGAATTTGCTTTGAACAATTCATTGAAGTATACAAAGCAAGGTGTTCAATTCAATTAATTTTGAAAGGTTTCGGTTCAAAATTTTTTATATTTACATATGAATTAGTCACATGTGCTTGGAAAGGCTTTCCAAGAAAGCCAACTGCAATGTTAATTTTGTAAAAAAGTAAAAAAAAAAAACATGTCGACTGAAATCTGTCGGAATGAGCTAGAAGAGGTCAGTAGACTCTTATACTCATATAACATCTTAAACAATCCAGTTGAAAGGGGTTTTTGGTGTGATAACACACTCGCAGTTATGCTGCCAAGCTTTCGCAACATCATATTAATATTGAACGTTTGAATGAAACAACAAACACTTGGGTGAGCTACCACCAAGTTTCAATATATCCAGTTAATATTTATTATTTCATGATTTTTTTTTTTAACTTACCCCATAGTCCGGGATCATCAAAACATGAATGATGATTTGATACTGTTAGTAATGGTATACCTGACGGTCTTTTCGATACCGCATCAATCAGTCTTTCTTGGTTGTAAACTTTTGTCTTATTACAGAAAACTGAAAATATATAAGAAACAAAAAAATGTTTAAAGTTAAAAGTTAAAAAGAGATTCGTATTAATTATACTATTATTCATTAAAAAAACTTAAGAATAATATTTTAGCACATATTGGCGATTTTAAACCTTAAGGACAAGTTTATATAGCATGACATTATATTTTGATAAACACACATTTTTTTCTCCAAACATCTTGTTTTAGAATCTAATGATGAGGCTTTTGTAGTTCAAGTCTCTTAGAATATTTACGATTTAAAAAAATATTTAAAATATATTAGCCGCGTGAGTGAGAGTTGGTGAGAGTTTATAACCCGGCTAGCATAATATGTACACGCAAACAAAAACTCCAACCATTTTTTTTGTGTACATACAAAAAAATAATTTTGTAATCACTTTTTTTGGTTATTGTTTACGTGTAAAAATTTAGCTGGGCAGGCTATAGATTTTTGTATAGTTTTGAGCAGGCTATACACTCTTATCAAAACACGGCTTAAATATTTTACATATTTTTTAAAATCTTGAATATTCTAAGCGACTTGAAGTATAAGATCAAGTACATGCGACACGATGGAACTCATACTACCTAGCACATCAGCGTTTGAATTGTCACTTAAAATAACAGTAAAATAACCGCTATAACTGCTATATTTTGCATCTATAAATTTACATATAGTATATTTTTTTCTATGTGTGTTTCTCCTAGCTAATCTATTCAAATTTAAATATTAAAGTTTTGTCATGAATAAATTCACCGTTTGAATGTACTTAGTTTGCACTCTTTGATAATAATTTGCCTCAATTAGGTTGACATTTTATTTGGTATTTATTGTTGTTGTATTGTATGATTTTTTATTCAATTAAGAATATAGCACATCTCACCAATGCCATTCTCATATAATTTCTGCAAAATTTTTTGGTCACAATGTTCCATAAATAATAATTATGCAATTGAAATTATTTAACATAGATAACTTAATTCTATATTTAAACCGGAAGAGATTATTTCTTTGTTTGATATGACGTTGAATGCATAGAAAAATATGAATTCATTGAAAGTTATTATTTAATTTTTATTTTCTGTGAAGCGTGGAAAGTCTCGGTAAATTTGACGAGAAAGTCAGAATCATTGTGTCTTCGATAAATCCTGAAGACTCGTTGGACGCAAATTATATTTAATAATGAACTGTGGATTAGAACGAGTTAAATAGTGGAACAAATTGATGGTTATGGAGATAAAAAGCGAAAATGGCAGTCAGTGTGTGTGATTGAATTGTATTCGATACTGCTTTACACTCTGTCGTAGTAATAGTTTTTTGTGATCCATTTAAATCAAGGACTAGCTTATTAGAATTTTAGAAGTAGGTACATAACTCTGTGACTGCTTTGGAAGAAGACGAAGAAATCGGATTATCAACATCCATCATCAGGATTAGTCAGCTACACCTAACAGTGGGAGTATTGTTCACATCTAGAGAAGATTCCGCTTGGAGCTGGTTTAAATCCGTCTAAATCAGTGGTGGGCAAACTTTTTTGATAGGGGGCCAGAAAATTCAAGAAATCGCAGAGGAGGGCCAGAGTTATTTGAAAAATCCATTTTGTGTTGAAACTTTTAATCATATTAAAACATTACAGCATTACAAATTAATGTTCAAAATTACAATTTAACTTTTATTCGAAGGCCCTGCCATGGTAGGCGTGTGAGATGTATGAAATTGCTTTTGATTTGCCATAATATTTTCGAATGCAGGTTCAAGCTGTGACGAAGTAACTTTCAGCAGCGCGAAAAGGTGTTCATCAGTAAGTCGGTTTCTGATTGAGTTTTTCCGCAATTTCATGGTCGAAAAAGTCTGTTCGCACACGTAGGACGACGCAAACATCGCCATAATTTTCACCACGCCACTGGCTCCTTTACCTATGCGTCTATGTCTATGCGAGCAAAACAGCGAAATGTAGTGAAAGAAACTACAACTACACGTGTTTGATTTCGCTGATTTGCTTTTTGCTCTCTGCTCCAATCTGTTTGTTCTTAGAATTTAGTAGCATATACTTCATACTTCTGGTCTTCTGGACCGTCAAAATATAATTATCGCGGGCCATATACTATTCATGTCGAAGGACCGTCGGGGGGCCGGATTAAATGCTTTCGCGGGCCGGAGTTGGCCCGCGGGCCGTACTTTGCCCATCACTGGTCTAAATCAACAACATTTTCGGGCACAAATATAATGTGGTTACTGAATTGTGGATTAAGAAAAGTGTTGAAACCAGTATTAACTGCAACTGTGTCGCGATTGGAAATCGTTTCCCAGATATGATGAGTATACAGCCGCGGACCATGATTAGAAGCAACAGATACCAATGAATATACTGAAGCAATCGTTTTTGAAAAGTTAAATCAGCTTGTAACATAAGCTTTTAACATAAGTTTAGAAAATATTTGAATAAATTAAAGTTGTATATTTGTTTGATTATCCGATAAAGTACGTTTAAGTTAGAGACAAATTGATTTAATCTTGTAGCCTCTTATCTTAGGTTACAAACAAATTTAATCTTTTAGCCTCTTATCTGATCTTCTAAATCATTGAAGCGTGTTTCAGGAAAAAAAAATTTAAAGATAAAAGAAGTCCTTAAATCAAATGCGCAGCTAGATACAATTAAATATCTGGAATCAATCCCTATACGAACCGTACAAAAGCTCAAAACTGCCGATCCTTCTCCGATCCAAGGAAAATGCAAAGCTTCTTTGGCGTTGGGTTCAACACAGTAAATTCCAGTAAACTTTAAATATAACGAATTAGCCAAAAATAAAACTAAACTTAAGTATTTTACCAGATGAAGTAAACACACATACAGTCGTATTTATTAGATTTTTGTCTACTTAGACACTGTCTAACTATTTTCAAATTGGTGGACATATGCTTAATTTAATAAAAATAAATATCACATTATTCACGGTTAAGACAATCTACTCTTGTGTCTAAGTAGCTATAAGACAACAATAAACAAGGTTTTTGAACACATTTTCCAAAGTTGGACAGTTGTCTAAAGTTAGACAACTTTTATAAATAAGACCAATAATATATAGGCATCGCTGTAGATAAAGCAAGATTTAAAACATACATGAGATATTCTGTGATACAAGTAGACTAGAGATTTACACATTATCATAACAACAACTTTATAAATAAAACAAAAATACGCCAAAATTTATATCTAACGTCAGATGACATGTTTTAAAATTAAAACTCATCCCATCTCTTTAATTCAAAAAAAAAGCTTTCAAATTAACCGCGCAGGTTTTTTTTTTAATTTTGCAAGAGCAAGCGTATAAATAGAGAGAGTGCACAATTTAGATTAAAAGCATTCAAAAATCAAAAGCACTAGATGTTGTTGGTGCAACAACCACAAGCGACATGCTCCCCATCATCATCCCACACATATTGCCACTGCTCAAGGTGGTTGATCTTTTATTTGAATTTTTTTTTTTCTAACAAGGACTGTCATCTAAGGTCTCCGATGCATTAAGCTCTGTCTACAATAATATTATGGACTTTTGTATAATTTTCAATATTAAAAAAAAAAACACACTGTTATTTTTATGTATATTAATTTAAGAAAACGAAAACATACTATTGTTGATGTTATGATAACGATGATAATGAATTAAATTGATGATAAAACAGAAGAAGAAAAAAAAAAACATATTAGAAGGCTTTTTGTATTTTTTGTTTTATTTTCTACATACCTAAAAGTATTTTACTAAATAATCCAACGGCAGCTATGGCAATCGTACTCGCAAAGTACCATAAATTCGACGGATGCATTAAGCGTGGGAATACCCAATCGATATTGTAGGCCATTGTTTCCGTTTTAGTTTTAGTTTGAGTTTGCTGGACGTTGCACTGTTGTTATTTTTGTTTTTGTTGGTTGTTGTTGTTATTATTATTGTTGTTGTAGTTGTTGATGTAGTATTGTAGTTTCGATGATGGTTGAGGATATCCAGAAACAAAATAAAATTAATATTTCAAATAATAATAACAAGAAGGAGCATCTAGAGAGAATTCACAGATTAACAATTTCATTCACACACACGTCACACGTTTTTCTTTTTTAGTTTTTTTTTCATCGAAATGCTTTGATTTAAAAAAATACTTTAAAAATAAGAATCCTTATTTAATGCAGTAGTTTATTCGATAAAAATACAAAGAAATATTTCAATTTCAATTTTTCAATTCGAGTTTCGCTTTAAAACATTTTCCTAGGACGAACAAGATGGAGTGCACAAAAATCGTTGCATGAAATTTGACGAATGAAATAAGGACACGGGAGAGGGTGATTTTTTTTTTTTATTATTTTGCGACCGACCAGTTTTGAAAGGATATTCTCTTTTTATAAGCAGGTCAAAGTTTAGTTATTTTTTTCTTTTTTTGTTTAAGGATTTCAATATTAATTATGATTATTTTTGTCTTCTTTCATTTAAAATCACTTATTTAAATTTAAAAATCAAAATGCTTAGAATTTCTGTATATATTATCCCACATAATGTGGGCAGATGCACAGTCTAGACGATAGTTGGCGGTTCGAGAGAATAACTTGGAGCGTTGTTAAGCTTTTGGCACCAATGAAGAGACTGTGAACGCCCTTGTCACTTGTGGTGAGTCTAAATGAAACAAGGTAGATAGAAGCAATGATTGTAGTTTTTATATTGCGCCTGTGACCTGATGAGTTGAGAGCTTTTCTTTCTAATGCATTAGCGAGCAGTCAGTGACTCGTCATCATTATCGGGGTAGATTGGAGTAGGTATCTACATGAAGCACAACAACGATAAGAGTAACCCTTTGTTGATGGTGAAGTAAAGACGCATTGTCTATATTGTTAAGCACGTTTTTCATCGAATTGGGGTTGTTTTAAGAAAACCATAAGAATTATTTCTGAGAAAATTGCATTTAAAATTGTTTAAGGGGAAGTACACAATAGTTTGAAAGCTGAAATGGGTATAAATGTATATTGAGGTTAGAATACCACGCACCGGCCGGCATTTATAAATTTAATTTTAGAACGAGCTAATAAAATCGGAAGCAGAAAAGAATAAACTATAGATATAAGGATCAGTATAAGTAAATAGGTAATATCTGTTTTTTTTTTTTATGCTAAGAAAGGAAACACTTTTGAGAACTAGAATTAATTTAAGGTTGGATTATTTACGTGAACTTATACAAAATTCTACATGTATCTACATTGCCGGCAGGGTTTAATGTTTGTCAACGATATATAGGTATAAGTAAGGTACATATACCTTGTTCAAGGAGCTAGAAGTTCTTAAGCGGTCAAATGTGAGCTTTTGAAATTGGGTTAGAATATTGGGATTGTGTGTCAAGCCCACAGACTTGAAAAATTCATTATTCTATTTTATTTTTGTGTTACGTACCTATACATATGAGCCTTGAATGAAGAACACTATGCATAAAGTGTTTTTCAGAAAACCACTCGTTGGTTCACATAATAACTAGTGCAAGTTGAGGTTTTTGTTTTTAATTTTTTTTGGGTCGTTCTAATTTAAAAAAAAAATAAAAATGTAGGCATATCCTTAAAGTAAAGTAGGAAGTAAATTAGCATAAGTAAGCAAAGAATTTAAATAGGTATTCGCACCTTGTCAATTTTTGAAGAGTGGCTCATACCCACTCTTCAAAAATTAACAATCGATCCGAGAAAAGTGAAACTGTAACAAAGTAAGAAACGTAGGTGTTTGGCAAATATTTCAACCACATTTTAAACTTCAAAGAAATAGATTCAACTAGGAATGCTGCAGATTTTTGAGAAATCTTAGTCAAATTTTTCCAAAAATTGTAACAAACAAAAATTTAATAAAAATAAAAAGTGCTCTTTAAAGCTAAATATTTATACCTATTATACAATTATTTTACAATTTATTTTATTTAATATTTAACCATATGAAACTGGCGTTTTATATATATTACCTATATTTCTCACTAAATAAATTTTATGGGCTGAAATTCGAAAGAAAGGAAATATTTTTTTACTCACCCTCCTGCTAAAAAAAAAACAGGAAATTTTTCTGCCTGGTGAAACACTAACACCAACTGTCAAATTGAGCTCTGTTTTTATTTATTTATTTTATCTGTTTGATTTCAGAATGAAATTCGAAAGAACTCATACAATAAATTTTTTAGAACTTTGGTAAAAAAAAGAATTAATTTTCAATTCGCAACTTTTTATTTGGCACGTTTATTGTTTCGCAAAATCAACATTTCGAAATTCAAGCACTTTTAGCGTGCATCTCAATAGTAGGTAGTACCATATTATTATTTTGCATTATTGTATTCCCCTGATTATTACTTCAATTTTTATTTTCATTTATGTTCCGCAGAAAAATCTCTGTTATTTGCAGATTTAATCAAAAAAGGGACCAACACTTCTTATCTTATATTTGCGATAAATATGCGATATAAAAAGAAATAACTGCAAAAACTTTTGAGAAATGACCAATTTGTAGTTTAATTCGAAGACCAAAAGAAAATTCGCGAAGCAACAATTGCGAGTCGATAATTATATTTGTTTGGATAAATTACCGAGTAAGATTTGTGTATCGAATTACTAGAGAAGTTGACAAGTAATGATATTACTCCTAACATAGCAGACGGCAACAAACAAATCTTTGAGACCTCTAACTAGGAAGCTGTTAAATAAATTTCAAGGCAAATTAAAGTTTACATTAATTTTCAAAATACAAAATAGTTATCTAAATATCTTTTTAATCTAGTCAACAAGCTATTCTATCCAAGTTCGATTATAATAGAAAAATCTTGTTAATGATAATATGTTTAACATTTAACAGTTATCTTTACCTTATTAAGTAACAGATAGTAGTAGGAAACATAAAATACAAATCAATTAGGGAAATAAATAAAAAAAAAGAAAAACATCAACATTTAGCACACACATCCACTCACACACATGTATCTATGTATTTTCGATTATTATTTAAATAGAATGACTTACTCTATCAAATGTTTTGCCCAAATTATCATAAAAGATATCTCGTTTTAGATCTTCAACCATAATTATTAAAACACGATCTTAATTTACGTATATTTAGTTCAATTGAGTCTAATTTGTATTAAACTATAGGTAAAGGTTTAATTAATATTTGACGTAGGTTGTCATTATTTTAATTTTACTTTCAGTGTTAATATATAGTGCAATAATTAGTATCGTATGGTTTTTAAAATAATTATTAAGGTCAAAGTTATTTGTAACCTAAACTAATTTGATGATTATTAATTTTTGATTATACCACCGCTAGGGCAATGGAAATGCACTTTAACGAAATTACACTGACGCTATAAAATTGTTAAGATTATCAAGTTTGCCGAAAAAATGGAACTAAATATAAAAACCGGAACTACACTAATGTCATAAAAAAAGGTGAAGCTACCCATAATGCACTTAAGTAAAAGGATTCATCTATCCCTTTTCTATTTCCTATTTTACCAAATGCAGTTTCACTTTAGTGAGGTGCGTTACGAAAGCAAAACAACCTTATTGTAAGTTTCACCCTAAAATTTTTTGTTCCCACGGAATTTTAAAAACTATTGGGAGTTTCGCCTGAACGAAATTTTGTTCGGCAACTAAAAAAAATGTGAAAATTTAGTATGTCAATGGCATTAGATTCCGGCCTAAATGAATGTTCACAATGAGGGGAATTTTTTGAAGATGAAATTTCGGGTGAAACTTACAATAGGCGAAAAGTGATATGTCAAATTTTCCGAGTGGAATGTTGTTCGGGTAAAATTCACAATAAGGCTGAAAATCTGCCATCCACAATTATGGGTGCATCAAATTATTTTCTTGGACTCGATTTGTTTCTAACGACAACTTAAGTGCCCCTCCGACAATTATAGTTCTTTGTCATTAGCATCCGAAAGTAACTTAAATGCAATGCTGCACTTTAAATCATCAAGAAAAATTTACAATCTACCCGAACAAGTTTTAAGTAATAACGTAGGAAAATCATCACCATCATTCCGGCATTATTAGTTATTCAAAAACGAAACACGATGTATTATAATATTCTTAAGTTTTAATTAATATATATTTGCAAGGAATTTTAATTATTAACTCGCCTTAGGATATGCAACTACAATCACTCTTTTTGACATTAAAATGGCAATCCACAAAATATTTCGAAATCGAATTCGAGAGTCGCGAATTTCACTCAATATCAAAACTAACTGTCAAAATAAAACAGAATGCCAGAGAAAACATAAAGAATATAATTTAACAAAAGAAAACAGATAAGCGTTGGTGTAAATACACAGGTACTTTTCTACTCACAAGTCACAATACTAAAATGAAAAAAAATTCAAAACTGTTTACTTATGATCATCAACAACTGGGAACATATAAATCGTAGCTTACAAAAATAAAAACAAAAAAAAAACACTGAATGCAAAAGGAGCACAGCTTGTACAGCTTATAATAATATATATGAATTTGTTACGTGTAGAAACATTGTATACAAAAATAACTGCTGAACGTTCATTGACACAATCACATATGAGAAGCACAGAGAGCACTTATTCGAGTCTTGGTGCACACTGACGACCTTGCTGTTAAAGTTGAACATCCAAGCACGATTCAAAATGAAACAAGTTTGTAGAATTCACAATGCAATCATTTAACCGGTTAATCAAGCATCTTGATCATTTTCCGGAAGTACTCTAAGCCAAATTGAATAAAAATGTATTTATTTTACAGATTAAAGCCAGAAAAACTATATATGTAAAATGATAAATCTTTTGTTTCTTAAATAATCATAATCACTGGGGTATTTCACGTTTAAAAATAAATTTTCTTTTCTTATACATTTTCGCATACTCTCAAATAATTAAGAAGACAGACAGAACGCGACGCACATGGATCATAAACTTAATACGCGCTGCCGTGCCCGTCAGTGGCTAACACATAACACAGACTAAAGTAGACATAGACAGTAGTGACGAACAATGAAGACAACCAAAACCAAAATCAACGAGAATCTCTTGTGTTTAGCTTTACTTCCCGATGTGAGTGAGTAATTCAATTCTATCCAAATCTGAGTTCTCGCAAGTCGTAACAATCTAGCTTTAGAGGCCACATTTAAAAAAGGGCATTGTGCAAGAAGTGTTTAATGCATACAAATATAATCTGAGGTATAGTATTAAATGGATCCAGCTGACGATGATATTAAAGAGTGCAAAACTTGCTGATGACACCTAAAACCTTTATTTAGATAAACGAAATGGCAAGGAAATGATAAAGCATGCATTTGAGGGCGTACAACAAAGCTCATGTTTAGACAATAAATAAGATCGATTTAATTTCTTTGCATTTTTTTTAATGAAATTGCTAAACAAAACTTAAAACAATTGAATTGTTTTAGATATTTTAATTTAATGTTTGATTTTGTATGTTGCTAACAAAAATTAAGTGTTCATAATGAATATTAAAAATTTAATTTACTAAAAAACAAATATTTAACGTGTTGAAATATTTAACGTAGCGAAAATAATTTTTACTACAATTTTAAAAACAATGCATAGTATGCATACCTATTTTATTTATTTGATTTATTAGGTTTTTTTGTAGGTATATCGATATAATTTTTCCCCAAAAAAAAATTTTATTCAAATAACTTAATTATACCTTAATTATTCCTTTTCCGTGACCTTTTAATTCAAAATTAAGATTCAACTAATAATTATATCTTTATAAGTTTGTTTTAAAAACTTATAAATAACGTAAATAAATTAAGCTTTGAAAAAATAAAGAAACAAATAAAACCTATTAAATTAATAAAATAGGTAGGTATCTATATGTGTATATTAATAAATAATTTTAACTTCTTTGGTTTTCTGATCAGGCCCCTGTTTTACGTTCTGTTTTTAATTTCATTCGAAATATAATTTTCAAATTTTCTTTTTTTTGAATTTTCTTTTAAGTCAAATTAATTTCAAGGAAAAAAGGTTCCAGAAATCTAAACATATTTTTTAAGGACGAGATTAGAAAAAAGAAAAATAATTTAACAGTTTATCGCCATTAAAAATGGGTGTTTTTTAACGCGAATTGAAAAGAAAACTCTGGGTGCCCGAAGTATACCCAACTGAAGGTCCTTGCTATGTGGGGCAGTTTGTTAACCATCCCTGTACTCATAACTTGTTATTTTTAACTGACCAAAAAAGATCCAATTGGTACAACTGATAGCAATATGAATAAATCTCCCCATACATTATACATACGTCAAACTTTATTAAATTCACTATTTAGAATACATTTCCCCTTATAATAATCATATTACACCGATTTTGACAAATGAGGTGTCAAACAAATTGGAATTACTGTTGATTTAACGAATTATAATTTTATTTTAAAAATGTTAATAATTTGTTGAAAAACTTCATTTGTTTGCTGAATATTATTCCAGTAAAAATGAACTCTACTTTTATATAATTGCGAGAATTCTCCTACGGTAGGCATTATAACTTCATCTTGGCAAAAGAATTGCTTTAATTGTAACGCTTGTTTTGTATCTAATATTTTTTTTTTTGCAAAATATTGTTTTAGAGCTCTAATAAAGCAACAACTAACTAACAAGAAACAAAAATCCATTTTTCATAAAAGGAAACAACTTATGTTGTCATACGTCGTTCACCAATACCCAATTTTTTTTTTTGAGTTGAAACTTCTTTGGGTTGAAAGTAATTTCAAGGTGGAATTTAAGCGAAACGTTCAAACTAAACGTTGATACCACCCACCAAGTGCCGTGCAACGAGGTTAGTTTTTTTTTTTTAATTCAGTACAGATGAAACAAAGGGAAATATTCTATTAAGATTATTTTCAAATATTTTTAATAATGGGTGATTTTTTAAGAGGTTTAGAACTTTTTAAAAAAAAAAAAACACAAAAAATTCGAAAAAATGAATGAAATATTTATTTGAATCGATAGTTTGAACCTTGCAATTTAATGTTTAAAGATAATTTCATGCAAATGTTGACCGCGGCTGCGTCTCAGGTAGCCCATCCGCTGAGTCCAATTTTGGCATACTCTTTCACACATATCGGCCGGTATCTCACGAATGAATGCATGGATGTTGGCTTCCAGTGCGTCAATCGAAGCGGGCTTGTCCCTATAGACATTAGCCTTGACATACCCCCACAAAAAATAATCTAATGGTGTCAAATCGCACGATCTAGGCGGCCAATTGACCGGCCCGAAACGTGAAATTAACTGTTCACCAAACTCGCCTCGCAATTGCGCCATTGTTTCGCGTGCTGTGTGGCATGTGGCACCGTCTTGTTGAAATTACATATCATGCAAGTCAAGAACTTCCATTTCGGGCAAAAAAAAGTTTGTTATCATCGCTCGGTAGCGTTCACCATTGACAGTAACGCTGCGATTCGCATCATCTTTGAAGAAATATGGCCCAATAATGCCGCCGGCCCATAAACCGCACCAAACAGTGGCTTTTTCGGGATGCATTGGTAGCTGTTGCAATGCTTCTGGCTGATCTTCACTCCAAATGCGGCAATTTTGCTTATTTACGTACCCATTCAACCAAAAATGAGCCTCATCGCTGAACACAATTTTTCGATAAAAAAGCGGATCCTCGGCCAGCTTTCCAAGAGCCCATTCACCAAAAATTCGGCGTTGTGGTAGGTCGGTTGGCTTTAGTTCTTGCACCAGCTGTATCTTAAAAGGCTTTACGCCCAAATCCTTCCGCAAAATTTTCCACGTAGTGCTGTAACAAAGGCCTAACTGCTGGGAACGGCGCCGAATCGTCATTTCGCGGTCTTCAGTCACACTAGCTGATACGGCCGCAATATTTTCTTCACTACGCACAGTACGTAAACGTGTTGGTGGTTTAATGTCCAACAAAGTAAATTTGGTGCGAAATTTGGTCACAATCTTCCGAATAGACTGCTCAGAAGGTCGAGAATGCCGACCATAAAATGGAAGCAGCGCGCGATGAACATTTCGAACCGAGCACGAATTTTGATAGTAAAATTCAATAATTTGCAAGCGTTGTTCATTTGTAAGACGATCCATGGTTAAATTGCAAACCAAACTGAAGCTGTTTGACAGTGACACAAGGTACTAAACACACGTCAGCTGTCAAAACCAGTGTTGCCAAAACCAAACCAGCTAAAAAATCACCCGTTAGTAGTTTTTTCATTATTTCAAAATCAAATGTTGAGTGTGTTAAAAAAAATTTTATTTTTATTTTGAAAAAATTGACATGTTCTTCAAATTTGATTATGCAGCGAATTTAAATGAAGTAATTAGAAGTGGGGGAAATAGAACATTTTTGAAGTGTCGTTCTTTGGCAATGGTTTAATTTTCTTATATTAACCACAGATAGTTGAATTTTATTTGTGTTTGCTGTTTTTATTGTTTTTTTTATCGCATCAACAAATAATAAGAGCAAAACCCTATTGCAAAAATGTCACAAAATAAAGTCATTGAAACAAGCAATTTATTGACGTACACAAAAAATAACACCAACTTATACAAAAACAATGCTAAAAATGTAATTGATTATTTTTTTTAACCTACTTTTCTATTTAACACTACTTTATGAAAAATATATTATAATATTGTCCTGATGCTAAAATAAAGTTGCACATTTTTTTTTAATCTTTAATGTGTTTTGATTTCTTTAAATCCTATAAATACTTATTCATTCACATGTACTAAGTTCCGCGCGTTTTTTTTTTTAATATTGAACAAAAAGTTTAAATTGCCTTAAACTCACAACAGATGTTGAAAGCATTTAAACAATTTTACCACTATCTAACGTTAATGCGTGAATAATAAAAAATAAATAAAACACTTCTATCTATACAGCAGCTTGAACTTACAAATGAATATCTCATAACTAAGTCAAGTATAACGAATGCCACATGTACGTAGATAAAATAAATGAGATTTCTAGATCAATGAATTACAATAGAAAATGAATTGAAATATGAACAGTGATTTCCACTTTTTCTTATCAATTTTGGAAATTGAAATAACAATCACAGGGAGGGTGAGTAAAGTCTAAGCGATATCGGTAGGAGGCCCATTTTAATAAGATGCATTTGTTCTCGAATAGGTTATTGACGATTTTTAATGAAAATGATATGAACAGGCTCGAAATCTTGTTTATTTATATTAACAAAACGTGACACAAAACTTATACTCATATCAATAAAATTTTCATTACTAAAGCAAAAAATTAATAAAAAAAATAAATTCTTTCCATAATTTTGAACACGTTCATGTTTAACTAATTAAACTACTAATTTAAAATGCCTACAAAAAAATATTGTTTATCTATTGTGACGCACAGGCAAAGTATACAAACCCGGACTTATGAGTGATAGCGTCATTTGCATGCATTAAAACAAAAGAGTATTGGGGGCTTCGAGTTTATTTTTGATAGAGAACTGTTAAATTATTTTTTTCGTTGTATGCATTTATTTTAGGTCAACAAATAAGAACGCCAACGATAAAGCAAACCAAAGTGCTATCTATTTAGTTATTTTGAAACCTTTAAGTAAGACCTTATAAAAATTTAATTTATCATTGAAAAAATCTGTGATTTTTAGTTTTACTATCGGGTTTGAGACACAGAAAAATAGCTTTGAAAAGAAAGCATTTTCATAAATCTAATCATTATTATGATAAGTTATCGAAATTAATTGTAAATTAAGGATACGAAAACTGTTTGAAAGATCGTACGAACAATAATCGAGCTTTTATATTTGATCAATGGGTGAAGTTTGATATTAATATTACTAACCGCTGAATGGCACTTCAGATGCTTAAAAAAAAATACGAAATTAAATATGATCATTCAAAAGATAATTTTCACACCAGGTAAGTAAGTGATTGTGCATTTTGTTTACTTTTAGTAAATGTTGTTGTTAGTATTCATTTTTTTTAACAAAAAACATCTTTTAAAGCCGTAGGTATGCTATTTATAAAATAGACTCGAAAACTATTGAACCGATTTAGTTGAAATTTCATAAAAGTTCCTAATAACAGCGGGATAGTTTAGAAAATGGTTTAAGTAAAACCTGTAATTATTGTTATTAAAATTGATGTTGCAATACTTACATAAGTAGAAAACAGAAACTTAAACTTTGTACCTAAGAAAAATTAGAGTCACTGCGATGCTTGACAGGGTTTAACTAGTCTTACACAAAAATAAAATTAATGACTCGTTTGTGATACCTACCTATCTGATTTTTTTTTTTAACAGTATCGTGATAATGATTTTTTTTAATTTTTTTTATATGCAAAAGTCAAAAGGTCAAAAAAGTTTTTATAATAACTTCCCAATCAAATGAACAATTCTGAGAAATACCAAATTCAGGGTTATATGATAATGTCATTAAGCAACCAAGGAAGTCACTCAGAAAGCACTAAGTGCAAGGAATCATTTATGTTTTTCGTATTCCCATTTCACAAAAAAATTCTAGTTACGCCCTTGTACCTAATTCCGGTAAGCCTTAATTTTATTTTTGAAAAAAAAAAAAATGGAAGTGCAATAAATTTTGCTGTAAATGATGGCATAATTGTCGGATTCGCTTTTAAGAAATCTGTCTGTTAACATACCTTCATAAATTAATTCAAATCTGACCAAATCAGGATTGTTAAAATGTAAAAGTGGCCAACCTTTTTTGCACTCATTTTATCGTAACTACAAAATAAAAGTTTTATAGGAAACAATTTTCTAAGTTTTTTGCTGAACATTTAATTAAATCAGGCCAATTGTCAATATTCAATATTAACATTAATATAGTTGATTGTTGACAATTGTCTTAATTAGTTTTCTGATAAATTTACATTTTTTCGCCACTATAAAATTTCTCGATTTCTTGTTAATTCATAACTTTTTTTTATAATAAATATTTCGTAATCCCATTACATATTTAATCATACTCGTATGAAAAATGATGAAACCAATGCATAGACCTTTAAGAACAATACATATCGTTTAAGTTTATATACATATATGTACACTTTTTTGTTGGTGTGTTGAGGTGCCTCAATTGTTTTATTTATAATTTATATTTAAATTAAGTGCTAGCAAGTTAAATTTTTCAATAAAAATGTAAAGGAAATTACACAATTATGATTGCATTTGCCAAAATTTAATATTACCAATGAATAATTCATAGATTTTGTAAATATTTTGTTTTCGCACTTACATTCTTTTTGAATACAAATCGAGTTGTTGTGAATTCCTGAGTACGCAAGCACCCAGACGATTTTAATACAGCTGCACGAATCCTCTCCAACGGACGCAGTTTACACATATTTAGATTGATAAGGCAATACATTTTAACTAGATTAATATTATATTAAATAATTAATTTTGTTGATTCGATATCTTTCTATATGAAAACTTGTTAATTTAATTTAAAGAAAACCACGATAAATTAAATCCCCGCTGCGGCAAACAGCCAGTTTGACAGGTACGTACAAGACAGGTTGATATGAAATGTCAAAATCTATTTGCATGTGCAAAAAAAAATATTTGACAGCAGCAAGTTGGAGTAAAGAGGCTAAATAGTTTTTTGTGAAAAGGAAAGAAAAATATTTTCATATTTATGTACTAGATTTTGTATAAGCTAAGATTGGTTAAGGTCCATGCTATTTGATTTAGGGTAAATAACTCACTTAACGATTTTGATTGAATTAAAAAAAAAATGTTTATTTTCAGTAAAAATTTTAACTATGAATCTAAAACGAATATCTTTCTACGTGATTAATTGATGTTGAAACTTTAAAATAGATTTAACGTATTATGGAATCGTTGACATTTTATTAACGGGTCTAGGAGTTACTATATGACTGGTGATATACAAAATTCTGGATGGTTTTTTCTTATCCTTTCGTGAAGTTGGGGAGCAAATCCGGTGTGAATCAGACACAATTTTGCCATAATCCCGATTACATTTACAGTGTCATTTTCCTTTTGGGTACAAATATTTTCCTTTCATTTCAAAATAAGTGGATAGCGAAAAAACAAATTTTAAAAATGAACAAAAGTAATATTAGGCGTGTTTTTTTGTAAGCCCGGAGGGAATTGGAATTGTACTTAAGCACACAGAAAAACTGTGGAACCGGCGTTAATTATATACTTGTTATCGATAGTTTGTACTCCCTTTTGTTCTTGTAATGTTGTCGCTAATCCCTGTGGCCGTTTTTTTTTCGTGCAACTCCCCGCGGGCTTGCAAAAAAACACGTCTATTAATGGCCACTCCATCGCATTTAATTTGTTATTTCACTTAACTTCTCTCAATTTGAATATAGGGGAATGGGGAAGATGGTTTAATGAGTAATGAGAATGACGACCATTGTAGTTTACGCAAAACTAGTGCAAGTGCAAGTTTAGTTGCGTTTCTGAACGGGAAGGGAATGCAAAAAAAATGTCAAATTAACAACCCAAATTTCAGTTGGCTGTGAAATGTCCAAAAATAATAAAATCGAAATTTTCACCTGAGCGCAAATTATTATAAAGTAAAATAAATCAGTAAGATCTCATTTTTCATGAAAATACTTGATATCAGATCCTATTATCAGTTATTAAAAAAAGTATGTACGTGCAAACGACCAATTATTAAACTTTATTTTTTGGGCTAATTCGACTCAAACTCAAAACTCAATGACCGACGCACATTTATTTGTGAACTGATAAATTCTTGTAGAGCTCCGTCATCAATATCTGCATGCAGAATTGCAGACGCCCCTAATTGGTATTCAGGTATGACAAGCATTGGTTGCAATCATGAACTTCTTCTTTGTATCTCATAATATATTTGGTATTGGTTTTCTTATGAATCAATGACATGATTATTAGGTACTTTTAAGTAATTAACGTCAACTTCAAAAGTTTTTTTCTTTTTTAACCATTCTTTAGTATTGTTAGTATTATGGTTCACGTTCACAACACACATACTGAGCATCAAAATGAAAATCTCCATTCAAAGCAAATAAAAATATTATTATCTGGATCAGATCCCGAGGCACGCTGCAGTTAGTTTTAATAATTATGTATAAAGTTTTATTATTGGCTTACATCAAATCACAAAAAAAAAAACTTGGAGATGCCGGGGATCGAACCCGGGGCCTTTCACATGCAAAGCGAACGCTCTACCACTGAGCTACATCCCCGATGAAAAAATCTTAATTTCATTAAGTGTTATAAGAAAGAAACGAATTCTTCGTGAAAATTTGTCTTTATATTTTGAGGCAGTGTGTCAATACAAAGGTAAAGAAATAATTGGAAGTCATTTATTTTTCATGCATTACTTGTTAAACTTAAAAAATAAACAAAGACTTTGGTCGTTTGTTGCAAAATTCTACTCTAAAAATTATAAAAATCATTCCTCCAAACAAAGTGGATATCCACTTCATGTCACTTCATATTCATAATGACGCATAATGGCACTCAGCAGTGTGGTCCCAAAAAAAGACCAAAGTCGAAAAATTCGTCGTGTCAGTTTCTGTAAAAAAAAACTTTTGAAATTGTCAACTTAACAAAACTCAATATTATTATATTTATTTTAAAAAAAGTGATATATTTTTTGGCAATACCTTCCCTTTGAAATATTCAAAGTCATTTTACCTTTGTTCGTTAACTTCCCATAACTTCTAATTTACACAAATTTTAATCTGTCATATACAAAAATAAAATTGGTTTAAAATTGTTAGTAAACGAACAGATCTTCTATGTGGAAGTTTGTCCCAAAATGAAATGGACTGAGTTCTTCCGAGTATTTTTTGTTTTTATTTTTCACTTGGATTTTCCCCCAGATATTATTGTTTGTTTTAATTTACACCTAAATTTCTTTAGTCATCACGAACTTAGTTTAGGTGATTCAGATGTCAGACATATAAGAAATATTGTTTTTATTAATCCAATATTTTATATAAAACTCCTTAAAGTCAAATACGTTTTTGTTATAAGACCATCATTGCACAAACATCAACGTTCTAAAGAAACCGTTTGGAATATTCCACTATGTAGATACTTATATAAAAGTTTTGGTTTCGTGATCTTATTCTAAACAGATTAAGTACAAGAATAAACACAAAGGGTGCGCACCAGTATCTTGAATGATCAAATCGGTCTGGCTGGTCATATGGTCAATTGAGTTCAATTGACAAAATTTAAAACGCAAATTAGTTTCAATTGCTTTTAAATTCGCATGTGTAAACATAACAAATACACTGCAAAACGTGCATCGCAAAAAAAGCATATCGATATGTTTTTAAATAAAATATTAAGATATTGTTTTTTTTATCTTCAAATCAAAAACTGTTTGTTACATCTAAGCTAGACTTATGTACTTGAATGGTATCACTAAAAATTTTATCAGTTTTGCTAAAGACAGATTTTCATAATTATTTGCTTTTAGATTGTTACACTGCAGCTTTATAGAATGTCAAATCGCATAGAATTTAATATTTTAAAAGCTTAATACTTTCTTTAAAGCTGAACTTATATTGAGTTTCTATTATTGACGGTGAAAATTGGGCTTAAAAATGATAGGTCAAGGTTATATAAATCAAGCGGAAGCATAGTCTCTAATAGCTCTGCCTATATGTTTCATGTGTCTCTTTATTTTATATTTTTACAATTTTAATAAACAGAGTGTTGCAGTTTTATATTAGGCAGATCCGTTCTTAAAATACTTTAGTCGTAACTGGCAACTGGCACTTTTTGAAATACACATCAATTTGATCACAACTTGACAGAGATTTTTAAGCCACAGTACGAATGTGGAGCACTTTACCAGATTTTATCTTACTTTCTACTTGATATTTAAAGATTTAATCTCGATTAATCGAGTGAAAATTTTAGGTTAAATCGAAACCTTAATCCAATTCCAGATGAAAGCTATGTTACCTATATTATTTACCTATTTTTCTAGTTTTTATGATTTTTTTCGCTCCCAGAATTATTAAAGAAATCAAATTAATATTTTAAATACCATTAAATAAATAAATATTTTTTTTTTAAATCAAGAAAAAAATTATCCGTGAACAGTAGGTATGCTCTTTGTTAATTTAATTTTATTTAATTTTCAATTTAGAGGGTTTTTATTTTTCATTCTACAGAAATTTGACATTTCACAAAATTGATATTAGAGGGATTAAAGCATTTTAGATATTATAGGTTTAAGACAATTTAAATCCGTTAGATTTAATTGAGTGAATAACATGGACAACGATTTAAATTTTTGGATTTACTGGTTGAAAAATTAAAATTCACCTAAGTCCAGCGGGTGAATAACATGGCTGTTAAATTTTATACTCCATCCGGTATATCCTTTAAAATCCTTTTCCCTGTTTTATCAACTGCTATTAAACGATAGTCAAAGTCCCTTAATGTAATTGAACTGAACAGCTTTCATTTTAAAAATCATCATTTTTAATCTGATAAACATACAAAATTGATTGAATAATGATTCTTAAAAACCATTAATTTTTTTTTTTTTTTATTTTTGAACCAAATAATTAATACAAAGAACATATTCGAACGATCATTATTCTTATAAAAATAATAACAAATAAATATACAAATCGATATAAAATTAAATCTTATTATAAGAACTTGTTTTTATTTTGTATATTTGAATTAAAAAAAAAAATTAAAAAAAAGAACCCTGTCGACATTAGGCCAAGGTCACTATAGTTGTTTGTTTAACAAAAGCAATAATTTGTTTTATATAATCATTAAATTTAAAAGAATAATCTCAACATCGATAAATTATAATTATAATAATTGAATTCTGGGTTTTTTTTTGCAAAATAATCTTTTAAATTCGTAAACTTACCTACCTACCTAATATACTATATTTGCTCATAAGCATAACATTTTTATTTTATTAAATATGTGTGTACGTATGTACCTACCTTTCTCAGAAAGAAAATCAATTCATTAGAATTAAAAGAATTAACTGACAGTGAGAATATTGTGAAATGTTCCGCCTGATGATCTTTTAATGACTTTTTGTTCTTTTTTTTTGTTTTGAATTAAATTATTTAACGATTAAATAAAAATATTCATTTATTGTTAAATATTTAAAATAATAGTTCAATAGCCACCCAAAATTTGAATTATTATACATACATTGTATTGTAACTTTAATATTTGGTTTGTTATTGGTTACGTAGAATTTCTTGCGAATTTGCAAATTTTAAAAATTTGCTGCCAAACCCGTAGGAAGAAAATTCGATATTGGAAACTGTATCTATAAGTAACGAAAATACCCTTGCAAAAGCTGGTAGTAAAATATATTTTAAAATTTTAATTTTAAAGTAAATATTACTGTAAATAATTAACTCTCTTATCCCAAGAAATACATTTCAAAAAGTGCAGACATAGTAAAAACAAAATAATGTAATATCTACTAAAACAAACCTTTCTCCTTGGTCGTTTCTTTCTCGAAAAAAAGAAGTAAAGTGTGATATAGAGATAAAAAACAGAGCTTTTAGAAAACTCGACGCATCAGTGACATAGTTCAGTTGAAAACATAACCAAAAGTGAAAAGTGACAGTGGCGCAGTGTAACAACTTTTTGCTGTTCCACATCCACAATTCTCTCATTAGTAATTATGTATCGATGTGTTCAGAACCGGATATGCACATTATAGCATTGAGTAAAATTTAAGTTAACTAAAATCATCCCGATTATTTTTTTTTAAATTAAAACCGATTTTTATAAAATCCATAAATCCTATTAAATTAACCTCAAAACATCTATAGTGATATTTTTTTAGAGGACTGTTGTGCCTACGTTCTGTATCTCCCGCATCGATAAAATTAATTGATAATAAATTATATGAGTTTTTTTCCATTTGCCAACATTTCTTGAACAATTTTACGTATGCGAGAGTTACAGAACGTAGGCGCTGGATTTGGAGCAATAACTCCTTTAAACATCTCTTTATTATTATTTGTGTACATTAATTTAATCTTCATTTTATTATTATTTGTGTACATTAATTCAATCTTCATTTTAAGATCTTAACCTTGAAGATCTGTCTACGTTCTGTAAGTCTCGCATCGATAAAATTCGTCGAGAAATAATGGAAATTGAAACAAATCATATAGGTTTTGTTAAATTTTTAACGTTTCTTAACCAATTTAATCGATGGTAAAGAGTTCCAGAACGAAGGCACAATGATCTCAAATAGATACAAAAAAACATAAAAATAATATTAAAGTCCAGTTTTTCAGTGTGATATAATTTGAGTTTCGAAGATAGACCTGATTCAACTTGTGGAACACGTTTTTCAGCTAATTTCGATACCGAATTAACTCAACAAAATTGGTGAGTTAGCTCTGAATCAACTAAATAAATATTTCTGGTTTAACTCAGAATTAACTCTAGAACGTTAAAACTGGGCCTTAGTAGACTGCTATTAAACCTAGCGATTTGTATCTATCTTTGTTTCTAATTGCAAAGATCCTTTTGTCAAATAAAGAGGTGTCATTCCACCTTTTTTTTTTAGGCGAAGTTTGCACAGTTCCAAGGAATTATAAGAACTGATAGCTTCCCCAAATTCTTAATATTAGAAAAACTAAACTATGTACAAAGATAAAACTGAAATTTAATTATTGCATTCGATTTTAAAGTACGGTTCAAGAACTTTGTCCCAGAAATCCAGGCGCTTAATCATGATCATTTTAAGTCTTCAGCAATTTTGTTTGAAAACCAATCAATAAATACGTAAAATTGTTTGTGTTGTGCTGGGACTAGGTATATAATACATATATAACAATGCAACTTTAAGGTTTAGTTTTTCCGTGCGAGATTAAGATTACACTCGAGTTAACTCACCGGATTTGAATAGTTAACGAGAGATTAAATCTGAAATTCTGATAATCTTCCATTGAAAACTAGACTATAAAGAAAATATTTACAAACATTTTGAATACTTCGACAAATCTTTAAGCGGTCTTAAAAATGTATATATACATATAATTTAGTTTTTTAAATATCAGTCAGTTAATTCAAATTATTTGTAATAAAAAGTTACTAATTAGCACTTCAATGAAAAAAAAATTATTTAAGTAAGCCATTAAAAATGGGTTAGCAAAATGTAATGTCTTAATTAATTAAGATCCAGTTTTTTAAAGAAAACTCTTTAATTTAATGACCAAGATTTAAAACAAGAATAAGTAGGTTATAAAACAATAATCATTGTGCCTATAGTTACCTATGAAAGGTTTAATTAACTTTAAAAAAAAGACAACTACACAAAATACAGATAAGTTTATTCATCAATAAAAAAAAAAAACATTTAATGACTCTTTGTTGGATTATCAGAGAAAAACCAGAACTCAGAATCAATCAATCGCCAGATGCGGATTAATAATAAATAAATAAATAGCATCATAAGTACATATACATACATAGGTACACCGATGCCATAAATACTTAACTTTAGAATTAATCTTCAACTTAATGGTTGATGAACGACTATTGTAATGTAGTAAAAATTAAAGTTGATCTTTGTAGTAGGTATGTATGTAGGTATTAAACAAAAATATTTATTCCATTAAATTTTGTTTAAATTGGTTCTTTTTAAGTAATTTTTCTTTTTCGGAGTTTTATTTTTGGAAAGTTACTCAAGCTACATATATTACGCCTGTTTGTTTATTCAATTATAAGATAATCCGATCGAAAAGTTCATATTACGTCGTTAACTTTTCAGGAGAAGACGTCAATTTGAAATTTATTTTTAATTCTTGACAATTAAGGAAGTAATAATTTAGTGAAAAGCACTGTCCTGGTCCTTAACTTCAAGTTGGTGGAGTAAAGTGTAACCAATAATTTCATGGTTCATAAACTTTTTACACAAATTATAGATATACAAAAACCTTCTTTAATTGGTTATTTTTTTATTTTTTTTAAGAATTTGCTGACCATTATAGCTGACACAGCATGATTTGATACTTTTTTTTAAAAAGATTTTTTGATGAGCTTGAAAAGTTAAATTCTTTTTTTTCACAATTAATTTTATTGTTGGGAACTTTTATGTTCTTTTGATTCGTCATTGGTGTCTTTGTTATAAAATCTGATTAAATAAAAAAAAAAGAAGAATATTCTTTTCAAATTGACCGAACGTAACGTGTATGAAAATCTCTAAAGCTGATGGATATTAAATTATTTAGTTGGACAAGCAAAAACTTACAGTCTCTGTGTAGATGTTTTGAAAAAAAATCATTATAGGTAATGATTCATTAACTTAGAAAAAATTTCTTATGCTTAAACATGAATTTAGAAAAACTGTGTCAATTAAAAACAATTTTGACAGTTTAAGAAGTCTAATTAGAATTGCTTTCCATAAAGATTATAAAATGATAAAAAGGTAATTTAATGCCACGTTTTTAACTTTAATTTGAGTGCAAATCTTTAGTTATAAATTGAAATTTGACTCAGTCAAATACTGCAAAGCTTTTTTTATTAAATATATAGGCACTGGTATAGGGTCTTATTATAGATATGTACCTATATCATTAAGATGCATCAACTATTTTGATCCAAATTAAAGTTTATGACTTCAATTATTATTTTAACAAAACTTATTTCGGCCCTATGTGGAGAAACGTATTAGATTGATTTTTATGGACTTTAATAGAATAAAAGTCCTATTCCCTTGGGAAGTGGGGAAATTCTTATTACGGGTATACTTTGCTAGTTACGCTATAAAAACGCACAGAATTTAATTTAATTTTCGAATATGTATGTATGTATATACACATGTACTAAAATGCATTAATTTCAAACTATACTAACAGTTCATTAGTAACGATATTAAAATTTAAAAACCAGCGAACGAAATATTCCAGCAGATAAACCTATTTAATATTTAATATTTGATTTATACCTATTCATCAAAATTTGAATGTCCATATAGGCGCCAGGGTGTAAGAGGCATTGCTAATTTTTTTTATCTTTTCATCTCAGTCAAAACGAGTTTTAATTAATTATTTTTATTTATGCTAAACCGAATCAAAATCGTAGACGGATTCTAAAGCAAATAGAATTTTAGGAAATTCCAAAAAAAAATTAATCTCTATATCTTCTTCATTCATTAATCATGTTTACATCTGTTCTTTATTTTGGGTTTTTTTTAACTAAAATTTTAGCAGATTAAATAACAACAATTTAAATTTAGAATTTGAAGATGAATTATATAAATAAATGTTAATTTCATTTAATACATTTTTGACTATTTTTTAAGAGTAAGTTGTATGTGTATAGATTATAGGAACTATAGATCCTGTTTCCAAATGTTTACAATTATTTAGACACTGTCTAACGGACGTCTAAAGAATTTTAATAAATACGAATTCTTCCTATCAGTTGAAGATTCTTATAACCTATATTTACGACTGTGATATAATTTTTAGATAACATAGGCCACGTTTTATTGTCTACGGATTTAAACCAGGATCATTTTTTTAACAAAAACAACTGGGGATCTATATTGGATTTATAAATAGGGCAAGAAGTAGGATATTATAGATAAAATGTAATTTTTTAATTTCAAGAATTCGTAAAGTAGAATTCTATAAATCCAAAAATTAAATTTCAATTAGTTCAGGATAAACTCCTATTCAAAATATACATTCATTATCTTTTCAATCTTGTCAATTAAATTTTTACTTCATCATATATGTACGTTAAGCTCTTATTCATTTTGATATAATATCTTATAACATTTTTTTACAATCTCCCAAAATATAGGTAGAAGAGAATGTTATTAATAAAACAACAATTTCTAAGCACACCAGTTTGAAAAGTTTGTAAATACAAAATAAAACAAAAAACAAAACAAAACAAATACCTTTCTTAACTAGTACCGGTGTTACTAGTATTTTACCTATTTAAGTAGTCGCATTCACCGCCTAAAGTTATTTACAAATATTTCAAATATTTTCCAAGTCACACTTTTAACCACATACCAGACACCTATATATTTTTTCAAAACCTAATATGACAATGCCAACGAACACCATATTCTACTCCGATCTTGGCCAAGACCCTAAAATATGTTCAGATGTGATCCAGAGTTCAAGCTTACACTAAATGTGTAAAAAGAAAAATATACAACTAGGTACTAGGTACTTTAGTAATAAGGTTTAGTTATGGGGTTTGTAAAAAAAAAAACTTTGTCTTTTACATACAGTCGAATAATTGTTTTAGGCAATTTTTTATATTTTACAGAATATCATATATTTTTTGAAAAAAAAAACTCAATTGAATTTTATATATTATTTTAATATTTTAAAAACAAGGCTACACGTTAAGACAGCCATTAAGAAAAATTGACAGATTCTGTCGTGAATGGCGCCGCCTCGTGCGATCGGAGAATTATTGGAAATTTGACAAGTTATATTGTGAATAGACATCGTGCAATCACAGGTTTTCTGCAAATCTATGAACTTGGCGACTGTTTTAACGACCGAATATTGCTAGTTTTGAGTGGCCATTCATGAAAAGACTGCCGCATGGATGATCACAAGGGGTACATTCACGATATAATTAACAGATTCTGTCGTGAATGGGCCTCTTGCGATGGGAGAGCCGTTGAAAATTTGACATATTATATTTTGAATGGGCATGAGTGCAACCGGAGGTTTTCTGAAAATCTACGAACCTCGCGATCGTTTTAACGACCGCCAAAGGTACATTCACAATATAAGCTATAAAAAAGCAAGGAATTGGCAAGAAAATCTCTATCATGTTTTAATTTTATTTTAAAATTGTTACACAGTGTTAAATTTATTAAAAATTTGTAGACAATTCTATGTTAAATTTTAACTACCAGTCATAAGAACAAGTAGTAGCAACATATTATTTTATTGATATACATATATATATACTGATACTTATTACATTATTTTGTCTATTTCACTGGATTATGCGTGACGCGCCTACCTGTAATTTACCTGTTGTATCTTATAGTCTGGCTTTTGGAGTTTGATTTTAATAAATAAATTTGGTTTTCGCTGATAAGACTACTTTAAATCATATTTTTTTTTTTTTTTATATCCTTTAAATTCATCTTGATCTTTAAAACGACTTAAAAGCTTTTATTGTTTACATTTCTTTAAAAAAAAATGATTCAAAATAACTTTTAACGGCCTTTAGTCCATAATTAAGATTTTGTCCCGGCGGCGCGGTGCATCGATCTCACTTGAACTCATTACTTGACTAGTGAGGGCATTGTCAGTACGCCATATTTGTTTAGTTCAGTTCATCTTACATAGATTTCATGACGAATATCGTGTGAACTATATTCAATAAGACTAAAATTCCTAATCATTAAATTGGAAGTATACTAATTTTTTAAAACTTAAAACTTATAGGTATACCTTTGTTACATTTTCGCTTCCATAACAAAATTCACTCCAAAATTTAGCCAAGTATAGCTCAAGTTAAAAAATCAAATGTTTGTTCTATATTCTAACTTTTTAGATCATTTAAATTTTGAAATGGGAATTAAACTTTGTGGAAATTATTATTTGGAAACATTTATTCACATTTATAAACGTTATCTAACTTTAGACAACGTCAAAGTTATGAATACACATTTTAAATTGTTGTCTGAGAGTTATCTAACTCAGACAAACGGAATCGATTGTCAAAACCTTGACTTATGTGATATTTTATTTAATTAAATAAAGGATAATTTCAACTATTTCGAACCATTAGCACACTAAACTTGGACTATTTTATGAAAAACCTTTTTTCTTAGATATTCAAGGAATTGCTTGGTTAAAGCACCCTTAAATTGTTATTGTTTTATTCAAAGACTTTGATCATGAAAACTTTTAACACTATATAATGTCAAGCAGAACTAATATCAACTTTACCTTCCAGACTATATAACTATCGACGATGTTCGGCCAAATTCCTAACATCACGATACTTGTTTCGATGATTTATTATTTTTTTTTATTTTTCGTTGTTTGTTGATGATCATCCACATCCACAAAGCCCGGATCGTGCCAATGAAGCTAAACCGATGATGTCATTGTGCCAACCATGTTTGTGACGTCAAAGTATACACGATCGGATCGGAAAGTGTAAAATTTTATAAATTGGAGAGAGCGTAGCGATCTTCTTCTCATTTCATATTGAATCGCCAAGACGAACTAACGTATATCTACCGAACCACAACTTTTATTGTTTTTTTTTTTGTCTTTTCTGTAAAGTATCTGATCAAATTGTGAGATTAATTCGAAACAAGTATCTATATATGTACATATGAACTAATAGTATTGGTACGTAAGATACAAATAAATCACAATAAAACAAAATAAATAATAATAAAAAAAAAATAAACCAAAGAGAAAAGTCAAAGAAAGTTTTCAACAGGTCACCTCTTTTCTCTAACTGCAACCAAACAGCAAGTAGGTGCGCAACTTCACGATTAAACTGCAATTTATTTTATTTTTATCTGTGAGATACATTTTTTCGATCGCGATTTTTCATTTGCGTGGTTGGATTTTGTATTAAATGTTCGCATAAGCAAACAAAGTTTTGTGGATTTTTTTTTGTTGTATTTAGACTCGTGGTGTTTTTATTTTTTTTTCTTGTCATTATTCGTTGTCCAACAAGAAGAAAGTTCATTCAAAGTGAAATTAATTTACCGTGAAAAAGTAATAATAAAAAAAAACACGAACTATCTAAGAGGTTTTTTAAGACTTTTTAAAAGCTATTAAGTTTTTTTTTGTTAAACGGTTATATATACTGCATAAAGAGTTTTCGGGTGGTTTTTGTCATTCGTGTGCAGTCTTTAATTGTTAATTACAACCAAACAAGATTTTAATTACTTTGAGCACTTTAATCTCGAGCATATCTATTTATAAACGACTTTAAAATATAAATCAACAGCAAAATGGCATTTAAAATAATTGCAACCCTACTTATATTGACCGTCACTCTGGAGATGAGTTCCGGTTCAGCGATACCAATCTGGGAGTTTTTGTCACGTAACGAAAAGGTGAGTTCCAACACTTTAATATTTAAAAAAAAAAAACATATATATTTGTTTATGTCATTATTTGAATTATCTGAGAGTGTGGGCTATATTTTTATTAACATAATCGACCTGTCATAAATGTTTCTACGTTTTAATGGTATTAATAAAAAATATAACATGGTAGGCGTTATAGTCGGATTAAAATTTATAGATTTTTTTTAAAGATTGGTTAAAACAGATGGAAGGACACAAATTAAAAAAAAATATCTGTGTATTATTTTGGACTTAACTTAAGGTTTTTAGTTCTAGAAGAAAACAAGTCGTTTTTAACTTACCAGCATGTGCGATGATTTTTTATTTTTTTTAATAATAAAACATACACACAAAATATTTATATTTGGATTGGATATAATATGATGGTTGTCTATTAATACTAAGCCCTAAAAAGTTAAAAAGAAAAATTAATTGTGCGAATTTTTGAAAAAATATTTTAAGTAATTAAATTTTGTTCTTTTTAACATTCTTACTTTTAAGACTTTTAATTATTTCTGAAAAAATCGCAATTGTAAACTACCATATTATTTTGGGTAAAATCCTGTTTTTTGAGTACGATTTCTCGGTTTCAATTTGTGATTAGATTCAATTTGGGGTTCTAATTTGAGCATCAGAATATGAAAAACAAAACTGCGTAGTTAGTTTAAAAAGGTAAATAGAGTTATATGTATATACTTACATCGATACGTGTCTATAGATATGTCTATACAAATAATTAATTTTGACACAGATAATATGTTGAAATGTCAATAATCGAGATATCTAGTGAAAATCAAATAAAGAGCGTAAAACTGTCGGTTGGTATAAACTGGTTTAACTTACATAATAAATATATACTTTTATAATAAAAGAAAACAAAAACAATTAAAACTATGCCATACATTTTTGGAGAAAGTCCTACTCCAACTATGCGTACTATAAGATCAAGTTAATTTAATAAGGATCCCAAACGAGATTTCTGTAATAAAATTTTATAGATAGTTATATCCTGAGCCTGAGATAGTTATCTCCAAGATTTTTTTACGTTCATCTAATTAACAGGTTTTATTATAACTGGCCTAGTTTCTGTCAAATTGTTTGCATTAGTTAATAAAGCTTTTTATAGAATTCGTTGAAACTGTTATTCTGAAGAAACAATAAATGTTGAACCAGAATTTGACAAACTTGTAATTTAAATAGAACAACATTTTTTTTAGAATTTTCTCTTTATTATTCATTCATTTGCAAAGCATTTTGCATTACAAGCTAATACAAACATTTCTCAAATATGTAATATGAAGTTCTAAAAGATTTAATAGAATGATCTTTTTTGTATTTTACTACATTTTGAATATAAAAACAAACAACAAAATGACGAGCCTCCATTCAGCATTATTGTAATAAGTATATCAAATAATTAATTTTTTGTACATGCAAAGCAAGTTCTTTTCCTGAAACTCAATTTACTATTATTATTCCGAGACACAAAATAAGCACTTTAACCTCATAAACTGTTTGAACGTTTATTCCTTTCCTTGAATACTAAAATATGAATCAAGGCAGTTCTAACAATATGTACATATGAATGTATATTGTATATTGTATTTCCTTATCAAAGAAAGAAAACAAAAATAAAAAAAACTATTTTGTCTGAAATACCAATTTGTATGCAAATATTTGCCTTTTAACATTTTCTTTTGCATTATTTATATATTCTAAACTTAAATCAAGGAATTTGTTTTGATACAAATTCTCAACTAAAACTATACATATATGTATGTACATATAAACTACGTCAGAGACTTCTACAAATTTATTTAAAATTTATTCTAACTGTCTATTTATCGAATTTTTAATTTAATCAAGAACCGGATATAAAATGTGGAATTCCACCAAACTATTGTTTAAGTCGTTTATGTTCTCATAAATATTCACAAGTTAATATAAAACACTTTAAAATAACAAACAAAAAAAAAACCAAAAAATATTAAAAAATAAAATAATATTTCCATAAAGAAACCCAAACAACAAATATAAACAATCGTCTTTCTTAATCATCGGACCATTAAATTTTTTTTTTTTGCAAAAATAATAATAAGAAACTAGAAATATGATGCTTTAAGCATAAAAGCCGGTCTTAATCCTCCTATTGACCTTTTTAAAATACACTATCAAAAAAATTCACTATCAAAAAAATATGTTTACAAAAATTTATACTGATATTTTGTTTGTTTATAAAGGAAATCTTTATGGTTTATGTTTGTGTTCTACAAATTTGCTACTATAACGAGAGTTTAAGAGGTGAAGTAAAAAAATTTAAAAAATTTGTAGATCTATTAGATGTTAAGCTTTTTTGCGAAGTGAAAATTGTATTTGTGAAAAGGACAAAATTTTAAATTTACTACAATAATGGAAAAGCTTTGAAAATTGGTTGTAGGGCACAAAGCTATATAGTTAGTAGTCAAAATGGCCTAATCCCACGCCTTGCAAATAGCGATGGTCTTTTTACCATCACCAACATCTCACAGGAGCACATTTTGAATAATAAACTTCCACCGGTTTCTTTGTATTAACGGCCTGAGTTACTCCACTTCTAAATTGGGACATGCTAAAAACTTTTTTACTCACTTTTATAACTTTTAATTAGTAGGATAAATTAACTTGCGTTTAACTTTGTGCTCGGCTCAACAACTGACGATGCACATATCCGCTTTCCATCTGTCCATTTCTGGTGGAAAGCTGATAATTTTCTTTGAATATCTATTTCATTTCTCACTTTTCCTTCGGAATTAGAATAAAGTAGCAAACTGTCAAACTGTCAAGAGCGGGCATATATAATTCTCTTTAAAATTGTGAACTGTAAAAAAGTACGGGAATGCTAATTCATTACAAACTGACAATATTTCGTTTTATATTTTAAGTCTGTTTCGTAATTTAAAAGTTCTTATAAAGGGTGATTAAATTATAAGGGCTGATGTTGATTTTGCCGCGACCTCGGCGGTACACCTCCATCCGATTGTCCAAATTTTCGATGACGCTGAGGCATAATTGAGGTTCTATGCCGTTAATGTGCCGAATTATCTCATCCTTTAGCTCTTGAATTGTTGCTGGCTTATCGACATACACCTTTTCTTTCAAATAACCCCAAAGAAAGAAGTCCAACGGTGTCAAATCACATGATCTGGGCGGCCAATTGACATCGCCACCACGTGAGATAACACGGCCATTGATTTTGTCGCGCAAAAGAGCAATTGTTTCGTTAGCTGTGTAGCAAGTGGCACCGTCCTGTTGAAACCACATATCGTCCACATCCATATCTTCCGATTCGGGCCATAAAAAGTTCGTTATCATCTCACGATAGCGAACACCATTCACAGTAACTGCCTGACCGGCCTTATTTTGGAAAAAATACGGCCCGATGATGCCGCCAGCCCATAAACCGCACCAAACAGTAACTCTTTGTGGGTGCATTGGTTTTTCGACAATCTTTCTTGGATTATCATTCGCCCAAATGCGACAATTCTGCTTATTGACGAATCCACTGAGGTGAAAATGTGCCTCATCACTGAAGATGATTTTCTTCGAAAATTGATCATCCACTGTTGCCATTTCTTGCCACCATTCTGACCATTGACGACACTTGAAATGGTCAAGAGGCTTTAGTTCTTGAGTCAATTGCACCTTGTAAGTGTGTAAATGCAAGTCTTTATGCATAATGTTCATCAACGACGAGCGTGAGAGGTGCAATTGTTGGGCACGACGACAAGTTGAGGTGGACGGCTCTTCAGCCACACTATCGCGAACAGCAGCAATATTTTCTGCGTTACGAGCTGTACGAGCATGCACTGGTGTTTTCACATCTCCTACAGACCCAGTTGCTCAAATTTTTGCACGATTTTCCGATTGTACGCACATTTGGACGATTAAATTGACCGAAAAAATCACGAAGTACACGATATGCATTTTGATTTGAACGCCCATTTTCATAATAAGCCTGAATAACTTTAACGCGTTGCTCGATTGTGTATCTTTACATGGTTCAAATTAAGTTAGTCTGAAATTGAGAAATGTCAAATGAAATGTCGAAAAAAACTTGACGTTTAGGTGTGGTTCACATTCAACAACGGCCCTTAAAATTTAACCACCCGCTTACAGTAAAAGTAGACGGATTAGCATGAAACATTGGTCATAGAAATATTCACGCCAGTCTTACACTCCATCTTGAAATAAATAAAGACATACTCGGGTGATCCGGAGTGTAATACCGGCTTTTTTTTGTATTAAAAATGATCATAAATCTTTCTGTGATTAAAATTTCATCCTTGCTTAAACGTGGTATGTAAATCTATTGCTTAAGCTCTCGATCTTTTTATCTAAAGTATAACTGTCGCAGAGCTACCGAAAGCCTGATTAACACAAGATAGACAAACAGTTAAATAATGGTCATTTTAATTTGGATCTGCAGCACGTACCTTTATTTAAAAACAAAATAGAAAACCGGACCAACAAAGTTTAAACAACGACGTTAAGGCATAAGTTTCCAAAAAAAAAATCAAAATATTTGCAAATCCAAAAAAGATAGATTTTTAGTAAGATTAAAATACATTGCCAAGTTCGTTACCACTCACTGTGTCATTTGCATTATTGCTCAGAACTAAGCATAATAAAAAAATAATAATGCGCATTAAACTCTTGTCAATAAATACAGAAAGATTTCCTAGAAACGATATATTAAATGTTTATTAACTTATTATTTAAATCATTTAGCAACTTGCCGCATAGTTAGAGTCGTGTCTTATGCGCGCGATGCATAATGTTTCTATTATATGCATTATGTTTATTTTGTTGTATTTATATACGGCATCCGATGGATATGCGCGGTGTGGCCGTCAACCCGCTTTATGAATAGCAAATTCATTTGCATTGGTTTTGAAGGACAGGGTGCCGCAAAATTAAACATATATGTATATATAAAAAAAAAAAGATACAGAATGATAAACCAGAACTAAGCTTATTATTTATGAACATTATAAAACCTTAAAAAACATTAACCTTAGAAAATATTAACGTGTAAATTTAAAAAAAAAAAAAAATTAATTGCAATGATCTCGAATTTTCCATCTCATTTATTATGTTAAATAGTCTATATAGGCATTGGAATGCTGAAGTCTACTATAGTTATTTAATTGTACTATATATAGGGCTGGTTTGTATGGTAACAAACAAAAGTTTGCATCTTATACTTATTATAAAATAGGCTGTCTACATAAGTGAACTGTTAAACATAGCGAGTCTTTTAAAATACAAAGGTAAACAAAACCTGACTATTATAGACACTTTGTTGCCTCATATTAATCTAGTTAGGTATGCCATTATATGTATCTATGTATGTATGTACATATATTGTAAACCTACATATTATAGATTTTTAGTGTCTACATTTTTATTGTTCAATAAAAACTTACAATCGGAACGATTTCACACCCTGTAAAATTATAACCACAATGCAACACGATATTGCATTGAAAAAATAACTCAACGTAATGTTTATTTAAAGAGAATACTTCCTCTCTCCCACATGCCTGTTTCAATTGTTTGCAATATTCTTCGAAGGTATATAATCATATACCGAACTGTGTATATTTGCACGATGTGTCTTATCGTCGTGCCAGATTATACCTGCCCATAAGTCAGGGTAGGCCTAAGGAATTTATATCTTTTCCACACTAAATACATTATAGGACATATTCATAGTTTGGTATATTTTAAATCCGAGACTAACTAAACTAGAGTTTAAAGTCAGGGAAGGCTTGTAGACCGAGAGCCCGCAGTAAATTTTGGGTGTGAATGATAGCAAAAAATCTACCTGTCTCACTGGATGCGTCTTTCAATAAAACGACCGTATAAAAGAGGGAGGTAATAAGACATCAAAATTTTTATATTACTTAAACAAATTATAATATAATTGCAAAAGAGTGGAAAGGAAAATCAGAAAATGGGAAGATAAATCAGTTAAATTATTTTTAACGAAAAAATTACATAACGGAAATAAGGTACCGTTTAAACTACCTAAGCCTTTGAACTCACCAATTCCGGCCATGTCAATTAGTACATCTAAATCTATTAAAAACTGAATTAATCGTAAAATCTACAAAGGAAACTATCTGAAACTGAAAGTATACATGGGGAAGCAACAACACATACACACAAAATAAGTACACACAAAATAAAATAAAAATTTAAATACATTAAGAACTAACTTAATGAATAAAATTAATTATTTTGAGTGGGATACTTGACATGATCCCATATGATGAGATAACAAACACAACCAACACCATGTGTGTGTCCTTAAACTATGTCCATGTACCACTTTTTTGTTTACCTAGTAGATATATTTTGTTGAAATCAAGTTCCGATGATCTTCGGGATTCTATTTCTATAAATTCATATACATACTAAATACATATGTACATTCCATCACTGTGATATTAAAAAATCTTGACTTTACAATGCTTATACATTATATAAAAAAAAATTGCGAACAAAAAAAGAAAAAAAGAAGCTTCAAACAATTATTATATTTTCAACTACACTCTTACCGGTCTAGACATAAACCTATAGTTAATTTGTTTAGCATCGAGCTCATATAAGCTCGAAGGTGAGCAATAGGTGTAATACTACAAAATAAATGATTTTACAACAATTTTCCTTTGTTATACTTTTTATAAATTGCCCCCTCGTCTTGTCATAGTGTATAATGTGCAATATTTTTTGTTTAGTTTTTTTTTAGGTATTTAATTAATTCAGTACATGTGCTGTGCACTCGTTGTTATTTTATAAATTGTTTGATTGATTTGTGATGCTATATACAAAAAAATATTGATGAAACGTGCTCTGGCATGGTACGATAAAATAAAAATTGCTCATACCAACTTTTAAGGGAGCAATGAGTTTTTTCCTTACTTTGTTGCCAAATCTTACGTACGTTCCACTTACTTAAATTATGAAACATCGTAAAATATTTTGTATATTCTGTTTTTTTTTTTTTTTTGTATTCTCTTTATTTTTTTTTGTTTAGCCTGAGATAAAAAGTGTCTGACAACTGACAACATTTTATGGTAATAAATGTTATGGTGGCTTTTATGTATGTATGTATAAGTTGATCTAACTCCTTTTGGTTATGAATTTATGATGGTGACTAATGGAAGTTCAGGTGTTTTTATATTGTCTTGTGTATAGATATCACCATTTATATTTCCGGTAATATAAACATCAGGGTTTGAATTGTAAATTATGTGGCTTGAAAGTTCAGGCTTCCGTGAATTTTATTAACTTATTTTGTAGGGTTTATATCGATTTATATAAATGTACCTATATATTCATATACTATTATAAGATGCAAACAGATTTTTGGTTCAATGATCTTTGTTCTTTTATTGAATTCAATTTCGCGATAACTTTTGATGTGCCTTTTTGATTAATTTATATTCATATAATAAATGTATGCAAGTAATACTTAATGTCTTATATTCATTATGAAAATCAAAAGTTATTGGGAAGCACCTTATAAGACACTTTATTTTAAATTTTAAAAAAAATTAAAAAAAATTACTATAACTGAGTTTGCAAATTCGCAAGAAATTTCACGTTACCAAACAGACCACTAATTTCTTTCAGTAAAAATAATTGAATATCTCCAGCTCCAGTTTATCTTTTTAAGTATTGTACTAGATTCATTTATAGCAGTTTAACACTTATATTAAATAAATATTTCTTCAGTTTTTTTTTTGCATGACACACACTATATTAGGTGTGATCAGCTCAGCTGGAGATTATTAAGCATATGGTTAACCAGAATACATTCTAATGACGAAATTTAACTAATTACAGTACACAGTTAAAATACTGTTAGTTGACATTTGCGAAATTTTTCTCGTTTTTAACGATTATGGAGTTTTAAAATTAAAAAAAAAAAAAACAAGCAAAAAAAAAAGCGATTACGTTGTTTTACTTCTCGCTTAATAATTCAACAATACAAAAACAATGGTACTTATTTTTTAATATTGAATTTTTGAAGCAAAAAAACTTTTATTAAACGTCTAACTCAAAGCAAGAAATATTCCTCTTGACTGAATATAAGTCTAATATGTGACGTTCGTGACAAATAACACGTTTAAAAAAAACGCAATTTGATAATAATAATAAATAATAATATAACAATAAACTGTTAAAAAAATAAATTTGACATTAATGTTAAGTTGAATTTAACAATAACTTGAAGTGATTATAAATTAATGGATAGTTGTAATTATAAAAATAAAATTATATAAGGCATTCATTTTTATCTCTATCATTATTATCATGAATTTTCAGCGTCACCGAGGTGTATAAAAAGTAATTAAAGCTACTTTCAGAAATAATTAAACAACATATCATCAAAAAGATTATGCATGGCTCTTGCATTCAAGTCATTTGAATGTCATTGCTGATTTGATTAACTATCTTAAACGTGAAAATAATTATACAAAAATAATTAAATGCGTATATATTTTTTTAACACTTTCTTCTCGAACTAGAAAATGGGTGCCAATAAGATGCGTGCAAAAGTGAAAGTTGATTTTTTTTTTGTTTACCTATATTACATACAATGTAGTAGGTTATATACCTGCCTCAAATTCAATTTAATTTACTAGTATTTCTATTTCAAATAATTTATTTGTTACAATATTTTGCTATTTTGTGAATATTCAGACAAAAAAAGAAAAAGTATTAAACTTATAATGTACTGGTTGGAATTGCTCTATGGCTATCTGTATATAATACATATCTAGTCCTTGGCTTAAAAATATTAAGGTGTGAAAATGTATACAAATGTGTACCCCTATTTGACACGTACTGAAGATAAGTATTCAAATTTATTGCTTATTTAATGTTACAAAAGACGTTTTGGAAATGCAAACAATATAACAGTAATTATTCTAAAAATTGATAGCAATATGGCATCAACATTCATTTGATTTTTTAAAGTGAGAGCTCAGTGTTGAATATAATAACAGCTGGAAAATATGGGAAAAGATCACAATTTAAATCTGGTTGTGAATTATCCAATTGGATTTAAATGTAATGAATATAAACTCAATGTCATATTACTAAACTATTTTTCTATTTTCCATGCAATTTTTTCGCTCCTATAATTAAGGAAATCAAATAAATATATTAAAAAAAAATAAATAAAGAAATTGTAAAATTAAAAATAAATCAAAAAGAATGGATTTTAATTGTAAAATACATGCTATTTGTTAGATGTTGGTATAATACCAACTTGGTATCACTTAACTTAGGTATATAATTTTAATGCTAACTAAATACATAAATTTAATTGGGTGGTGCGACGCACAGCTCGTATAGAACAAGTGCCTAGTAACTTACAACTCTCAAACATTCCTGTGTTAATGGCAAGAATGGAGGGTACCAACAATTTTCTGCACTTTTTCATGACAAAATTTACTCTTGGAGGATTTTTTAATTCCTCGCAAGAAGCAGTAACTCGTGAACAATATTTCTGTTTTTTTTTTTTATGTGACATAGACTGGGAATCGAGCCCAAGACCTTCAGTGTAACAGTGCTACGAACTCTTTATTACGCCACAGGCTACTACTCTACAAATTATCATTTTAGACACTTTTTATTTTTTATTCTAACAAAAATTATACATTTCAAAAAATTGATATTTGGATTATAGCATTTTAAATCTGGTTTTAAGACAATTTTAATCCATTGGGTTGAATGCATATTTTGGAGTGAATAATATGACAAGTCTTAAGTTTTCCATGTAATTACTTAATACAATTTAAATCCAGAGTGAATAATAATGAATTAATGAAATATATAATTTTTTCACAGAGCAAATATTTTCTATTTATTTGAATTAGCTTCTTTTATTGTAGGTATCTGTTAATTTACTTGCTTACCCATGTAGGAACTAGACATTAGTCTACAATCAATAAAATATGCTCTCCAAAAAAATGCATATTATTATCCACGGTGCAGTACCATATAACCATATACTGCATTCAGCGACGTATAGGATACATCTTACTTTTTTTTTGCACATCGGGTTTATTTTCTTTTGGCATCTACATATATAAAAAATAACATTTTCTTCAATAAACCAACTCCTTCACAATCTTAACTGTTCATCGAAAAAAATATGGAAATTTATCGATAGTAAGAGAAATTTCTCTCACAACATTATATCATTATTGTTGTCCCAAAAAACGTTTACTTATTTAATTACTTCCTTCCATTTTATACATAACTTCCACCAGTCCCTAGCAAGTAAAAAATAATGGCTCTTTCTGCTTATATCATATACACCAAACTTATGCTTAAGAAGATATATCATATGATTATACCTGTGATGACTATATGATGGCTTCTTTGTCAGTGCCTTTCAAAAAATCAAATCTATTGAAAGTAACATGTAAGTATGTATATATGTACTACAAACTACATATATGTCTTTTGGGGCTTATATAGGTCCTCTTTAAAGACCTTTTATCTAATGGGCTTTAGTTGTATAATATTTTTTTTTTAAGATTAATTTGTTCATTTAGTTGATTAGGTTTTTTATAATGATGAAAAGTCAACGAACGGAACTTTCTTTTTCTTTTTTTTTAATAACTTCAATGATGAAAATTTATTTTGAAGTTCATTTACCTTAATATTCATTACGTGGTTATGGCCTGCCATCAGTCATTCAGTTTTATTTTTATATGGGTTAGAAAGTCAAGTAATTTTATGTGAAATAAAGACTGCTTTTTAACATTTTGCAAGAACTACTTTTAAATAATATTCATATATACAAATCAAATAGCTACTTTTTTCGGTGGATATGATTTCTTATCTTATCTTAAAAATACAATAAAGTTATTAAAAATATTATTATAAAGTTAAAATATCAGATTTGGAATAAAATATCGAACCCTAATCACAATTTCATTGTTAGCAACAAATTTAAAATTTTACAGAAACAACATTTTTTAGTTTTGTTCGGTTTTCCGAATCCGGTCGAATTTTGAAATGAATTAGGCCAATTTTTATGGCAATAATTTAACTCAGTGCTGAAATCAGGTCCGATTGTTCACTTGTTTAAAATTTGTTGGTTCATGAATAAACATATTTTCCAGAAAAAAATTGGGGTCGTTAAAAACAAAAATTACAGTTATTTTTTTCCAAAGAAGCGTTTTGGCAATGTAAGCGCAAAAACGTATGTTGTAAAATATTAAACAGCTTGTATGTTAAGATATTAGCATGAAAACATGGCATCTGAAAGTATTATTTTTCTTCTTCAAATATGAGGGGTTTTTTTGGTATTTAGGGAGAGTGGAGAGAAAATAACGATTCATGAATATTGGAGAGATTCTGTTCCATATTGATTTTGAACGTGAAAAGTTATGCAAAGCATTACACATTTTGGTATGTTTATTTATCACTTCTTGATTGGTATAAACTGGTCTAACGAACATAGCAAATAATAATTAACTGTAAATGTATACTATAGGCTTTAATACTATTCGGTTTTAAATTAATATATGTAAATGTTTTTAAGAAATTAATCATTATACAATTATTATAATGTTTATTGAACATAAAGTCGATAGTCTATTCAGAGACCATTAGACTAAATGGAATTTAACACTGAACTTGATACCGTTTTTTCTCATATAAACCAGTTAGTCAATTCTGTAAACTTTTTTACAACAGTATAGGTAATTAAGTCATTTGTTGGAATGATTAAGTAATAAAGTGTCAATTTATTTAAATTAATCCAATAATATAAGTTTTTTTTTTTTTCTTAAAAAGTAAACAATCATGAACTTTATGATGTTTGTATAACAGACTTAATCCTCTTTTCTTTAACAATATTAATCTGAAAAGTTGTGGAAGTATAGTTATTTAAATAAAATAATTAAAAACGGATTTATATATACAGATCATAATTTGTATTAATTATTTTATTTTTTTGTTGATATCATTGATTTTATTTAATTGCAATCTGCATTTTTATACATCATAATGTCATTCGTATCACGTAAAATTGCATTATTGTATTCGACTTATAATATAAAAACCATAACGTGCCATAGCCTTCATTGTTGTATATACAAATAGCAAAATACCTCATTACAATTCAAATCGAAGAAAATTGTCAAATATGACTTCGAGTCCGTTCATTCAAGGTGTAGTATTTTTCTTTGCCATACAAATACATATATATATGTATCTATGCAAATTTTTTTGAGTAAAGGGAAACATTAATTGCATTACTAAATGGTGTTTGTTTATTAAATAATGAAAGTTTTAAAGTCGGTTTATTTGGCAAAATGTTTTGCGGTCGAAATTGTGGTTAATACTTATATACATTAAACATAAAACTTTGGAAACATTCTTGCCAAAAATGTTTACACCCGGTCATATAGGGTTTTGTTCTACAGCTTTAAAGAATAACTCTATTTTTCCATTACAAATAAAATGTTAAAAATAAATATAAGCTTTAAAGATATCATTCATACTCTTCAATATATATTGCAACTATAATAATAGAAAAACTAAAGTGCTGACTTTTAACCTAATTTAAATACTTAGTAATACCTTAGTTTGGCAGTTTGGTTAAAACTTTAAGAGCGTTTAAAAGATTTCTTGATAATGACAAAATATACTATAATTACTCTTAAAACAGTTTCCACTAAGTATGTACATATGTATAAGGCATCAAGTTAAATGTTACTTTCAATATTTATTTAAAGCATTTGTGTTACAAAACCAAACAACTCAAGATGTTTAGGTTAGACAAAATTTAAAATATTATGTTAATTTGTATGTTCAGTATTGCTCAATATTTAAGAGACAATTTTGAAGAATGCCCTCATGACATTTCTCATTGTTATTTTCAAGTTCACGATTTTTTATGCCGTCACGCATATTTGTATAATCTGTACTTAAATTCCGATATACGAAAGTTTAAAAAATAAATAATAAATATTTACTATGGTAATTTCATAAGAAAAGAATAAACAAACAATTTTTAATTTTTAATGAACCTCAAAGTTGGAAGCAGGGTTACTGTGTATAAATGTGTATTCCCTGGCATTGGTTTTAGTCATCTTCCTTTGGAGTTGGGGAAGTAATCTTGTATACCTATACTTTGGTTTAAAATTTAATTTTAATTGGAACGCATAGAATTGGTTTCCCTACTAACTTCGCACATGGGAACACGCTTATCATTTGCATCTAGCTACTCATGAGAGTGCTAAATGAACATGGCTTTTATGAGCATATTTTTGTTTGCGAAAACTTATGTAACCTACATATGTAAATTTTAATTACAAAAAATTAAACTAAGAATTTTTAAAAAATATTTTTTGAGCACAATGCTCGCTTTATTCATACTTCTTAAGAACTAACTCACAATGTTTCTTATACCCTTATTTATATCGAAATGAATGTACGCAGTACATTTTTATCTTTATTTGTCTTTAGTATCTTTATTTATAATGACATGAATGTACACAGTGCATTCTTATCTTTCTCTGTTTTTAGCATCCTTATTTACGGAATACCTTTTTATCTTTCTTTGTTCGATATTATTGTATCTACATTCATACTTATCTTTTATATTTACAGGGATAGATTAGAATATGTTATTTACAATTTTTAAGGGTAATTGGAGGTTCTGTGGATATAACCCCTCCCCCCTTAGTATCGTCTAACGGTTCAAAAGTGACCGTTGGAAGATTTACAATAGTTTTGTTTACTTTATTTTTACCTTTACAATGTGAGATTTGGATGATTATTACAGTAATAAAAATTTTTAATATTGTTCCAATATAAGTAGTCTGTTTTTTATTTAACTTTACTTCTATTATAGGTTTTTGTTTTTTCAATTTCTTCAAAATTTAGCATTCCTATTTTGGATTCATCCTTTTTAAAAATAAATTTATTTATCGGCATAATTAAATCTCTTTTATTTTCTTTCCTATTAAAAGTTTTATTCAGTTAAGTATATCAAATGTATTATTAAATTATAATCTTCTTTAATTGTATAATTTCACTTTTTATAATTGAAAATTCTTGTCATTTTATAAAGTTGGATCTCTTGGGATTTAACTGTTGTATGTTGCTTTGTTAGAATTGATATCAGTATTGTTATCATCAACTTCCATATTTCCATCTTGATCTTTAGTAGTATATTTTTTCTTTCTTCTAAATTGATCTTTATGTAGTATTTGTTCTCTTAAATGTGGCTTGATAGTTATCTTCTTGTCTTTTTGTTTAATCACTTTAACTTTCTTGTGCTTAGTTTTCAACTTGTTATATTTCTCTGGGTTATTAATTTTGGTAAACTTTGGGTTAATTATTTTATCTTCTCGATTTTTATTTAATATGTTTAAAACTTTGTCTTTCTTGTTTTCAATACGTTCAAAAATTATTTTGTTGTCTAGTTTATTCAAATGAATATCACAGGGTTTTTCTTTTGTTGTTAAGTGTATCGTTTGATTATATACTTCAACCGCTCGCAATACTTTGTCGACTAAGTTCTGATTTGACTGCTCAAGAATCCTTATACTTTCGTTTAATGTGCTATGTACGCGTTCTACATCGGAATTTCCTGTGTGTCTGTATGGTGTGGTAAAATGTAGTTCTATCTCATTCTCTTTAAAGTATTCTTTTATCGAATATGTTTGGAAAGTAGGATCGTTATCTAACGTAACTTGTTTCGGTTTAGTCATGTAAGTCATTATTTTTGTTATTGCATTTAATGTATCAACTTGGTTCTTTGTTTTAAGTTTTTCTACTGATAAAAATTTACTGAATTTATCTATACATGTCAAATACTTGTATTGGTTGGGTAATATCCATATGTCCATGTGATAATGTTCGTGTGGTTGTTGTGGTGTCTTTGTTTTTTCGTAAGGTAACTTGATTGGATTTCGTTCTATTTTTAGATTGCATATATCACAATTATTTATAACTTTGGTTATTGCATCTTTAAAGTTTGGGGTATAATATTTTCTTATCAATTCTAGATACGTTTTTTCTATACCAGTATGGTTGAATTGTATGTGTATTTTATTTATTATTTCTTCTGTTTCTGGTGATTTCACGTTTATCAAATTTCTAGTAGCTCTGTATAGAGTCTGATTATTATGATGGTTTTTCCAGTAGTCTTGGAATTTCAAAAATAAATTGTTATCTTCTGCGAGTATAGCGTTTTCAAATTTTATATCAACTTCTCCTATTATTTTTTCAAATGATTCATTATTTATCTCCTTTCTGGTTATTATGACTAATCTCTTCCCCATGAATGGAAATTCTATCCTTTCATTATTGACATTTCCTAACTTTAATATTATTTGTCGTTTAAAATGGTTTAAAGGTTTTTCAGTTATTTGAATTAAATCTATACTGTCAGATTCTGCACTATGTCTAGTACTTACTAAATCATTATCTTCTTCCAAAACATTTATTCTTACTCTGGATAGTGCATCTCCTACCTTATTTTCCTTGCCAGCGATATATTCAATATCGAAGTCGTACTCTTCTAACTTAATTTTCCAACGTTGAAGTTTGGAATTGGGTTCTTTTAGATTATGGAGCCATACCAATGGTCTATGATCTGTGAGGATCTTAAATTTTCTACCGTATAGGTAATGTCTGAATTGTTTAGTTGCCCATACTATCGCTAAGAGTTCCTTTTCAATTGTAGAGTATTTGCATTCATGTTCATTGAGTGTCCTACTCGCAAAGCATAGGGGTCCATGGGTTTGGCTTAAAACCGCACCAATTGCGAAATTTGAAGCATCAGTGGTTAAAACAAAAGGTTTTGAAAAATCTGGGTGTTTATTAATTAGTGTATCCTGCATGGATAATTTTAGTTTATTAAAAGCTTCTACGTAGTCCTTATTTTCTATATCTATCTTTTTGTCTTTTTTCAAACATATAGTTAAAGGTTTTATAATTTTAGCGTAATCTTGAATAAATTTTCTGTAATACCCAGTTAATCCGAGGAAACTTTGTATTTCCTTTACCGTACTTGGAATAGGAAACTTCTTAATTGATTCTATTTTTTCAGGATTTGGTTTTATACCTTCAGGTGTGATTACATGTCCGAGAAATTCACTTTCCTTTTTTAAGAAATCGCATTTGTTTAAAGACACTTTCAAATTTACGCTTTGAAGTCTTTGTAAAACTTTTCTTAAGGAAACGATATGCTCTTCAAGTGAAGTACTAAATATAATTATGTCATCTAAATAGACATAACAAATATTCCCTACGTAATCTTTTAAAACCTCATTCATCATTCTTTGAAATGTCGCTGGTGCATTTTTTAGACCAAACGGCATTCTGATGAACTCATAATGTCCTGATAGCGTGGAGAAAGCTGTTTTCTCTCTATCTTTGGCTTCTACTTCTATCTGGTAGAATCCTTTTGTTAAGTCAAGAGTGGTGAAATAATTCGCTCTTCCCATCTTATCCAATATATCATCAATTATTGGGATAGGAAACTTATCTTCTTTCGTTATTTTGTTTAATTTGCGATAGTCTATTACTATACGCCATTCCTTATCTCCAGTTTTGTCTGCTTTTTTGGGTACTACCCATATAGGGGCATTGTATGGACTCGAACTTTTGGTGATAATTCCTTGGTCCAGTAGATCCTGAATTTGTTTATCTACTTCTTTTTTGTGGATTTCTGGATAACGATATATCCGTGTAAAAATTGGTTCATCACTTGCTGTTTCTATGTGATGTTTTATATGGTTGGTGAAACTAAGGTCATCACCTTTATGATAAAATGTTTTTTCGTTTTCTTTTAGGGTTTTCATGAGGAATTTTTTTTCCTCTTCATTTAAATAATCTAAGCGTTTTTCAATTAATTCATCAAATATAGAAATTTGTGGTTCTATGTTTGCTAAATGATTAATTTCTTGTTGATATTCTTTTTCTTCATCTTCACTGAAGAATAATGGAATAATTTCATTATTTAATTCTAGAGTTTTCGTTTTATAATTGATTTTACTATTGTTCGGTATTAAAATATTATTTCCTATAATTCCGTTAAAATTCTGATCAAGGTTAAACAATTGGAAGCAACAATCTTCTTTTACTTTATATCTGAATTTATCTTTAGGTATGGTTAATTCTTTATCTATTACAATAGGACTTCCTATGGTTTTTATTATTAAAGGCGTTTTTCTTTTTGTGATATAATCTATTGGGGCGTCTCGTTCATTTAAGAGACTATTTGTCGCACCTGTGTCAATTAGCATGCGAAGTACTTTGTTGTTCTTTTCTAGTCGAACAAAGGGCAATGTTCCGAGGCTTTTTAAACGAAAATTTCGTTCTTCGGGCATTTCTGTTTTCTCTTCTTGATATGAATTATATGAGTTATTTCTCTGGTAATTCACTTGTAGTTTTGGAGCACGTCTTAATTGACTACTCGTCGGATCTATGTCCATAGCTTGTGGGCCGCGATTATAATTAGGATTATAATTACGTTGTTGATTATAGTTTGTGATATAATTTTGATTAGGATTAAAATTGTTAAAAGGTGGTCGAAATTGGAAATTTTGTCTAGGTTTAAAAGGGTTATTTGGAACTAATTGTTGTCTTTGTGGTGGTACATACAGTTTTGGTTGGAAACTTTGATAATAATTATTATTTTTGTATTGGCTTGAATTATTGGCATGGTTATTATTATTTTGAAACTTAGGACCTGTCTCATGTGCTTTATCTGATCGTCTTATTGTTGTGTCTACAAAACCTGCTTGTGTAAGTTCATGTAATGCTGCTTGTAAACTCTTAGGTTTCAATGCGTATAAAATTGTTCTCATATGAGTTGGCAGTTTTTCTTTGAAAACGTTCAATGCTGTATTATTATTGTGTGGAATGTCAATTGATCTATCTTCTTGTGTTGATTTTTGATTTAAATCACATAATCCTTTCTGAATATTGTGGTAAAAATCTGATACACTACCTCTGAATGAAATGTTTCTTAATTCTTCGTATAATTGATATGACGATTTCAATCCGCCGAAATTATCCACTAGCATTTCTCTAATGTCTGACCATTTGGTCAGATGTATATGGATCTCCATACATCTTTTAGCCCTACCTATGAACTTGCTTCTAAGGATGTTCATACACATAATCTGTGATTGGTCATCATATTCTCTAAGTGTCGGAATGATGCCGTCTACATTAATAAGAAATGTATATAAATCTTCAGACCTACCATCAAACGTTCCTAATTTTTCAATATATTTTAATGGATCTAATGTTAATTTTTTCTTTGGTATTTCTTCATCATTATTAGCCATTTTTTCACAATTATTCTTATTCTCTATCTTAAAATTATTGTTCTTACTATTATTTCCTGTTGTTCGTGAGATGTTCTCTGGAATTGTTGAATTTCTGATATCTATCAGTTGTTGATTGAATTCTTCTTCTGATGATGAGGTTCCTTCGTCCGAGAATCTGATCTGAGGGTGCTTCTTCTTCTTGAATTTTTTTAGTAAGCTCATTTATTATTTTTATTGTTTTGCATCTTCTTTTAAAATTAAATTTAGAAAATCAACCCTTCTCTATGAAGTTTCGTGGTATTACTATTTTAGTTAGGGTGAACCACTGATTAATTTTAAATTGTTCAATGTTTATTTCACTTGTAACTTTGAGTAGAAATATTTCACTGATTAGCGGTTTACGTGCGCATTTAAAGGCATTAGTTATTATTTCAAAAGTTTATAATTCATTTGCGTTGAAGATTTTGAGAATAAATTCACTAATTATTTTATTTGTTCTTTACGGATGATATCAAGTTAATACCATCCTACCGACTGCGCCAATTTTAATTACAAAAAATTAAACTAAGAATTTTTAAAAAATATTTTTTGAGCACAATGCTCGCTTTATTCATACTTCTTAAGAACTAACTCACAATGTTTCTTATACCCTTATTTATATCGAAATGAATGTACGCAGTACATTTTTATCTTTATTTGTCTTTAGTATCTTTATTTATAATGACATGAATGTACACAGTGCATTCTTATCTTTCTCTGTTTTTAGCATCCTTATTTACGGAATACCTTTTTATCTTTCTTTGTTCGATATTATTGTATCTACATTCATACTTATCTTTTATATTTACAGGGATAGATTAGAATATGTTATTTACAATTTTTAAGGGTAATTGGAGGTTCTGTGGATATAACCTGTATGTACATAATTTTTGTTTTTTGTCAAAGCGTAAAATTATATAAGAGATACAAATTTCCGCTGAAAAAAAAAAAAACACTTTTATTAGGTGGAATATGCTGGAAATCGAACGTAAAATAATCCAAAATTAAAAGTGACAGCTGACAGATTACTATATCTGCTACAATCTCTTTAATTGACTACATTTTACTATGTTTAACTACTTAAACTACGTAGCAAATGTACAAAAAATACGATTCGTGGTGATCGTTTTTTTTAGCATTGCAAATGGCTTTCAGTATACTCTAATTCTAAGTTTTCACGACTGACAGATCACCACATTTCCTGACATTTTTGTATACCCACTCCCACTGACTAAATTGTGGAAGTTATAACTATATTCAGTCATGTAAATTTAGTATATAAACCAGCAAAGCCAAATTAATTTTATTGTTTGTTATTCTAGCTACCAATTCCCAATTCAAATAAATATCAATTCCCAATCCAAATAAAGCTTAAGTACATAATATGTATTTTGTTGACATTTCTCTATATCAGGTTCAAAAAATTAATTAATTTTATTCTTAACAAGATTTTTTGTTTTCTTCCGATTTGTCTAAATTTGTTCATTTAAAAACCCCCACTCAGTCTGAAATAAACAAAAAAAAAAAAACAACAAACTTTTTTGTAGATATTATATTCAATTTAAAAATAACATAAATTAACTTGTTAACCCAGTTTTAGAATTAATTATAAAACTTAATAGAACATGGGTAAGATTGTATAAAATTATATTAAAATAATTTTCAATTAATTGTTAATTACTTTTTTTTGTTAAATATCCACAAAATAAAACAAGTTTTGAAGTATAAATAAATACATATTATAAAAAAAAAAAAACGTTATCATCTTTGTCGCAAAATCACATAAAAAACGAGACCAATTATAAACAAAAATCAAGTATCTTTTTAAATAAAAAACAAGTTGTCATGTCGTGAAATTTATGACTTTGTCTTCAACAAGTTGCTTTTTCTTAATAAAACAAGTGATTTACAAACGTTTTGGCACTGATATAGGGGTACTTAAACACTTTCCTTTGCAGTTGCATAATCAAACCCTAACCACCATTTTATTGCTTGCGATAAAAAACGAATTGTACAGGAAACACATTGTTTCCTGGCCTAAGGTTAAATTTCGGTTTTCAATATTATTAAAAATAATTTAAATAACAATAATTGTGATTGTTATTAATATTAAGGAAAAATAAATAATATGTTTACAAATAAGACACTTATTCAATATTAAAAAAAATTATATTTAGTCGCTTACAATAAAATGGCGGTTAGGGTTCGATAAAGTAATTAGATTGTGGAACGCGTTCATTTCACATTTCAATCGAGGTGATTTCAAATCCTTATATTGGATTTAAATAATTAACGTACTCTTTCAATTACAATATCCGTCTTGAAGTACCATTAATTAAAATTCCGTTGAGCACATTTCGGTGGAATGAGGTAGCTTCAAACAAATTGTCACCGAAATTTGATAGGAATCTACAACTTAAAAACCTTACGAACACACAAAGTGGAATCCATTCAAAGTGGAATCTATTGAAAATGTCAAAAATTCAAACAATAATAAAAAGAGAAAACGGCCAAACTATTTTTAACCAAATAAAATTAAAAATGAAATGAGCTGTCTTTGCAATGAAAACGCTTTTTCTGTAATTTACGGAAGTTATACTTACTTCATTTCGTCTGTAATGTAAACGTAGTATAACAAATTTTTCTCACGATATGTTGTCATTTTTACTACGTGCAATTACTAGGGAATGAGGTGAATATGCCAAAAAAAAGTTTGACAGCTTTCAATGTAAGCTGTGATTGTTTTTTTTTAATTTTCACTCGTATTGTGAAGTGTAAGCTTCAACTGCATAATTTACTGTGAAATGACATAAGTCACAATAAAACTGGCAATACACGAGTGATTTAAAGGACTCGTCTGAGTCAAATTGCATCGTGTAACTGGGTTTGGCCGAACCATTTGAAATTTTAGTAAGTCGGAAATTCATGAGCCAAATTGGCTTCGAACCAAATTGCTCGATCGTATTTACATATCTATATGGCCAACTGAATAGACGTTAACTGAATGAATATTTTCAACTATAATTGAAAGTCTGTATAAAACAAGAGAAAAGTTTCTGAAACACCCTGTCCCATAAAAAAAAATTAGTCATCTTTGAATGAGTTTATTTTTTACACAACCACAAGTAAATCTATCAATATTATTTTCGAATATCTTCGAATTCTATAAATTAATGCATTCGCATATTTCATATTATAGAAAAATTCTTCACAGTCACGTTTCTGTATCGGTATGTAGATTAAAGTTATCTTATGTCTATGTCTACTATACTGAAAAGCCCGGTATAGAACTTAATATTAAACCAATCAGTTTAACAATGCAATTTGGATACATATCACGCACTCACGTAAGAGCTCAATTTCACAAAAAAAAAAAAAAAAGAAGTCAAATTAGAATATTTACTCAACCAAAATAGAGCCAGAGCTCATGGTATATTCGTTTTTTTATTCATCGGATGAGTTCCAGTTTCTCATGCACAACTATATCTATCTTACTGGACTGACTCATCATCATGATCATCATCTTCTTATGTATGCAGTAGCTGAAGCATGGTAAACATTTTTTTAAGTGCTGTGCCAAAAATATTTATAAAAATTATTTTTATTTTTTTAAATAACGTTTTTGATAGTAATTATTCTTTTTTCGTGACCTTTTTATTTAAAATATTTTAATCCTTATTTTGTGGGTTTCAGGTCTTTTTTTTCTTTTATTATATTTAGACAGACGACGTTTCGTACGTGTTTACGTACTTCCTCAGGTCTATAAAATGTTTCAAAATTAATATTTATTTTTGCTAAATGAAGGGTTTTCCAATAGGGATGGGTTGATTTTAACAGCTCGTGGCGGCCATATTGTTTCTTTACTTGACATTAAAGTGCAATAATGCATAGTACCTTCCTGAACTTCACCGAAAAAAAGACAAAATGATGATTTTGTTTTTTCCACAGCACTGTATAATAGATACATGCTCTTATACCATTTTAAACTAAACTATATTTTTTAGCGGATACTGCCAGTCTCTTCACTTTATAAAATGTAGATTTATAGATCAAAGAACTGTAATGTTAGTATAATGCTCTAGTTTTACACAATCGGCCAAGGGAAATTAAATTTATGTACAACCAAAAAACAACCTTACCTACTATATCAAACTGAATTTTGATTTTCTTTTCTTTTGTTTTTTTTTTTTTTTTTCATTTTCAATATTATATGAACCTCAATCTCTATTGTTTTTCTTCTATTATTATTGCAGATGTCTTATTTGTATTCAACATTTGCCAAGTTAGTGAGCGATCATTGTAAGACGAATACAGTAACTCGTAGTGTACCAGTTAATCAATGCAAACGCGATCTTCTCAACTATGGCTATGAGAAATTGCAGACGTTCGCAGATCATCAATTGGACACACTGGATCCATATCAACGAGGTGCTAATGAATTGAGTAAGTATAATTTTTTTTGGGTTTTCTTGTAACTATACTATCATACATTATGTATTTATATCCACCTTAGAGTTATAAAAACGTGAATAATTAAATAACTACTGCGCATATTTTATTTTTAAGATATTCAATAATGATAAAATATTTTATTTTAAAAACAATGAATCAGTTTTAAAGAAAGTTATATTGCGCGTTTGTCATCATTTTGATTTTACAAGAGTATTGAAGCATACCTATATAACACTTTTTCAAATTGAATTTAAAATGTGTACATACCTTCAGTGAATGACTAACATTTTTTGTTTATAAATAAAGAAATTGCTCGTAACTTGAGTTATTGATTTATTTCTAATCGCGTACACTGTGGCGTATGTGAACTTTTTTTTGCGATTTTTTTTTTGTTCATTTGTTTTACGTACAATATATCCCCATTTTGGAATAAAATTGATTGTTGTTTTTTACTAAGTTAGGTTTATGTTTCAGTGGAGGGAAATGTTGTTTCAATATAAAATATAACCTGGAAATTGTTCACAAATAAAAGAATTAAAATGTTGCGAGAAAAAAACAATGTTAAATTATTTTAACATTAAAATATTTTTTTTGTATACCTATAGACTGAGAGGTGTGCGGGATATTTACTTGTTATGTGTTTGAAATTACGTTTTACCAAATATATATAAATATGGAAGTGTGAAGTTTTGGAGAAAGAAAACTATTTTGTTTACATAATTTTCTGTCATATTGTTTTATTTTGTACACACTTTGGCACGTTTGAATTTTGGGAATAAATTTCAAATGGCACATATAGACCATGGTTAAAGTAAAGTACATGTGTACTTACAGAATACAGACTGGTACATGTAGTAAGCGATATAATGTTAAAAACTTTGTTTTTTTAGTACTTGCATTTAGGTAGTTAGAACAGGGTGGATATAAACGATCTTTGAGAAAGATATCATGTTTACACTTGATGTCTGCCAACAATATTGCTATGATCTTAAAATTAAAAAATGTTTTTCCATCTAATTTAAAAAAAAATATATTATGTACTTATGCAAATTTGAGGCATTTACCTGATGAATTAAATGATCTAGTTTAACTAAAAATAAATATAAAATCTTTTAAAAGGCTTATTTGTTTTCTTTTTAAACTTTATAATGTACTTTACTCAAAAATGTATATTACTGTATTCACAAAGTTATTTTTCCAAATTATAGTAGACCAATAAACTATATGATTTCTTTTATTTAATTCACACTTTCATTATATTAATTTATTTTTCCTTTCTTTTACTTGCAGTTTGGACAACAATGATTCGTGGTCATCCATCGGTAACAGTAACACCCAGCCTTTACCCGCAATCAACACAATCTCCCAGTTCAATGGTTATTTTAACTCACCAAAACAAACCCTCATACCCTGCCAATCCTATTTTCGATGACCATGAACGCAAACATACCTTCGCTATGGACATGGACACAGCCTATGGTTATGCACCAGCACGATCATCAGCTGAAGATCGTTTTTCTGCTCAATCAACCTCTGCCACAACATTCAAACAGCCAACATATCTAAGTGGTCCATTTGTTTTTCGAGTTCGTCCTGACGGCACACCTATTGAAGAGGACAAACACAAACCATATCCTCAAGATGATGACCTTGAATCATTTCAAATTGCCAAACTAGGAAAAGTAGCCACAATAAGTAACATCAAACAAAAGAGGTTAGCTAGCCTTGCTAATCAACATCTGGCAGTGCATCATCAGCAATCTTCTGCACAACTGCAACGTGATAGACGTCATTCCAAGGTTGTCAATAAACAATATCCATCAGTTGTTGGAACCCCTTACAACTATGGCCGTCGATTAGTTCTTGTGTAAGATACAAAGGCCGTCAGTGGAAATATTAAGACACGCAAGAGTCTTGCAGTATAATGAAGAGGATCAATATGCTTCCTGGTTGTCATAATGACACATCATTGAAGTATTCCTATAGATAAGCACGTGCATATTTCATCAATACATAATCGCATGTCAAACTTGTAACGGGGCTCTGGCCGAGATATTTATAAAATATGTGGTATTTTTAAGATTTGTTTAGACTGAGTGCATGTAAATCGCGTGAATTAAAAACTGAATGACTGAGTGAGTGGTTTAATGGGTAAATGATCAGAATGTATGGGAAATTATGCTAATTTGTCTTTATGCCGATTACAAAAATAAAAAAAAAAACTGGGATTATTCATTATTTTCATATCTTACAATTCTCATTGTAATGCAGTTTTAAAAGTTAATGACTTATTTATAGAATAAGCAGGAAACAAAAAACAGATTCATTTTCAATTAATTATAATTAACTATAAAGATGAGTTTTATTCACATTTATGTTGATGTCATGTATAACTACTTACATTATATTCATCCAGTGATTTTGTTTTTTTTTTTTATTTTGGCTCCAATAAATATTCATATTACAATAATATTATACCATCACTAATAAATTAAGCTCATTTTATGTATAAACTAGTAATTAGTGTAAGACTTTCAATGTGATGTTAAACCATTTTTATATAAAATAGAAAAATAAATTATTACAAAATATATTAAATCTATAATTTTTTTTTTAAATTAATGTTGCAAAAGTAAAAAAAAAAATTGAGATCCAGCAGCACCAATTTTGTACCAGAGCAAAAGGCACAATTAATTATTTCTATGTTATGATAGCAAAATCTTTCATAAATCATTTTATTTCAAACTAAAACTTTCAGTTTTTAGGAGAGAAGAAAACTTGAATGTTGAAATAGGCAACGTTTTCGACAGCTAAGATGCAAAAAAAAATCAGAACTAGGCAGCCTTAAACTCACTACACTCAATACATTTAAAGGTAATTGTAAATACAATTTGTCTAGTATGTCAAAACAAATTTGTTCAAAACCGGCCTTGAAACCTTACCTTTTTAAGTTTTCGATTTTTGTTTGGATTGTCGAGCAGACATATTTTATAAAATTAATAGCGGAAAATTTTAAACGATTTAGTACGATGTTAAAGCATTTTTACTATGACAAAATGGCTTAAAATTTTGCGCTAATGTCTTTTGACCTGTCTATAATAATCCGTTTAAAATATCTAGGCTAGTTCCATAAATGTCAAATATTTATTTGTCCATCACTGCTTTGTTTATGAATTGGTATTAAATGTACATCGGTATTTCCTTCTTAACACTACAATTTCGTTCTGATGCTGCCACTGATCTAAAATAAACAAAAATACTAGAATTAACTCTGACTTAAATTAAATGAAATTATTCTTATTATTTGCTATGTAACTTATCTGAAATACAAAAAAAAAAAACAAATTTAAATTAAAAAGGGAGTTTATAGTTTTATAAAAAGACTTACTGTACAAAAAATTTGTTGTGATAGATCTATGAATTGCTGATTTTTGAATAAAATTCAAATTGACTTAATCTAAATTGATCAGAATTTTTAATAGGAAAGAGATAGCTTTGAATGTCTGAATACCTGAATTATTTATTGAAATTATTATAAAACAGAAGAACAACACGGATCTAGGAATGTTGACGCCATTGTATCGATGTCTGTGCTAATTATTGTTAGGTAGTTATCAAATTATACAAATCTCCCACTATAATCGTAGCTTGGAAAATTTCAAATAGAATCAAATAAGTTGTTTCCAGAGTTCATACAAAAAAAATACTTTATAACCATACGAAATGTTATCGTAAAAAAATGGTACCATTTATGTACATTTTTGGTCAAATTTGTTGTTATTGTTGAGAGGAAACATCAATACCTACACTTAAAATAGTATAGAAATACTTACATACATACATAAAAAACATTAAATTAAAACGCAGTTTCATATGGAATTAAACAATCGCAATATTTCAGCCGTATCTCTGATAACGAAATATCACATTTTTAAATTCCGGTGCCCGAAAATATCGTATTTAAGACATTTATGAAATAGAGAAAATGCTGGCTCTTTTTTAAATGGGACTGATTTAATCCTATTTTGACTGAGTTAATAGTACTTTCGATGAAAATCGGGTATTAAAATTTAATGTTAAAATCTATCCTTTTTACGAAACCTGTAGTCTGATAGACGAATAAGTTCATCTTCACAAAGGTATTCGTATTCGTATAAATAAAACAACCCAGGTTCTTAGTGGCAGCATTCTTATATATACCCATCTCTTTTTCCCTTTATTTTTTTGTAATTATATTTTGTATCCGTTGTCTTTTTTCTTTACACTACTGACGCCATTCAGAAACTAAGTTTGTGTGTTCAAAATGGATTTTGAAATCCAAATTCAAAAACAAAGTTGGATTTTGTTTTTTTTTTTGTAATACATTTAGGTGAGTTTATTTACACTTGATCATCTTTAATCAAGGATTACTGTAACTGGTAAATCCTATAATGTGCATGTTTACCAATTTTTTTTTATTAAGGAATCTAAAATTCTTATTTATGGAAATCGCTAATCAGCCGGTTTTTATTGATTAGCGCCATTTATTTAGAGACCATTAAAGTGATTGGTGTAGATTATTTTAATCCATTCTGAACAAACTGACCGTTATTTTCGAAAGCAAATACAATCTGGTTCAGGTCTGAGGAAAATAAAATACAAGTATGATAAATTCGTACGAAAATCTACAAAGTGGCATAACATTACTCCTTGAAAAGTATACTCCACTTTGGCTTCAAAGAATTTCTATCTCTTACATTACCTAAAGCTCTACCGAAAGAAATTCATCAATATGTCAAATAGCCGATGGAAATGTGACATATGACATTTTTATATTCTAGTAGTAATAAAGATAAAATAGCACTTAAATAATTTGTTATTTTCTATTAAGTAATGCAATAAATTACTATTTTTGTCTTAACTATAAAAAATAAATTTTGATAAAGTAACAATTTTCAGAATCATCTACAAAAATTACACCATGAGAGGTTTATTATCGTTTCTTAAAAATAAGACTGTATTTTACATAAGTTTAGCCGGCACGGTCGTCGGTGTATCATGTTTTGTTAAGTGCGCTCATCTTTCTTTTCTCTAAGGAGTTGTAAATTAATTAAGATCCATCTTCCAGAGACCAAATGCAAGGTGGACAATTTAAAAAGAAGGTGTCTGCCGAAGGTAAGGTCTGCATTGTTACTGGCTCGAATACAGGAATTGGCAAGGAGACAGTGCGTGAATTAGCTAAACGGGGGGCTCATGTCTATATGGCTTGCCGAAATATGCAAAAGTGTGAAGAGGTATATCAATAAACAAATAAAGTTAAACTTAACACTTACTTGGTCGCTTTTTTCCTAGGCTCGAGATGAAATAGTACTGCAAACAAAAAACAAACACGTCTACTGCCGAGAGTGCGATTTGTCTTCCCTTCAGTCCATCCGCCAGTTTGTAGAAGCGTAAATCATCATTTTTTTTTTAACCCCAACCGAACTTTAAAGCACATTAATATTAAATATTTTTTTTTTAGATTTAAACAAGAACAAACCAAATTGGATGTTCTGATCAATAACGCTGGAGTTATGCGTTGTCCACGTACATTAACGAAAGATGGGTTTGAAATGCAACTTGGAGTCAACCACATGGGGCACTTCTTGTTAACAAACTTGCTGCTGGACATTCTTAAAGTAACATTATCTCCTCGGCATTTCCCTCTATTTTTAACTGGAACATTTTTTCCATAGAAAAGTGCACCTAGTCGCATTGTTGTGGTAGCCAGTCTGGCACATACGCGAGGAGAAATCAACGTGACGGATCTGAACAGTGAAAAGTCTTATGACGAAGGCGATGCCTATAGTCAGAGTAAACTAGCAAACGTCCTCTTCGCAAGGGAACTGGCCAAGAAATTAGAAGGTAAAAGATGGCATCCATTCTTTAAATGTATTAACTTACATATGAGGTTTCTCTTTAGGAACTGGTGTCACTGTAAACTCGTTGCATCCTGGGGTGGTTGACACAGAAATCGTTCGTCATATGGGCATTTTCAATAATTTCATTACTAGTTTTTTCGCACGACCTATTTTATGGCCTTTCGTAAAAACTGTAAAGTCAGGAGCACAAACAAGCATTTATGCGGCATTGGATCCAGAACTGGAGAAAGTGTCTGGACTATATTTTAGTGATTGTGAACCGAAAGAAGTTGCACCAGCTGCTCAGAATGATGATTTGGCTAAATGGTTATGGTCAGTTAGTGAAAAGTGGACAAGAGTTAAGTCGTAGGCGAACTTAATTTATTTTAATAAAAATTAAATAGGTAGTAAATTAATTTAATTGCTAATAAAATAATAATTACAATTTTTTGATTGATTTTCTGATTGCAAAAGTCGTCTGATCCTTAAACTTGAAAATTTGTATTGCAATAGTACTTTAAAAATAGATTATTGTATTTTATATTAAATTAAGTTGCAAAATTACATTTCTAAGTATTTAGGTGCCAGTTATATCTTTCATTAAAATTCATCATTAAAATCTTTAGTTTTGGAACAATTACCACCATACTATTTATTCGATTAATCCAGATTAAAAATTAGATCCGGATGAGTATTAATTTATGGCGGTTAAAAAAAAATTTTATGTTAATAAAAAGTTAATAAAACTTGAATGCACTCAATGGTCCCGTTCCAGGAACTATTCAAAGCTATCCGGATAGGTTTGTGTTGTTGTAATCCCCAGTAAAAAAACACATGACAAAATGTTTCCTGTCAAAATGTTTACCTGTCAAAAATGTTTCAGATAGCTATATGGTGATCACAACAACGTTAAGATAACAAGATTGCTTTACGAACGTTCCCATTGGCGAATACATTGGTGTCAGAGAGCTCTTAATGTAATAATTGATTTGTGGTATTTGGAAACTTTCATTAGGGGTATCGGTATTCATGCAACGTCGTAAAGTCGTCGTAAACGTGGTAAACTGCGTAAACCTGTCAAATGTTCATACAAATTTGACAGGTTTACACAGTTTCAACATTTACAATGACTTTACGCCATTGCATGAATATACCGCCCTATTATACTTTTAAGAAATTAAAGTTGTTATTTAATTTAGTGCAAAAGTGGTTCAAAACGGTTCATTTAAACCCACCGATTTCTGCAGATATACTAAATTTCAACTACCTACTCTTTAATAGAATAAAGTATTTGATACTAGCCAATCACATATCTTGAACCCTGGTTAAACCTCAGTTAATCCACTACAGTTTGGTGGGTTAAAATCTATTTTTCTATTTCTATTTTTATTCGAGGGGTTGAAACTGATTTGTTTAGATGCAGGCAAAATATTAAACACACAAATTTAGCAGTCGTATGTAATTCTCTCCTATTCATTCGATTTACAGCAAAGCCCTTTGATTTTGGGAACTGTTGATGCTCTGCTATTATGCTCTTAATAGAGGCGTTCACCTACAATATGTTTGCCGAACATGAATTATGATGTTTTCGAATTTGATAATGTGGTGATGATAATATTAGAATATGAATTTAAATTAGAGAATCTTCTGTAAGTAATAGAAATTTTCCGTAAACATGGACAACGAAAATATTTTTATTTGGTCATGTAATAGATTTTATTTCGAGGAGATTCACAATAACAGAAACATTTTCGGGTGTATAAAATATTCCGATGGAAACGAATTCATCTTAAAATTCTTGCTAGGGCCCATTTGAAGGGCCAGTTTGTTCACAGTGGGTTAAATCTGTGCCATGACTTTCAAAGGTTCTAATTAAATAACGCTAATCAACAAAATTCGGATGATTTCCATGATTAACAACTCAAATTTTAGATTCCTTAATACAAATTTTAGTTATCATGCACATTTGATGATTTTTCACTTGCAGTAATCCTTAAATAAAAATAATCAGCTGTAAACAAACTGGCTATAAAACTTGGTTTACGAAGTTTTAAAACTCCCTAGAAAAATAAATGCAAATTAAAAAAACTATAAAAAAGCAATCGCTTGCGCTGGATGTAGTCATTTCGAAATATAATTAGTGCCTTCTACGTTCTTTTACAGCTACTGAATGCTTTCATTTCGAAGTCAAATAAAAACATTTAATTATTTTAAAACGGCATTTAATTGTACATAATCTGCTAAAAACAGTCAGAAATTAATTTAAAAAAATGAATTTTTAAATTATTTTGCTGTACTAGCGATTGCCACATTAAAAAAATAAAATTAAACATGCAAACAAAATGATTTTGACGAGCACATTTATCGCACAGGTAAAACGGAACAACCATCTCATAGTCCGCCATTACGATTAGTGATGAACGTGTCCCTGTGAAAATCTCGTGTCGTTGCACAATCTGATTAAAATTCTACCAATCCAGTGCGTTAAATTTCATAAAAATAGTGAAAATAGTTAATTTAATATCGTGTTTAATCATATTAATGAGTAAAATGCAGTAAAACGCCCGATTTCATGCGAAAAAAATGCTGTGAAAAAAAGCATAAAGCAAATCCGTCGTTCATTGATTTTTTTTTTTTGCTGTGTGGGGTGAAATACAATATGGCGTGTTGGTGATGTGTGTGCTACATCGAATGCAGAGCCCTCTGGGTGGTGCATTTGTTGTTTCAGTTACGTTCATTCGTCTCGCTTTTTGCTATAGTTTGTTGTTGGTTTAGTTCAAATCGAGTTGAACAGCAGCGCGCGGAACTTTCGAAGTTCGGTTGAATTTTTCCACTTAATCACACACAAACGCAGTAGCTCTCTCGCTCTATTTTGTTTAGTTGTTTCATTTTTCGAAGTTGTGTGCGAAAGAAAAAGTGAGTGTCAGATCAGAATTTAGTAATGCAAATTCATGTGTATGAGTGAGTGCTAAAATGCGCATACCATTTTAAGCCCTTTTTGTAAAAGAGACAAACATAATACAGGTCGCTGCGTGTTACGATTGTTTTCTCGCTTGTTCTCTTCGTGCTGCTTTGTAGTCTATTTCGCGGCCAAAGTGGAAATTCTCCACTGATGCCGCCATTATGGCTTTTTGGGATAAAATCGGCAAAAATGTTTTATCAAAATCGTGTTCCCGGTTTTCCTCTAAAATGTGTTGCTTAAAATTGCATTAAAGTTTTATTAAAATGTTGCCTTTAGTGCAGTTGTTATTAAATGCCTACAAAAACGTTTAAAAAGTGAAGTGAATTTTGATTTTTCTCTAGGAAAAAAAAATCAATTTTTTGCATGGTCTGGCCAGAGAAAAAAAAAATTAGTCGACTTGTCGGGTTTTGAATTCGCCGCGGTTTCCTTGTGAACGACGACGACGTTGAAGGCGTATGTACTTAAATTTCCCCTTCTATTCTTTCTTTTTGTTGTTTTTCGCTGCAAAATTAATATTCGGGGATTATTTTTACCAAAAGATAAATTAAAATGAATGAATATTAACTCGGAAATCCCCTGCGACTTGCGACAATTATAATTTATGATTGAAAATGTTTTGTATAGGATCCTACGTATCGAAACAAAACTGCGGCGTTTCGGGTTGCGGCAACACACCTGTCATTATCTCTTTTTTTTTTGTTATTTATATTTTATTGTTATCAATGATTTTTTTGTTTATAATTGAAGTGAGGAAGATATGATTAAAATCTAGCATGGATCTTTTGTTTGTAATTGGAAATTTTGTTTCTAATTTAGAATCCTTCGGGGATAACAAAACAACAACAAACAACCAAAACATCAACAAAACCAGGCTCAAGGATTACTATCAGTTCGTTTACAAAAAAAATCGGCGGCAAAAATATTACGAATCACAACAACAACAATACTGTTCCATTCGAGAGAAACTTGCTTGGACAGTCCGTCCTATGCGGAGCAGAAGGAATTATATCTAAATTAATAAAAATTGGAATTTAAAATTAAATTAAAAATCAAATAATTTATAAACAAAATAAGATGTCGAAACTATCGTTTCGGGCGCGAGCCCTTGATCCAGCCAAACCAATGCCAATTTTCTTGGCCGAAGAACTGCCCGATTTGCCAGAGTATTCGGCAATTAATCGGGCAGTTCCTCAGATGCCAAGCGGAATGGAAAAAGAGGAAGAATCTGTAAGTATTAATTTTTTTTAAATGAGGTATTAAAATTTTGTAAATCTATGGTATTTTCAGAATATATTGGTTGGGGCTTAGTTAGTTAGTTAGCTAGTTAAAGACCATAAATCAACACATCCAATTTTATCACTTAACACCTTAACGCTTCAATTGTCCTAATCTGAATTTTAAAAAGGAGCTATAAAAAGTGCTTTAAATTTTTAACTTTGTCTATTGTGAAAGCAAATTAACAAGAAATTTGTGTAGCCAGACCAATTCAAAGTCGGAAATTTTTAAACCTATCACCTAAAATAGTTCTTGTGCAAAGGGTGTAAGTGTTTTGCTTGAGAACTTGGTTGGGCACTACCGTGTCATTTAATTTTCTACAACAACCTACCTACCTTTGTAACATAAAAATTGAGAACTATAACGCACTTTATGTCATTAAAAATTTACAATATTAACTAGGTACCTACTAATTTTGTAATCTGAATTATTCCGGAGATTATTGCTCCAAACGTAATTTTGTAAAGGTACGCAAGAGTGTGGAATTGGGGTCGTTAATTTTTTATATGAATTCAGATAATATTTTGGTGTAATTTGGCTCCTCAATAGTAAATATGTACCTACAAACTATGCGCAGTTGATTTATTAAGTAGGTAAGTGTCATAACGACAGGGATACATTTGAAAAATTTAAATGTAATGTAGGTAGGTATGCAAATTGAAGGACTTGGATGACCCGGAATACCAAAAGATTTATCAAACCAACTAATCAACTTAAAAAATTTAATTTTCATTTGGCGTAATTAACAAATTTTTATCAATCTTTTTTTACCTACCTACCTTTCTAAGAAGATTAATTTTAAAACAATACTGAGCCGGAATTTAAAGTAGGTATAAAGGTTTTGTCACACACGTAACAGGGTTGGATATGAAAACTTAATTATTCTGTTTTTAACAAATTTTTAGTTTTAGTTTTTAAAATAAATGTAATTAACGGTATCAGGAACTTATTTAACGGAGGAGGTTACGATAAATGTGGTGCCGCAAAATAATAATGGATTTTTGTAAAGGGACTGAATACAGACATCTTTACTATGGGACTGTTCTATATCCCCCGTTTACGCTGGTGGAACATTTAAAAAATTATTTAAATAATTTTCGTTGGTATTTTTAGCATTTAAAAAATGAACAAATCGAAGGGTTTAGGTTGTCACTATTTCACTATTTAGTGCCTTATGTTCCCAAGGGGTATTTTCTACTTTGTATGAAAACGAATGTTGAAAATATTTTTTCAACAGAATTTCCTCACACACGTAACATTAACTTATCACAAAAGTAACATTTAAAAAAAAAAAAAATAACCTGCCAATCCGTCGGTAATAGAAGTCATTGTCTTCATGCAATATTTCCCAAAGCAACAGTTTTTTGAGGTCACACATTTTATGCAACTAAAATGGATCATAAAGCTAAAATTAGCTTACAATATTATGTGTATTATTTGTAAAAATCATGACTTCCAGTGTCACATCTGTAACATTGGAAACTGCCATACTTATAACGACATAGGAAAAAATATACCTACCTAACCGATTTACAAATTTTATAGGCAAGCAGGTACCTACATAATATTTCGAAATATAAAATTCTTAAAGAAAAAACAATAAAAATTTGTTAGTACCTACACCCAAATTGCATTGAATACCTACAATTTTAATGATAATGTGTTTGAGTAGGTACCTACATTTCCTGATTATAAAACCAAGTTTTTAGAGTAGTACCTAGGTCTTAGTCGAAAACCAGCATCTAAAAATGGGTATGGTTTTATTTTTATTCAATAACTAGTTCACATTTTATTTTTAGACAAAATTAATAAAAAATTGTAGAAAATAAAATTACATAGGTATCTGCATATCTACAAAATGTGTTCTGTAACTAGAATTGATCTTAATGTCATAGCGGATCAAAGTTCTCTTTATCTTAATGTAGAGATCTAGATAAATAGGTACTATGCGATAAATCTACCTGTCAGAACCAAAAAAAAATAAGTCCAGTTTTGAAATTTTTTTATCAAACTGAAATTTTTGTATATGCACCTACAATATTGTACCTAGGTAAATGATTTTTAGGTATTTTTTAATGCTGAATCGAATGACAACAAAAGCAAGAAGATACTGACTTAAAAATGTTAAAGTTTATGTAAGAACGACTATATTTTCAGTAGGTACCTAAAATATTACTTTCGAACATAATAGCTCGTTGATGAAATTTATGTCGTTTTTTTTTATTGTTTAATTTGTCTTTAGTCGTGTTCCTTTGGAGGTGGCAAAGTAGGTACACAGTACACATATTGTGCACAGTCCTCATGTGTACTATGCTAGCCATGTTCAATAGACAGCACACTTAATTTCAATTCAAATCAAATCTCATAAACGCGTTGGTAGTATACTAGATTATCGTTTTTATCTAATCATTAGTACTTCACCACCCCCAAAGGAACACGATTATTGAATCCACAAATCAAAGAGTAACCTGTAACAAAAATAGTTCATTCATAAAACTAGGCAAAAATCTTACAAATTTCATAAAACTCATATTGAAGAATTTTCTGAAATGTCAGCATTACCGCACTCAAAAACTGGGGTTTTGTGGGTTTCCTACTTTTAAGCTCTATGCGCCTCTGTCTAGCAGTTGTTTATAACTGAAACTCGCAATAAATTACTGTTTTTAAATTTATGTGTCAGAAAAGTCGTTAGTAATTTTATCACAAATAAAGTTAGTGTCAATGTGTATTCATCGACATCAACTTTTTTTTTCCAAAAGTCCAAATCTAGTCATGTATTTATATTACCTTTGCGACCAACGTATCCGACAAACTTTAGCCACCTAGTTCTCGCATTGTCATTATGATTCCAAATTTATCCTTTGAGGCCCACTTACTATACATATATGTACATTCTTGTTAAAAAAAGAGAATGTTTCTTGTGTATGTATATTTTCGCAAAACATCTTTATCTTGCTGCTTATTTTTCATTGATTTAATTATATTCATTCGTAATCATATTTGGTAATTTTGTTTATTGTTTAGTCTCAATAGGTATGCTACCTACTATCAGCAATTAATATTTTCATAAAAACTAAAAAGATTCTGATAGCAATGTGCCCCTTAGTTTTTTTTTAGAAATTCTATTGAGATTAGAAAATTATGAGATAATCTAACAAAAGAGTTATTTTTTTGCAATTAAAATAAAAACAAATTGATGTTTTTTATTCATGTTTGATGTGAACAATACACGCACCAATGTATGGGTATTTACACCAAGATTTCGAAAACTACTAAGCCTTGCCTTGTACGGAGAATTCTTTATATCTTGGGGCAGATTCACATTGGTTTTATTTTTTTTATGACATCTCTACCTTAACATCTTCTAAATTAAACAACAATGTTTTATGATTTCAGGAACACCATCTACAAAGGGCGATATGTACTGGTTTGATTATTCCCACGCCCGAGGTGTTTACATGTGATCAGGATTTCTATGACAGAAGTTATCCTCCCAACTATAAAATGCCACGCCAGATGATTCATATGCAACGTAAGTTAAAATCCTCATTATTAAATACAAAAGTTTAACATTTGTAAATAATTTTTAAAACACAATAACAAAAAAAAAAAAAAAAAAAAAAAAAAAAAATACTTGCAGCACTTGGTCTGGAACAGGATATTCCCGACTATGATATGGACAGTGCAGATGAAATGTGGGTAAATCAACAGAGTCGGCGATTGGAATTAACTCCATTGAAGTTCGAGCAAATGATGGACCGACTTGAGAAGAGTTCCGGCCAAACTGTGGTAACACTTAATGAAGCTAAAGCACTGCTCAAACAAGACGATGAAGTTAGCATAGCAGTTTACGATTACTGGTTGAATAAGCGTTTGAAAACTGTAAGATTGCTAAGAGCTCTTATTTACTGTTTTTGAAAAACAAAAAAAAATGCTTAAAATCAAAATTCGTAAACTACTTTTCAGCAACATCCGTTGATTTTGTCTGTCAAAACAGAGAATCGACCAGGTACTTCAGCAAACAATCCGTACTTAGCATTTCGTCGACGCACTGAAAAGATGCAAACGCGAAAGAATCGTAAAAATGATGAGACATCATATGAGAAGATGTTGAAGTTAAGGTAAGAATTCATATAAATTATTTGTGTAAATAAATGATGAAATAATGAAATGTAATGTTTACACAGGCGAGACTTGTGTCGAGCGACGACTGTACTTGAAATGGTGAAGCGACGTGAGAAAACGAAAAGAGAACAATTGCATTTATCTATTGAGATCTTTGAGAAGAGGGTTCAGCTGCGTGACTTTAGTGGAAGCCTGATGTCAGATCTTAGTTCGACTATCAAAAATTCAAGGTATGTTTTTGAAACGGTTTATCAATTACCTATTAATTCTAAAACTGATGAACTTTTGTTTTTCTTACCAAAAATTATAGGCCAGCATTTGCACCAATATATACAAATCAATACTCACATAATCCATCAGTCCCGTCTACGAATCCAGTTGGAGGTCTTTTGCCGTCGAATACAGCATCGACCAGTGGCGGTCATAGTTATACTTCGACGTCACAGTACCTGAACACTGCGAGTCTTGCAGTTGGTATGTTTTTAATTTAAATTAAAAATCATTCTTGACAATATTTTAATTTAAACTTTTTTTTTCTTCTAAAACAGATCCAGTCGGTGTTAGCAGTAGTGGTAGTCGTAAAGAGAAAAGACAATACAAAAAACGTAAACATAAAATACCACGTGAAAAGCAATATTCTCTAGTTCAAAGCTCATCACCTGCGCCAATAGAATCGACGATCGAAACTGAAGAAGAGGATCTCACAAATAACCCGTTGGGTTCAGAAGGCGAAGATGAAGGACAATTTGCATTTAGACGAAATAAGAACTGCAATTACCACCGGGTAAACATTTGTCGTGTGTGTTTATTTTATTTATTTAATTTTAAAATATGAAATTTAACTATAGCCCCTTGACACTTATGGAAATTGGCCATGGGAATCGAGGAACGATAATGGCTTTGGAGATAAGAAATATAGATATACCCTAACATCCATAAGACATCCAAGGTAATCCATTATATTTATGTTTTAATAACTTCATTATTGTTGTACAAATAAAAGCAAATATTTTTTTAAAGTAAAGGTTACTTTAAAAACTACGCACGTTTGATAAAAAAATTAGCTTCGAAAACTTAAGATAAGTAATTTTGCACTTGAGCACATAATGACAAATATCGACAAACAGACATGTTCTGATCAAGATTTATGTGTGCACGAATATCCAAGTCTCGGGGCTTTTTTTTATAGTTTCTCTTTGCATTTCAATTGCCACACATTTATTAGCCTCAATAAAAGGGTTGCTAATGTTAAGAAGTTTTATTCCATGAATAAAATAAAGACAAATTATGTAAATTTGTTGATTCTACGGTAAAAATATTTGAATTCGCAAATTGTAATTTTTTTTTAGAGAATACGAAGGATTTCAAAATTTCAGAAATATAAAAAGTACTCAAACTCGCTAAAGTATTCAATTTTATTTTTGTTATCACATTTATGAGGAGATAATAAGTCTGATTGATGATTTCATAATTCCGGAGAAAGCCATAACAACAAAAGTCTGTACCACCACTGGATTGTGTGAGAACATTTTTCTTGGAAATAATTATTCAAGCTATAATAAATTATGTACATGCATATTTACCGAAACATCTTTTTTTATATTCGTTTGTCAAAAGTCTTTTAAAACTAATTTACAAATTTAAATTTTAAAACCGTATTGAATTTTGAAACTTTAACCACCATGTTTTTTTTGTATTTCAGACCCCGTTGTATAGGATTTGCACGACGTCGATTAGGAAGAGGGGGACGTGTCATTTTAGATCGAACATCAACAAATATGGATGATATTTGGTCTAAACTCGATTACACCATTTTTGAAAGTAGCAGCTTACAAAATCCCGCCGCATCTCTAAACGCAAATGCACCCGCCAATCAGCAAACTCAGAATTCTGCAAGAACCTGCCCAACAACTGAAAACGTCAATAGAGTCGATTGCGACTACGATGATGACGACGATGAGAATGTTTCTCGGGATTCACTTTATGTTACAGCATTTGTGAAACCGGTGCCAATAAAACGTCCCAAACGCAAATGGGATTATAACAGTTTTCATCCCAAACACAGAACATCAATCAATAATAATAACAGTGAAAACAACAATAGTATTAGCAACATAACTAATAGTCTCCTTAACGAAGAAGTAATCAAGCGAGAGAAGCTGAATGACGCCGAAGACTCTTTCAAGTTTTCAACGTCATCGTATGCAGCTAACGTTGATCAGCAGCAGCAGCAACCGAGCACCTCGTCCATATACTCAGAGGTTGTAAGCGATATAGTTAAAAAAGCACAGGTGCTGCCAACCGATCGCAAATTTAATCCTAACGACATAAGTAGTAGCAGTAGTTTTAAATTTAGTTGTAATAGTTTAAACGAACAAACTTACAATAGCATTAACAGAACTACATCCAATGTAAACAATTACATAAATAACAACAACAACAATGATGGAAAGCCCAATGTGATAAGCAGTGCTGAAGTCCAAATCAAGCAAGAGATAATCGACTCGGCAGACCTAAATATTCTTGATGATGAGAATGTGAATCTGGCCCGTTTGAGTAGCTACATAAATGCCAATCGAAATAATGCAGCGAATCAGCCTTTAAGCGATGTGCTGATAAAGGACGAGCCAGATGATGAAATGAGTGGTTTGACAATTAACAACAATCAATTGCCCAAGAGTCAGTTTACAGAAGCAAAAGATGTTTTGCGGCACAGTAACTTAAAGGATTGTTTTGCTGTGAATGATCGACAGTTTCCATTTCTTTTGGACTGTACGAGTGCACCACCTCCATCAAGTAAACGAATGGAGCTTTGCAACGAAATTTTGAGTGAGATAAGAAGAGATTGGTTACATTTTCGACCGAAAACACCTTCACATGAGTTGGATGACTATAATGAACCTCTTGCCAGTGCGACTTCGACGACGGAAAGTGGTGAAGCTCCAGCCGTTACTCCAGCTGTTGGCTTCTCAGCCATGACACCGATTTCGATTGAAATGCAGCGTTTAAGCCAATGTGCAAGTCCCCCTTCGGCGATATTCCAAGAAAATGGCAATAGTACTTCAGCGGGTTTGTGGGAGGGTAGTTCTGATGATGCGCTCTTTGTAACAAATCCCTTTACATACGCCGAACTGGAACCTGACTCTCAGTTGCTCCCATCAGTGTTTGCGGCCAACTATCTTAGTAAATCATTGCCCGATAGTAATTTGGATAGTGATGGTCAAAACGTGGGTATTGATTTGAATTTAAGCGGTGATAGTTTAGCTGATATGAATTTCTCTCTGGGCGAGGATGACAACGAAAACATGCTGGACAATATTTTGCAGGAGTGCCAAATAGACGACCTGAAGACGCTTAATCAAACAACGACCTTTTGGAATGGCATTCTCGACGACGGCGGCGCTGGCTTGCTTGACTGTATCGAAGAAAAGAAATTGCCCAGTGATGTGACGACAAAACATGGAGAAGCGGGTGACAGTGCAGGCGCTGATGTGGCACTGGAAGATGACAAGGACGGCGTGAAAGGTGCGATAAGTAAAAAATTAAACAACAGTCATTTTAATTTTGGCAGTTCGACGTTCTCCACGAAAAACGGTCTGAAGGATGAGATATTCTTTAAAAAGGAAGAAATTAAAGAGAAGTTACCCGAGGTGAATAAAATAGAGCCGCCCGATGAAATTTTAGCATCACCTCCGCCACCACCCATTCCTTCACCAGCCTCATCAGCAGCATTATCGATAGCACAACCACCCGCCCATCAACAACTGCAGATAATGCAACAGCAAGGACTGTTGCCGACATCTGAGTTCTCAGCAAATACATCTTTAGTTCATACATCAGGTCAGAGGACAGCTTTAAGATTAGTTCAACAACAACAGCAACAACAGCAACAGCAGCAACATCTCATGCAACAAAATCTGCAGCTTCAGCAGAAGAATCTTGTAACGCCGGTTGTTACACAAGGTGCAATGGTGTCCCGACCGCATGTACTTACGTCAATGGCTACAACTAACCATACAACAATATTTGCGACTCAAGATTCCAATGCAAACGGCGGTGGCAATATACCACAGAAAATCTACCTTAAACAAAGCAACTGCAATGTTGGTGGTGTTGTTAACACCAATCAAGTTCCTAATAATGTAAATCAACAACAGAACGCAGTCATATTGGCAAATGTGAAGTTGGACAATGAAGTACAATGTGATAGTCTGGGCAATACTATAATTTCAAGTAATGGCCCAAATCATAGTGGGGGTGGAAGTAGTGGTTTGGTTGATGCAGGCGGGGGAAGTTCTAGTGGCAATGGAAATATGATAATAACCGATAATTTGATGAGTCACCAGACACCTATGATTGTGACGACTTCTAAGCCCCAACAGCAACAACAACAACAGCAGCAGCAGCAGACACAACAAATCGTTTGGCGACAAGTTTCACAAGGTGGATCTGGAATTTTGTCAACTGACGCGACTGCAAATAAAATTGTTTGGACAAGTCGACCAACAGGACAAAAAAAACAACTAAACGGGCCTGAGGGTAAGTTTTTTTCTTAATACGCTTGTTGAATAAAAGATTATGAACAATTTTTTATTAATTTTGTTGTCATTAAAATTGTTAAATTTGTAGGTTATCTCAGGTTAAAAGTTATTAAGAATTAAATGTGAGTCGAACTTAATGAATCATAGTAATTAGTTTAAAGTGTTTTGTTGAGGCAAACAAAACAACATTTAGCTTGAAATATTATTTTATTTTGTGTGGATGACAGCTGTAAATACAAGTTGCACTTACATACATATATAAAACAAACACAAATGTATATTCATTGAAGGGGGAATTAAGGTAAAATTTCTTAGAAATTGAAATTTTCAAGTCCATTTATATCACTCGTGGGTTGTTATTTTGTTTTGTTTTTGGAGCCCCGATTAATAATAAAAGATTAACAAAAAACCACCCATTAAATATGTATATTTAAAAAAAAAATTGACTTCAAATGGATTGGGAATTCAAACCTGATTCTTAATTTAAAAAAACGTTATTCTCTCTATCAAACGGTTCAAATATTTAGAAAGTTAAATGAAGGAGCTATTTAGTTTAATTTTCCGGGAGGTGAATCAATAGTAGTGTTGTTGTTTGTCATTGCAACTGAAAATTGACTGAAGAAAAAAGTTGAAATAATTAGCAGCAATTAATTGTTATTGTACTAGGTGTTACATTTTCACTGACTGGGTTGCGCTATCTCACGAAAACACGAAATCAGTTATATGATTTGTACATGCTTTTTGGCTTTTCTACAAAGAAAACATTAGTTTATATATGTGCCATTTGAAAAGGGTACAATACCATTAACAAATATTTTTCGTAATTTGGAAAGCTTTAAGATACTATCTGCATCTGTTCATCTATCTGTTTATGCAATTTTATTTAATATGAATATCTAAATAATTTTTCCTAAAAATAAAACAAAAATGTTGCTCCATAAATTTACTGCTCGTAAGAAATTGTTTCCTTGTTTTCTTCCATTCAAGTGGCGCGCAGTATATATAATCTAAAAATAATAGAACTTTCATTTATGACACATAGTTTGTGTTTTCTTTCAAAGAATTAAAAAACTCTCGCATGATCTATAATGATGTAATTTTGAGGGAACTTTTTTAATAGAAATATTTGTTTTTATTCCAGTGCTGGATAAACTGTTATTGACTCGCAAACTCTCGCAGCGAAAGGTTCAGATTGCTCACCAACAGCAACAGCAACAGCAACAGCAACAGCAGCAGCAACACCAACAACAACAACAACAGCAGCAACAACAGTCACAGCAACAGTATCAAGTTATAAAATCTGAAGACGATGCAAATAATAGTACTATGATTGATGTAAATAACCAAACAACTCAGAAAACTCTACCAACTGGAAAAGTTATTAAAATGTCATCATATCCAGTTGTGGTTTCTGAATTAAGTGTGCAACAACAACAGAATTCTGCTGCAGTTGCAGCCAACCACAATTACAGCTTGCAACCTTCATCACAACCAATCACAATGATTAGCCAGCATTCAAATGCAGGGGGAGTGGCTGGATCGAGTGGTAATAAACTGATACTCAGTACATCAGGTCCATCGGGCAATGTCACAAGTACTAGTAATTTCACAATTGCTACATCGTCTGGAGATATGCAAAATAAAATCCACTACAAAGAAATTCCCAATACGAATATCAAGTTGAATTTTGTATCAAGTGGTTCAATACAACAGAGTAATATAGTTGTGGATTCGAAGAATACAATTAACGCGCAGCAGCTAAATAATCAGCAGCTGAAAACAATTCAACTTCAACAACAACAACAACATCAACAACAACAGCAGCAACAACAACAGCAACAGCAGCAACAACAGCAGCAACAACAACAGCAGCAACAACAGCAACAACAGCAACAGCAGATACAGCTACAAAAATTGAAACGCGATCGAATATTGAACATCATTGGTGGCGAGACTCCAGACAACAAGCGAGTTTTTTACACTAGTTTGTTGAATTTGAAGTCCCTCCATAAAAACAACGCTGGACAAATGCAAATGCAGATCACACCCGGTATGACTACCGTTCTGGGAAAACACCAACTCCAACGCATTGCTAACAATCCAGCTTTGTTCGCGAACATGCGAGTTCCGATAAGCAACCAAGTTGTAAACACCCAAACTGGAGCCTCAGTGTCGGCGGCTGGTACAACAACAGCAATGTACACAACTTCTGCTTCGCCAAAGACTTCCACTAACGAATTATCAGTAAAGATCAATAATAACTCCAACGACATGGCAACAACTTCGTCCAACATGAATGCAGGCTCATCAGCGACAGGAGGCACCACAGCTAATAATAACAACAACAACAATAATAACTCACTTTCGACAGGCATCAATCTTAATACAACCAATAGGTGAGAAAAGGGGAGATAACTAACGACTATTAACTGCGTATGCCCTGCGCTAGCTGCGGGTATATCTGCTAAACAACTCCATAGAGGTTTAAAGCACTTGCTTCTTATCGTTGTCGATGTTTGCGCGCTATTTTAAAACTGTTTGCCGGTCTTTGATTTCAACGCTTTCTCTTGCTTCAGTTCTCATTCAAACTGATTTCACTCGAGAAATGACGCCATCAGTTAAATAATATGCTACCGCATATACATATTATAGCAGCTCACTACCAACCAACAACCAGCATCCGCAGCAAATATCCATCCATATTTCAGTTAGAATTTCACACTCAAAACACACAAACAAATATACAGCCAGCATTTCCATAAAAAAAAAAAACAAGGAAATATCTGAATACAATGCGAATAACATCGTTTTATTCATTTATTTTCTCTAAGACTGTCGTTGATTAGATAAAAAAAAAAAAAAAAACAAACAAAAATTTAAAAAATAACATAAAAATAAAATGTTCTTATTTTATTATTTAAAAGGATTTTTTTTACATAAACTAAACAAAAATGTCATATACGTTCTTAGTTCTTATGTTAGTATTAATTTAATTTAAAACAAAAAATTAAAATTAAAAAAAAAACAACTTATTAAGATCTTATTTTCAAGATCGACTTTTGTAAATAGTAACCTATAATATAAATATATATATATAATGATATACATTAAAAAAAGAAGAAGAAAAACAAAATAAATGAATCATAATTATGAAAGTAATCAAAATTTCAATGTATTAATACATAAATTGTTATAAATCTTATTCGAAAAAAAAACATTAAAAGAAAACAAGAAACAAAAAGCTAAATAGGGAAGAAGGAGGAATATAAATACATAAAATAAAATAAAAATATTTAAAATAAAACCCGTTGTTCAGGTCTACATACTTCATAAATAATGCATTTTTCAAATAAATGTTCTTCACCAATTTTGAATCTCTACTCTTGCTCTACTTATATATAATTAAAAAAAAAAAAAAAAACAAAAAACAAATAAAAATATTAAGCGTGCGGGGTATTGATGTAGAAGTTGGAAAGAGAGAAGATAGAAGATTTTTTTAATCGTCGTTCAAAAGCTTTATTGTATAAAAATATAAAATTAAACAAAACAAAACAAAAAAGAAGATAACAATCATAATATACTTAATTGAACATTCCTAGTGGATTTGTATTAAATTTTCTTGTATGTAAGATAATAAAACAGGATTAAGAGTTCTATGAAGAAAAAAAAATGTCGTCAACATTTTTGTCTGTTCTGTCTGAGATGTTTGTTAGGGTAAGACCCTAATTTTCGGTACAAAATTAATTAAATCGTTCAGCGTTTTATTAAGTACATACATTACATAATTACGTAGGTGCGTACATAGATAATTTATGTTTTCTTTTTTTTTTATTTTTATTTTTATTTTTCAAATCTGTTCACTTGGTGTACATATGTAGGTCAATGAAAAATAAAGTTTGGGGTTTGGTTTTTAAAAGAAGTTGTCAGAGATCAAGGTCAAAGACATGTAATTTTAAGAAGATTTGCTGATTCACGTGATAGAAATAGAGAGTCACATAACTGACTCCATTGATAGTACTATAGAATTGTTTTATTTGAGTGCAATTTTGTTTTAATGGATTTCGACATAACAACCATACCCGAGCAATTTTAAAGTTAAACGACCGAACGCTGTAAACTATGTCCGAAAATTTCAACTCTTCAGTAAAAAATCGACATGACTTTAGAGACATACAGGTACCTTTTGCACTCCAAAATTTCATTACCTTGTGTTTTTTTTTTGTTGTAGATATAATTTCTTGCCCTTGTGTTGATGTGAGATCCCAACCCGGAAACCTTCCTGAAGCTGCTTGATTATTTTCATAATATAATTCGGCATGTTTGAAATTGATATTCCGGTAAAGTCAGAAATACAAAAAAAAATAAGTTATTGAATTCTCAATTCATTTCTTTGAAATATTTTAAATTTTGTGGCAGTTCTGTTAGTTTCTAGTTTTTTTTTTTAATTCAATTTGAAGATTTTTATTATTATGGTTTATTTATTCGAGTTTATTTTTTAAATCATTTTATTCAATATTGTCTGTGGTGTTAGTACACGTACATGTGTGTTTTTAAAAGTCACGTTAACAACAAAGGCCTTCAAATTAAGTTTTATGTATGCAATAAAATGAAGGAAATACTGCTAGAGATATAAAATATAAATAGAAAAGAAAAAGCGAGATCAATAAATACATTTTTAGTATTGAGGGTCCCATGACAGGAGCTCGTAAGAAAAGGATATTTGATTGGCGATTCAATACATGCCAATTTATAACAGTAGGTACTGTTAATACGTCCCCGCAGGTAAAGGGCTCTGCCGGTGGCCATAATTTATGCACATATTGTTTTTATGAATATCATACCTTTGCTGGCAATAAACTGTTATAAATTGGCATACCTGTAGTGGTCTGGCCGGTAAAGTTTTCATTTGTTGCCTTTAAAACTTGACACAACTATTCTTAAAACTGTATAATTTCAGTAAGTTTATTTTAATCGTTTTAATTATAAAATCATTTCTACCCTCGGTAGAAATTCTTTTGAATTCCAATTGCTGTCTGCATTTATTTGGAGATAGTTTTTTGATTTTATTTTATTGAATGAAAAAATAAAACCCCTTATTGAATGAATTTTTCTTCACCATACTAGAGGTGGCTTACAAATAATGCGAGTGCAGTTTATTTTTCTAGTTAGTATTTAATTTAGTTACACTTTCATTACTTAAATACTTAAACTATTTTGTACCAATAAATCTACATCTTTGAAGTGATATAGAATTCTTAGCGAATTTGGATTTGGGTTTTAGAGGTTATCGCCAATAAAATTTCGCTTCAATCGAGTATAAGCAGTTCCAAATTTGGTTCAATCGATTCGAAAGCAATCGGCTAATACAATATACCCTAAAATACCTGCAGATCCAATGGTAAACTTTACTCCTCTTCGATAATTAGTACTTTAAAACTGTCACCATAAAGAATCAATATGAATGAATCAGATATCTTATTCCCCATGGTAAATTTCTTGGAAAATTTCTGCAATTATTTTCTTCTTCGAAACCAGTCGAATTTGGTAGCGAATTTGCATTTTTTAAGTTTTCAAATTAAATGCGTGTTCTCGAAATCGAAACAAGCTGAAATTTGATTTATAGAATTCAATAACCAGAGCACTGCTCTTCTAAGAAAAATGTTGTTTTAAAGAATGCATTAATTTTAAATTTTATTGGTTGATTTTATTTTTGGAAATCTCGAAGAAAATGACACCAGAGTCCCTTCATTTTTAAGGATATGCATTGTTTTTACAAAATAAAGGCATTGTATGTATTATGTATGCATTGTAAGTATTGCATTCTTTTAGAAAAATGATTCTGAGTTCCCGAAATGTTCCTGTACCTATTTTAACCATTTTTTTTTAATAAATAAGTATTTAAAACGAAATCAATTAAATATTTAAAATTAAATTACAAAGTCTCCAATTTTCAACAAAATGGCTATATTTGAACACGATTAAATGTTTTAACTTTTTTTTTTTAAATTAAACTGATTATGTATAAAAAAACTTTTTTTTTTATTAGTTAAACCAATTGAATAGCGTTAGGGTTGAGAATTCTTTTTCAAATTGTATTTGTAATCAGGATGTAGATAGAAATAAAAATGTCACACTTATAAAAAAAAAGTCAAGATACCTACCTACCTTTTATTGTTATGACATCCTTGCAAAAGTAATATAAACATACTTTTTATTAGGTTCATTCAATTAGAACCACCAATTTCAAGAATTGAAAGAAAAAAAAAATAAAACAAAATATGTGATTGTAATACATAATTATTTAAACAATAACATTTCTTATCGGGACAATAGAAAAGATTTTTCTTTGTTATTTATTCGAAAATATTATTAATTTTTTTAAAAGTTGTTTTCTAGTTTTATACAGAGTAATAATTAAATGATTTGAATTTTCTATCGCACCTCAAAAGTTGGTAAGGAAGACGCAATAATAAATCTGTTAATAATCTTGTGAACATATTTAAATAACTTCGTGCAGCTTTTTCAGAGTCAAGACTGTCGTACACCAACAGAGAGCGAAACTTAAATAAAAAGAATCTACTTGAAAAATAAAAAACGAATTTTGGCACATACCTATGTAATAATATTAAATAAAACACACAAAGCTAAATGAACTCTATAAATATTAATAATAAAAAACAAAATATTTATTAGATATAATGTAACATTATGTGTGTCTAATTTAAATAACAATAATATAATATAATATAAAACAAAAATATTGCAGTAATTTCTAGAATTATTATTATGATAATTATTGTTTATCCGTGATTTAATGAGTAAACAATGAAAAATACGCTTATAGATAAATAAACTCAGAAATTGTAAGAAAATTATTCATAAGTTTTACTATAAATAAAAAAATAAATATAAAAAATAGTTTTATTATTTTCCATATAATTGTTTAAACATTTTTTTTTTAATAAAAAAAAAAAAAACAAATTATAATAATTACAAAATATTTAATTAAAACCATCAAACAAAAAACAAAACACTATAAATATTAATAAAACCATTTAAATATACATAAGTACGTGTAAATCTGTAAACTACTATTTAAGTAAAATAAAGAAAAAAAAAAACAGAAGGTGACAAAAGATATTTGGATTTTAAATGTAATATAAATTTGTATTAATTACTTAATTAATAAAAACAAAAATTAATTAAAATAAAACAAAAAAAAACATTATAATATACATTATGGAAAATAAAATAAAAATTGTATTGTTATAAATTCAATAATAAAGAAAAACCTAAATTCATTTAACTGAAAACCATTGAAGTGAAAAGACGCAACATTTTTTGTATAAACATATAATTAAATTTTTGATGATTACGAAACAAAACAAAATGTTTTTTGAAAGGTGTTTTGATTTATTTGAAAATGTGTTTTTCGTTTATGTAAATGCATTTTTGTTTATTGGATGGAGTTTCTTTTTTGTGTTAGGTTCTTTTTTTTTACATTTTTTGCCAGCTGAAGTTTAAATTGAATGAACACATTGCTCTATGGTTGATAGTTTTTCATTTTTGAGGATTTTTTTGAGTTTCCAAGCAAGATGGAATATTAATTTTATGTACATATTTATATTTTCTTTTTGAAAATGTTCTTTCTTTTCGTTAAATTATTATTTTTGAAGCAAAAATGTGTTTGCTTATGGCTTCTAAGTGGATATTCTTACATATGTTCGTTTGCATGCGAGATTACGAATTATTTTCATGAAGACGCCTTTTATATTTTTGTATAATCAAACATTTTCATCATAAAAAGTTAAAAGTTTTTGTTCAACAGATTTAAAATATTTTTAAATGGATTCGACAATCAGGATCTAGGAGAGATACAGTAAGTATGTCATAAGTATGAATCCTAAAGGATTGTGCATAAAAAGTCTAACCCCGAGTTCACACGGGAGGCTATACTGGCAAGCAAACACATTTTTTGAAGCAACTTGCTCATCAACTGGCATGGAATTACGGAAAACATCTAAAAGGTAAGTTGGAATTGGGAATCGAAAGAGAGTAGAGAAGATTTTGAAATATGTTGATTTAAAAATGAATTAACATTATTTTCAAAAGTAAGTATCTCTTGTATATAAAGTCCTTTTTTCACACTATTGTCAGCATAGTTTTGTCGAAGGTTCTCTAGGGAATAGAAAGGCTTAAAATTTAAAAATAATAAATCTCTCCAAAAACATTACATTTGTACGACAAAAAATCTATTTAGAAAGTGCTAAAGAAATGTCAATTTATAACGGTTTTTCTTTTCTTAGGTATTGTTTATGCCCGTCCCGCACGAGAGCATACTTCAGGAAACTAGACGCGCGTGCTAATACCCCTCTCTTTTAACGGCTATAAACTGTTATAACTATTCTAAATTGGTATTTCTCTAGTCTTGCATTAAAAGGAATTGACTAAAGTAAATAATGTCAGTTTTTAATAGTTTTGATTCTAAATGCACTATTTTTATCAACTCGCGCAAAGTGCTTCTTTTAATGGCTTTAAACTATTATAACAGTTAAAAATTGGTATTTATCTAGTCTCGACGAAAAACAAAACATACAACCCTATTCTGCTAAACATTTGCATTAATTTTCGTGTTCTGCTATCCGTCGGAGGATAACGAATTTTGGAACATATATTACATTCCCCCAAGAATTTCAAAAATATTTATTGATAGAGCTTCGAACTCGAAATATTGGAGAATTTAAAGAACAATTTGTGACAAATTAAGTGAACAGAATAAGGCTGAAAATCTACTGTATTGCACATTTTTCTGTAAAGTATAACAGTTTAGACATAGGAAAAGAGAAACCAGAAAAGAAAAATTGCTATATTTATCTTCGTTTAGTAGATCGCAGAACTACATTCCGAGTGCAAACATTTAGGAAACTAAACTAAACAAAGTTAGTATTAACAATGTACCTACATACTAATGGGGTGGCGTATGTGGAACATTTAAACAAATTTTTTTTTATTACTCCTTAAAAAAAAATTTGAAAAATTCGGCATTTAAAAAAAGGTGGAGAAAAAAACCGCGCTTATCTAAACTGACATAATGAATTTTCGTTTACGATCATCGTATTAAATAATTCATATCTGGAATTTTTCGATCTTTTTCGACGAGCTTTAACTTTGAACTCCATGCCAAATGAGCAATTATTCTTTTTAGATCTTAATGAGATCTAGCTGGGTAACCGACTTTATGAGTTTTTTTTTTTTAATTTGTGTGTTCATTAAAAAAAAAAATAGGTCTGAGCAATGACGCAAATACTAAACGTCACTATTTTAAAAGTACATAGTAGTAGTAGTGCGTTAGATAATATGGTCATTATCTTTTTTATAACAAACTATTGGTTATAATTAGGGCAGGGTGAGTACAAAAGTACACTCTTAATAATTTAATTACGCGGCTAATCTGAAAACCAATACCTAATTATGTCTATAAACAACCGGAAAGCCTAAAAAGTTATACAATATTGGCTATCGAAACCAAATTATATTTTTTCCAAAATGTTTGATCAAGATATTTGAATATTCTTAACCTTCGTTAAATTTTCCTTATTTTCAAACTTATGTGTCATCAAGAAATATTTTTTCTAAAAAGAAAATCGTTATTGCATCTAAAAGTATCTCATCTTCATTTTCTAAATTGTGCTATCTTCTCCGAAAATTCCTTTGTTAAATATTTTGTCTTTACTCGCTTTAGCCCATACCGTACTTAATTACCTAATTCTTACATCGCTATTCGGCTAACCGATCCGATCGAATTTTTCGATTAACGTGAAATGTTCACTTAATTTGTCAGAAATTACTCTTTAAACTCTTCATATGTATACATACATACATAACATACATATGTTAGGTACATACATACATACATATGTATTTATTGTTTTTGAAATTCTGAAGAAATCTATATACATATGTATGTAATGTACCTATGTAATTGCTAAGATGTTAGGTTAAATTCCTAAACGCAAATTTGCAAAGCAAAACACATGCAAAGCAAATGAAAAAAGCAAAATATTTTTTACATTTGTATAAATGCGATTTGCAATTGCGCAAGAAAACAAAAATCTACTACATTTTGGGACAATATGCTTTGCAGGTATATGTTTACGTTTGCATTTTAAAGTTTTGCGTTTAGGAATTCGTCCTTATTTTCATCGCAATTTATATGTATGTATGTATGCATGTACAAATATGTATAATGTACCTATGCTTTTATGAACATTCGTTTTCTTCCAACTGATAGTAGAATACGAAAATTTATACGAATGTTTATCAGAATAACGGTTCGCGTACACTAAAACCGAATCATCGGCCGATATCTGGTCGGAGGTATTCGGACGACTGTCTCGGACGTTCGTCTGCGTACACTCCTTCCGATCTCGGACGGTGCTGGTCTGCAGTCTGAGTGTGATATAAAAGTGATAATTGTCTCTTATAATTTTTAGAAAATTTGTCCCAGAAAGGTGCCCTTTATGAACTCAATTAATTAACTTTTCAGTATCCATTTTTTTTTCTTTTTATTTGTTAGAACTTTATCAAGAATAAACCGGACAACTGACGAAAAATCCAAACATGTTGGGATATGCCGGTTGATCGCTTATTAACGGACGTCATCGGACGATGTCGCTTTCTATACGTTTGGTTCGATAGGCCGAGTTCGGCCGACAACGGCCGAGTATACTTCGGCCGATGACGGACTAGGTGTACGCGAGCCGTAAGGCTTTAGAAGGTATTTCTCAGAGAAAAAGTTTCTATGGCCGTTGTGGCGATTGTCGTTCAAAGTTTGTACTGTAATGTCAAATTTTGTATTACAAGGATTACAAGCTATCAATAACAAATAGGTAATTCTCATACATTTAAATTTTACATGTAAATTGGTAAGCTAAGCACCAACCTAGATTTTATAGGGTCTACCACGAAATCTAAAAAACAAAAATCTCGAAAGACATAAGTAATCTCGAATTAAAAAATCAATAAAACAAAAATATCGAACGCATATAATCTGGAATAACAAAAATCTTGAAAATTAAGATCTCATGCCTTCGCAGAACGAACCAAAATGTGGAAACCTTAAAATTTACCGTTAAAACTTAGTTTTTTTCGGCAACATTCCTAAATGTTCGTTGATAATCCAAAAAAAAAAATTTATTCATTCCGAACTTTTGTCAAACATTTTTTTGGACAAAAGTAGTTAGGTGTCGATTTTAAAGGATTTTATCTCCAGCAGGCGCCAAGTCCGCAATAAATTATGAAAACAAAAAATTTCTGCCAAAAATTGCTGGTAATTTTTTTTGGAGATTTCATTTTAACACCTATTCCAGATTTTTGTCTTTCGAGACAATTTTTTGTTGCATGTAACAATCATGTTACGTCTTCTGATGTGCTGCGCCTGAAATTTTCTGATTTTGTTATTAATTTTTGGGTTTTGATTTTCCCGCAAATTCCCTGATATTTTATCTTAATTAACTGAGCCAATTATCGAGCAATAAAAACATCTAACATCTTTTCCCATCCAATAACATACAATACAATAATATGCATGTATAAGTAGGTACATATGTATGTACATATGTAACTTAAACATTTTATGTTGGCAATATAGGCAATCAAGAATAACATTATACTCTTATCTGCTCGCGTGCATTAATTGAATAAACATTACGATGCAATTGACATCACCTTTCATCGTATCATTTTAATTCGATTTTGATTATTTCCATCCAATGCATTCCATTCCGATTCCAGTGCCAGTGGCAGCGAGATCGAAGCCTGTAGCGGTGGCCGGCGTGGCGGCCGGCGGCGACGAATCGGTTGCTCACGTTGTGTCGCCATTGCTGCATGCACAAAATGACGCTGACGATGTCACTTCGAAAGGTGGTATGACATTAGCTGACATTTTGACATGACACAATGCGAGTCGGCCAAAACATTCAAATCAATGGGGAGATTAGAGGCAACTTGTAATTAGGAGATATTATACACGAGTAAAGTTGACATCAATTTTATTACAAGTGGTGTACGATGAAGTGCAGAAAAGGGTTAAACAAACTGCATTCACAAGACATATACGACTATTGTCAAAGAAGTATGGTATAATGTAGATACGAACCTATTAAAAGTTGGAAGAGGCAGCTAACTGCTAACCACAATTCAACTATTTTCGCTCAACAACGTATGCATATGTAGGTACAAAAGAATAATGGAAGGATCGACAACGATAGTGAGCGACCGACGACGCCGGGACGGACGGACGGACCATGAACGGACATATTGATATTATGCATATGCATAGTGGAGTATTATAATCTTGCTAATAGATGTGCATCGTCAAATTGAATATTTCTGTTTGACAGCAAGTCTCTAATTATGTATAAAAGTCAGTTGAAAAGAAAGACATGTCGGCATTGGAAGGAGGAACCGATTCGACCGACAGAAGTCGGGGAAAATATAGATTTTCTGTCAGCTATCAAAATGTATTGAGTATATACATACATATATAGATACCACAGATACCTACCTCTACCATACCACTATATTGAAATGGCTTCTTGAAATGAAGTTGAAATGCGTGACATTTTGGCGGCGAGATGATGTGAGTTGTCTTTGTTAGACGTTTAATGGTAAAAATGATGGATTATAAATACCTATAGCCTATAGGTAATATTTAATTACCAATATAATAAGTGTAAGTATTCTTTTTATAAAATGTTTACATTATACGAGAAAATATAAGGACCAATGAATCCCAGAATAATAATCAACGATTTTACCCACAAAATCTTCATCATGGCTTACCTACATATGTATGTGCAAAAAAGTTACAGTTTGAACAAAAAGCTATTCGATCTAAAAATGTTGTTCAGCTATATTTAAGGTTATTTTACATCCCCGCAGTTATAATTTTTCTAAAATACCTACTTGTTAAAGTATTTAAGTTTTTTCTTTACATTTACTTAGTCTTCTTTTCGAAATATTTAAACAGGATTAAGCAAAGAATACCAACTAATAACTATCAAATACAAATAATTTTCCGAAGAGGGAAGAATGAATTGGTATTATTTAAAAAGAGTTTTAAATGGAAAGGCTATAAGTATAGTGATTTCAGAAACACTATGTTTTTTGTTGCAAGGTTAGAAGAAATCAGAGTTTAGATTTTGACATTTCCACGTATAGATTTACCTCATTATAGTGTCAAAAATAAATCTTCGGATAAAATTTAATTTAACAAACCGCACATGATACCTATAGTAACATTTTTTTGTGGAACACGATCTATAGTGAAACCTCTGATGGTTTATTCATGTAAATATGGAGGTACTGTTAACTAGGTATGTTTAGGTAGATACATCTAACTATTTAAGAAAATAGCCCAAAACAAAAACTAAACTGTATTTCGGAAATAACGGATTTCATGTTTCTCGCTTATTTGGCTAAAACATATGCGACTTTACATATCCCCAGAAAAAATAATCTAATAGCGTCAAATATCGCTGTGAATGAGGTGGACATGTGGTGACGCTCCGCCGCCGCCCCACGCCATCCTGCTGAAACTATTTATGTCTGCAACATTAATGCCTTCTAATTGGGGTGTACAAAAAAGTTAGTTATCATGACTTTACCTTTTGAAAACATATATATAGACCAAAGCTTCCACCAGGCCATAAAGGGGAATAAATTAATTTTTCTGTATGTAATGGTGTTTTGACAATGGTTTGTATATAATCATCGCTCCTAATGTGGGAGTTCTGGTTTATTGACATTAGATACCATTTGTAAAAAAAGCATAATAGGCGTGTTCAGGAAAATGAGATCTCGGCAATCTCAGTTAGGTAGTAACCATGAACAGGATTCCTCAGTAAAATTTCTCAGTTTTACTGTCAAAACTCTGGATCTTAATTTTCTGTTTCTAACGCGCCAAATGTGAGTTTCAAAATAATATATTTTTCAAAATAATTTTTAACAATTTTCAAACGTTGCTCCGGGGCGTGAATGTGAATCTATTCATGATAAATGAAACTAATCTAAAAAAACGAGAACTGTCAAATTATAAAGTTCTCCGCCTCCAAAAAAAAAAACACCCTTTATTTTGTTATGAATAGATATGTAAATATGTGTACTGCGATATTTTCTTGGTTACGCACACTTGACTTCAAAAATAATGTAATTTAACCTTTAAAATTTAAGAACCAAAGTTCAAATATTTGAACAAAAAAATAATATAACTATGTATTTCAGTTAATAAATTAAAGCTTGACTAGACTATAAATTAGCTTTTAAATTAACTAAGAAATTGTTGTAAAATCATTGGGCAAAATAAAACAATTAGTCACTTTGAATTCCTACTTAATTAAATCTATTTCGTGTTGGGGTCATTGTTCTTTTTTTGTTTTATTTTCTTGTTATTTTCAAAAAATATAATCACAGCACATAGTTAAATATTTAAAGTGATTTTTCAATTAAACCAAATAAAATTGATATTAGTATTTAAGAACCAATTTTAATAGTTTTGACTTTTTTACAGGTCATTCCAGTGCCGGACTTTAACAACTTTGTGCCATAAAATATTAATGTCATTTTTTTGTTGGGAATATTCAAAAAAACTGGAAAAAATTGGTTTGATAGATTTTTAGTTGAATAAAATGTAAAATAACTAAACCGCATCGAAAAATTCATAGATATTACATTTAATTAAAATAGAATTTAAATCTTGTTTGTCTTATAGTAACACTAATTAGTTTTTGACACAAAATCGTTGAACTCATTACCTCAACGAATAAATCACTATTTAATGAATATATTTGATGTTAATTAATAAAATAAGTTAATTGACTTAACGAAAAAAAATCAAAGTTAAAATGAGTTTTATGATGAATAATGAAATATGTAATTTGTATATGTATTTGAATATTAAAAACTCCTTGTCAATGAACCAATTAACGAAAACTCCAGTATCGGCGAAATTTTAATAATAAATCCTTTGAAAAAAATTCAATTTTTCGTTGTATTTACAAAATGATTTGGTTCAGTCTCAGTGAATAATAATCATATTCGATTCGGTATCGGTATCGATACTATACTGGTACCTAGCTTATTTATTTTACAGGAATGTGCAACTATTGGCGCCCAACGTGAGGCATGTTTGCACGATTAAGCTGAGCAAGAAAAGTGATGGTGGTGGCGATTACAATATAAAGGAACATGTATGTACATACATTGCGAAGATGTAGGCACTTTCCAACGCTGCGTTTAGTCTCGTGACTTTTTATTAAACGCTGTGTGTACCATTTGGACGCCGAATCGCGACATTTACTCTTAAATAGTACAATTCTACCTATCTGCTATTTGTGAATCGAAAAATGGGGTTTTGCGTATAGAAATAATTAAGTGAACTGATTTAAGTCGTATATTTTTATTTCTCAGTACAGGCATATTTTTAATTTTTCATTTTATCTGCATATAATAATAATAATAATAATAATAATAATAATAATAATAATAATAATGTATTTTATTTTTTCAAAAATTGGATACAAAAAACAATATCTATACATACGTTACTGACATAATATATCCTAAATAATAATAAGAATACAAATGTATGTATTGATTTTGTATAGTATCAAATAACAATTATAATGTATAATTTACAAAATAATATGACATTAACTATAGTGTTGTCTGTCAGATTGGCAAATACGATTTACTAATTTTTGATTATTTATTTAAATATATATTTTTTTTTTTCATTATATTTTTTTTGTTTATTATAATATTCAATATAAAAAGTTTTAACATTAAATGAATTCATTAATAATTAAGTTTCTATAATTCAAAACTTCTTCCAAATATAAATAAAGAATGGAGTAGTTTTGGCCATTCATTTGTATGTAAAAATCTGTTTTCGTTAACTGTACCTTTCCAAAGTAAAAGAGTCTAATTTTTTTGTAAATTGGGCATATTGCTACAAGGTGGAAAGTATTTTCGGCTTCATCCAAGTTACAAATTGTGCAATTTCCGTTTGTATTTTCTTTAAAAGCACGAGCATTAATATCTAGAAGCCCGCCTCTTCCCTTGAAAATTAATGATATGACTTTAGTGTGGTATTCATCATTAAAATATAAATTGTTTGCTGAGTATTCAAGACGACAATATTCATCATGAAACTGTGACATTCGAGCCATTTCAACGTTTTTTTCCCAAAATATATCTTTTAGTTTTTCGATAACAGACTTATGTTTCACATTCCAGTCAATATTTTGAGAATAAAAGTTCAATTCTATTCCTGCATCATTAAACAATTTAATCCAATCATTTACCCAGAATGTTGACTCTTGAATTGTTTCTTCTGCTAGTATTTTTGGAAGCCGGTTTCTCGGATAACTAAATACTTTCCGAATATACTCAAAATGTAAATTGAGAGTATATATAAACATTTTATTGATCCCAGTTTCGAGATGCAACATGTAATTGGGAGTGTTTTTGGGTAGAAATAGCATTTTTTTAAGGAAGAAGCGTAAAAGTTTTTCCACCTCATCATGTTCACACTGACCCCAAACAGGTGCTGAGTAGCACATGATAGATCTCGAAGCTGCCTCAAAAATTTTTAGCTTATTGCTTTGAGATATATTTTGATTATTAATAAAAGATGACCATGTGGAATTGATTGCATTTTTTGAACTAATAAGCTTTTTTTCAAGGTGTTTCTTGTACTTTAGGTTATAGGTTAAAAGTACACCGAGGTATTGGTATTCATTTACTACTTCTACTTCTGATTCATTAAGGTACCATTTTTGTTCAAGTGGACGGCGTGCACCCTTTCGGAAAACCATACATTTCGATTTTGATAGATTAATAATTAACTTCCACAATGTGCAGTATTCTGCCAGCTTATTAATCATGGTTTGTAATTCTTGTGGGCTTTCTGCCAAAAGAACCAGGTCATCAGCATAAAGTAAAACTTTTATCCTAGAACCACAGATTTCAACACCCCCAGAGAGTTCATTGCTCAAATCATTTAAATACAGTGCAAACAATATTGGGCTTAATTTACATCCCTGCTTTACACCTTGACGCACACTAAAGAATTCAGAAAATGAGCTACCGTCCCATATAGCTGACTCAGTATCACTGTATAGGATTTTCAGAATCCTTATAATTTTATTTGACATACCAAAGGATCTCAATTTATAGAAAAGGGCATTTCTTGGTATCGTGTCAAAGGCTGATTTAAAATCAACGAAAAAAGTGAAAACCTTCTTATTTTGTTTAAATTTTAAGTGAACAATGCTATTCAGATTGAAAATATTATCAACAGTTGAGTAACCTTTACGAAAACCGGCTTGATACTCATTGAGCACATGATTTTCTTCCAACCAATCATTGATACGATTTAGCAGGACACTTGTAAATAATTTATAAAGAGTATCCGATAGAGATAAACCTCTGTAATTTGATACTTCGCTTACATCGCCTTTTTTAAAAATGGGAATAATTATCGACTGATGAAATGATGTAGGTATCTGTTCTGTTTTTCCTTATATATAGTAAAAACAAAATACAGACTAATTCGATTTATTTTTGGTTTGCAGATAATGAGTAACTAAATATTGAGTAACAAAAAAAAAAACTGCTTCTATAGTCACTCAAAATGTTACTCTCATTTTCACTAACTTGCATTTCTTTGTTTATTGGCTAAAAATTTAAACGAAAGGAAATGCTAGATATATACATAAAATAGCGCGATGAACGCTATCGCCAAAGTTCGTCGCATCACATCGCTTCGGTTTGTCCGGGGCTTTAAGACATACCTAACAATCTAATAAAGTTTGCTCATCGGTCAGTCCACTCCTGGAAATAATGACATGTTTTTTCATGTTTTGTGAAGTTTATTGCAAATTGTTTCAAAATTTTATGTGAATTGAATCTTCAATTCGTTGGACTTTCAATTTGTAGAAATAAAAAGTTCAATTACCATCGTCTAACAAACATGGAGCTCAGAGCTCTTATACCCCTGTGCAATGCATTTATTTATTTTATATTCAATTTCAATAAAGAATAACTTGGGACATTTATGAGTCACATGGAACCAAGAATGGGAATAGGTTTTGTGGACGCTCAGGCATTAACTATAGGTACCTATCTATATAACCAATTCGATGTAATACATACATATTTATTCGCTGCGTGCAGATACAGATACGATGTTGGCCTAAACGATTGCTCCTTTCGATTTATGGTCCCTCACAAAACAAAAACAAGTTGTTGTTATGGACGGTTTATGAATCAACGACGATGTTCATTGCTCAGCAATGCAAGCCAATACTTAAAGGCATAGCATAGGAGAGTAGAGTATTACCTCTATAACCTATACCCATGCCGAAAGTCGAAGGAGGCCCCGCATTTCGGACCAAAAAACTCACCAATGGGATATAATTTATGGTATGACTAAATTAAATAATAGTACCTACGTTTTCTTCTCGTTTCGTTTAGCCGAAGCTGAAAAAATGCTTAATTGGCCATTTTATTTTCTGACTTTGGTGGAGCGATTTGCTGTGCGCTGAGCCGCCGTGTATATTTGTCCTTATTGCAAGCAGTGAAACGAAGTTGATTAAAGACTCACAAGTCTAGCAATTGGACTTAAATTTAAAAATCAGGTAAAAATATGTTTAAGCATTTTATAAATCGCCGATATTTATAAATGAATAATTTTAATTTTATCTGAAATAAATATTTTGGAATTTATGATTGCGTTTGGTGATTTAAATTTTGATTTACCTATTCATAATCTTTTGATTAATTGCAGTCCAGAAGGTTTTTGTATATAATTTATTTCCTTTATATATCTAGGCACCATTCATACATACATTATCTACCTATACTCGAATTGATGACATTTTCTATTTATGCGATGGTTTTAAATGATTTATTGGAATTCCTTGCAAATTTTATTATTATTATTATTTTAGATTTATTTATGAATCGCTATTTATTATGATATGTTAAATTTGTGCTGATTGCTGATTGCTGATTATTGCTTTTTAATTCACTAAAAATTATAAATGGTTTCGTTTGATATTATGTAGATATATGCACTTAGATATACTAACACGAGGTCAGGATTTTTAAAATTTTTTTTATTAATTTACAATAAAGGCTTTAATTTGATGTCAAGTTCTTTATATGAATAAACGAAGATTGTCAAATCAAAGTGCGATCATCATTCCTCCTTCAGGGTGATTGCATGTTTTAAAATTTAATAAATAAATCTACAAGCTACATAATGTACATATGTATGTACATACATATATTGTTGAATATTTCTAAGTTTTGCTGTGAAAATACTGAGGAAAACATTTTTGGGTTCGCTTTCTCACTTTTTGAAGAAGAAAATTCTCTGAGATCTCATTTTTGTGAACGCGCCTAAAATATCTACCTATGTCTCTAGTTTCTTTATTTTTTTTTGCAATATTATTCAAATAAAAATGTATGATTGCATAAATTTAATTTCGAATTACTTACTTAGATTAAATTCGAAGGAAAATTTTATCTTTAACAACGAGGAAACGTTGTTGGAAAATTTCAAAAAATCTTCAAACTGTATTCAGTTAAAAATGATTTTATTTTTTTTTATTAAGTTCTACCCAAAGCATCCCTATACCTATACATTATTTTTTTTTGTCAGACATTTTGTAGACGTTTGATGTCAAATAATATGTCAAACGGGTGAATTTTTGAATTAATTGATGAAATTTCATAGATATTCAAAAAATAAGGTTTCTGAAGGACTGTTTTTTATTCGTTCAATTCAATTGCAATAAATTGTTGCATTATTTTTTGTGTTTTTCTAAATCTTGATAGGAGCAATATTAAAATCAAAAATAAAACTTATTGACGTAACACGGTAAAACCCGCTTAAGAGAAGCCTGCTTAAAAGAAACCCGCTTAAAAGAAACTTTCGTAGCAGAAAAGCCCGCTTATCTGAAACACTTTTTTCATCCCCGAGCATTTTTCGACCAATTATTTAAAAAACACTTTAGCTTTAGCGCAACTCGCTTAAGTAAAAAACCCGCTTACCTGAAACATATTTTCAGTCAAATTTTATATTTTTCATTGAAAAAAACTCTCTTACCTAAGTAAAAAAAATTACCTAAACGAAAAATTTGCTGAACGCTTTCACTGCTTTTTATGTTTCACCTCCACCATTTTCACCACGAGAATGATGTTTGAATTTGTGATAGGTAGGTATGTCACAGCCATTTTATTTAATCAATCTATTATCTATTTTAAGGCTTACATTTTTTCTGATGGGCAGCTCCAAAAGATGAATTTAATTTTGTCTAGCTTTAAATTTCAGCTTAAATCCGCTTATAGGATTTTTTTTTTAAATTAGTTTTTGTTTTATTTTTTTTGTTCAATATTTTGATATTTAAAACTATTTTTTGCAAAATTATTCACACAAACATTTTGATTTAAAAACTGGTATTCTCTAAAAAAGGTATAACGGACGTTGTAAGTGTTGCCGTTGATTTGAAATTATTTTTTTTTCTATTTTATGAATCGCTAGCCTTTTGGAGCGTTGTATGCAAAACATTCTGTAGGTATATCCTTTGATAGTTGAACCACATGTTATTTTTTTCTTTAAGTTATAAAATAGTATCTGGCACGGTTTTAGCAACATCAGATACCTACTTGCTAGACGTGTTAATAAATATTAAAAGATGCTTGTAGTCAGAATCCAATTAGACAAAAAATAATATAGGTAGGTACTGTTAAAAGGTTATATTTTGAGTCGGCCTTAAATGGTATGAATAAAGTAGTTTTCGAAATTTACAATTTTCTCGAAAACTTAAAGACAAAGAACAGTCTAGTTTTGATTGATCGACTGAAAATTAATAATAGTATATTAAATACCTACCTAAGTATACTTTATGATAAAAAGGTACTAAATAACGTTAAATTTTTAAGAACATGAAGTAGGCAGAGGTGGTACCTACGATTTTAAAAATTGATGTTTAAAAACTATTAATAGGTAAGAACAGATCCTTAAGTTTTCCAAAAAGCTATACCTATCTAGGTACCTACCTATAATACAATATTGAAAGTTTTACCGTCAAACGTCATTCTTACTTTTAGAATTAGGCGTGTTCATAAATATGATAGGTAGGTAGGTACCTACATATATCTACTTAAAATATCCCAGAGAACTAAAAAAAACTGTTCTGAAGTTATGTTACACCAGGCGTGTGTTCCTTTGGGCTGCAGCATCTACTGCCAAAGTAGGTACCTATCTACTTCTGGCTGCATAGTTAACTACTTCTACTTTATGGTCAAAATATTTCAAAGCACTTCAATAATGCAGTAACGAAATGAATCCAAGCAAGAAAGCCATACCATCAGTAAAAAGAATCTAAATACTAAATTATTGTTGTTGATCTTTCTCTAATCCAAAATAAAATACGAATAGATACCTACAAACAACAAAAATTACACTTAGGTTGAGGTTAGGCAAAAAGTAGAAACCTACTAAAAACTATACTTTGCATGGCCCAAAGGAACACACCTAAACTATCGCATCGAGTTTAATTGGGCGATAAACGTTCTTCATTTTCATTGGAATGAACTTCATACAAAACAAAATTAAAAGCACTTCTCACATCCTTATTGAAGAAATTTCTTTTTGTTGCTTATTTTTGATATCTTTAAATTAATTTTTACTAATGTTATGAATTTATTTATAAAACGAAATAATTTGTGTCCTCAAAAATCTCTGATACTTCCTACAATCCTACCTGCCCATCTGATGTTTAATTTTTGACGTTTAACGAACAGAGTATGCAATTGCACAGTAGGTACTCACCCAAATAATTAAAGGGGCGTTAAAAATGTTTTGCTAACCTAATTGCCAACTCTTTGTAAAAGTGATACTTTAATTCTTTCTACCTAAATTTATTTAATTTAAAATCGAATAAAAATCTATGCCAACACCATAACTTTGCTTGTCCATCATCAATTTATTTTCTTTAGCAAAGAATTCCTTCCTATAACACAATTAGGTGTACCTACCTACAACATAGGTTCGTATAATATGTATATGAAATAATGATATGTAGGTATATCTACCTAGGTATTTCATTCTGTAAAAATGTCCCTTTAAACCTGCCTATCTATATCTACATACCTATCTACCTTTGTCTACACTCCGAACGTGCTCCTTTCGAATGAAACTAAGCTGAACCATCTATAAAATGCCAGAAACGCTTTATTTGCTCTGTGCAAGCCAAAATGCCATTTCATTCCCCACTTAATTAACCTGTTCTCAATTTTCAACTCAAATCTAACAGAGAATTCAAAAATATATTACCAATAAGTTGTCGACAGAGAACTTGCAGACTCATTTAACAATTCAATACACAAAAACAAGAACAACTCTAGCTACACCAACTACCAAGAGCAAAAGAAAAAAAAAAAAGAAACATTATTGCAACTTGCAAGTAATTGCAACCCTTGCAATAATGTGTGTGCAAGCTGAAGCTCCCACAACGCAGCAATTGTATTCAAACACACGCACCATGTCTGTCAATGATGGAGAACGAGAGGAATATTTATTTGACCCCTCCCCTTAATCCAAATAAATCCCAACTTATGTATGACTTCCCCCTCCGTCTTCGGGTAAAACGACCGACGAGCAACCCATTGTACACAACACGTTCAAAACGAGATAAGGAAACATTAAGCCAACTGGAAATATCCCTTTAATTAACAATTTGCAGTGAGCAGGAGAACATCACTGTTTGCAGGAAAAAAGGACAACATAAGATACATCAGAAAATAGTACAAAAATTAAAAAGAGACAGAAAGAGGACCGAGAAAGGTCTAATTGGAAATACTCACACATTCAAAGTCAAACCAGTTTTTTTCCTATATAAACGAAAAAGTCAAGTCCATCCCTGATATTATCAAAAATGTTCACGCCCTCTTATTGTTACACACAGCCAGTTGCTCATAGAGGGGAAGTTGCCAGACCACTATTTACATGGCGGTTAACTAACAATACGTTCGCGGCGCCGCCTACCTTCGTTTGTTTGCATTCATAGAAAACGATTTCAGTTAAACGACGCGGTTTGACAACGAATGACGCGGCATCTATAGGGTTCTTCTTATTCGCTCATTTTGAAAATTATGCAAGCGGCGTCGGTCGCATGTTGTACCTAAGATTGTTTGTTAGAATTCGCAAAAACCTGAAGTAATTTTTCCAAAAAAAAAAAAAAAAATTTAAGTGTCAACGGTGATAGTCAACGGATTCGCCATTCTAAATGAAAATACATTAAAAGACGAACTATGACATTTGAGTGCCGTCGGCAAGTTATTTCTTAAAAATTAAATATTTTTAACGGATTCCTCCGATGTGGTTGAGTGTGTTCGATAAATGACAACGTTAGCAACGTCTCGTCTTTTGTTGCCACCGCCGCCACAATTGTTGCCTATTTTGTCCGCCGCGGCTGCGTTGTCGTCGGAAACGTTGGCGCACAAAATGCATCCGGATAAGTTGTTAATGCACGCGCATGGAGTGACAAGTCCACGATTGTGTCCCACGGGTCAGTTGGTCAAAGCAACACCACCACTATCCGTTTCAAGTGACAGTCCGTTGCAATATCCGCCGACAATTGCTGATGACGATGAACTGACGGGTGACATGAACGACGAAGTGGCAAGTGTGTGTGACAGTGAAGATAGTGAGCTGTCAGTTGGACAGGAAAACTGTGATAGAAGTAATAATTTGATATCATCTGCTGATAGTGGGTGTGTATCAAGACCCTCATCGGCAAACGGAAATACCCGACTTACAGAGGAATTAATCGATCCATTTGCAATGGCCGCCCTCCGGATACCTGCAGTAGCAGCATCAAGTGTGCCTATTGTCCGACCAAGTCCTACACGCTTTCAAGAAGAATTCTTGCGAAAATCACACATCTATGCCGAGGAATTGATGAAACAACAAATGCAATTTATGGCTGCAGCGCGAGCCAATGCGTTCTCTTTGCGGCAATCCAGCGCCGCCGAACAGGCAACGGAAAATATCAACAATTTTTCCGGCATCCATTCTCACCTATCAGCGATATCTAAAATGACACAAATGTCACAGATGGCAGCACAAAATGGTGGCGAATCAGCTCTGAGCAAATTGACCGCATTCGGATTGGTCGCGCAATCCGCTTCAAATTCGTCATCGTCTAGTTTGAATCAGCTGCAACAGCAAATGCAAGCTCATCTGCCATTCATGAACAATAACATCCATGAGCCCAGTTTGAAATTTAGCATAGACAATATTTTGAAAGCCGATTTCGGTCGACGAATAACCGATCCACTAAACAAGCTCGGTGGGGGTGGTAATGGCGGAGCGGGTGGCTCATCGCGAGCAAGAAATAGCAAGAGGGCGGACAAAAGCTCATCAGCAACCAGTGCCAAAGTTGTAGGTGGCGTAGGTAATGCGGTCGCTACATCGACAACTGGAACACCAATAGATCTGACAAGCGTTTGTAGCAATGTGGCGGCTTCAGCTACCTCATCGCTAATCAGCAATCATTGCACTAACAGCAATGATTCAACGAGTACAGTATTTAGCAGTAATTATAGTACCCCAGTTAAATCGCCGACCAGTGCGTCCAGTGCAACTACAACTGCCGCATCACCGTCGGAAACAGCGGGAGCTGATAATTCAGCAGAAGCTTGTGGTAGCGGGAATGCCAGTACGAGTTCGGGCAGCGGAAGTGGCGGCACCGGATCAAATGGACCAATAGTGTGGCCAGCGTGGGTTTACTGCACTCGATATAGTGATCGACCTAGTTCAGGTTAGTAAAATTTAAAAAAAAGATAAGATTTCGTGTGAAACGTATAAAAAAAATTACGATGATTTCTAAGCTAAAAATAGTTTTTATTTTATTTTGTAGGTAGGTAGGTAGGAACGGTAAATTTTATTATTCAATTTCAAAGTTAGACTGATAGTATAAATAAACGTTTTATTATCTTTAGACAGCCGTCTCAGTTAAATTAACATTTTTAATTGCTCTCTAATAGTTATTTAACTAAGACAGATCGGTTGTTTAAACCTTGACTAATTTGACACTTTATTTGATTAAATTAAGAATTTTGCTAGCTATTCCGAACTAAGACAGCGTCTTAATATTCTAATATATACGATTGTATACATATTTGAAGAAACTAAAGATTAGAAAATAATTTTCAGAAGAAAGTGTAATAGGTAGGTACCGAAGATCTTTTTGCAAACTCAAACTCTTTGCCTCCTAAAATTGATATGGCATATACCTATGTCACTTACAAAATAAACTTACATTTAATTTTAGACAGGTAGATTAAAGTGAAGGGATTTTTTTTTTCTAAGCTAAATTTCAAATAAAATTTATTTTCTAAACCTTTGCCTATGAACTAGACTTAACAAAAAAAACTAAAGTGAAAACGATAAACTAGACTAACGGAAAATAACAATAAATACCGCAATTGTAATGTCAAGTTCACACTTAATACTAACAAGTTGTTGACACTACATATATAATTTCCAAGACGAGAAAAATAAAAAAAAAAAAATATGCAAAAATGACCAAATGAATAATTTTTCAAACCAAATTAAGCTATAAACTTACAAATGAGTTCTATTTGCATAAAATGTTAAGGTATATTTCTTTTTATAATTAATAATAAAAACATTTGTATGGCAAATAGTAAAGTTGACAGGCAACTTTTGATATTTATGGAATTTATTGTGGTTTTTGAACTTATAATAAATATTGATTTTTTTTCTTACTTTTTCGATTGCGTGGTTGAAAGGTGTTATATTATTTTTTTTTATTTCGTTAAAATTAATTAGGTACCTTCAACATTAATTTGTATGAATTGCAGAATGAAGTTGAAGTAAGTATAGGTAATAGGTATATATGTAGGTAGGCAGTTTATAGGGTTTCATATTAATTTTTGACAAATTAGAATTTTACCTTCTTATACTAATCATATAGCGTTATCGTTTCCAGAGATGATTAGACATGTAGTAGCTCTATAAATTCATAGTGGCACTTTGAATCGCTTGAGGGAAGAACGAAAACAAAATTTAATTTCTTTTCTGATCATATGTGGTATTGTTGAGAAAATTGATGTCATATTATTATTTTTCTAATCCATTGAAGAGAATTACTTACCTATACTAATTATAAAAAACAACAATATTTAAGTTGACGTTCTGAAATAGAATTGTCATTTAGTTAACATTTAAAGCTCAACAATTAAGTAATACACCGACTTGCAGAGTTATTAAAGAATTAGATCATTATTAATAAATGCATTCAGACTACAGGCAGTTCAAATCGCATTTAATATAAAGTTAGTTGCGCAATCGTGCAAAATTTTATTCAATTTATAATACCGCTAATCATTTTTTATTGTGATACTGGGCTTAGAAACAAAATTATTTTGCAAATTTAAAAGAATTTAAACGTGGTACTATCTATTTGACATTTAATTAAAATCACTAAATGCCTATATGTATTTTCTATTTTTAAAGGATCATCATATACGAACTGCCCTATGACTGACATTAACAAAATGCCAAAAATATATGTTTGCTTAATTTTGTCTACGAACTGTCACTGTTTAAGCCGTGTTCAGCTGAAGTTCATTAAGGCTGTGTGTGAATTGGATTGAAATGTTGATTAAATTTTAACCGATATTTAATATTGACATTTCCACATATAGATTCACCTTATTTATATCAAAAAATAAGCTCTGGGTAAAATTTAACGCAATTTTAATCCAACTCACCTTCGGCAACCAAAATATTAATAATATACCGGTTATTGTTAAAAATTGTTTGAAACAAATAAAAATTAGAAAAGTTAGAAAATTTTTTGAGCAAAGAATCATATTTTTAAATTTTAATGAGTTGCTTTAAAATTTCATAAAATGGCTAATAAAACTCTGTCTCTGTCTGAATAACTTTTTTTTTTGCAAAATAATGTAGGTATGTATTATATATTATTAATTTAATTTTAAATTAATTGAAATTGTAAATTTCTAAGACTGGATATTAAATCACTGAAGCAAAATTTTCATCGATTTAGTACGATGTTAGTATTACGTTTAAAAGAAAATTCTACAACATATTTTTTTTTATTTAACTTAAAATCACCAAATACATTATTTAGCTTTTTAGTAGCATTTACTTTGATAAATTGCACTTTTATATTATTTACAAATGTCAAATAGGGTATGTTTGGTTAGTTTTTTGCATGAACTGCAAAAACGTTTTTAGGAGTGTTCAATTGGAAAGTGTATTAAGAAAATAAGTTTTGGATGATTAAAAAGTGTTTAAAACTAAGAAATCTTCAATAAAGTTAGAAAAATGATTGAAATTGAATTCAAGGGGACAATGAAATTAATAGTATCTAGATATCTATATATAATAGTTTGAATTAGTTTCCGAAGTGAATTCAAAGCCTTTGAAAAAAAAATGAGGTGCATATACCTACATATAAAATACATATATGTATTAGCTTATGATTAATTTAGTTCCAATTTGAATAAGAATTCATTATCTTTGATTTTTAATATTCCTATTTCTTTTTCTCTTTTGCAATGTGTATATATATACTTGTTTCCAAATATAGTAGAAAAATATTTAAATATGGCGCCAGTTATAGTATAGCTATAATTGGAAACCATCATAAATAAAAAATTTAATTTGGAGACTTCTAGAAACCGCAAAATCAATTATTATTTTGATGCTAAATTAAAATGTATCACTTAAATTAATATATCAGTCAAATAAAATTTATGGAATGATGTCTTTTTTACTCAAATAAAAATAATCGAAAATGTCAATTATACTCGTATTCAATATTCTTATTACACAATTAAAAAGATAATTCCTTCCCTATCTATAATTCCTACAAAAAATTAAATAAAAATAATTATAATAATATAACATACACTAAACAAAATGAATTTTGATAAATAAATTATTAAAATTAAATTAATAAATTAAAATTTTTTTGGGAAAGGCAAAATTCAAGATGCAGGGCATACACAATTAATTTTGACGCGGCTTTATAAAGTAAAAAAAAAAACCTTTTTGCCGCTGAGCCGCAAAGGCCACAAACAACGAAAACTATAGGTACTTTACAGATTAACTGTTCCTGTTTTGAAAATTTGCAGATATATCGACTTTAGCTCTAAAGGACCAGAGGCGTTAGCTACAGCAGCGGCGCGGTATAAGCCGTATATCAATGATACGGTAACCCATACATACAACCTACAAAGTGTGTAAGAAAATTTTAATCGAGTTGAATACGAAACATAATGTCAATTATTTAAAATATACCAGTATTACCAATTTTGTTGCTTTAAAATCCTATATAAAATTGATTTAAGGGAACTTGCCGAAGTATTGCTAATTGAATTAAATAGTCCCGTTTCTAGTTTTTCGGAATTTATCGAATGCAGTGAAAATTTCCGAAAAACTATAGAAGCAAGACTATTGAATTATAAATATTTTTGAAAAGTATTTTAGTTTATTTTGTAGAAGAAAAAAAAAACGCTTATAAGGCTGTGTTACATTAAGGAAAAAGGGCTACCACAAAGATTAAAGTTAGTTGTGTTTTTTTCTAATCCCGGCGACAATTGGTTGAAAAAACACTACAACGGGGATTAGCGACGCCATCACAGAAACAAAGTGGGGTTTTAATGCAAATTATCGATAGCAAGTATAATTCATGCAGTCGGTATAGGTAGCATTGTATTTTTGTGCGTTTAAGTTTAGTCCCGAAAATTCTCTTGGACCTGGATTTAAGGTTAGCCCGCACGGAATTAATTGTTGTTGGATTTAACATGTAAATTGTTAAGTTTTTTTTCATTTAATTCCCTCAGTAATTGGAAAAAAAAACCACCTATCATCAACATAGTTTTCTAAAAGAAAAAAAAATATACCCACTCGTAACTTAAAAAATTGCCTAGACAAAATGCATATAGATTTTAGAAAATACATTAAGAATCGACAGTTCCTTCTTATTAAGGTTCTTTATAATTGAACAATCATATGGAGCACAATCTATAACACAAAAGTCTTGTAACAACCTATACTTGACCATTTTTCCTTCTTACTCATTGGCAAAACAAGAAACAAAACCCAATATCAAACAATTCGAAAACTTCCAAAAGAAATGGCCATAAATCTTAACCACATAACCATTTTACAAGGGCTAAAGCTTTGTGTCGTGTTGAATGTCAAAAACCGCGTTAGTACCTTAAACCTCCTATATATGTATCTATGATAAGTATATGTATGTTCGACTACATGTTCGCCCCAGAATTATCTATTTAACATACATTCTTAAAATACTCGGACTTTGTCAGCGAGTTGTAGTACAGTTATAATACTAAAGTTGTAAGTCAGTAAATTAAGTGTCTAATAGGTTTTCATCCTTTGGAAGAAAAATATCAACCCGCCCTGGTTTGAATTTGGCTTACTTATTCTATATTGTAGATTGTAGGTATATTGCGAGCTCTCCCTTTTTTGTTGTTGTTGTTGAAAAAAAGGGGTTGACAATTTGTTATTCATACAACAATGGGGGAACTTATATGGTTTATACAGCTGACAATGAGTGTGTAAGAACATACATAGTTTCAAAAAGTAATTATGGGAATCTGGGGAAAGGTTTGTTCAACAACCGCAACATACTTTTTTTTATATAAATGGGGTAAACCAAGTTAGAGACAAAATATGGAATAGGTAGGTTTTTTGGGAAAAGAATTTTTAGTAGCTATGTAACTGTAGGTAGGTATAATGTTTATATGTATAGTAACTGTAACAAATATATGGCTTTTAGGTAAGTTTGTTATGGTTTAATAATTATGAGTAGGTTAGGTTTAGCTAAGTAATAGGTATAAGAGTTATTTGTTTTGCTTCATGTTTCAGGAATTTCTTTTTAAGGATACAACTCTAGGACTTCGACTTATACATGAAAGATATTTATGTATATTTTTATATTATGAAGAGTGGGATAATATTATTATTCAATGTTGGATAATTCTGTTTGACAGACATTTTTTAATTCAGTGATATATTTATGTATGAATGATTTAATACCTAGTTATTTTTTTGGCAGTGTAAAATTCTATAAAATTTATTATAACATCTAATCACATAGTTTTTTTTTCGAAAAATCACCGACAATCCTTCATTTTTTTTATAACAATAAAATAGCGTTGTTCTTTCATGTAGTAGCCCGTGGCGTAATGGTAAGTGCGTTGAACTGTTACGCCGCCGAAGGTCTTGGGTACGATTCCCAGCCTATGCTTCCTAAAAACAGAAATGATTTTCACAGGTTACTGCCTCTTGCGAGGAATTGCCAAATCCTCCAAGAGTATCTCTTGTCATGAAAACGTCAAGAGTTGTAAGACACTCGGCCCTAGTTCTACACGAGCTGTCGCGCTGACTAATTTATTTAATTTTTATTTATTTTGTTCTTTCGCTCCATTTTTGATAACCCTCAACTATCAACTGATGTCAGCTATCAAGCTGTTTTTTTTTTTTTTACCAATACTTTTACCGGTGTGAAATTCAAATATTGCTTGAATTTTGAGACACCCTTCATAATTTTTTATTTCCAGATTCCAGGCATTAACCAAAACTGTCAATTGTTACAAATTGTTACAGATTTTTTTAAATCCAGGTCCACACTTCACAAAATATGTAGTTTTGGTCGAAAGAGAGCATTCAATAGAGAGGAAAACATTTCCTCTTCTTAAAAACTTCCAAGAAATTTCTTTGAGCAGAAATGAGTTTAGTTCTGTCAAAATGCCAATTTCCCTAAGGGTTGGAAATCGTGGGATTTTTTAAAATAAAGCAACTTGTTTTGAATGCAAAAGTGGAACTATAAAAAGAGGGATTTAAAAAACGGTATTATAAAAAAACAGGTCTATATAAAATGCGGGATATCGAACTCAAGCTAAACAAATAATTACCAATTTCAAAACGCGGGTATTGACCAACAAATTAATATTAAAATGCTACAATGCAAGAAGTTCGAAATGCCGTTATTTTGAATATTAGTAAAACACTGAACGAACTATTGATGTTTCGTGCAACAAATTAGAATTTAATAGATAGAAAAATTAGTTGATTAGGCCAAAAAGTGGCCACGAAAATAATTGACGTCAAAGTGGTTTAAAAAACTTTCAAGCTACATGTTGTTTGAAAAATTTCACTTAACGATTGCAATTGTTATAACTTTTCACACCGAACCAATATTTTTCCGAGTCTGTTAACTGAACCCTAAAAATTCAGAAAGTGCAAGCTGGATACCCCCTTTTATGAGAGGATCTACTATAGGTGGAATTTTCCGCTGATACTTTCACTTTCCTACCATTAAAATTTCAATAATCAGATTGAACCTAGCCCCCTCTTTCGATGATTTTCTACATATTTATGTTATCAACTCCTTAAAGTTTAACTGTCAAATCAATGTTTTTTTTTTTTTTTTAAATTCAAATTCACAATTTAAGCATGAACAACAACGCCCCATAGGAATATTCAACCATCATCAGAATAACCCCACAAGGTGTACCCAAAAATGTACTAAATTATAAAAACTGGTACTCAAACTAACACTTACCGAGTGCGTTCAAATGCGCCGCCGCCGGACCTCTCCATCTTATGACTTTTTGTGGTATGATCACATTAAAAATTACCCCATAAACAAACTGATTACAAGTAACGGCGCTATTTGGCACACAGATAGCATTAAGTAATCAATATTCGTAAATCGCTTAAATCGTTAATGCTTTTCGATAACGATGTTTGCCTGTGTTGTGTTTTTTTTTTAGTGTGTGTATCATCGACTTAAAGCCAAATCGTATTAACATTTATGCTCACATTCAAGCCGAATTTAAAAGGATATATCCAAATTGTAAAAAAAAAAATATATAAATAAAAATAGACAAAACATCATTTCGGGCCAGTAATTGATGCCAATAGAGTTGTTAGCTTTCGCAGTTGTGTCTTGCAAGTTAGCAACGAACATTTTCCTCGACCATCAGATTATAAGACCGGGACGAGACCAAAAACTATATAACTAACCAAACTTAAACCCAACAACGAGACGGTCGAAGCATTATATATAGTACCAGAGAACAGACAGTGCAAGACCATGTCCGACCATGTCATGAGAGAGGTTTCAGCTGTTTATGGAAAAGTAGCCATAGAGAGCAGTGCTACCGACCAATAGATAACCATCCGCCAGGAGAGTGAAATAAGTATGCGATCTTTATGGTCTAACAACAGTTGTTGTACCTTATATACGAAAATAGCCGAATCAAGCCAAATGAAGTTGGCAGCTTAAGTAGTCACTCTGTCGTCGTCCTCGTCGTAAGTATAATCGAAAAGCTGATACGATACTACACTTATAGGTAAGAAATAGTATAGACTTAACTTGCTCTGGGGAGCAGTAGCAGTAGCAACACACATGTGCTTGTTAGCACAAAATGGAGTGCAACTGTAAACATAACACACTATACACTAATTTACCCAGGGCCGTAGTAAGCAATAAAGAGCATCTGTAAGCTAATTTTTCCAAATGGGGCTCTGGGTTCTTTATGTATTTATTTAATTTTAACAAATACTTTTCTTTTTTTTAAATAAATAAAAGTTAAGGTTTTGTTTATTCTAAAAATAAAAGCTTTTTTTAAATTACTAAGCAATTGCAATTTGATCAATCAGAATTTTTATGTCTTCGCAAATAAAAATTTTGTGTTCAAATTTATATTCAATTTAAATTTTGTATATGTTAGATAAACTATGCGACAGAAATCTACTACAATTAGTAGAAAATTGCGAAACTTTAAAGCTTTGGTTATTTACCTAAACAATTGCTATCATTTGCGAATAAAATTAGAATGATTGCTAATCTTTTTCAAACAGTTTAGCTTTTACTTTTTTCTAACCAACGACGTGAATTATGCTGCTGCATAAATTAAATAAACTAAACTTTAAACACCTCGTCTAACTTTAGACAGCCGTCTTACTCCAGAAGGTTATACAAATATTTGTCAGTACTGACTTAGAACTACCTAAATTACAATCCAATTGGTTGTACATCGTTGAAGTGAAAAGCTTTAACTCAATTTTTGTTATTATTAGGCGTATTTCAGTGAGTCCTGTTTAAAGCATAATTAGTAAAAGCTTTCCAACACAATAATGTGGAACAAATTGGATTATATAAAAATCTATATTGGTTCAAAGTATTCATTAAAGTTATATTTGGTGAGATAAAAAAGATAAGAGTGGTTGACAGTCATTTATTAAATTATTCCCCCATAGTTTGCATCAAAACTCAAAACGGAAATTTCTCAAAAGCTTCCAAAAACACAAAAACAAGAAATCTCTTTGACACAACTCACGGTAAAACTCCTAACGATTTGATTTGTTTCCAATTTGGGAATGCCCTCGGCTGTCATGGAGGAGTCATGCGGTCATGGAGGAGTTTATGAAATTTCGGAGAGGATTAAAACAACAATTCATATTAGAATGTCAGTAGTTTAATATACAGGCGCTACTAATTTCAGAAAAGCTCCCGCATGAGTATTATATTTTTCTTGTAACTAGTTTATTCCAAAAGAAAGCTTTTTTCAAACTTCGAATTTTAAAAGAAACGCTTGGGGCCCTAGCCAGTAGCCTCTTTGTCTTTTAAATATTCCGGCACTGGAATTAATGGCCGATTAGTAGCAGTGGCGGCGGCGGCGGCGGCGGCACAAGCTATTAAATTTCTCCTTTGGGGCTACCAATTCAATTGCGATCAAAAACTGCAATGAAAAGTGATAGTCGTAGATATATAAACTGCTGGCTGACTTAGTTTGGGACTCTTTGGTTCCGAGGAATTTCGTGGACATATTATATATGTACATTTATAAATATGTAGGTATATTATGTTTAGACAACATCACAAGACAGAAAAATCGTTGCAATTGTAGTTAATAATATAACTGCCCTGTAGAGTCAACAATTTGTGGACGACTTGCCTTAAAATGAGAACTGATTACCACTGCATATGGCCAAACTTATAACGTAGTGATACAGATGGTGAAATTAATTTTTTGTCACTTTTATATGTCGAGTCGATTACGATAAACGTTTAGTTTGTCAACTGAAATTCAACCTTAAATTCAGTGTTTTACAAATGAAAGATATATATATAAATGTAGTGTAGAGTATTTAGGCCTCTCGAGGGTGTGTTGCGAAGAGTTAGATACTCTGTGCGGAATCCGTGTTATTGGTTGCCTTTAAAAGTCAAAAGAGAGATGCCGTTTTTTGGTGTTATTGCAATTGCCATCAGCATGCGAATTAAGTTCTCTAATGGGCTATTTGTCCAAGAGTTGTTGATTCTGTGATTTCATTAGGTGTGTGACTATGTATATATCTATAACGTGCGAGGCTTTTGATTTTGCAAATAAGTTGCATATTTTCGCACTTTTTAAGATCACCAAGCAGAATTTGTAATTAAGTGAAAGGAATTACTAATTGAAGTCTTTTTTTTTGTTTTGTTCGTTAATTAAATTCAATGAGAGAAACACTTACGGTTAAAGTATCTACTATGGTGTATTTATTTCATTAATATTTGTTACCTCTTTTTGTATGTGTAGGTAGGTATGTGTATATGGTTAAACTTGTGGTTTGGCGACTTATACGAAAACGATGTAACTGGGCAGCTTATATGGGAAAATATTGGCAAGGCAATTAATTTATAAATGTGAAAAAATTGTAATTGGTTTGTTGTAATATATACATACATACCTACAACATCCTATATAGTGTACACTTAGCAATATTTATTTTTTTTTGTCATAATTTTATTGCCTTTTGGTCAATAGACCTTTTCTCATTGGTGGACACAGGAATTAATGGAAGGATGATGCTAAAATTGCTAAGTTCACAAAGAAAAGGAACCCTTTTGAGTATTCTATAAAAGTTTTTTTTTAGCTTCTTAGTTAACTGCAACTTGTATATGCTTTTACAGTAGGTACTTACCTCAAAATAAACGAGACCTGTCAAATCGACTGTCACTGTCAAAGAAATCAGTGTTGCCAATTTAAAGTTCTCCACTTCTATAGAAATCACCAATTACAAACTACCTAAAAGTTTTTGGTAAAATTTACAGTTATTCCAGAAGATGTGTTTTTTTTTTTAAATCGGTATATAGATATTTTCAAGAAAAGAAACTTTTCATTAACAGTTACATATTTAAATATTATAGGCTTGCCTTTGTTTTTAGAAGTAAGAAATAATTTTCAAATAATCTTCTAAAGAATCATTTTAAACTCTAACCAAGTTTAAAGAAGATCAGCGTATTGGAACTAATTTTTTTTTTTTCAAATTTCTATAATCTTAACGGCATATTTCAAATTTTTTTTCAAAAATTTTCGGAAATTGGAAATAAGACCCACGTCAATAAAGCCCGGGGGGGGGGGGGGTTATTTCCAAAATAAAAGGAAATAACAGTCGCCGGTTTTTTTTTCTTTTTCGAGTGGCAATAAGACACACCACAAAAAAGCATTAAGACCCGCTGATGTTATTGCTTTTCTGAAATGGCATTAAGACCCATACTTATCTAAAGTGTGATTCAATAACCCTTTATATTTTATACTGTTGTCCAAAAGAAAACTGTTGACATTGGCGCCTGTCTGACGACTGAACATAGGTATACCCTAAGCGGAGCAACGGAGTTACGTGAGCGGGACTTAAAATCCTTGGAACCCGAGAAGCTTGCCACCCAAGGTAGGTACTGTTGTCCAAGAAAACTGTAAACAAAGTCCAACATCGTTTTTTGTTCTTTACTGAATGAGTTTTTTCCCTATATTCATCGAACTGAAACCTATAAAAACAAAAACAGTGATTTTTCCCCACAGCTTTTGCTTACATTAAAAAAGCCCGCGGGTGTTATTTCCTATTACTTTGGGAAATAAGACCTGCAGGCTTAATTTTCGTGGGGCTTATTGCACACTGCACTTTACGGATATACTTATTTCTCACATTTATATTTGAGTATACTCGTTCTTATCCACTTTTTTGGCGAATGCTAAAATCGAGATGGTTGAGAAAATTCAAAAACTTTTTTGAAATACTGGATGAAAAAATACAAGGGTTTTGAATTTAGCTGTTCGCAAAAGTCTAAAGTATATAATATTCAATCGGCGTACAATCATATCAAGAGGCTTCCACAATTTAACCATTTTTAACCGATTTTTCTTAATTCCTATATTCCTCAGAGAGTAAAACTGTATAGCCGAAAGTTGCTTGCCTCCCAACATTCTGCCTACCAATGTTTAACAGCGAAGTCTTCTTTATATATATGTATTAAGGTAACGTCAACTTAAACCCTCTTCTTCAAAAATTGTGTTCCAATTTATTTGTTGTTCAATTTCTAGTGCAGCACAAGAATCTGAGAAAATAATAAGTTAATTTCAATTTCATTCATATAAAACTTAACAAGCATGTTTATCATAACGGCGAGGTGTCAAATATCGTTTAGGAGTTTCCGCGAAACCATCAAAACACTTTGCACGTTTTATCGCGCCTGTGCAATGCAAGGTAAAGGCAAAGCAAAGGCAAACTGACTAACTGAGCTGAACACGTCCGACATGAAATTGATGAATGAATTTATTTTGGTAATCGGACAGGATTTTAAAAGGCTTTCATATACATATATGTATTTATTTATAATCGCGTTTATTTTCTCACCTTAAACTGGTTAGTTATATGTACCTACTGACAACTGATTCTAGTTATATACCGAAATTATGTCTTACTGTGTGGCCTGCATATACATTTTTATATTTTTTTAATAAAAATATTAATAAAATACCGCATTTCACTTTAGTTCCATGTTAATTGAATATTCAAAACACCTCACAAAATTAAAGCGAATCAGATAAATTGCAGTGATTTCTGACACGATAACAATTCTTTAAGAAAAAAATAAATAAATATATACAATGTATTTAGATGTGAATACATTTTGTTGGATATACATATGTATGCACCCAAACGCCAAAATGCAAATATTGCTCATAAAAAGTCAACAACGAAAGTTATACTTAACGATTTGTTTTAATCACGTTTTGCACAGCATGATGTGGTCAAACAGCACATTTTTATCCGTTTGAAATTGCTATAACGACCCCATCACTACCTATATATAGAGCCTGGATAACCAGAATGCTGACCTACAATTAATCACTGGCTGTTGGAAAATTTTTGATGTAAGTTGGTCAGTTTAAAGATTTTAATGACCAATTGTTTTTTTTTTTTCTGGAGGTAACAATTAATTGACGTGACAAAAAAAAAAAGACTTACATTGTTGTAGGTATAAGAATAACTTTGCTAACAAGAATATTTAAGTTAAGTAGAACTGTAGATGTAAAATAGCCCAAGATCCCAGGGCCGGCAGACTTTTGTTATTTTATCAAAGCCAAGATTTGTTCTGTGAATGGAAACAGATACACGGAAAAGAATGAATTAAAAGAATAATTAAATGCAAAGAATCACGTCGTAATTGGTTGGCTGAAATTGAAAACCCAGCTAAGTTCATTCTTATTTTTATCATTGCAGATAATTTTATAAACTTCAGAGAAAATACAAATAATCATAAAATCTATCTATGTAAGACACAAATTTCATACACTCATACATTATAGGTATAAGTGTTTTTCGTGTATTTTTGAATTAAATCAGGGTTGCCATGCACCCGCGTCTGGTTAAGATTAGGCAGCTCATGTTTTTTTTAATAAATAGAAGGATTTTAAAGCTTTTAAGCTTGAACCTAATGAAATTCTAAACACTAAAACGAAAGATTTTTTTTTATATATTTATATTTAATTAAATCAGGGTTGCCTCGTCTTTGAACCTTGTTTTATTAATTTTCTAAAAATCATCATGTTATCCTTCAGTTTTGTAAAACATATTCAAATTTGACCAAAACAAAAATTTGTAATGAAAAATGAACATTTCGATTTGTTTTGTTCAACCAGGGTTTTTTTAATGTTTCAGAATTCTTTGAGTTGCCAAGTGCATGCGACCATTTTCAAAGTGGTAACCCTAGATTATTGTTTTTAGTACAATTTAATTTTTCATTTTTCACCAACTTTTGATAAAATCCATGAGTCATTAGTCTTCCTGAAAAAAATGCAGTGCCTCTCAAATAGAATTCCCAAGACCAGGCGACTATTTTAAATAAGATAACCCTGTACTTACTTTTCTAAAGCTCTAAATTTTGAGTTTGGGTTTTTTTTTTTTTTTTCTTTTGTTTACCTACATTTGGCGTGTTGTCTTGGGGCCAATTCATCACAATAATCAAACCCATCGTTGTTACAAAATGTTATCACTACCCTTTCAGCTTTATGACAAGCATGCAAATCACCCACGCCACATTAAAAAAAAAAGATAACTCATACAGAAAATTAAATAAAATCACCGATCTTAATTTTAAGTCATTGATAGACAAACAAATAAATTCCATAATAATGATCTCTATTTTTTTTTTCATAACAAATTGTTTCATTCGATAACTCAGAAAATTTAACGTTTCCATACAAACTATCGACAGCAACATGACAATTAGCGTCGGTAATACAGTTTTTATCAGGATTATAGTTAAATTTTTAAAATTATCTGCTCTTAGCTAAGTCTATATGGACTTAAGTTGTTGTCAAATAATTGTGCTCCGTGATTTCGTATTTTTCGTCCAATTTTATATGGACTTGCAGAAAACTGCGCCTATTGCTACTGTAAAATTTAAAAACAATGCGTTTCAGGTTTTTGCCAAAAAAAAATTACATAGCCAAAATATGGATTTAAAGTTTTTTTTTTACAAAATTACTCTATTTCTCCCGTATATCTCGTTAATTCCTCAACCGATCTTGTTAAAATAAGTTTGATGTATTTTTGCAACATTTGTATTTACTTGGTTCCTTCAAAAACCTTGATTCGTACTTCATCGTTCATTCGCTGAGTCTCTTACCTTTTAAACAGATTTTTTGAAGCCTAATCGCTTGGTTTTAGCTAAGTTATTTGGTTAACTAGTTGAAAAAAAATCAACAAAAAATCAACAAGGGAAATTTGAGAATCCCTTTTCAATTTTTATGAGGTAGATCTTGATAAAAAAAAAATCACCACGAATGCAATTATTTTTATTCCAAGCGATTCAAATACTATAAATATTTTTTTAGATTTATCAATGTTGCTTTTTTATCAGTGTTGATTTATCACGGTGTTTTTCTCTTAGTGTACAGCTACTTAAAAAATTGTTAAGTATAGATATATGTTGAAATTTGTATCCTTAATATTTACATTTACACGTCACTGTATATTCATTAACTCTTTCTTCTTGCATGTTGCACATATTATACTTATACGTATCTACATATGTATACACAAGCCTACCTATTTATTCATCAAAGTCTCTCAACATTGTATAGTTGAGACTCTTTTTTTATTTTCTCCGCCATTGGTTTTTTTTTTCTGTGGTTTGGTGAACAAACAAATAAAGAAAGAAAAAAAAAAACGACTGATCGTATTGTTAATCACTTAATGAAACAGAATACTTGACGTGTAGCAAAGCCACAAACTCGAGTCAAGACTTGCGGCTTCTTCCACCCAATCTGATCTGTGCTGTGGGAAACTGACTATATATGTTATTTCATCATCATCATCATCATCGTCATCACCGTCATAATCGAACCATTCTTTTAGCCATAAAAGTCAAAGAGACCAAGCCAGCAAAGTCATCCAAACCAGCACAGCGCACCAGAGCTTCTGTCAATCTTTGGAGGTGTAACTTAAGATATTTTTATATTGACGGTGGTGTGCTGGGTGATGCTGACAGAAAACTATGATGGGAAGCTTAACATTGTTGCAACTCTACTCAAGCTGAAGCTGCTGTGCTTCCACAACTTGACTTGATTTACTGAGTGTTGCAGTTCGTTTAGAGAGACCGAATGTTGATATCACTGTAACTGTAATTGATTGATCATAACCTGTTGCCATGTCAACATTTCAATTCTTACCACAAAAACAAATCGAGAGCATACATATATATGTGCTTGTGAGTAAGGTATATCTGTTATTATAGACCTTTATGACTGAAAATGCAATCGATGGTATCTTGTATCTTGTATCTTCGAATTGCATTCAGAGAAATTGACCGCGAGTATATTGGTAGGTTGGTATAGGTAGGTATTCGTTTTTCGGCTTTTATCATTCGATAATGTTAATTGATTTTACTTAAAATGAAGATCAATAAGAAATATTAACTATAAAGATATTTAACTAATCTTAGTTTTTAGTCGTTAATAATTTTTGAAGGTGCTTAATAAATAGGTACATACATAGGTACTCATTGTTTCAAACGCTCATACAAGTGATGGCACACGAAAATAAAAGTCGTACCTACAGTAGGTATAGGTAAAAAAAATCCCTACATTTTCCCTAACACCCACAAAATGCATAAAAGCTGAAATCCGATCTTTATTTTCTCACACCTATAAAAATTCTAATATCTTAACAATCCGTGCTTTTTTCTGTACGGTGTATTTTTCAACCCGAAAATCCTTAATGTGTGGCATCACTGACTCAAATTAAATTTTTAGATTAAATTGATTCAATTTTTCCCTCTGTCCATTTTAATTCAATAAATTCCTCACAAAGAAACTTTTTTCCAATCTCCTATGGTACAATTTTTGACAGTTCATCTTTATAACCAAAATTTGACATATAAGGACACCATAATTAATTTAAGTTAACAATGAACATTGAACAGATCTACTACACTTATATGTCAAAAATTAAAATTCGATATTTGTATTTGTTCTTCAAGAAAACCTATAAACATTTCAAATCAAATAAAAAAAATAAAAAAAAAAGAATAAAATTCAAAGTTTTATGTACACAAACTCATCACTATACCACTTGAGGCTATAAGTCGTTTGTAATTCCATTGAAATATAAGTAAAGATAACACAAGGCCTGTTCGTTCGTTGAATACCTATATATGTATAAGAGATGATCTTGTCATTTCCGTTTCTGGTCATTTTACCGGAGCATTATAATAAAACAGAACTACTTGATGGCGCTGTGTTTGCACTGATGATACAAGTGCCAGAGTCAATAAAAATAATATTGTGAAGTGTGAGATGAGATCTCTTATACTCGTGGTAGTAGATATAGTTATGGGATAATTGTGATTCTTGATAAATTGATGTTTTACTGATGTTTTGTCAGAAGATTATATTCTATTTATATGTGTGAGAAGAGATTTTTGCTATATTTATGGATACCTATACAAATATGAGAGGAAAAAGTATATGAGAATGAGTTAGAACAGGGTTGGCAAAACTGTTAGTTTTTAGAAAAAAAAAACTACTTTTGGTACATCTGCTACGTAGTTTAAGTAGCTTATTTAGTTTAACACAGTGAAATGTAGTTAATCGGCGTGTTCAGGAAAATGAGATTTTTGAGATCTTAGCAATCTCAGTTACGTGAACAGAATTCCTTAGCAAAATTTCTCTGATTTGCTGTCAAAACTCTGAGGAAAAAAAATCTTGGATTCGCTTGCTCACCTTTTGAGTGAAAAAAAATCTCTGAGATCTCACTTTTCTGAACGCGCTAAATGAATCATAGCAGACGTAGTATTATCAAATGTCAAATGATCTGTTTGCGGTCAGCTGTCACTTTGAATTTTCAATCTGGCGCTAAAATTTTCAATTTTTTTTAATTGAAATTCCATTATATTTCTGTGTTTTCTAACAAATTGTAAGTGATTTTGTCATTAAATAAGAATCTAGGCGAAATTAAAATAATCTTAAATTTTTAAATCAATTATTTTATAAAACGTTAATCGTTTTAAAAATTCACAGCTTTATTTATAAGATTTTTGAGTAGTTAAACAATGTCTCAATTGTACGAAAAAGTGGTAGAAATTTTTATTTAATTAAATAATAAAATGTTATACTTGTCTAGGTTTAGTGTATTTTTTTTTTAAACTCAATACTTCAGACAATTATATCTGTCAAACAAACTGTCATCTTGCAAACTGTCAGTGATATTCTCCGTGATGACATACAGCCTGGGGCTTCAAAACTTCAAACAAAAAGTTTTGTGGTAGCATTACACTATTCATGCGCATTTGGAACGCATCCCAGATGTTAAGTTAGGTTATATTTACGTGGTCTTCAGCAGATAGTCTTGACAGAATTGGTTGCTCCATTTTGTTACCACAAGAATCTAAAAAAAATGTTTCTTCTTACTCGTTTAACCAATTAGAACTCCTTACAAAGCGTGTGAAAATATGAGAGATGATCGACAGTTAAGGACTGTTTTTGAATTTTTAGAGACAGAGATTTAATGGTTGCTTGGCTATCTGAGAAGATACGGACATCTGTGCTTGATATCACATTTTCTTTAAGCCAAGACAGGACTTCTTTAACCGCCAAAAGTTCCATGTGGAACACGCTACAGTGATTGGAAATACGAAAAAAGATATTTATTTTCAGCCTATCTGAGTACACACCTCTTCGATTACCCAATCTCATCATCAGTCTTTGAATCGTGCGTGTCGGTGTAAAAATGGATCGATTCATCTTCCAAGAACGCCGAGTCCTCCCAGAGAGATCTGGAAGATCAGCGGACGGAGACGTGCGAAGTACTCCGCCAATGCACCGGCAGGCACAGCTTCAGCTTTGGACCTTGCTTAGTTTTTCTCAATTTGTTGTTTAAATAAGGTCATCTAACAAACTGACACACCGTATGTAAGAATCGGTCTGACTGCCGAATTGTATATAGCCATTCGCCAATGAGCAAAATGCGGGTTTGAAGACCCCATTGGCGATAAATATTCGACTTCGTCTGGGAATGTTTTTTTTTTATTATTTGTGTTATTAAGGTCATACTTTGATATTCATTAGAGTCAGCCGTGATTGGCATATGCTTCCTCGAAAGAATTAAAACAACACCCTGTATTTTCAGTACGGTAATAGCAAATCCATTTAACCATCGATTTTTTGGAAATATTTGTCAAATATTTGTGCTGGTTATAAAGCTTCTTTCAATTGTCTTTTCCTTTTTCTTGAAAATAAAATCGATAAACGTGTCGATTAATATCTCGAAAAATCATTCATCAAAACACGCAAGACAACAACATTCGATATTATTATTGACTCATATCACCGAAAACAAGAACTCTATCATCTTGCAGATTAATAGTTTGTTTACCTGATAAGTATGTTATAGCTGCTGTCAAAGTTACTCATGCATCTGTTTTGCAGAAATTCAAATAATGCCAAACCACAGACACATCAATTCATTTTTTAAAAACATTTTACTGTCATAAACCTGCACTCTGACATCACCTATTTGGCCACTTAAATGGCATAGTCAGTGGATCGAAAAAAAAAACAAACAAACAGATCCCCATCAAGGACTCTCATCTTTTTATTATAAAACAAAGAACAAAGAAAAAAAAACTAAAGTTTTATGACAGAAGAAACCGTTTTAACTTTCAAAATCTGAAATGCAAATCCACCTTACTCGCATATAACAAAGGAAATTGATTGTTCAATTAAATTTTGTTTTGAAAACAAAACATTTGTTGCGGGATTGGGACTTGGGATAGCGATTAAGACTTGGAAGACATAAAAACGATTTTTGCTCGAAAACATCTGTTCATTGACGAAGTAATAATATTTATTAAATATTTTGATTCGATTACCCTGATTTTTGTCCGACAGAGTCAAAGGGCCCCCTCGCTATACAAACATGCATAGAATCAATCCGAAAGAAGTACTTGAGTCCTTCATCAATCATATGATATGGATGGGGCTCCCCGGGAAACCTTGATGTTTATACCATTTGAATATAAGCAAATACTCTCCGTTGTTATCCAGAGTGCTAGTGCTGGAGGCTGTGTCACTGTGCATGGCTTGATGGGTAGGAGGAAGTATCCCGCAATTGCACATCATGACGGCTGTGCGTTCGGTTTTTTTTTTTTTTTTTGACGGAAGATTTATGCATCTTGGAGGATTATTATTTTATTGCGATAAATTTATTTGCAAAAGGATTGAGATTTTGTGGCAGGCGAAAGAGCGAAGAGACTTCCAAGTTTTAATTGAGTTTGCGTGTGTGCGATGGAATGGACAAGGGATATTAAGTGCGCAGATGGTTGAAGGCCGAATCATATTACTGACCGAACAGGACAGGACAAGACCAGGGCAGAGTCTTGGTATATTCCATTCAAGCTTCAAAAAGTACATACATTTAGTATAGCGGACCATCTTGCTGATGATGATGATGGATCAACTACATGACAATTTATTGCATGACATTCGTTTGCATTCCTCAAAAAGTCTATATTATAAAGATACTCGGCTTTGGCTCTAAACCTGAAGATGGGATTGAAGAAGTTGACCTCATGACCGGTTCCAATGAGTTTTGCGGTCAGATTGTTTGTGTTTGCTTTATAGTGTCGTAGAACTATTTGTTGTTCATACGGATGACAGATACAACCCTTGGGGTATATATTTTGTCGTCTTGGGATGTTTAAGGAGCACACACATATTTTTGTGGTTTGGATTTTTTTCAATTGATGCATGTATTTAATGTCATATTAAATTTTTTGGTTAAGCAAGTATGTACATCTTTAAACTGGGATTGTCTATATAGTCAGGATATAGGGTCGTGGGAATATCCATTTTATATGAGAAAGGGATAACAAAATTCCTCATATATGTGATTAGATTGGAATGACAGGTGTATTCGAGGGTGTACAAAGTTGATTGATCTGAATATATTTTCGTAATATACATATATTCTCATTTGTTGGGGCATGATTCGAACTCCCTGACTGATTAATTTCTAACCAAAAATAAAACTTGAGAAATAAATTTTATAGAAAACTAGCGGAACCTGGAAAACGTTGTATCAAAAAAACTTGCCTATTTTAATGATAAATTATTAGTTTTCGAGAAGTAAAAAAACTTAGACAAAGCAAATGTTTATTTTTTTTTTATTTTTTTTTATCTTTGCAGCTTATTTTAGAACTAACTTCATTTATGGGAACTTGAATATTAAATAAAAACTTGATGGGGTTTGTGCTTCAAATTAGCATTTAAAAGGCTACAAATTCAGACAAAAAAATCTTTGAAATTATCATTTAAAAATAAAGTTTTGTCTACCATTTCCTGGTCTCATTTCAATAAAATAATGTAAAGGCATTTATGTATATAGTAAAAGTTAGAAAATAATGGAAAGATATTAGAATTTAAAAAGCTTAAATTTTTCACAAAATAAGAATTGATATTTTCCACTGCTAACTTCATTTTTATTTTATCGGAAATTTAATTATTAAAACAAAAATGTTGGCAGAGTGTGTGTCTAACCAAGTGATCCGTATTGTAAATCATAAACAAAGGTGTAATATTAGTTATATTATACAATCTTTACCTACTTATTTTATTTAACTTTTTGCGGATTTTTTACTAAAATTTTGTTTTTCTTTTCTTTGCAGGTGAGTGATCAAATAGATAACTTTTAGTTTAAATACTATATGGTTTGTTTTCATATACATATTAAAAGTATAATTAAAAAAACTTACATATATACCTATTAGAAAATATACATAGTTATGTAGTTAATAAAAATTAAATTTTCAAATTCATAAAATTTTACTTATACAAAAAAACGCTTTATTTAAAATCCTTTTAAATTTTAAATATTTAAATATTTTTTGTTTCATCATTGCAAAAAAAGGCGATGAATATTACTATATTATTATTATTAAAAGGTCAAACTTTTAGAGAATTCTGACAAAGCTAAACAATTGGAGAGCTTATATGTAGACATTCACATAAGCTCTACAATTGTTTAGCTTTGTAGACATACACATACATGCTCTCCAATTGTTTAGCTTTTTGGATCAGAGCTTATGTTTTCCTGGTGAAAGGGTGTTTAAAAAGGTGAAAGTGGGTGTAATTACTTTTTTTTGTAAATATCTCGAAATTTATCAGATTTAAAATTTTTTAAAGTATGAAAATCAAAATTGGAGCTCCTGCTATTTTTTACAAAAAAGATTCTAGTACTTTTTCTGCAATAATTTTTGACGACAATTTGCATACGTTTTTCTCAAAATGTCTTGTATTTATATCTACCTAAAAGCGTCACAATTTTGTTTGTGCAGAATTTCTTAAGATATAATTTTTGCCATAGCATTTCTTCTAAATTCAGCAATTTACCGAAAAAAAACTAAGATTTTCATTCCACAAAAATTTGGAAATGAAAATTTCGACCGGAAAAGTCGTAAAATCGTGAAAACCCGAAATTGTATATGTAATTGTTTGTGCTGATGGTGGCGATATCTGAAAAATCCATTTTGTATGAGAATGAGGAGAAAGTATTGATTCTAAAGGAAAGACAATCACTACGCCAATTGTCAATCGGCTAATTTTGTTCTGAAAGATCGTTGACAGACTTATCTGAAACCCCGATAAATTTTATTTTCACTTTTTAAAATGCTAAAATTGATGAAAAATTTCCGTGCGAAGCTTGGTGGAGCAGCTAGTTTAAAGAATAAAAATTCCTAATTCTCTTTTAAAACCAGCCATACTATGTGGAATATAATTGCACATTATTTTATTTATAGACGTTTTAAAAAGAAGCGACAAAAGTTTTACTTCACGGTACCTCATAGAATCAAACTTCATTTATCAAACACCCATTGAAGCCAAAACACAACAGAATGCCCTTAAACTTCACGCACAATAATCATCAAATCAAAATGTAGGCCACTCCAATATGATGCGCGTTATAATAAAATGTTGTTGGTGTAAACATTTTGTCAAACATGTCAATCTTCTGTCTCATGTCTCATCACATTCAATATAAATATAATGTTATTGACATTTTTAAAATTCAAATTTCATTTATCTTCATAAAATATAATTGAAAATCAATAAGAAGCCGCACAATCAGTTTAGTTTTTTTTTTTTTTTGTTTTGTTTGTTTGTTGATCTCTGGTTGATGCTGTTTCAACTGTCAACGTTTCAATATTCAAACATTTAAAAGCGTCTTTTTGCCGATTGCCGCACAAGGAGTGTTTCTGGTTTTCATCCTGATGATGGTGTGGTGATTCCATCTACATCGTCAGTACCCCATCCAAAGAGAGTGTATTTCAATTTCAATGATCATGCAATGCGTGAATATACATATATCTATATGTATAGGAAATATAACATACCTGGAGTATATGTATATAGAGGATAGATGAATGGCCAATGTGAACCAATTAACTTTTCACAAACATTTCATCAACTAATGGAAATTTTCTTTGAAGCCAGGCGCACGCAAGTTTTATACAAAGTGAAAACGATTTAAATTTTTTTGTTTACGTAATAATTCCAAACTAATGAATCAGAGCAAATTAACTTTTATGAATATCTACAATATCTATACAATACCTACTTACTTATATATGTACCTACAAAGGGAAAGAGTTAGAACAATTTTAATAAGGGAAGTTTTGAAATAAGTATAATTTAGCGTAATTTATATGCGTTAGATCAGTCAGTGCCGGTAGCAGTCAGTTTGACAGCATAAGGCGCCACTGAAATACGAAAATTGTATATGGTACTAGTTAACTTCTGAACTCTTGAACAGTATCGATAATTTTTGACAATCAATGCCTTTTAAATTAGTTTGATAAAAATCGATAAAGCATCAACGATAAATCGAGAATATAGTCACAAATCACAAAGGGACTAATGACAGTATTCGTCATCCCACTAGAGGGAGCTCTACAATTTTCATAATAATAATAGGCTGGAAAATTACTTTTTCTTTTCAGACACGACAGAAATACGTCTCAAAAGGGGTTCCTATATTTTTTTAGACGCATACAACTTTAAGCCCGGCAAGACAACGAAATCATAAACGAAAATGTTGTTCTGCTTTCTGAGCGAATTTTATAATTGTAGTAGATTATTTGGGGGAATATCCCATCTTTTTCGCACGAAATCAATTGCCCGAAAATGTGTGCGAAAACATGACTTCTGAGTTGTTTTGTTCATTCTTATTCTTACATTGTTCGTTAATTTATTGGGTGTTGGGTTTTTAAATTTTTTTTTTATTGCAATTTGTGCAACTCTCCACATGAGTATTGATTTGGCTCAAATATGACTTATATCGGAAAAGGACAATTTTCAAGCGTTATTTTAGCTTATGGTGAAATGGCACAGATAAATCTTTCAACTGTCAAATTAACTGTCATCAGAATCAGTGTTGCCAGTAAAAACAATTAGAATCTATAGAAAAATACCCTTTATTAGATATTTATATTTATTTATATAAAAACCTTCAACACTTTATATTCTTTCTAAGGAGGAGTCCTAAAAGCAGTTTTTCTTTTCCCTAAAAAAAAAAAAAAAAAACAAACAAACCTTGGATGAGAACTAAAATAATTTCTATGATATGTATTTACTTCCCTCTCAAAACTGTATTTATTTTCAGAGAGTAATTTAGTAATTTAGCAGACAGTAAGACCTATGACAATAAATGTTAAAAATGTCAAGCTAAATATTTTTTGCGAATAGACTTATTTCTCAGGCGAATGAATTGGATTAAATTGATTTAAAATCTATAGCGAGTAAATGGGGGGAAGGGGAAGAAGGGGCGTTAGCAGGTTAAATATGCCAAAATTTAGTTTGGTGCTTTTGACTTGAGGAACAATAAAGTCCAGCCTGTTACAAATTATAGGTGATGTCAAAACCTATACTATTTTGTGCAGAATTTTAACCTGTCATTTGATTAAAAAAGTGATATTCATCAAGCAATTTAGAAAAAATTCCCTTTCCAGTTTCCAGTCCACCCAGAAAAGCCTTGGTCCAATCTCCAATGTATGAATATTTTGTAAGAAATGCTTGACACATAAAAATAGAACTCGCTCCATCAAAATTGGACCTTCTCGGAAATTTTATTTTTATAAAATTAAATAACTTTAAAGCTCTTTACTAAAATGTTCTTAGTTTTAAACACTTTTGTAACTAGGATCATACTAAACCTATTTTCTTAATAAACCATATCATCTGAACACGCCGAAAACTAGTGACAGTTCATGCAAAAAAGTAAGGAAACATACCTACTATTTTCACATTTTTAATTGTCAAAGTGACATTTGGAGTTAGTATGATACGAAAAAGATGTAAAATCGACATTTAGTGATTGTAACTTTAGTAATATGTCAAAAATATAGTACGATGTTAATTCATTTTAATTTTTTTTTAACCAAATTTCTTTAACTTTAACTTCGTGCTAAATCGTCTAAAATTTTACACAATTCTTAATATTCTTCAAAACCGCCAGATTTCTTTATCCAATTTGGCAAAGACACAGCCAGCAACTCAGTAAAATATGTATCTCAAAAGCAATACTTCTTTGAAGTAAGAAAAGCAGATGACTTTGCAACCACAATAATCGATATCAACTGATGAAATTATTTTATAACAAAAATGTCAAAAGATTTGCTTACCAGAAATGAAATAAGAAGGCTTCATATATGCACTTCAACTTGACATCGAGTCATCATCATCGAGTTGTCATATCGATTTATCAATTAGATGTCACATTTTCAGGGTAAATTATATCATCACAAAGGAAAAGAAAAAAAGTATCCGATTCCTTGAAACAATTGTCACTCAGCCATGCCAAGTCATGATGGTACGGGTTTGACGGCACAACGAGAATTATTTCTCATTTGCTAAGATAAGATATCCCAGTCCCAGCTCCAGATCTTGGATCTTCCTTCCTAACCAACATATACGAAACGAACTCGACTGTATAGCCTTTGACTTACCATGATTGTTTATAAGTCTCCTGATTTGTTTCAATCTTGCGTTGCTGTTGCTATTTTGCTGGGCCGCAATAAAAATGCGGTTGCAACAACTTGACCGCAAATATCTCACAATTCCAGTTTGTTGAAAGGCAGGAACCAGGAGTGGTGTGTTGTATGCAACGACAACGATGACGACTATATGACGACGACGACGTTGTCGTTGATGACAACGACACGGCGACAGACGTTCCTCTCTTCTTGGTGTGGTATGATACGACTGCTGCCTTGGCTTCTGATCTCGGATATGTTTATGTAGTCAGCCTGTAGCAAAGAGCCAGCGAGCGAGCGAGCGATTCCCTTCATTCCTTTTGCACCACCACCATCCGCCAGCTGAGCCCCTGAATCTGGATCTGATCTGTCACATTGGAGAATGCTGCGAAGCGAGAGTGATTGACAAAATGTTGGTTTCACCGCGTGTTGCAGATATAGAAGCGTTTGGGTTTCTATCTATCCATGCATTGAATTATTGAGACCACTCTATCGGCAATCGCCAGCATCATCATCATCGTCATCATCATCTCTTTGGGTTTATCGCTGTGGTTATCCGATATGGTGGAGCTATATAATATTGGAGATACTGGCTCTTTAGCTAGCATATATTGTTGCAGCTCAGTCCAAGCTCCAAGCCCTCTTATTTTGTTTTCGGATCGTGCGTATAGTTATTTGCTTTTGTGGTCGGCTTACATCATATTACAAGGAACGTGTGACTAAAATTGCAACTTTGTTGCAAATTGCCTGCACTCTTCGGGCCCGCTCGGGTGTTATTAAATTGTTGTTGGTTGCGTGGTTGGTTGTTTGGTTGGTTAGTGCAACATTTCCATGTCCATGTTCGTCGTTGGTGAGCCTTGGTACTGATTGAGTGCGAAATGCGAATGTAATCTGTCACATTGAATTGAAATTTTGTGGTGTATGCTTTGCATCTCAGACTCTGAGAGTTGTGGTGGTGTAAGGTCGCGTGGCACCTCCAGGCCCCCTTTTTTCACTATCAAATTATACTTTATAGGTGCTAAAGTACAAAAGATCATACATTATTCTTAAGGAATATTCTTATGAGGTTGAGTTCTTTGCGGCTTGTTTTAAAAGGATATTGTAGAATATTCAAGAATCTAGAAAATGTAATCGATAAGATGTTGAGTGAAGAATGAAGATGAATCGGTTTGTTTTATACATTGATTTTTTTATACAGGGTTTTGAGACTCGAAATAAATTTAAGTAGCATTCAAATTCCAATAAAACAAATTAATTTATTCAAATAAAAAGTGGCTTGCTGCCAATATCCAAAATTTGGTCCCTCGACCCGGATAATTTTGCAAAATGAAGAATCCGGTTTGAAAGAAAGCTATATCTGTGACTCTGGAATGTCAATAAGATGCCTTATGTTTTAGCAGAAAGTATCTACAGAGGGATCTTTGTCAAAGCACTTCGACATATTTCAGGTAAACACCGCGATACTGACCTAAGAAATAGTAAAAACTGTGCTTATAGCCCAGGAAAACTTGACATAGTTAAATTTTAATGCAGAGCTTTATTTCTATGTCTTTAAGCTTTTCTACGGAATACTCTAAGTTTGAACCAGGTCTAGTGGGATTTAAAAGGATTGATATTTATGTAAGTATCTTGAATTTTTTTTTTTTGAAAAAGTAATTGTGGCTTGTACGATTCTACAAAAAAAAATATCTTGACATCTTTTTTGTGAGAGCAAAAGAATTTGTGAAATACATGCACAAAAGTTATAATATCAGTTGTTTGTTTAAATGCACTTTTTCACATCACCGTGATGTGCTCGTTTGCGCACATTTTTCTAAAAAATTCTTAAATCTTATGGAAAAAGTGTCATACCTAATCTTTTTTTATAAAATTTTATAAAATACAATTTTTTTCTTGACATTTCTTCCAAAAAACTGATAGTTCTCTAGAAACTTACAAAAGACTAAAATAATCAAATCAAAAGTCTTGGTCCAACTTAAGGATACTTTTGAGGAAATGCTTAACGGATACAAATAAAGCTTTCCACTAAAGTTCAGTCTCTTCGGAATTTGTTTTGAATTAACACTCTAATATTCCCGGCTATGAGATGACTGCGTCATGTATAGAGCGAATGGACACTTATAATCTGTTTCAGAAAGTCTTTGAGTCATTCTCCGAGGAGGGATGGCAAAGCAAAGGAAGACCGTGATTCAGGTTGCACAAATAACTGTTAGGAACATAAAACAATTTGACGTCCGGAGCTATAGACAGCTAGCCAGAGACCGATCGAGGGAATATAAGGCTTTTCTTGACTTGATATATGCTTTGGTTCCAACTTTTTCAAGGCATTACAAATTGCGAATAACTTTGGGAAGTGAATTGACCCACAGTGCATTATTTATAGCGACTTTTTTCATAGAATTGTTTCTTCAACTTAACGTTTTTGTTGGAATGCATCTTATTATAAACGACACTTAATACAGTCACGCTCATTCAAATTATGCCTTTAACTAAGGGTAATGCTTTGTATATATTTTGTTGTTTTGTTTGTCACGTTTTTTGTTTGGAAAATTCAAGGCCTTGAGAAGAAAAAATGCTGTAGATTTTTTAGAGTCTACCTATATATACAAACAACCATTAAACTTGACACCGTAACAACCAACACCCACCTCGAAGTGCCTTTTGGATGCAATGTCAATTTCATATAAACATATCGTTCACGCTTTCAATAATTAAAATTAAGAGCACGATGTGTCATTTCGCAGCATTATAATTTTTTTTATTTTGTACATATATATTTCAAGACCACAATTTCCGCACGTTGAGTGATCCTGTCATAAGAATCCATCTACAACTCTTACCCAGACCTATATAGAACAAACAAACTGACAGATATCTTCTGCGAAAGACATTTTACGAGAACAAAAAAAAAATAACAACAATTCGCCACCCGCATCGCCGCCGCCAACTGGGGAGAACAAAATGATGATTTTCCCTTAAACTCATAAAATATATATTACAACAACTCTAGCACCAGATTTTACCCTCTCCACCAACAACATGCCACATACATCTTTTTGCATGCTAAACTTCCACAAAACCATAAATCATCTAGAATAACGTCGAAGTAGGTCCGCCACATTATTGTCATTAGGAAGGAAGTACGCCAACTTGATTGCTGTCAAGTTTTTCTTTTTTAAACCTCTAAGATCTGTAATTTTTTTTTTTTTTGATAGATATCCTACTTTATGCCGATCGAGAGGAAAGAGACATAACAAAAATCTTGACCATCAAGAGGAATGACAAAAAGGAACGATAAATGAGGCTATAAAAACCTTGCGCGCATTCTTATACGAATTCAGGCGCCACGATGGCTTAATTAAGTCATCAACTATAGAACAGGACTAATTGGAGATTCTGTGTGCCTGATCATCAGCATCAGCAGCAATATCACTGCGATCATCATCATCAGCGTATCGGGACAAAGCAGAGCACCGATAACCTGACCATAAGTCAGAAAAGACACAGGCGATTGCCTTGGAGAGGTCGTTCAGTCGATCTGCTGGACACAAATTGAGTCCAGCGTCGTCGTTATACTCCCTTCCTCTCTTACACGATCATCAAGATCGATTAATTAAATGGTCATTATATGATAATGTCATGTTAGGCAAATGTCATTCGGCCCTAAGACAAATGCGAGTGGCTCCTTTTGTAGAAGAAAACAAACCAGTGGATCTTCTTAACTTCCAAAGCCTGCAAATCCTCCACCAAATGTCACATTGACACTAAAAAAAAATAAAATAATAATACCTAAGTATCTATGGTTAAAGTATCTGTGTAATGTTGGCGGGCGCTTCGCTCTCTCGCACTCGCCGCTTGAAGATTCGCGTTGGGTGGTCTTGACTCTCAGAATGTGTGGTCTTTATTAATAAAAAACAAAAAATAAAATAAAACAAGACGAAGAAAGAATCTGAAGACTGTGAGATAAAAGATGTATTTCCTCTGGGTTGAATGTCGTATATAGCTCGTAGATAGTTTATTTTATTCCCATCTCGAGAAAAAGGGAGAAAGAAAATGTATCTATAGTAGTCGGTGCGTTTTGTATTTTATGTATAATTGGCTCAGTCTTTGAATCAATCAAAGTATCTTTTTCTTATTGCTCTGCGCGTGTATAAATTAAACATTTATTTGATATTTTTTTTTTCAATATCGTCATCAGATACTTTTATGAGGTAACTGAATACGCATGATATCGTCATATAAAAGCACATTAGCCTTTGGTTCTTGTTTTATTTTATTTTCTTTATGATTTTGCGAAATTAATCGAACCAGTCACTGCGCCTTTTCCCCTTAATTGTTTGATTTTGTTTGTTTAATTTTAACCTTAATTTGTTCACTAATGAACTCATCAACAACATTTTGCCTTCGGGCAGAGAGAAACTTGTTGATTTTTTTTTTCTTGTGTTTATAATCATAAGAAGCCGATGGCATCAGTGACTCATGTCGCATGCCAAGGCTATGTTGGTACTTGTTTTTTGCACCGTCATCGCAAAAATAGCTGACACAAGACTTTAAATGAGTTATAGTCTTAAGGTGAATATGTTGTTTTTTTTTAATATTTATCTTTTAGTTAATCATTTATATTAGCCTATTTTTAAATTCTGGTTTTAAATAATAAACTTTTTTTTTAACTGGCGCCCAATGTGAGATATTACTTTTTTTTATTGTATCATTTATTGGAGAAGATTTGATTTATTGAAAAGCTTTGGAATTGGTTTGAATTAACTTTTAACATGAATATCAATAATGGTCTTATATTATATTGCACAAATGTTGCTCGTTTTCAGTTTGACTACTATTAATTTGTTTGTGTGTTTTTTTTCTTTAAGTTTATTAATTGGATTCTTAGTTTATGATGCCTTTGAATTAAGAAAATAAAATAAATTAAAAAAAAAAAATGTTTAACTGGCGCCCAACGTGAATTTTGTTTGACTATAAATGCTGGCAAACAATGTTTACTCGATTAAATTTGTTCTAAAGTTGTTTTTTTTTTCGGATTTTTCAAAGAAAGTTTTCTTTGTCTAGCAATAGGTACTTTAAACAATAAGATTCCTAGGTGCCCTGAGTTAAGCTTTAACATGAGGAATTTGGAAAGGTTTCTTCTTTATTTATTATAAGACGAATTAATCGGATAAAAATCTGCTTCTGTGTTCGGAACACGATAACGTAGTGAAATAAGAACTGTACTAAGAAACCACTAATAAACATAAGTATGTTTATCTTAGATTTTTTCAAAGCACCAAGAAATTGACGGTTTTCGACCAATTTTTTAATATAAGATCTATTTATTTTAATTTTCTTCATTAGAAAACGAAGAAATGAAGATGAAAAATAGCAAGAACAAGATAAAACTCGCTTAGGGGTATGAATATAGGCAAAAATATTTAAATACTATATTGATTCTGTTATTTATTTTAACTGGCGCCCAACGAAAAGCTACGCAATATTATTAAAATATAGACAATATTAAAATTATTCGTATTTTAGTCTTGAACGGGCTGGATAAAACTCACTTGGGATATTAATAATATAGGCAACAATATTTAAATACGCTATTGATCCTGTAATTTTCCTTGACTGGCGCCCAACGAAAGCTACGCAATAGATTAAAGTGATGTTATTATAATAATTTGTTCTTTAGTCGTGCAAGGGCTTGGGGTGTGGATATAACTTGCTTGGGGTGTGGATATAACAATATCCAAATATGATATCGATTTAATAATATACTTTAAATGGCGCCCAACGAAATTCTTAAAATAATTTCTCCTTTAGTATTTGAATACAGTGAAGTTAGAAATTGCGCTATGTATTTTAATAAAAAAAAATATTTGTGTTTTGCATTCTGCCTTTGATTCTTTTACTTAATTCGAAAAAGGCCAACATTTTTTATTTAATTTTCTTATCTGGCGCCCAACGGTAGAGTTATTAAAAGTATGTCAAATGTATTAATTGAACTTCTTTTAGAGGCATCATTTATCTGATTTTACTTCTTGTTCATGTTGTGTTTTCTTCATTTTATTAATATTAAAAAAAAATTGTGAAAGTTTTATCTTCAAACTACATCTGAATAACTGAACTGCTTCCAATTAAATTTGGATATTTTTTCTTATAATTTAAAGGAATTGTGGGTAAACAATTTTTTTTTTAATTTCGATTGATTTGATTATCTTCTGAAAAATTCTTAAAAAACTCATAACAAATAAAATATATGATGACAACTAAAAAACCAAAAAAACTCAAAAAACCTTTTGAGTGATTAGCGTTAATTTTCTCCTTTTCTTTGTAAACACACGTTGTTTTATAAATTACATAATTCAGACAAATGTATAAAGCGGATGTTCTTTATACATTTTTCAGTTAACTTAAAAAGTGGCGCCCAATGTGAAGAACTTATCTGTATTTATACAAAACTAAGATACATCAAATCTATATTTACAAAATTTTTGTATCTTTATAATTCATGTTATAAATCTTAATTAAATACATCTTTAAAATCATAGAACATCATTTAATTGTTTTGTTTGCCCAATTACATTATACATTACATTCACATTTCCATTACATTTTTTTTGTTGATAAACTTGTACTTTTGTGGTGCTTACACTTTAATTAAAAGTGAAAGGTCGTCTCGTCGCGACGGAACACCCAAAGTATCTTGTCAAGATCATGGATATACTGGCAAAAGCGAAACTCTGATGACATTACACATCGCAACATGCACCATCTATCAACTGACAACCGACAAACATTTCAAAAAAAAAAAAAAAAAAAAACAAACATACTCTCACATTGTTAGCTTATATAGTTTGTTGGTCGGTTGGAGGGAGGGAAGTCGCGAATACATAAGAAGAAGAAGAAGCTTCATAGTAGACATATTTACACGCGCGTTATGCCGCGTTCGAGGTCGAACTGTTGGATTGGGGCTGTTGGCGCAGGGATCGGGACTGAAACTGGGGGACCAACCTCAGCGTTTTTTCCCTTCTCCACTAATTAACTCATTAACATTTGGTTCCCGCGTCTAAAGAAGTTGTTTGTCGCAGGCTGCAGTCGTATCTTGATGTCGGTCGAAGTTGATGTTGTTGTTGTTGTTTTTGTTTGAGTTTTTCGCCTCATTACAACTACTGCCGCTTTCAAAGAACATGATGTTGAGCTGTGCTGTGCTCGTCCATTTCAAAACAGTTCTTTGGGTGTTCCTTTGCCTTTCTCAATGCGGAGATCAAAAATGACAACAAACATCACTCTCGATTTTTTTTCTTTCGTGTGATGTTGTTGTTGCTCAGCTTTTATACTGTAGCAACAACACATACGGTGTGGAAGCACAGGCAATCAGAGGTTGTAAATTAATAGATAGAAGTAATGGGTGATTTTTTAAGAGGTTTAGAACTTTAAAAAAAAAAAAAACACAAAAAATTCGAAAAAATGAATGAAATATTTATTTGAATCGATAGTTTGAACCTTGCAATTTAATGTTTAAAGATAATTTCATGCAAATGTTGACCGCGGCTGCGTCTCAGGTAGCCCATCCGCTGAGTCCAATTTTGGCATACTCTTTCACACATATCGGCCGGTATCTCACGAATGAATGCATGGATGTTGGCTTCCAGTGCGTCAATCGAAGCGGGCTTGTCCCTATAGACATTAGCCTTGACATACCCCCACAAAAAATAATCTAATGGTGTCAAATCGCACGATCTAGGCGGCCAATTGACCGGCCCGAAACGTGAAATTAACTGTTCACCAAACTCGCCTCGCAATTGCGCCATTGTTTCGCGTGCTGTGTGGCATGTGGCACCGTCTTGTTGAAACCACATATCATGCAAGTCAAGAACTTCCATTTCGGGCAAAAAAAAGTTTGTTATCATCGCTCGGTAGCGTTCACCATTGACAGTAACGCTGCGATTCGCATCATCTTTGAAGAAATATGGCCCAATAATGCCGCCGGCCCATAAACCGCACCAAACAGTGGCTTTTTCGGGATGCATTGGTAGCTGTTGCAATGCTTCTGGCTGATCTTCACTCCAAATGCGGCAATTTTGCTTATTTACGTACCCATTCAACCAAAAATGAGCCTCATCGCAGAATGGAAGCAGCGCGCGATGAACATTTCGAACCGAGCACGAATTTTGATAGTAAAATTCAATAATTTGCAAGCGTTGTTCATTTGTAAGACGATCCATGGTTAAATTGCAAACCAAACTGAAGCTGTTTGACAGTGACACAAGGTACTAAACACACGTCAGCTGTCAAAACCAGTGTTGCCAAAACCAAACCAGCTAAAAAATCACCCGTTAGTTGATAGATCAAGAAAAATATCACAGATGAAATGTATTTTCATTCATTTCCAAAGCTGACAAGTGAATAACTTGGCTAAAATAATTGACACGGCATTTTTAAGGATGACTGTGTCCATTCAATTGTCGTTCAAAGTTCGATGCGATAAAAGTCGATCAAATTAAAAAGATGGTCAATTTTCATTCAAGCTTTACGCATATCTTAAAGTTGTGCCAATATCTTGCAAAAACAAAGCTGATGACATCTTATATTTATCTAAAATTGTCGGTAACCAGCTTTTTAAAAAAATGGTTTATCGACAGACAAACGACATTTGTCGCTCTTTTTAGACTTTTTGCTAATAAAATATGTTTCCTTTTTCCTTCGAACTAATTTGATTGTAAATGTAAAAAATCTGCGAAAGTCACAATAATTATTTTAACAACATCTGTCACCGGTGGGGTTTTTCTTCTATATCATAGGAATGAAAGAAAGATACGCAATCAGATTAAACAAACCTCCTATCAGGCTCCCGTTTGGCTGATGGTCATTGAAGCACGATATACATCAAATAATAGAGTCATCTCGAGAACCATTCTAAATGAATAAAAGAAATAAAAAAAAAACACTCTTTCATACCGTCACACATTTTAAAGTTTGTATATGTATCTGCAGATAAACAGACACAAAACAATTTGCACACATATATGGATGTGGCAACAAGCCAGTCAAACCTTACCCAGGACCGCACACATTTAAATACGATACGGGGGGTCCAATTAAGCACAAATCTGCGCACACTCTATATATGTGGGGGCAAGCTGGATAATAAACTTTAAGCCGCCAACTCGCACTCACCATCAACATAACATATGCATCTGCATACACTCGTATCTCTCTCCTGAGACGACGACGACGTATATCCATCCGTTCGGACAGTTTCAGTCCAATGAATGGAGTGGAAATGGATGGAACATATAAATTCAGCAGCAAAAATAATGATGATCCGATCTATCTGTCATTTACAACTTTCCACAGATATACGCAATAGAATTATCTAATTACGATTTATTCAATTCCAACAAAAACAAAAAGAACGTAAGTTTATCGATCAATCAAAAACATTTCATCAAGGGGCGCGCAAATGTCTACGTGAGGTGGGGTTCTGCGCGCGCCCACTCTAGCTGAATGAATTCCAGTCATCGAACTGAGAAACAGGGTTGCCAGGCTTGTTAGCATGTTTGATATATTTTTTTTTCAAATAGATTTGAAGAGTGAATTTGAGTATTAAGTTACTCTTAAAACAGTAAGCATATTCTACCTGTTTTCAACATTTTGCCAAAACTTAGAAAAGGCGGTACATTTAAAATTAAGCTATGGAGAGATTTAAGAGAGTTTTCGCTGACACGCGATGATCTATGATTTAACTTTACACTAACTTTAACTGGTCGAAAACTTTTACAAATCATTAAGTGTAAACAAGCCCTTAAATTTAAAAGTTTAAAATATTTTAAATATTCTCGTAACAGTCACTCTTCATTTTATTTTATATTTTTCAATTTTTTTAGGTTTTTGTTGAATTTGTTGTTTTTATGTGAAAAATCTCAGTAAATATGAAGTATAAATAAAAGCACAAAGGACAATTTGAAAAAGTGTGATTAAAAGTTCAAACAGTCATTAGACAAGTTCGTTGCAATAAATATCCCTGGCAACCCTAACCTAAGGCCGTGATCCAAGTCACTCACTAATATGATACTTGCATGTCATTTATATATCGGCAACTAATTTGCGTACGTCAAAGTGAACAAAACGGATCGCTTTGCGCGCAGACAGGCGCGCGTGCATTTGAATTGTTGATGTTGTTGTTGTTGTTGTTGTTGATGATGATGATAATGATGATGATGGTTGCTGCGATTGCCCGGTCGCGGCAGCTGCAGTAGCAAAGCGAGCCCACTTGTTGAACTGGCAACATTCAAGCTGTTTCAACGATTGTTTTGCTTTTTTGATCAACCAGCAGTGTAACTCTATTTTGCAATTGATGTGTGATTCAAATGGTTAGATATATACATAGATAGTGTTATTCGCAGAAGACTTTTATAATATAGTAAGCCTTGAATAAGAAGGGTGGGGTATAAAATATTTGCATCATTTTCTTCGATTAGAAAAACGATTGAAATGTTTAAGGCGTTTTCCTTGGATTGGCACGAAGAATAATTAAACTGTGTATTTTATGTCTTCCTGATCTGCTGTCAGTTGGTTCTGTCAAATGAAGTGATATTTCTTGGCGTGGCACTTTGATGATCATCGATCTTGAATTAGTAAATATAAAAACAGTAATGTGGTCATATATAACTAGTAATAACATATCTATTCGATCTTTAGCAAACATTTGTTTTTTTTTTTTTATAAACAGTCATTGCCATAATTGTAGGTATAGAGTTTTTTGGAAACGAATAACACAGGGTGATTCAATAAATATCTATAGTAGCGACAGGGAGACTAAATTATAAGAAGTGAAAACCCATTCCATTCACTTTTCAATTTTAATTTGAAATTGTTACCTGTGTGACAAATTAAAGTTACGGGTGTGATAATTTATGATATAAAGACATTAGGAAAATAAATAAATAAATAAACGAAATTCGAATGAAAAATTATGTTTGTAGAAGTATAGCAAATTCTTACACCAAGTGCCAAAAATTTGTCGTCAATCGTAAAGTCAATTTTTTGTATTAATGAAAAAGATACCTACTAAATATAAATGATGAAGCTATTTCCCTGCACCTTTAGTTCCAATATCTAGAAATAAAAAAGCTCAAAGGGAGTTGAAAACAGAAATATTGAGTTTTGAAATACTTACACATTACGAGTGTGACACACTTGTTACTAAAAATTTCGGTTTAGCTTAATTTTCAAATTGAATAAAATTTTATTTTTTTAAATTCTCGTTTTTATGAAAAAAGAATTGTTCGAAGTAAATAAAATATTTATTTTTGTTACGGGAGTGACACTTACAATTTTATGAATAAATTGCAAATAAAATCAGATCATATTTGTCTCAGTTTTGAACAGATTTTGTTAAGATTGATTTGTTCTTACCTGGAAAACCGTTATGAGATATACCTAGTAGCTAATCGATGCAGATTTGCCTTACTAATTTTTTTTTAGCAAGCTCAGGTGTCCCTCAAGGCAGTCGCTTAGGTCCACTTCTTTTCATTCTTATACTATTAAAGATATTGAAATGGTCATCTAAACTTCCAATATCTTCCCATAATTAATCTGTATTCACGATTCAGACAGTTTGTGACCTTAATATATAATGAGACTATCAGCTCAAATTCATTAAACATACCTAAGCTAATTCAAAACTTGGGTTCGTGAAACAATGATTCAAAAGATTATACTGAACCACCCACCGTACCTATGGATCTAGTAAACTTTTCTCTCGTATGATGTGGATAGTTAATTTGAACATTAACAGTCGCATTTATTAGATTTTTGTCTACTTAGACACTGTCTAACTATTTTCAAATTGGTGGAAATATACTTAATTTTATAAAAAAAAAATATCACATTATTTACGGTTAAGAGAATCTACTCTTGTGTCTGATTTAGGCAACTATAAGACAACAATAAACAAGGTTTTTGAACACATTTTCCAAAGTTAAACAGTTGTCTAAAGTTAGACAACGTTTATAAATAAGACCATAATTGTTTCGACTTCAACTTTTTTATTCTTTGCTTTAAACTCCATCTTCACCAAATAAAAAAATGCCAGCCATACCCACCGGTTCCCTCACTGAAGCCCTTATTTTGAGCCTTGAAGGTGTCAAAAAGGTGCTCATTTACGTCATATCAGCACCGCTCATATTTTGATATATTATTCATTAATGTCAGGCATACCAGAAAAAAAAAATTAGGACGTTTCATTGGGGGCTAATGACATGCTTTAAGGCAAAAATACCTAAAATCACAACTTTTTTCAGTCTTTTGCCTATTTCCTATTTTTTGCCTTTCTGTGGTACTTTTTCCAATAACCTCCCCCCCTACACACTTTACCCCCTCCCCATCAAAAACCAATACCATGGATATTCTCGGGTCTTTTTTCACATGGAAAACGAAACATTTTTGCACAGTTTCATCAATAAAACTTTTATAGATTTTTTTGCAATATGAACCCACTTAACATTTCTCCCTTCTTCCACCCCGAAAAAACATCTTTTTTAATACATATTTTGTTGGGCTCTTTTCATTCTCTCATAATATTTGAAATGATTTTATTATTAAGTTTTAGAAGCAGACGAATTTATTTTTCACTTTGCCAGTACCGTATCAGCGAAAACCTGAAAACCGGGACTCACGGTTAAGATGTGTATCTAAGTAAACATCAAATTAAATATTCAAGTACTGGTTTTACATCACAGAACGCGACAAGTTCGAACTGTCAACCAAATTTCAACCCAAACTCAACTTGATCTTTCGATTTACTTTGAAGTACAAACAAACGTACCCAATATTGAACGTATCCAATTTACATCAACGTATCGTAACGTGTAAGATCACAACATATGTAAGTGTCACAGAAATGTCCACGTTTTTAGCTTACCTTACCGCTGCCGGCAAAGATGTTTACACATCAATAAATCCCCATTAAAATTAAAATAAAAAAAAAAAAATCCAAAGCATAAACGAAGAGTCACATTCCAAAATAAACCCCTTTAGACACAGTTATTTGGTATTCATAATCATATAAGTTCGAAGTTGAACACGTCCCAATAGCTTAAAAAGTTTGTCTAAAAACTTTAGCCTTTTAATCAATGTTGGAAGCACAGATCACACATAAGTAATAATGTAAATGGTTACGACAATGCATTCCAGTACTAATTGGATAAGCCAGTCCAGACTTCTCGATACCTTCATTTAATATTTGTCATTGGTTTTGTTTTGAACTTATAGTTTTTATACCACATTCTTGTATGTTTAAATTCTACTCACTGCTTACTGCTTACTCATAACCACAGAGCCTTTTCTTAAAGCTTGATTAAATAATGTAAACCACCTCTCACAAGTTATACAGCTTAATGTAATCCGGAATTAATTTTACATTTTCCAAGTATTTTGAATTAGCTTTTAGGTATTTCACAAAACCTTTTAAGATTCAATTAGCCTTCAATATAACTCAAGGGAACAAATTAGATTGAATTTTTAGTTTTTTTTTTTTTTCTCAAAACTTTGTTCAACCGATTTTGTCTCTGTCTGCTAAAAAACTCAGTAGAAATACTTGTTTCTAAACTATGCTTGTATTTATTTTTTGTTTCTCTATAGGTGTAAATTTAACTGCCCAATCTTATTTCCCGCAAAGTCTAATAAACTACTATTTTGCTCAACATAAATATTCCGTTACAACTGTCCAATTTTTTTATGACGTTTTAATAGCTTTTCTTCTGAATTAGGTACTAAACTTACACAAAACACTACGGGTAATCTATAGAAAAAAAAGTTCTTATAAATTCAAGCCCTGATGAAGACTATAAGCAGCTTTGATTACTAACAAAATAGGTATAATGAACCAAATTCCCTGTTTCCAAAAACTCTTTATGTCCCATAATATTGGAAGTAAATGAAATTCCTTTCCGTTTTTATTTTTTTTTTTTATTTTTAAGAGATCTCACAAAGAGCCCACCCACTTTGAAATGACAAATTCAAATCATGTTCAACCAAAATAGGGCCCATTAAACTATTCGGTCGGAGATCGGACCTACCGCAGCGCAGAGCAGAGCATACGGTCGCCGCAGTCTTTCAAAATTGATATGCTTCCGATCTTGCGCGCCCGTGGCTAATAGAGGCGTTTTGATGTAAATGCGACTTTTACAAATCATTATAAATGCAAATCGACATGTCAGCCATCCATATTCTCGATTGGATTTTCTTTAAAACAAAAAATAAAACAAAAAAATCCCTTACGGTTCGGATACTCTTGATTCTTGAATTCCATATCCGGGGCCGTTTGTCTTGAGGAGATTAACAACGACACGTTTTGTTTTATTTTATTATATTTTGTATTTTTCATCTTCTTTCTTATTCTGTGTCCCATTCCCATTTATTCTTTGAGTGACCATCGTCATCAAGACCACGTTCAGCTCTATACTCTATACTATACCACCGCACCGTCATCACCATCGACTTAATTAACTTATCAAAGGTTTTATAGCGAGGGACAACTCCTACAAAGAAGGTACATTTTTGAAATTCTCTTCTATACCTTTAGGTTTTGGACCAAGAAGTAAATCGAGAAGATGCGTCCGGTGGCTTGGTTAGTCGTCGTCGGCCGTCGTCTTCGTTGTGCATCCAGGCCAACGATGCCAATCATTCGACCTACATTTAGAAGAGCTGATACCTTTTGGATCTTTTTTGGTTGAGTAAATAAACTCATTAAATAAATATAGGCGCCATATCACTGACCGCAGTCGTTGTCGATTGAAAACCTTTTCTTTTTTTTCGAATTTCGAAAATTCTGCACCCACCTGTGGAATTCCATTCCATTTATGTGTAGGTATATAAGGAATTTCCAGACTCTTGGAAAATCAATTAGAAGATTTCTGGACAAAAGTCTCCGAGTCCAGACCAGGCCTAACAACTATGCTGATGAATTGAAAGTCGGATCACTAATTTCCCAGCAGTGTCTTGATCAAACGGATTTTTTATGCCGATCTTGGAGCATTGCCTTTTTTTCATTTTTTTTTTTAATATAAACACGCCCAATAAGCGATTCACTGAGCTCGATTGAGTTATTTAAAAAGTCTTTCAGTGTGATTACAAAAAAAAAAAAAAAAAAAACCCGAGCGGATGGGATTGAAATGTTATCCGTTTGACAGGTTCTACTGAATCAATTTGTACGTGACGTGCGTATATTGTTATAGTGATGCCCATCACTGGATCACTGCGCAGTGGCACAGAAAATGGGTTATTTTTTTAATTAATTCTAAAGACTCAGCATACTACTTATTATACTTTGGTATAACTATATGTGAAGTACGGTACCGGATTAGAAAAAAAAAAAAAACAGTTATTGAAAGAAAGAAAAACTGTGAATATTAAGATCTCTTTGTGTATAGGGCATTTTATTTGACCTAATAGTAGAAGTTCTCAGAATGACCAGAGTTTTTTTTGACCACTTAAATTTAAAACTCTATAAATTGAAGCTCTTTATTGAAAATCCAGGAGAATTAGCCGAAAAGTAAAAAAAATATGTTTAAATCGAATTAAGCACCTCGAGAACATAAATTTTCTAGACATTAACCGCTTTTTCAGACAAGTTATACAGTGTTATTTAAAATTCGGGGTAAATGGCGCCCAACTAGGACCATAATGCGTCGTTTTAATACCGCATAACTTGTTTCAATTGTTGAAGAAATGGGAATTTTAGAAGCAAATTTTACAGATTAAATAAACTGCTCTATTTTGGCTTGGATTGAGTTAGAAAAATTGAGACTCCACTTATGGAGATCATAAAACCTATAAGGTTGATTAATTGTATGAAATATAAATCATTTCCTTAAGTGTTACCATGACCCGGACATGGAAACCAGATAAGTGCTCCCCTGGGTAAATGTTCATATCTGTTATTGCTGGATCAATATTAAGAGGATGAGGTAGCCGAAAAAATGGTGCTCGACTGTCTGTGAATATATCAGCTTTGGAGTTCCGGTTTGGGTCTTATTTAGATATTTATTTGCATGCTACCTTAATCGTCAGCAATTTAGCTAGAAAAAATACTTGTAAAATTGGGTATAGCCGACCTAGACTTAGACAAATCAAGAGACTCCTGAATTAACACCACCCAACCCGGGGTGGGTGTAAAGGCAAAAGTATACTAAAAGAAGAATTGATTTTTTGTCCTGGAACATCCAATTTTAGAACTTAATTTTTTTGTAAAAGTCATGTGCTAAGAAAAATGTATGATTTCAGAAAAATCGAAAAACAAAGAATAATTTTGGACCAAAAAAGCTTTGTATGTCAAATTAAAAAGTAGTTTTCACGAACTTGCCAAGTCGGAGTAAAGAAGAGTCCGTGCATTAATGAAGGCTGTGGGTAAGAAAATGATTGGAGAACATTTTTAACGGAATGCTCTCTAAACGTCAAAATGTATTTCATATCTGCTATCTGTCAAACTGTAAACTATTTCGAATTCCAACAAAGAAAGGCTCTACCTGCGATATAGCTAGATTTTGTTTGAAATTGTTTGTCCTCAAAAAAATAAAAAAAAAATTAAGCAAAAACATCACATTAAAAGTATTTTTACATATTTTTATATGGGGTGTAGGGTCCCTTCCCTGGACTACATTGCCTATATACGTATATATTCCGGGACTATTTATCGAAGCCTTAAGCTACGCAACTTAATGACTCGAGAATAGAATAAATGGATATATTTTTTATTGAATTAGGCCGGAAACACCGACAGTTAAATGATCCTCCACAGATTTTAATACCATCAACTGACACGTTCCCTTAATTGTTCTGTACTCATAAAAGAATAAAGCAAAACCTCTTTTTTGTTAAAAAAAAGGTTGTTAAATAACTCTATAAAATTTAGTTCATTTTTATAACGTTTCATAAAATCTATATGGACAAAGATTTTTATTGATGAAAATCAAAAAATAAATTATTGTAATCAAACAAAAGAAATTGACCATTAAATAAAAACAAACACATTTTTATTGCATACTTCGTAAGAGAACACAAACATCTGGGATATACCCTATATTGTAGGTACTTCTTTCGAAATGAGAATTATGATTTTTTTTTTTTTATTTTCGATCTATAAAATACAGTTTTTTTTTATCGAAAATGATACGGGTACTAAAAAAAGCATTTTCTACAAATAGTTCTTTATTGATCTTCATTGATTCAAAAATTTAAAGCAACAAATATTTTTCCACTTTTTTTTTTTTTTTTTAATAGGCAGTGAGTATTTTTTTTAAAGTATAAAAAAGAACCAAAATAAATTGATCACTTTTGTCAAGCTAAGCTGTTCCACTTATGGAGATCATAAAACCTATACCTTTATAGATCGAGGCATAAAAGGCCACGGCATGGATAATCAAAAATCACGTCATCCAAAAACCAGTTGCCACCACACAAGACTTCTATGTGATATCTCTCAACTATCCGTTTATAATATTTTTTTTTTTTGTATAAAAGATACACAATCTATGCCGCAACAAAAGATCTTATTAAAAAGATATTCTTCCAATCATCTCACTAATTATCCAAAATTTACATCTCGTAAATAGATAAAATTTTTGATTATGACTCAATTTGGGTTCCCTTTAAAAAAAAAAAAAAAACAAGATACAAAAAAAAAAATACAAGGTGTATCGCTGTATCTGTATCTGAATTTATCTATACCTATCTAACAGACCTACCTGCCGATATCACGCTTATCCAAATTAAATGATCATAAAATCCATTCTGTCGACTCTAATGAACACATCAAACCTTATTTTTTTTTTAATTCCCCCATATACCCGCTTGGGCATCAGATCTGAAAAAATCAAACAACGAACAAAAAAAAATAACCATTGACTGCCGCGCTGCGCCTCCGATGCTGATGATCATGATGATGATGGCCCAGAGGCCCGAAGACCACCCCAGCGATTTTACGGTTCCTAGTGAAGAATTATGCTGGAGGATGATTTGTGAGTTGAAGAAGGCCGAACCTAGAGGCCAACCAGCCAGCCAGTCAGCCCAGACGAAATATTTTTGAATATATATCGCTTTAACTGATCTCGCCCTCTTCGGATGGCCCAAGACAATATGCAAAAATTCAAAAATTCGAAAAAAAAAAACTGAATGAAGATCCGAACTCAAATCCATCTGCGTATATTTGGACTTGCCTATATTATATCTGTGCCAAGAGAGTCAACCTTTTACCTTTGGTTATATATAGATAGTCGACGGACGATGAGGCAGAGACAAGACGCTTTATGCGACGACTCCGACTAGCACTGATGACGATGACGCGACGTGTGTGTTCCTTTTGTTAACAAAAAAAAAAAAAATAAATGAACGTTCACACTATGCCTCCAAATATTTGAAATCAATTCTATCTTAATGAAAGAACTCTCTGATGGAATCGAAAGTTAGCTGATGGAATGGAACGAAGCCCATCATATAAGCTATTGCACCAAGGTTGGCGAAGTTAATTAATTTATGCGGAGGTTAATTAACCTGTAATAGTGCTGGCGGTGTGCGTCCGGTTTGGTCGCTGGTTTGGTCCCCATCATCTATTGTGATGCCCAGAGTTATATAAAACATCATCATTGGGGGGCCATCCGCGGTAGGTATACGGCAGCATAGCCGCACGCCACCAGCACCATCACCACCGGTGGTAGCAGCCCTGGAGACCACCTGTGATCGGCATAAAAGAGATAGGATCGTTTAAAGGGATTATCACAATATTATGGCTATAATATGATGAGCAAAACAAACAAAAAACAAACAACGATCACTATTTATATGAGTGACGTTGAAGGACAGGTCCATTTTATATGAGAAGATTGGGAAGTCAAAGTCAGATGAATGGAGATCAAGATTTGGGTTTGTTTATTATGATGACTTCAATGATTGAAGGTACCTATATATATCAATTTTTAGGCTACGTTTGGGCCCATTATGACCATGATTACAGTGAGTTATTTATTTCACTATTTTTATTAAGATCTGCTGAATTTATACACAAATTCATCAGGGTCCGTCAAATTAAGTGTTACCAGTTTAAAATTTCAACTGCAGTTTATTTTTTATTTTTTAAAGCCTGTTATTTCATAATTTAAGATCCCATCAAAGTGCTAAATAAAAAAAGAAACAATCACTGTTGAATGCTGTCTAAATACGCATCATACAACTGGGGCTGAACACAACCTAAGCGACACAGTCGAAGCACTTCCCAAAAATTATACCATGTATGAAGGTTGAATGTAGGTTTAACAACAAATAAACACTGGAAAATAATAATTAAACGTTGATAGATGTGTTTTAATTTAGAGGTGTTTTATTAGCGATTTTGAAGACTTTTAGCGAACAATAAAAGGTTGATTTTGGTCATCTAACGCCAAATATTCTGGTCCTTCGAGCCGGATGAACCAGCGACCTATACATATCTATAAAGATGTCTTTATCAACAATCAGTCTGGTAGACGGCCTTCGGCCAAACCATTTAAAGACTTGTGTCATCTTAAATTTAAGAAAATGTTATTTGTATTAAATTTTGAAGTCAATAAACTAACTAAACTAACTTATCAAGAATGACGGCTTTAATCTTTTTGGTTAAGGCTTACACACAGCACGAATGAAGCCTTGCGGAGATCCTAAATTTATTTTTAGCAGATTTTAAATTAATCTTGTTAAATCTTCATAGATGACCAACATAGTTTTATGAATCGAACTAACCTAGCATACATATATCGCGCTGAACGAATTCATTCGAAAATCGCATTTTTCAATCCAATTTCGCTTCATAAAAAAAAACCATCTGAATTTTAAAAGATACTGCCAAAGGATTATTCACTTCTAAATCTTTTGTTTTGCGTTGGTAATATTACTAAAGATTTATTCAATCTTAACGAGATTGATTTTTGGTCACGGTGTAAACAAAGCATAACACTTTACGTTGACCTTATGTATGATGTTGGCTTGTGGGTCTTGTGAATGAATGCATTCAAAGACGAACACTCTATTTACCTACACAACTGAATACTACGTTTTCACTGAAATTAAATCCTAGGTAGTGTTTCCACCGCACAAAAAAAAATTAAAAAGTGGATTAACTTTGACATTACCTCTCGAAATGCAAATAGCGTTTCATTTTTTCATCTAAAGTAGAAGTGAGAAGGTATAAATTAGATTCTCGAATATTGTAGGTATTCAACGCAATATGGGAATAGGCGTGTTCGATTTGTAAATTTACATTTCCGAAATGAACTTGTATGGTAAATTGTTGATGTTTGAAGAGGATTAAGGGTAAATCTGCTTAAATCTCAGTTTAGCGGTCAGTGAAAACGTAGTATAACCCTTAGTTTCAGAAATCACTATTTTGTTTACTCCCCTTTTACACGAGGAAACAAGTTGCTAGAGATTTTTTGACATTTTCTTTCAATTTCCAATTCCCACCGTTCATTCCCCTTACTTGGTGTCCTTTTCTCACATAAAAACTGAAAGTTGCTGCAAACAAAGTTTCCTGGTGTGAAAGGGGACTTAAGTTGCCCAGGTTCGCAGGTTTTTTAAGCTTGAGTTTTGAACATAAATAACACAAATTCACCTTTCTAATAGATTGGTTAAGGAGACAACAGCATTGTTTTATTTTAGCTTTTGTTCTTTATCAACTTTGGAAACAGACTAAGGGTATTAATGCAACATCGAAAAACCACCGTAAACTTCGGAAAGTTTACGACGTGTCGTAATGGTATATTAAGACATTATGAGTGAATCAGCTGATTGGATTATTACAACATTTTCGCAAGATATTAAAGGAGGCTTTATAATTTTATGTCTTCCTAAAGTGTCTTTTTGTTGAGATCCATCTTGATACCTAAAAATCTGTATTTCTCTCATGATAAACTTCGGTTCAAACAGGTTTATAAAATCATAATACATTTAAAGGTTTTTTTTTGTATTGGCAACACTGTTTTCTGTGACAGCCAATTTGACAGTTCTCCGTTGTTTTGAGGTTAGTTTGGTTTGGTAATTCATAGAAAAAATTAATTGGTTAAATATTTTGCTACTTCAATAAACAGAAATGTTGGTTCAACCATATGCTACACACCTTGTGATACATCGGCGTAGCAGTCTAACGCACTAACCATTACGCCACGAGCTACTACACTACACATCAATATTCTAAAAATAATATCAAGGTAAAATTTGTATATTATAAAATTCTACACACAAAAGACTAGGTATATGAGCAACAAATTTTGAGGAAAAAGTATTCAACTCACAATAACTTTTAAAATTCCGAGCGAACAAAAAATTTTAAGGTGAAATATCTTTCGGATGAAACTCACAATAAGGCTGACAAATTTCATCACACTAAAGCCAATTTGCATATTTTAGAAAATTTTCCATTGCACTTTTTCATTTAATTCAAAAATGCATTCTGTTGACTTCGTCGTATAATAATTTGTTTTTTTTTTTTGTATTTTTTTTTGGAAATTTATATAAAGTTCACTTTACTGACATAAAATGTTAGCATCAACATTTAAAAAAGAAAAAAAACTGCAATAAAAACCTATCAACGAAAAAAAACAATCAAAATGAAAACAATATTCTCTCTCATGGATGTTGCACTATCACATCACTGTTGATGTAAAGTTCATCGCATCACCCACAATATACAATATCTAACCTTGCGCTTATATCCTGCCTGCCCAACTTGAATGGGGGGTGGATGGTTGTTTTTTTTTTTTTTTTTGGTGTTTGGGGTGTGCGCGAACTGAACAAATTGCTACAGTCTATCTATCTATATTTATCTTCTTGCAGCTTTTCATTCCGGTGTCTGTTTAACAGACATGCCGACATGAAGGATTTAATTAAATTCAACTTTTACTGACACCGAGATCACGTAGTACTTTCAACATTTTATCCAATTTTCCTGAAAGGGGGTGGCTAAAAAGATAGACAATTGCGTATCTATAAAAAGGGATGAAATATTTGTATGTACCTATCTGAATGAAATGTGAATGCATTTTCCGATTTTATATTCGGTTTTTCATTTCATTTTATCACACAAGGGAGTTTTCCCTTTTTTGCATTGGAACAAGTGTGAAAAGGAAATCCACATATACACACAGATCAAATCCCATCATCGACTATACCACTTCCACTGCTTCAATTGCAGGACAAATTTTAAACAAAAAGGAAAATGTTAGATTCAATGACAAGCTCAAAGTTCAAATATATATATTAAACTTTCTTGTCCCCCGCCCATTTGGAGCATCATCTCTATATTCAAATCTAAGCTATACAGTAGGTATCTGTATTGTATAAAGACCCTTGAATTCAATGTTTTCCTTGTGGATGATGATGATGATTGCGCAATAAGTTGAGATTGATTGGAAAATACTTTGTCATTGGGTTGAATTGGAAATTGTCTGATGTGGAAGAACATAGTTGTTTTTGTTCCAAAACACCATCAATAGGGATGGGTGGTGGTGTTGGATAAATTGAAGAACAAGCATGACTAAAATTTTAATTAATTGAATCCGTCCACATAGCACATGTATATTGTATATCTACACTTTACAGTACAGAAGGTATTATATATAGGCATAGAGTGAGAGTGAGCGAATACCAGAAGGAAGGGTGAGAGGTGATGGCGAAATTAATTTACCAGTTAGATATCTTCGTTTGGTGAATAAATTGTTTGCAATTAGCAAATTAACTTAGTGCTTTTCAATATAAATTATATTCGTTTGTGTGTGGGTAGGTTAGGTTAGGTTGTCAATCGATTGATTTTTGTTATATCACTTTAGCTGAATAATATGCGAATTAACATAGTGACTCGCACTTTTAGCATCATCATCATGAATAAATAATGATTGAGTAGGTGGTATCTTTTATACAATTTTTTTTAAGTAAAGTAAATGATTTTAAGGAAATTTAATTATTTTGAGGTGTGTATACCTTAACATATAAGAGGGGGGGATTTAATTTTTGAAAACACTTAAAAATGGTAAAATATTTAAAAGACCTTTCTCATGACTCAAAGGTATAAATATTAGAAATGTTTTCTTTAAGCCAAAATAATCTGATTTAATCAATTTAGAAAAATGGGTGCAAAATTTTAAACATCATCTTAAGTTATTAGCATGATACTACTTACAAATTTTCTAACTTTAAAGCTCTTTACTAAAATCTTATTAGTTTTAAATATTTTTCAACTAATATCATACTTGATCTATTTTCTTAATAAACTAAAATAAAATAAAAAAACATCACCGCATAATTTAAACGATGATTTGTGAGTTTTTGGTAGAATTTTCTGAAGCTTCAAGACAATGCGGCTCTCGGTCTCGATAAATATAAAATGCTGTCATCTTCATAAGATTTATTTATTTGAACGCAAGATTTCGGGCTTCTTGATGTAAGACAACATTTTTTATGTCAAAATACACGATAAGGTGCATTATAAATGAGCTCAACCGAATTTGATTTTGAAAAAAATGTTTTATTATTCGAGGAGAATTTTATAAAATGAAATCTTTAGTTTTAAATAAATATTTCATATAGTGGTTTGAGCTGGACTACAGCTGGCTTCAGTGAGTTTAACAAGATTTATAGATATACCTACATATATTTATTAAGTCTAGAAAATGTAGGTTTTTTAAAATTTAGGAGTTCGAGACTTTACATTAGTCTAGATAAAAATTGTATTACCGGTACTAATTATTATTTTGCTATCGATAGTTTGTATGCAAACGTCAAATTATTTGAGCCATCGAATGAAACAATTTTTTCATGAAAACTAAATGGCGATAGTTTTCATGGAATTTAGTTTGTTTGGTTATACCAATGACTTGAACATAATATTTTTTTTATTTATTTTATTTTTTTTATTTTATTTCATTATTGGGAATAATTTTTTATATGAATTTCTTTTTGTTTCAATATCGCATGGCTGGTTAGTTTTTGTTTTGTATATGCTTGCCTCAAAGCTGAAAGGAAAGTGATGGCATTTTGTAACAGTGATGGACTTGTTTCAGTAGTTACACATATTTAATTTAAAATCATAAGCGTTTCGATTTATATTCAGTTCTGCGCATCTGCCAAAAACGAGGAAAATGGTGGATCCAGTGCCCCTTTTCTTGTCTAATTTCAATATTTTGTTGTTGTTTCTAATGATGCGGTTAGTAGTTTTTGTGCGGCACTCGAACAGCCATTTTTAATTTCTGACACTCCCAATTATGACAACCTGCGCAATATATTTGATATGTGCACTGTATTGAACATCGGGACGTCATTTTTTTCGTCCCACACCATATGGACTTGTAAGAAAACACGCCTAATGGCATTTTTAATGAAAAATGTTAAAAAAATAGGAATTAATGCAAAACATAATTCAAAAGTCATTTCGAGCGATTTTCTTAAAAAATTAATTTTTTATTTGAAATATTTCTTTTATACATCTCAAAAAAATTGGACACCAATTTTAATTATATGTACATATTTTTACTTACATTTAAGAACCTATTTTCAATATAATTCATACATATATCCGTTTTTAAGATATATAGATTTTTCAAAAATAAATAAATTTTGTTTCTGAAATCCAAAATATAGGTATGTGTTTTTAAAAATTTGGCTATGTAATATTATTACGAATTTAAAAGACGGCTAACGACTCAACCTATTTCGATTAATATTTTTATTAATTGCGTTTAAAAAATTATCAACAAAAAAATAAATTTTTGATAAAAACTAATCTGAAAAATCAATTTCTTGGAAACAGGTCAAAGATTTTTTTTTTTAAATTAAATGTTAAGGTGTAAATTGATTAAATTTGGCATTTAATTTTTTTATTTAAATAAATTTTATAATATAAAAAGATATTTTTAAAGAAAACCCGCTATAATGATTTTTGAATATTTTTTTTCGTCATGAATTCACATTTTTCGTTAAGAATTTAGACGGCAGCATTGTTAATTTGAGCTAAAAACTAAAAAAAAAAAAGAATGTGTCTTATCCTGCTTTATCATTTTCTCTAATGTATTGAATTCATACACATGTACATGCTCTATGTATTGGCTGATGTATTTCAGTAGTAAAAAAAACCTTCACATGCTCTATAATATAAAATCTCTAAAATTTGAAGCCATTCTGTACTACAACAGCATTGTTTCTTGATCCAGTCATGCATTTTATTTTATTTCTATACCTCATACTGTTACTACTTCAATGAGATGTTGTTTTTATTTTTAACTTTTAAATCTTTTTTTACTTGTAATATATACGGAGGATGGTATATAGGTACCATTTGGCAAGTTAGGGACTTGTAAAAAAAGTTAAAGTTTTTTTTAATTTTTATGGTACCTACCATAAAATTATATTTCTCAATTATAGCACCATAGATTTTTCAAAAAACAAAATAATATTGATTTTAATATAGGTAAAACCTTTTTTTTTTGTGAATTTCCCTTTTTCTAAAAAATGGTTATTTATAGGTTGTATATGTTTGGACCGATTTTGGTCAGTTTTTTTTTTATGGAAAATGTACCTACTATTAAGAATTTTTCAATAAAAAATTGCACAAAATAATAACTGTGGTAAATGGACACACCCTGTCGAGAGCTGAGCTGCTGTCATCAATTGACAACTGTCAATCGAACCTCGTGAAGTCGTGAAGAAGAATTCATTCGTAATCTAACCTCATTAAGCAGCAGTTCAATTAACACAAAATAAAAGAATTAAATTAATAATTGCAATCGTCTTTCTTTTTCTTGGGTTAGGTTACAACAATAACTAAGTAGGTACCAAAATTTTGATGATTTTTAAGAAAAAGTTTTAATTTTTTTCTGAAAAATCAATAGGCGCGTTTAAAACGACTTGGTCGATTTTTATTAAAATAGGAGTTTTTTTTTATTTTCGACTATATATCATCTGTTTACCGATTTTAATAAAATCTAAATAATTTTGGATAATTATTTAAAAAAAAAATCAAAATTATTTTTTAAAAATTGATTTTCAACCTCAAATTAAGAAATACAAACAAATGTCGTACCAATTTTTTTTTAAATGTTTACAAAATTTTATTATAAAAAAATCGTTTTTATTTTTAAAACTGAAATTCATTGTAGGCCCTGGTGGTTTCCACGAACTCATGTTGCGCCATCAAATTATTAATTAATCTCCAACACACAGATTCATGCATGCCACAAGATTTATTTTTTTTTGGCTTCTTAAATCTTCCATCAAGCAAACCCATTTTTATGGTATAGCTATATTATATATTGTATGAAGGTACAAGCTTTATTAAATCTTGCTTGCTTAAGTTTTTTTTTTAATCTTGTAATGAAGCTAAATAGTACGTTAACCCTATCACATCGGGCAATAATACACCAAAATCTTCTATATTCATGATGCTATTGCAATAGAAGTTTATATAACTATATACTGTCTGTTCAAATAATCGAATCTTAATTATTATATGTTATATGTAATTAATTTCCGTATCAAAATTCAAGTATCATAATCTCATCATCAGTAGATACCTATATACAATGTTCATAAATTCCCCTTTTAGTCACCTTCAAAGCTAATTCAATTCATAACACTTAAACGCGCACCCGACTTCTTCTCCTACTCCTATAACAACAACAACACCATCATCAGGAGTTATCAAAATAAATCTTAATCTCTGTGGTAAACATTTCCCTTCAGGCCATCAAAAGCCACCCTATATAATGTATAAATACTCTCTATATAATATCTGTACCATGAAAACCCTCTTAAAACCCCAATGACAATGTTGTGGGTAATCATAAAATTATTTTACCACTTTGTTATCGCCCAAATACCCCCTGGAGAGCAGTATACTTCACTTATACGCCAACACTCTATATACTATATGTATAGTGCGAATGTTTTGTTACGATAAGCTCCATAACAATCATTTGGGGGGTGTTTACTGATTCCATCCCCCTTATGAAAGCCATACACTGGCTAAAGTGATATTATAAGGGGATGATGAAGCTCCGCTTCCTTGGAGATTTCCCGTTTATTGAATTTTAAGGATGTGCGTCCTATGATGGGAGTTTAGTAAACACAAAGTATAAAATTGTTGCTGTTACAAGAAGATTATAAGCCCTCGCAAAAGGGGGTGATGTTGGCATATGTTTTACGCCTTCATAAAATTTATTATAATATACACCCAACATAATAATATTTAAACTTTATTTAGGGCATTACGACGACCGTCCGACCGATTGACTTAAGGGGAGATGTGTGTTGTGCGGCGCTGTGGAAGATTATTTGCAAGTATAGCGTGGGGCAGGGAGAGTGTATTTGGTATGCATATTGGCATTCAATGCAATTAGTTTGAACATGGATCAAATATTATATTACAAATCGATAAACCAAGTGTGAACGCGGGGTAATTAATCTGCACTCGCCACGCGGTTGGGGTATCGCCATAGGTACATATGTCTCTATATTATATAGTCAAACGTGATATTTCTATTAAAATAGAGCTATCCAATACCTGCAGCAGCAGGGGGTATATCGCAAGCTTGTGACAGTTGCAAATGCAAATATAATATGAGTGATAGCTTTTGTGTTGCATTTGCATTGCACAATTTATGTATATTTTCACACGAATTGTTGCAACAACTTATTTTTGCTCTGATGGTATTAGATATAATAATGACGAGGTGTGAAGAGTTTTGTTTATTTTTCACGCAATGCGACAAGAGATATAAAATTCACATCCAGCTTGATGATCAACAGAAATAATATTTATGGAATTTAATATCTAAATATGGGTGTTGGATGACTTTTATGCCGTAAACTTCGTCACACACGAGTCTTACAACTTTTGATCTAGTTTCTTCGTGATTGTTTTTGTTTTTGTAAGTACATAGGTCTAGGTAGTATGTCTAGAAGGTGCAAGTCAAAATTTGTTAAGAAAATTGAATTCGAGGTTTCAATAAATTGATGATGGCGATATATACAGATAGAGATAAGTCACAATAAAAGGGAATTCCCATCTAAATTATAATTATGGAAGCAGGTATAAATTTCGGGAGTCGAATATAATCTTGAAAACCAGAAAATCCAAAATCTCAAAAACTCAAAATACAGAAAACAGGAAATTCTGAAAATAGATAATCCTGAAAATCCCCAAATTGCAGAAAAGTCCAAATTAATAAAAGCCATTACCTCTAAAACCCCAAATTCATAAAACCCAAATCTAGGAAATTCGAAATTCCGAAAACCCAATATTTCGAAAGGTCAAAATCCCGTAATTATTAAAAAAATGAATGCTTCAAAATAATTCGGGTTTTTTCTGATTTTGGGTTTCCTGAATTTTTGGGATTTTGGGTTTTCGGGATTTTGGGATTTGGGTTTTTAGGATTCTGACACAACTCATATATTTCAGCTAGAGAATAAATGAATTTGTTGCAGAATATTTTCATATGATTCAAGGGAAATTCAAATTTTCGTTCTAACTTAGGTATCTAAAGCGGGTATGGTTATAACTGCCATACATTAATTCGGTTTTTTTTTTTTGAAAACAGATTTAACTATTTTGATTAAACATCTTACCTGTTATGTAAAAAAGAATTTAAATAATACTGCATTTCAGATTTTTGGCAAAAACAATCGTTTAAGGAAAAAAGGGTTTTTGAGAAAATTGCCTTATTTTTGGGTTATTCACGTATATCTTTTTAATGAGTTCACCGATTTTGATATAATTTCGCAATATAGAGCATCTAAATAGTTCACATAATATTGCATTAAAAAATTACACAAATAATTTTTTTACAAACCAAAAAAAATTAAAGAAAAGAATAAAGGCTAGTTTTAGTTCTTTTGTCATTTCTAACATTTATTCATTAAAGCTTTATTTGTACGTAATTTAGGAAAGATCGAGTTGAGAAATTTTTCTATTTTAATTGATTTTTTTCTATTTTATTCCAACTTGTGAAGTTTCAAACTACAACACTTAATATTGTAGTTTGAAAAGTGGGACATTCAGTGGTTATAACCCACTGAATGTCCCACTTTTCAGAAAGAAGACTAAAAATATGTGTGAAAAATATAAAATATATGTTCTAAGAACTTAAAGAAATGTTATTATTATTTCTCACGCTTTAACAAAAATATTTTATAGATTAGTCATATACCTACCATATACCTACGATAAACCTACAAGAAGCTTTATCACTTCCATGCATGCCCATTAAGTCAAAATTCTGTTCTTTTTTATAAATTCTTTTCAAATAAAATATTAGCACAATTTGGAGAAAAAACAAAAAAAACTTGATAATTGGTTACTATTAAAAATTCGACCACACTAATAGCTGTTATTAAAATCCTCCCCCTCATCATCCTCTTGGGCACAACCGAAATTTGCCAAAAAAAAAAAAAAAAATGAAACAAATTTCAAACCACACACATATCAGACCGCTTTGTGAGTTCAAGTCCGAAAATTCATTTTAAAGCGCATCTAAACACACTGCTGGCGCCCATGGCCTCATTCATCCTTCCCTTGATCCATTTCACTGGCCTACGCTGGCACTGCGCCGCCGCCGCCGCTGCGACCGTAGCCGTAGCGCTGTTGACCGTCCGGCCTACTGCCGCATAAACAAATTAATATCTCATATTCGGTGTGTGCACATTGATTTCCCTCTTCGCCACCGTACCCGCTGCCGCTGGCTGGTTTGACGTTGGCAGGAGTGCATCAGCATCAGCATCAGCATATCCTCCATTCGGGAGCCCACCTAATCCCACAGCCAAACAAACCATTCAGATTTTTTTTTTTTGTATTCTGACCTACCTGTGCGCTGCTGTCGGCCGCACATAAATAACGCAAAGCGGCTGAAGGCAAGAATCAGAATATCAGAACTCAGAAAGCCTCCGCCAAGAGTCACTGGACCACAAATGAAGACATCTTCTCACAGAGCGTGTCTGTCGCTCTATTATGGGTTTTAACATTGCTCCGATTATCCGCCAGAGTGAACCTGTTCGCCAAGCTATATATGCCCCATCAATCATACCAATGGAAGTCGCTAGAAGAAAGCCGGTCAGCAGCCATAGCAGCATCTGTGTGGTGATTGTGATGTATGTAAAGTTTTCTGCTCCCACCATCCCTATTCCCATCCGTCGTCCCGTCTCTTCCCGTCCGGTGAGGTTTGGTTCGCCGTCTTTCTTCGTCATCAAAATGGGCTGAGGACCGAGGGTCGTCTTTGTATTCGTCTCGTCCAAGCTATTACTGGGATTCCCTTTGAGAATCTCACACATCTTCCCAAGAGGTCTATTAAGGAAGCCTGCTTGTATACCAAAGGGAACAACAACTCCGGCAGCAGTATCCGCATGTGATCCATTTTTGGGAGGTCCGGATTTGGTTTTGTTCATGTTTTCTCGGGAGTCTGTCGCTCCTTTTGTTTGTATATTCCAGTCAACGATGTGGTATGTCACGGATGCAGGAGTAGGATATATCCATGAAACATACGCGTATAGCTACGGACATGGCCATCGCGTCGCCACGCAGCTCATTGCTGACCGTATAAGAGGATTTATGACAGGCGTTCATTTGTATTTCGATGGCATTTTAATTATATTGCTCTGCCCCCGGGGGGAAATCAGGCCACTATGGGTATCAGTGGCCAAATCGGCTCTGCTCTCAAGCTAGCTCTCCAGACAAATATATAAAATACAAACAAACCAACAACAACAAAAAAAAAGGACGACTCTGCTCAAACTCAAGGAGTTGGTTTTTGTTTTTCTCTGAAGAAGACGTCTGACTCCATATGGAATGTGGTGGTGATGTTGACAAGTTTTTGTGTTCCGCTGGAAGAAGCGAGATACCACGAAACTACTGGTCGCTTTGGCTGCAACCATCATCACGAGTAAAAATGTTGGGTTTTCTGTGATTGGATTTGAAGCCACAACCAACTCTATGAATCTGAGATGTAATGAGCTCATTAGGATGCAATTGCACTCGTATACGAGTATTGGACATCATGTTCGAATTACAAGCAATAGATTTCTGAGCACATGTTATTATATATGGTACAAGTAATTTCATGCACTTTGGGAATTAAAAAAGTTGCACAGGTTTCCAATATTTTTTTTTTGTTAAAGGTGCGTGTTACACGTTAAAGAAATAAATGTCTAGAAATTCCAATGGAAAAAGTTAAGTCCACGAGAAGAGAAGTTATAATTGTGTGACTTCAAAGTAGGCAGCAGTTTTTTAATTTTTCTTACCGGTTTTTCTCTTGAGAATTATTTTGATTTAATACAAAATTAAATTAACTGATTTTATTAGATGAAAATCTGTAAGGAATTTTAGGAGTAAATATTTTAAATAGTATTGACTGTTGATAGAATAAGACAATTATGGACTGAAAACTGAAATGAAGTTAAGAGCATCAGAGTTTTATTTTTTCTTGACAGTGAAATCGAGACAGAGAAATTGTTGAAAGGGGAGGTCTGAAGATTTCAAAATATAAGCTATCAAGCCCTTAGGAATTTAAACAGCAGAAGCCTAGAAAAATAAGTCTTTCACTTTGAAAATATTCCATTAAAGCTTGTGTAAGGCATTTCCTAAAAAGGTCCCTAAATTTGGACCAACATTTTTTATTTTGTGCGCTGAAAGGGGAAAAATCTAAATTTCTTGTAAATTGCTCGAAAAAAATCAGTTTTTTGGAAGGAATTTCAAGGTGAAAATTGTAAAATTATTACCTACGTTGAAATTAGATGTATAAAGGATTTCAATTACTGCAGGTTTACTGATCAACTTGAAAGCTAGCGGGTCCAACTTTATGCTTATTTTCTTATATAATTTGCAATTAAAAATGGTAGAAAGAGAAAGATTTCAGCAAATAATACAGCTCCTAGAATTTTAGGGAAATATTGGACGTAACAAAAATACCTTTGCGCTCTTCTGATCAGTTTTCTGCAACACGCTTTATAGCTTTCTTCCGTTCTTCCCGATTTTCCTCAACACTTACTTAACTATTATGTGCTATTTCTGCTAAGGACCAGCCTGATCTTCTTCAAGAAACTTCTTCACGCCTTAAGGTGTCGTTTCCACTTCCTCCTTAGTATGGTTGCTATGTAGTAATGCCAGTTGGCTTCTGCCCTGTTTTCAATTACTTCAATTACAATTCAAGATATTCTTTAAATTAAAGACAAATATCAGTTAATGAAGGAATGCAACTTCCGAGTCATTGCATTGGTCATCTTTCAAGTACAGCTCCTATACAACAGAGTACTGACTCCAACTATGTTGTCAAACAGTCTGAAGCATAGTGGTCCAACATTGATTTGGCTTCTCATCTCTTTAACATCTCTTTAACTATATAAGATGCTTTCTTCTTCCTAATTTTACAGCTAACAGCAAGTTTGGTACCATACCCATATTGTTGTAAGAAAGGTTCGGGTATAAGGAAAGAGCTTTTTCGACTTTACGTCCAAAAATATTTTATTAGGGAGAAAGAAATTAAAAGGCTTTGGTTTTATTTAATTATCTACTCCGTTCCAGTACAACAGTGCTGCTGGGATAACATTATTTATTACAATCAAACAAAAAGAAGTGGCCATAGAATGTAACCCTGCTGATCTCCGTTTTGGAATTTAAAAGCTTACCGTTATGTAGGACACGACATTTACAGTACCTAAGATTTCCTAAAAATCTAATAAATTAATAAGATTATGTAGGTACGAATGATTGACAAAAAAAAATCGACTGGTCAAGTGTGAAAAAAAAAAAAAATATTGACTTTTCTTTAAGTTAAAATGTTGACATATTTCTGATTGACAAAAATGTGTCTATATTTAGAAATCTCAACTGCTTTAAAAAAAAATCAAGGAAATTATTTAATTGTCGATATTAAGAAAATTTTGAAGAAAACATTTATTTTTTATAAGGTGCGGTCTTTTTTAGTGTCGATCACTTAGGAGTGATGCAGTGCAGTGATGGCGAAAGTGAACATCAATTCGGCGTTGTGGAAAAATATTGCAAATTTGAAGAAGCTCATCCATGCTTACAAAGTCTAATTGATATAAGAACTAAACCCTAAACATGTCAACTGTCAAATTGTTTCTTTTTTTTGTAGGGTTGCCGACACTTTACTACAAAAATAACGGCAAATTTAAATCTTGCGTCACAATGATTTTGGTCTTTTTAAATTTTTTCGACAACGCTTGTAATGATTTTGATTAAAACTTCGTACCTTATGTGTTTAAAATGATTAAAACTGCGTTATATTTTTTTCGCCGAAAAATCACATAGCGGGAATGTTTTGTTGAAGTAAATGACTAATATTGGGGTCATATATATCTCGTCAATGACTGAACCGATTATGTTACAATTTTGCAGTCTGGTACTCTGAGTGTAATAAAAATAATATCATATATTTTAAAATTTTATAATATTATTTTTATAAGGAAATAAAATCAAAGAAATTCTAAATTATTTTATTTGGTATACTTTTGACCTTTTTCACAACTTTTCTCTACCATATGTATTATGTACATCAGGGTTATTCACATACGGTGTTTATCCGGGAGAGCCAATTTTCTTAAAAATCACCTAAAACAAAAAAAAATTATTAAAAAACGACGTTAATACTTACAATGCCATGCTATATCTTTTCGTAAAGCTTAAACTATCTTCTTTTATTTTTTTTATTATTTAAAGTTGGCTTAGTCAATAGTTTTTAAAAAAAATTAATTTTCAAACTCAAAACTTTAGAAAATTGCCACTCCCACCTAAGCGGGGGTTAGTAGACCCTTCTCCCGTACAATTTTTTACTTGTATCGACCCAACCTACAAGCTCTAGCGCTTTCCAACACCGGATGGAGAAAAAGTGTGAAAAAAAGTCAAAAGTACCAAATAAAATAATTCAGATTTTCTTTGGATCCGGGATCTTGAAAGATTTTAAGTACCTTTGGTCATATTAAAAATTCCAAAGCTATTTTTTTGTCTGCTTTTATACATTGTGTCCAGTGCAACTTGTTTTACTAAACAAACTAGTTTACATCCCAATTACCTACTGATCCATATCGCCATTAAACAAATATGTACATCTGCACAATATAAAAACTAGGTACAATCTCTACATACATCTTCGTGTTTATAATTGATGTCTAGTCCCTCAATACAAAAAAAAAAAAAATATGTATGACAACAAAATCAACCATATTTTCTCTGATACAAAATATATAGGTATATTATACAGCAACAACAAAAATCACATAATAACTCATTTAAAGTTCGCCCTTTAGCAAAATAACTCAATCAAATAAACACAGCAGCTTATATGTAGGTATAGCGTAATTGTTGTATATAGCTATGAAGTTGATGTGACTATCCAACCTCAGACAAACTGCTAAGACCTGACGATTATTTATATCCCGTGCGCACTGAATTACATCAATATTAACCTACCAAGTCGGTCTTTGCTTTAATTTTGTTTTGAATTTTTTTTTTTTTTAAAGCATAAGCAACCAACCCACTGCTGTGACTGTGATGGTGGTTGCAAGTTAACTATCAAAAAGATAAAATCGCTTTGGGGTGATAGTTTGATAGTTGAAGCGCAGTCACAAGCAACAGACAACCTCCAACATTCATCGCACGAATGCAGAATAATTAGTTATGCACAAAAGATTAGCGCAGTACAGAGCAATTATATATAGGTACTACCGACCGACGACGCGACGACCAAAGACCAACGACGACGACAAAGACGATAACGACAACTATAGCTGAACCGGCTATTTCTATACAATCTTTCAAGCTGTATATTTAATAACAATGCCTCACCGCCCATAATCAAGCATATTTTCATATATTTATATAATTAGCAGGAGCGACCGCCGCAATTCACATCAGAGGCACGATTGGCGATTAAATTATTAAAGGCTCTTATTCATTGTGATCCTCACTTAGTTAATATTTTTGTTTTATTAAACAAAAATCACTTTAATAATTTATTGCGTGATTGTGATTTGTGAGTTTTATAAATGCTTTTTAAATAATAAAATAAAATCAAAGCCTCCATCGGTAGGTACATATAATATTATGTCCACAACAAAGGCGGGACAATTTCTAAGAAGTAGCGAGGTGAACTCTTCAAAGTTGTAAGCAAGAAGTTTTGACAGGTTTTGGACAGAAGTATTTGTTTGAAGTGCCTACACACTCGTGTTTCAGTTTGCAAGCTATAACTTACCTATAGAAATCATGGTTGTTGCGTACGTGCTTACAAGCACGTGCTTTCATATATAGTTTTTTTTTTTTTTATTTTTGCAGGTTATTAATGAACAAAATTAAATGGCACGTTCCTAATAGGCATGCCGATGTTAATGTTATATGGGTATTTATCCGACAACAACTACTGCATTCATATTATGTAGAACAGAGAAAACATCAATTTCCTTCCAATGCACGCTTCGGGAACTCTGAAATATGTAGGTTTTAACTATCAAAGCTTTAGTTACAAAAACACATTCCAAGTATCTAAGTTCCTTCGTTATATTTGACCTCTTAATGCATGTACCTAAGCTTTAAAATATATTCCTTATAGAATTGCTTCTCCATCTTCAATCTTTGTCATCTAATTTCCCAAGTAGAGCGACATTATTGTTGTTTGATAACAAAGGCCTTTTTCGAAAAAGTCAAATTAACGTCAATTTGATCGTCAAAAGATCTTCATTATTTTTTTGACGAAGATATATTGCTATCGTCAAAAATATACAATAGTGCTGCTTGGATAAAATCTGTTTGATCAATATTGTTCTTTTCTCTCCGAGATCAATCGGTGTCAACTTTTTTTCAACACTTTAAAAACTAAAGCCTTCTGCGCAAGAATTATAACAGTTATCCAGATGTCAATGGCATGGGCTGTGTGGTATGACGCGCCATCCTGCATGAACCATAGGTCGTCATAATCCATTTCTTCAATTCCTGTAAAAAAAAAAGTCGGTTAACTTGGCTCTTAAACGCCCAACGTTTACCGAAACATTTTCGAAGAAAAATGGTTTAATGATGCCACCACTCCACAATCCGCACCAAACTGTCACACTCTGTGGATGGAATGGCTTCTCGACAATAACGTGCGGGTTTTACGAGCCCCACATACGGCAATATTACTTTTGTTAACGTAGCCACCGAGATGAAAATCCACCTCTTTTCAAAGAACGCACTGTTTGGGCTACACAGCATTCACTTTGGAAATAAGTTTTCAATGTTTCCAAACGTTGTTAAAGGCGTAAAGCGACTCATTTCGTTCCGCGAAAGATTTCGAGCGGGAAACAGCTGTCAGTGTCAAAATTATATACATATAATTTAAAAAGAAACCACTAGATGGCCCAACCGTTTTACATATTACCCTTCTATACAAATGCTTAAAACTGTACAGCTAAATTTAAATCTTCCTTATCCGTGTGCTAAATTAAGTACCTACGATCTATTTTTAATTCTTTTTTAATTTGCAAATTAATAATAATCATATAACTACTTAAAATTGATGTACCAATTTGTCTTTTTTAAAAAAATGTTTAGGATTTATCTATACAATATAATTTTTATGGGTGCAACAATTTTTAAAATATGTTTCTCATAAATTTATTACAGAAAAAAATTTCAAAGGTTGTTTAGTCAATTTATTTCTTCGCTTTCGTCATTCGCCCACTTGCCCACACTTGGTACACATTCATTTACTTAACTCTTTAAAATATTGATGAACCTCGTTATTTTTATCATCATGCACTCGATTCGTACCGCAATTCAACACCCCATGTATGTATATTTACAATTTGATGTTTGATCCCTTATCGCCTTTTTTCGCCAATATATAGCTTTTCACATTTCACTGTTCATTATTCACCCCTTCTCATCAAATTGACGCTTCAATATAAATACCTACAAAAAAAAACACGTGTTCAACCCCGATATAGAAATTTGAAACCCATTCGGGTGCTTGCAAACGACAAAAAAAAAAACACAAACTTAATGCCTTTTTTATCCCAGCAAAATTGATTTGTTCAATTTTTCCAACGATTAAACTTTGTTCTCGCGGAAAATTCGTTGCAGACCATTTACACTTTATATGAAACTCTCTCTCTCTGGTATCAGCCCCCTTTTTTCCACCTCATGTTTATAAGAGTTCAAAAATAAGAAGAAAAAAAAAATTGTTGTTTGTGTTTCACTGCTCCTTTTTTTCTTTTAAACGAAAAAAGAAAACAAAATCTGAAGAAAAAAAAAAGCTTTTGAAGGGTGGAATGGAAAAAAAATTCCTTCACGTACCGAAGGACTAAATTCATGATTGCAGGAAATAAAAATTTCCGATTTTTTTTTTGTTCAGTCTTTTGAAGTTTTATCGCACAAACGTTGAAGAATTTTATCAATTAATTTTCTTACCAGTTTTCTTTTTTTTTATTATGTTTTTTTTCTTTTTTATTCTTAGGTAACTGTACTTATATTGATTTTTCTTATTTTCAACTAATTAAAATCTTTGTTTTCTTATCTCTTTACAGGAAGAAGTAAGTAACGATAAAATTTAGCAATTTATGTAGATGTGATGCATATTTAAGGTGATGCGGTAAGTTTAGAGTTTAAGATTTATTTTAAGTTCAAATTGTGTCTTTCTTTTTACTGTAAGTAACAAGCGCTTGGATTTTGCTTTGATAGTATGTTAATAATTCAATTTTGAAATTTTGGTAATTGCAGAATTGCGCGAAGATTTCCCAATCTTCCGTGAGATTTTTTACGGTTATTTGGTTTACTTTTGCGGCGCGCTTGAAATCATAATAATGCGTATGGATGTAAAGTTAGCATTGCAATTTTTCGATAAATAAAAAAAACAAGTTGTGTTACTGTAATGAGCTCTACATGTGCTACCTAATTCTAATTCATAATTCTTTCATTTGTAAAAAGATCGCAAATTTGCGATTTTTTTTTTTGAAAAATTTAATTTTCTTAAAAAATTAATTTATGCTCTTCCGGGCTCAGTTTGTGCTGAAATGTGCTAAGGATAAAAAAAATTCGAATATTTTCAACTTTTTAGACCGAAAATAAATTTAGTGTGGACTTAGCATCGCCATTTTTCGATTTTCAAAACAAAAAAGTTGTGCTGTATTGTGCTCAATTTATGCTTCTATGTTAGTTAGTTAGTTAGTTTTTATTGACTTATTTAAAATTCATATATGTACATAAACTATGCAAATATCTTAGTCTATTGGTTTGGCATAATGCCGTCTACCAGATTGACGTTTTTATTTGTATACGATGTTTGAATAGAAATGTTTAAATTTAATATAAAAAGATAGTTCGATGTTCAAAAGTCGCCTTCAATAATTCGTTTTCTGTATCGCAACGCATTTACAGTATATTTGTATAGCAGCTCCCATCCTCGGTCTCCATTCAAAATGCACAACACATCCTCTATCTGCAGTAAATTAGCTCCAAAGTAAATCCTTCGCAGTTCGCGCAGAATAGGACATTTTCCGATAAAATGGTAAACATCTTCTCTCTCTTTAAGATTGCAGAGGTTACACTCAATTGGAAGGTCAGGTCGATGTGGTATGAAATTTAAGCTTGTGAGTTCACCTCTTATTTTGAATATTGTGTTAATTTTTTCTGTTGAGTTCATGTTCAAAAAATATGTTTTTTCTTGTAAGTTGTAGTTTAGCTTACTGAAGTAGATTCGATATTGCGAGGATTGAGCTTCATTTAAATATGATTCATATAAACGATTGCCTGTTTTTTCTAATATTTTAGACAATTTACATTTAAAAAAATGAACATCTTCCACGTTTTGAAAATTCGTGCTTAAACCACCATCGCGTGCCAAGTTTTCCCATTCTTCAATACAATTACTTCGTGTCGACAGTAGGTAGGAGAGTATAATTCTTGGCAGTCTTCCCTCTTCCATATCCATAACTTTGTTAATATAATCGAAGTGTAGTTTAAGCGTATCCAAAAATAGTGGTGGTATCCCTGTCTGTAGATGTATCATGTAATTGGGTGTGGTACTTGGCAGTTTGAATACTCTTTTGACGCAGTAACGCTGAAAAACTTCCACAGAAGTAAAAGAACGGTATCCCCATGCTTGAGCTCCGTATAACATAATGGATGTTGCAGTTGCACGTATGATTTTTTGTTTTGCGCAGTGGCTTAAATATTTGTTTCCAATACACCTTCCCCAAACTGAGCCGATCGCACGTTTTGCCTCTGCTAATTTTGCTTCAAAGTGTTTTTTCATATTAAGGTTGGCTGTGATAAGAACTCCCAAATATTTGTACTCTCTTACAACCTCAATTCTCTCCCCATCAAAATTCCACTCCTCATTTCTTGAGTATCTTCCGCCACCGTTTCTAAAAATCATCATTTTTGTCTTGGATAAATTTACAGACAGGTTCCATTTTTTACAATAATTTGACAGTCTATTTATCATTAGTTGCATACTGTTAGTAGTTTCAGCAAGGATAGCAATGTCGTCTGCGAACATTAATGCGGGAATACATGTTGTATTTATTCTGATCCCACCGCCTAAGCTTTCTGTTAAATCATTGATAAACAGGACAAATAACAATGAACTCAAGATACATCCCTGTTTGACTCCCATCGTAGTTGAAAACTCATCCGAAACGCACTTTCCATCCCAGACCATCGCTAAGTTGTCTTCGTATAGAGCTTTTAAAATATTTATCATTTTTCTGAAAGCGGCACGAAAGTCAACGAACAATGTATACAACTTTTTATCTTTTTCATATATATTTCAGCAATGTTTAATAACGAAAATATTTGGTCTACTGTTGAGTAGCTTTCTCTAAATCCTGCTTGGAATTCATGAAGTACTCTCTTTTCTTCTACCCAATGTGTAAGCCTGTTGAAAAGTAAGGCTCCAAATAGCTTTGATGAAGTATTTAGGAAAGAGATTCCTCTGTAGTTACCAGGGTCGTTATAATCTCCTTTTTTGTGCAGCGGAAATATTAATGCTTTCCTAAAACTTGTTGGTATATTTCCGGTTTCGTATATTTTGTTGTATTCTTCAGTAAGAGCAATCGTAAATTCTACAGTGCAGTTTTTGTAGAATTCGAACGGGATTCTATCTTCTCCTGGGGCCTTATTATCTTTCGCTTTTCTAAGAACGTTTTGAACTTCATCAATAGTGAATGGTGTATCTAAAATATCATCCAAATAAAGAGGTGCTGCATATTGATGTGCTAAGGATACTTGATCACTATTAAGCAGAGATCTAAAATGGTCTCGTAACTGTTGAGCCTGTAGATTTGGTGCGATGTGTAGCTTTGTTCCATTTAATTGTTTTACTGCCTTCCAAAATTCAGATGAGGAACTAGCTGAGGTAATTGCAGTTACTTTCATTTGCTCAAAAGTTTTCTTTTTTGAAAGGCACAATTTCTTATATTCCATGTTTGCTTCTGCATACAAATATTTAAAATTTTGGGTATTGTGTATCCTGAATTGTTTTAAGAATTTAAACGATTTTTGCCTTGCAATCTTGCACTCGTTATCAAACCATTCTTGTTTATTCCTTTTTATCATTTTTGCTGTATTTGGTTTCGATGGAGCTGCTTTCTTGATTATTTTAGAGAGATCTTCAATATCGGGAGAAACATTTGTTCTGCCTAAGATATCGAGCTGGGTATTCAAATTATGTTGGTACTGATCTCTATACCTTTCTTTCCAACAAATTTTGGGTAACAAGTTGAGTAAATTTTCATTACTTATATTATTTGAAGAACCTGGTACTTTTATCGTAACTTCCATGGGCATATGATCAGAATATGTTTTTAATCCAATTTTAAAATCATCGATGATTGAATTCCATTTTCCAGCAACAAAGCAGTAATCGATCACAGAGGATGCTGTTCCTCGTAAAAATGTAAACTCGCCATTAAGATCTCCATCACAACTTCCGTTTAGAACTGTACAGTCAAAAGTATCTGCCATATCCATTATTTTTGCACCTTTTCTGTCACATATCTCATCTTTCGATTTTCTGCTCGGGTTAATATTTGTGTGAGAGTATCCACTCGCAAAGTTGTTTTGTGAAAAACCAATCCTTCCGTTGAAGTCTCCAATGAGCATTAAGTCTGATGAATTCAAATTACTTAGTTGATCGTTAAGTTTTTCAAAGTCAGATTCCCAGTGACTGCAGTTCAAGTATGTAGGTACTATATATAAAATATTACTGTTTTTCTCCAATTTAAAGATGCAAGTTTCTCCAATATTTTCGATTTTAATATCTACTTCTTTAATGTTTTTTCTATAAGCGAAAAGCTCTCCACCACTACCTCTTCCGAATATACTTGTTTTAATAGCGCATTTCCATTTTACTTCATAATTAGGAAATGCATTCTTAAACATTTTTTCTTCAATATCTAATACATGAGTTTCAAATAACATAATAATATCATAATCATAAATATAATTAAAAAAATCATCGAATTCTAGCTTATTTTTTAGTCCAGAGACATTATAACTTAATAATTTAAGATTAAAAAATAATAATTCATTTCTTTCATTCTGATAGACGTGTAAACCTCAATTGGAATGATCATGTAAAGGCTCACTAAAGTTTCTGCGAACAGCGCCAGCGGTTGAATTTTTTAACTGCCTAGATGTTGATGCTCCTGAACTAGATTCTTTTGACTTTTGACATTGATTTTTTCTTGACATTTGGTACACATTGTTTTGATGAATTAGTTCATTCATAAATTTTTCGAAGCCTGCAGGCAAAAAGCCTCACATTCTGGATAAAACATCTAATCCGTTTTCGTAACCACATTTAAGTCCTTCTAACGTGTCCCAAGTGAATGTTTTATCGTCTACGATAAGCCTGTCGTCCCTAAGAACAATTTTCTTTTGTAGGTTTGCTTCGCGTAGTACTTTCCTAATCGCCACAAGTTTGCCTCTTCTTCTGCGCATGTTGTAAGGCATTAATTTTTTTCAAAATTAAAAAGTTACAACTTTAACAAAAATAAATTTTGGGAAGCGCTACATTTTTACCAAAGTTATGCCAAAAAGTGCACAAAACATCACAATTTATAATTTTGGGAAAATTGAATTTAAAACAAAAAATTATTAATCATCCACAAATTTTGCAAATTATTTTAAAATATGGCGCATATTAACACAAATTATGGACAACTTTTTTTTGAAAACCTAGAAATGGTGGGGCTAACTTTACGCTAAGATACTTCGCAAAATTTGACTCAGGAAATCATTTTTTGAAAATCAAAAAATGAGGATGTTAAATGTTTGCTAAGATGCTTCGCAAAATTTTGTCGGCCTCAAAACTTGCAAAAATGCTAATTTTTTTTTGTTATCTCTTCGTTCTGGTAGCACAAATAACAGGTTTTCGGATTTGAAGAACATTAATTAAAAAAAAAAAAATTCTTCCGTAAAATGTGCAAACTTGCGACTTTTTTTTCTTGAAAATCGAAAAATGACCGTGTTCGTGTTGCTAAAGCGCTTCGCAGAACTTACTTTCAGCTTTTAAAGCTGCAAATGTACGAATTTTTTATCTCTTCAATTTCATAAGCCAGACAGCTATTACAAAGCATATATTTGTTTTCTTAGAAAATCAAAATTTTCATACGTCAAATTTGCAAATTTGCGATTTTTGAATGAAAAAAAAAATTGGAAACTTTTTTATCAGTATTTTTTAAATCTGAATATACAATATTGTAATTCTAAAAACATTTTTAATCTTAAAATTACATAAGAATGTATAAAAATTTCGATAGCTTAATGAAATTCCCACCAATCAAATGCACATGGAATTAAGTGCCTTATTTATGTCATTCTCATTTTGTACTGTTATTTCCTAGCAACTCAATTTAATGGCTCTTAAAAATTTTACTTTATAAGCTTTTATTTCTGGAAAAATTATAATATTTTAACTGACTGAAGATTGCAGGAAAATTCTTTAAATACAAAATAGCTTGGCAAAAGAGAAAACCTCTCTTTAAAAACAAAACACACACAAAAGCACTTAATTCCATTTGTATATTTTTTTGTACTTGTTCTCTCCTCTTCCTTTTCTATGTAGGTATTTTTTTTTATCATCATTTCCACCACCAATTTTCTTCAATTAAAGTTTTCTAGGAAATAATTAAACAAAGCAAACAAACAACCATCACCCTAAAACAAAAAAAATAATGCTTATCATCGCCATTTCATCATGACTAAGTGTAGCTAATTTCTTTTGCCTTCACTGTTGCCGCCCTCTGCCCACAGTTTCAGGAAAATTCGGAATGAGTGAGTTTTCAAATCACTGGAAAACTGTTTTTTAATGTTTCGATGCCGAACTTTGTTTAAAATAGAAAAAGATGTTTCAAAGTAATTAACACGGAAAGCATTGCGAATTGACTATTTTCATTACCAGGGGGTCGACCGACCGACGACGACGACGACCGACCGATGCACGGTGGCGACGCGACTCTTTAGGGTGCGGGATGCTGCTATGGATATTCAAAAGGCGGGTATTTATGTATGTACATCAGCCAAACTCTGATGGCCATTTGGAAACTTTTCGAAGAATGGAATGTTTCCCCAAAATAAGCAATAAAATTTGCAATAACTGTCCCAGTTTAAAATATTACTTCATTTTGTTCGCGTTAAACATTTTTGCCAAAGTAAATATAACAAAAGCCACAAAAGTCGAATGATGGCGGCGAATATGGCATCAGCACTTAAAGTGGGCATTTTAAAAGGGTATTTTCGTGGAAAACTAAATATAAGAGTTAACTATTTTACTACTTCGAAGAATTAAGCAGTTATTGGTTTGTCTAATGAGATTTTCTTGGTTTTGACAAAAATATTTTCAAGAAGTTTTTCAGGTCGAATGTAAAATGTATATGTACATCGAGTTTCTCTGTATACAGATATGCTTCGCTTGTGGTCGGCGTCGGATCTTAAGGGGTTTCTTTGGAATGTCCAAAAAGAAATTAAAGATATTTTCAAAGTTAAATGGGTTTTGCGAAGATAATTTTAGTTTATGTGTAGTTTTAGGGGCTTTGATAGATATGAATTGCATGGTTCAAGGCAATTTGTTATGCTTTATTGTTTATCCAGCTGGGTGTCTAATGGGTTTAAAGAATGTATAAGAACTACCTTTATATAGTAAAGGAATTTCTACCGCCCATATATCTAGTGCAAAATGGACCAAGAATTCAACTTATGCGATAATTGAATTTAATTTGCTTTTAAAGAAAATTTTGAGCTTTGAAAATGTCCACAAATTCAGTTAAATCCCTAATTAATTTATTATCACAATGACAGTTAATTTACTATTATTAAACAAAGACAGCAGGTATAAAAAACATTTGAGACCCATTATACCTTTAAAGTCTTCTCATCAACACTCCGGATTTTATATGAATTTTGACAACAATAGGTATACAATTTTATTTTAAGTGGGCGTGGCTGTAGGTGAACAATTCATATTTATTGAATTCTGATCCCATTTGACTTCAAGCCTGAAAATTTCATCAACATCGGTTAAATAGTTCCGATTTTATGGAATTATTGACCGCTTTCTCATATAAGGTCCACCACTGTTACACAGTGGTCCTTTTGTCGATTTTATTTTTATCAACAATAATTTCCCACCCCAATTCTTCATAGAAATTAATGAATTTAGGTAGATTCGGCAATGCTTAATCCAATATTTTAGTGGTTCCTGACTATTGCTGTCTGTTCAAAATGGCATCATAAAAAATGACAGTAGAAATTTGTAATAATATGTTCGTAATTTTTTGTTCTTAAATGTTCCTAAATAATAAGACTTAATTTTTTCGCTGATATTTGTGGCATTTAAAATTTTTTTTTAGATAAAATCTGATAAAAATGGACAATTTTGACAGTTGGAATTTACAAACCAATTTTTAGGTCAACGACTGGAAGCCTTAAATAATAGTTTACAATTTTTTCTAATTTTTGTTGGTTTCTGTATTTAAATCAGGTGTCAGATCAAAAATTTTTAGAAATTTCAGACACAAATTTGATTAAATTTCTTACTTTAACAATTTCAATTTACAAATTTCATACCATATTTTGAGCTTAATTTTAAAGCAATAATTTTGAACAGGCAAAAATATACAGTTGCACTGGATTCAGTGTCTATAAATCATCAAGTGTACTAAAATTTATAACTTAAAAAATAAATTAATATATTTGACTGAATTCTTGACTTTAAAAATTTAAGTTTTGAAATTTGGTACCATATTCTGACCTAAATTTTAAAAGCAGTCATTTTTACAGTTCAGTTTTCGTAAATAAATCATTAAGTGTACCAAATTCAATTATATGTAAAATAAATTAGTACATTTGACAAAATTCTCGGCTTTGAAAATTTTATTTTTTTAATTTGTTACCATATTCCGACCTAAATTTTAAAGCCATCATTTTTAACAGACACAAATAAGAAGTTACGCTGAATTCAGTGTGCATAAATCATCAAGTGTACTAAATTTCATTGCTTGAAAAATAAATTAATATACGTTTGACTGAATTCTTGGCATTGAAAATTTTAGTTTTAAAATTTGATACCATATTCTGACCTAAATTTTTAAGCCATAATTTTGCACCGGCAAAAAATACAGTTACACTGGATTCAGTTTCCGTAAATAATATTGTACCAAATTCAATTATGTACTTGTAAAATAAATTAGTACATTTGACAAAATTCTCGGCTTTGAAAATTTTGCTTTTGAAATTTGGTACCATATCTGACCTAAATTTTAAAGCGTCATTTTTAACAGGCAAAAATTTCAAATCAAATTTCATTTATTTTCCTTAAGAACTGTTGTGAGAAAGGATTTTGTCACCTGAAATTCAACAAAGGGACCACTGTACACTTATGTTTACAAAGCGAATTCATTTAAATTTTAGATTTTTTGTTCCCAGTAAAAAATAATTTTTCTTACTTATTTTTAGCAACAAATCCCGTTAACATATTATTTATGAATTTTTATTTAATGTAGGTCCCCGTACACGTAAACCCAAAAAATCACCTGGTGAGAAAGGCATTCAACCTGTCAATGAAGATAAACGACCTCGTACCGCATTCAGTGGATCACAGTTGGCTAGATTAAAAGTAAGTTCTTCATTTCAAGCCGGATTATCCCCACAGAAAAAAATATTCAATCTTCTTATTTTAATCTTCTAATTACAGCACGAATTTACTGAAAATCGTTATCTCACAGAAAAACGACGTCAACAGCTGAGCGGTGAACTTGGCCTCAATGAAGCTCAGATAAAAATCTGGTTTCAAAATAAACGTGCCAAGATAAAGAAGTCTAGTGGTACTAAAAATCCATTAGCTCTACAACTCATGGCTCAGGGTCTATACAATCATTCAACAATTCCATTAACAAAAGAAGAGGAAGAGCTGCAAGAGCTTCAATTAGCTAAAGCTGCCTCGAGTGCATAGAAATAATAAAGAGTTCCTTTCAAGAGCGTGATGTTATATTATTAACGCATAAAGAAACTCATCTTTACAACGAAAGTATTAGACAAACGAAAAAAAAAAAATGAAGAAAAAAAAAAAAAAAAAACAAAACAAAACAAAACAAAACTATATAAACAATTGTATATTTTAACCACCTATTCTTGTACAAAAAATAAATAAATAAATATAAATAAAATAATAAAATAAAATAAATTAAAAGGAAGCAATATTTAAATTTAAGGATAAATCGATTATAGTTTATAAATATAATTAATGAATATGTAAATATTTTTCTCACTTGTTTTTGCCACGATTTTTTTCTTATCTTAAAAAATAAAATTAAAACATAATTTTCTAGTCCTTGCAAAATATTTATAAGCAAAATAAAATATTAATTTTAAATATACTCATAAATAAGAAAAAAAAAATAAAATTAAAAACAAAAATTATAATGCGTATTCAAATTGTATATTTATTTAAATAAAAACTGGATATAATATTGAGTTAATCTTATAATATGTATTTTGTATCATAAAATTATTGAACTGTTAGTATATTTAATTAAAAGGAAAAAAAAAAAACAAACACAAAAAAAGAAAATATAAGAAAACAAAAATAAAACTTATTTAAATTAAATAATAAATCGATTTGTTTTGATTTCTTAATTAACTCTAAATTTAAACAATCTAGAATTGCTTGTGTTTAAGCAAAAAAGGTAAGCTATAATATATAATATTCATTTATTCATGCGTGCCGATTTGAGACAAACATAATTCACCAAAACCATACAACATTAACATAGGAATTTGGATTTCAGATACAGATTGAGCCATTGAACTTGTATATATAGATACATATCATTGTTTATTAATTCTTAAGTTGTGAATTTGCATTCTTAATATGAGCTTTGAATAATATTAATATCCCAAAGGTGGTCTAAGAGATCAATTTGATTAAACGAATTGTTAACTCGATTTTATTTTATTGAGATTTTTTTTTTCTTTAATTGAATCTTATTCTTATTTAGATATTAATTCAGCATTACCTTCTAAGGAAAACCTGTGTATAAAATAAATCTCAATCTTGAATTGAGTTACTTTATTCGAAGGCGGTTTTCAATTAGTTTGCAAGATTATATATATGAAAAGATCTAATGACTGATGGTGAAAAATGGAAAAAATATTTCAGTAGAGAGGAAAGGACAATCAATTGAATTGAAAACGTCCCACTTATCACACCTTACTGAATGAACTGTAATTAATGTCTCCATTAAGATAAATGTTAATATTCAAGAATGATCTCAAAAACCATCAGAAGATATGCATCTGCGGTGTTTAGCGTTTTAATAAAGATTTGTAGGCATTAAATATTAAAAACACAAAATTCTACTTAATAACGTAATATTTTGGACAAAATTAGTTTGAACAAATAAATTTTTTTTTTTAATTTCGAGTTTGATAATATTAATTATTAGTTAAATTAATATTTCCAAAACTATATATTAACCTCAACAATTTGATTTAAAAATAGCATTAAACAATAGATTTCTGGCCTTAAAAAAAGCATATTACGATAGTTTAATTTTTAATTATTTTTAACTTGTGATATATGTAATATTTGGCAAGTTATGGATTCGTAAAAAAATCAAACTCGAGATTTTGATCAAACTTGACATTACGATGATAGCGAAGTCGAAAAAAAGTGGGTCTCACAATTCTGTCTGTCTGTTTATCTTGTTCTTTCGACTACAGCCTAAGCGTGTGGGTCGATTTTCTTTGAACTTGGTACCTAGCGGTTTTTGGGCATTCCCCCACACATTTTTTCATTTTTTTTAAGAACAAAAATAACAGTACCTGAAGTACGAATTTTTTTACCAGATTATGAAAATATTATTTTTATCAAAAACGTGCCCACAACTTAAAAAAAAGCGGTATTTTTTTTTTACAAAAAGACTACCATTTTATAAAAAAAAAATTTAATATATACAAAATTATGTATTAAAAAAAAAAACGATCCTGTGCCTGTAACCACTATTATGACCAGAGTTGCCACTTCGAATCAAAATTTCGGAGTAGATCACAAAAAAAAAATGGAGAAGATTGTTGGACCTTTCCGCAATATTTTTTTTTTTTAATAAAAATACAAATTTATCGATTTGAACAATACTGTGTACGTGTTATTTGCCGGAATTGAGGGACTTGAAATAAACTCAAACAAATCAAAAATGATGGTCTTCAGCAGATCAGCAAGAAGCCAAAATAACTATAATTGGGTGTTCAATGGTGCTAGTTTGGAGATTGTAGAAGAGTACAAGTATTTGGGTGTGAAACTGAACCGAACTCTTGATTTTAGCTTGCACCTTAAAGAGAAATCAAAAACTTCACAAAGTCTACTGAATGTGACATGGCGAAACATATTTTCAAAAAATCGAATCAACCTTTCAGCGAAATATAAAATATTCGAAGCCGTGGTGAGATCGACATTGTGTTACGCTGGTCAAGTTTGGGGAAGTGATGAATACGAGTCCATCGAAAAATTCCAAAGGAATTGCTTAAAAAAGCTTTTCAACTTGCCTTTAAAAACGCCAACTTACGCACTTCATCTTGAAACAGGACTTCCTAAATTTTATACATACACACTAAAGCTGCAGGCCAATTTCATCGTGAAAACGCTCTCTTATCAGGAAAACCGTCTTCCCAAGAAAATGGTGTTATATGACTTGAGGAATGAGTATTGGTGGTTGTCTAATTGGAAACATTTGGGAATCGCTTGTGATGAAATTGTCTTGATTGATACAAGTAATCCAATATTGGTTAAAGATCAACTATATCGTGCTATCCAGAAGCATGAAAATCTTGTTCGAGAGGAGTTTATAGTGAGAGCTCGGGAATCGGAGAGTAGAATGATTTTACTCACAGCTTAATACCAACTGAATGGAGAAAAACTACTTTCATGACCAATATAGTTACAAAGAAATATCTCTTCTTTTTAAAGCCAGATGCGAACTCCTTTGCCTAAATGGAAGCCCACACAATGGAAGTTTCCACCAGTTTTGTTCCTTAGTGTAACCTTAGGGCAAAAGAAGACTGCTTCCACTTTCAAAGTATATGCCCAATTTTCACTGCCCAGCGCCTTGTATAACTACTTCGGAAAGAGAACTTTGTCGATGCAGGAAACGATTGTGATTTTGAACGATTTCAACTGGAAAGACCTTTACAACTACTTAAAAGAAATTTCAACATATAGAATGTTACTGATAACAGAATTCATATAGTGAATATAAATTTGTACTTACTATTTAATTGAAAAAAATTTAAAAATTTAAAAAATTTATATATAAAATTTTGCTAACCGAGCTGACGGCAAAGCCATAGCTTTAAATTCGTTGTATTGTATCAAATGAAATAATAAATTTGAAATAAATGAAAAAATTCATTACTTGAGGGGACTTGCAATCCGAACGCGTAAGTTGAGAAGCAATTTTTCATGACAAGAGATACTCTTGCTTGGGGCAAGAGTCTGCCATATGTTTGTTTTTCAGATTGCAAAAAAAAGTTGTGCTCAATTTGTACCGGCATGTGTCGTAAATATTTTTTTTCATTCGCAAATTTGCAAATTTTACGAATAATTTTTTTTGCAAATTTGCGAATTTAAAAAAAAAAGTTGAGCACAATACAGCACTACTTTTTTTTTGGAAAATTGAAAATGGCGGTGCCTACTTCACGCTAAAAAAATGGCTAGCCTCTAAAAACCATACGCTTAGTACGATTTTTTTAATACGGCACATCGCAGCACAAGTTTGGCACATCGCAGCACAAGTTTGGCACATCGCACCACAATCGTTTTTTTAAACAAAAATCCAAAATGACGGTGCTAACTTCACGAACATCAAAATTCAGAAGTTATTGGAGTCAGTGCTGTCATTTACTTTTATGTGGTTAGCAAAATAATTTTCCAAGTTTTTAGTTTAGAAAAAGGAATAGATTTCAAAAGACCGAATAAGTGGACTAGATTTATTTTCTATCATAAAATTGTTCAAATATTATATATTTACCTAAATTAAGATAAACCAAGATAAATTTGAAAGTTTTTACTTTAAAGAAATTTTGAATTTAATTTAAAAAGATATCTAAAATTATTTAAGAAGATACAACATTCAAATCAATAGATACTTAATTAATTTGATTCTCTTCTAGTTTAAATAATTTGAAGGAATTAAAGATCAATTAATTTACAATTTTTTAAAATTTTAAATAGGTAAGAGATATAATTTCAGATAATTCAATTTAGAAAGGAAATAATATTGTTATTGCATATAAACGGAATAAGGACTTCAACTTATTTAATTTGTCCAACCCACGATAAATATTTATATTTATACATAAAAACAGGCGCATATAACATTAAAAGTAAGGTTCTTATAGAAACCTTGTTCATTAGCTCCCTATCTTTAATTATTATTAATATCATTGACCAATCCCTAACAACAACCCATCCGAATTCATTGAGTTTATTGCTGATGAGTTATAAGTTATAAAGGTTCGATTCCCAATGCAATTTATTGGATTACCCTTCCACCATTTTAATTCTGCTGCTAATATTATTGATGGGTGCGTCGAAATAATAATAATAATAATAATAAAAAAAAACAGTAGCATTATCCAATTTAAAAAAAAAGAGTTATTTTAATGTCAGCGACGCCATATTGTCAGCTCCTTCAGTTAGTTAGTTTTTTTTCTTTGCTGCGCACATTGTGTGACTAAAAGACATCATTCTCCTATGATTATGTCGTTGAATTCCAAGCAACACGCGGACATTGTTGTTTTATAGAAAGAAGTTTTTTTTTCCATCATCATTCGTTCGTCATTCGTGGATCAAGGTAATTATTTAAGAAAAGGCAAAAAAAAAGAAAAGAACCATAGGAAATGAAGGAAGGAAGTTAAAGCTATTAGAAACTGCGCTTAATGTCCTGGTCAAAAAGGGACTTTGTTAACTTCCCTCTTTGTTCCCGCAGGGTTCGGCTACTCTTTTGAATTTTGTGTGAATGTGTTTGTGGTTTTTTTTTAGGCGCTAATTGAAAGGAATTCCGCAGGTGAGGTTTGGGTCAATGTTTTTTTTATGTTTTTCGTTTCATCAGGAGAACATAGGTATAATATCAACCTAAAAGTTAATTATGTAATAAATTCCAATGCCGATATTAAAGAATATTAATAAATTGTATTAAAAAAAAAACAAACAAATATTCATTTCATTTGTTAGACGAGTAGGTTATGTAGGTAGTCGTTAGTGAAGTGTTTGACTTGCAAAAGGTATTTTAAGGATTATTTCGTGTGCAAACCAATTTAGCATTGGACATATTATGTTTGAATATAAGTGAGTGTTTTGTCGTTATTTTGTTTATTATCCTTGTTAACATGAAAGTTATTTTCTAAAAAAAAAAAGGTCATATAATGTACCTACACGTATGAAAAAATAAATAATTACCTAGGTAGTTATGGATATATGTATATAGATATAAATTAACGGCATAAACACCTATTCCTTAATTGTTCAAAACTAAAGTTAAAACATTTTAACTGCGCAGTTCCAGGTTTTTTTTTAGAAATCCTATACATAAATAAATAGAAATGAACTGAATCGAAAATCTTCGGAGCGGCTTTTAAAAAAAATGATTTTTTTTATATAGATACATACCTACATATTGTATATAAAATGTTGTAAACATTTTTAAGAAAAAAAATTTTACGTAATTGTTCAGCATTTATTAATGCGGGGTTAAAAAATTTATTTTGAAAAAAATTCATCTATCCATTTGCGAATTATATCGAATTTTCAAAAAATAATATTGTAATTTTTTTAGAAATCCATATTTTTTTGAAAATTTTAATATGCATTATTATTCAAACTTATTAGAAGCTTTTGCGTAAAAAATATCATTTAAATAGGTACAGCAGATAATGAGATAAGTGGTCAAAAACCATAAAAATGAGGTTTTATGAGAGATACCGTTACTAAACGGTAGATATTTTTTTTTTCAATATGATATCGGTATATCTTTCTGATATTAGCTCGAACAAAATTTTAATCAAAATCGTAGGAGTCGTTTTTGAGAAAAATGAGATTTTTCTTACCGGGTTTTGAACACTTGTATAGGAGGTACCTTTAGTTTTAGTTATAAGAATAATTTTTACAGAAAATCTGCTATATATTGCTAAAAAAAAACTGCTGGGTCCTAAGTTTAATTAAAATCGACCAAGTTGTTTTAGAATTATTAAGTTCTCAAAAAAAATAATTAGAAACTTTTTTTTAAAACCCCCAAAAAAATTAAAATTCTGGTATACAATACTTTTAGAACTTTTTGAAACCTTCTCCATAAAAAAATTGAATAAAATCAGTTGAACGGTTTTGAAAAAAATCGAAAATAAAAAAATGGGACCATTCATTACTATTTTTCGAAATTTTTGTTTTACAAAATTCCAGAAAATAAATTCATTATGAATTTGATCATCTTCAAAGTTTTCAATGTATGCGTCATGTTTTAGGTTTATCGTAATTTTTACTTGCGATATTTGTATGTACATATGTATATATGTATGTAAGTATACAATGGCAAGGTATGGATTCGTAAAAAAAATCGAGATTTGGATCAAACTTGAAACTACGACGATAGACAGTTCGAAAAAAGTTAGTCTCGCAATTCTGTCCATCTGTCTGTTCGTTTGTCTGCATCCTAAACGGGTGGGTCGGTTTACTTTAAACTTGGTAGGTACCTAGGTATCGGTTTTTGGGCACTTCTCCGAACGTTTTTTTAATTTTTTTTAAGACCAAAAATAACGGTACCTTACCTGCCTAACAAATTCTTTTAACAAGTAACGAAAATTTTATTTTTCTCAATTTTTTTTGCGAAAAGACTACCATTTGAATTTTCAGAAAAATGTTTATAAATTATACAGCCCATGGAACCATTTTTTTTAGTCTAGATTTTCTCAAATTTTCGTATGCAAATTATTTTAAGAAGTTTTAAAAGTTGTTGCATATCAAAATTTATTTTTTTTTTAGATTTTTAAAAAAAAGTATTTTTTTTTTTAAACTTAATAATTTGGAAACGGCTTAATCGTTTTCTTATTAAACTTTGCACCAAGTAATTTTTTAATATTATCTACCTGATTTTATTTTAAACAAACTAACATAACGGTACCTATCATACAAGTGTTTACAAACGGGTAAGGAAAATCTCATTTTACTATGATAAAAAATCTTATCTTATAATGAAAATTTTTTTGGTTTTCGAATGTTTTGAAAATGTGTAGATGATTTTTTTTAATAATACTTTTAAATCTGCATTACTTTATATTAGAAAATAGCTTACCAATTATTTTTATGAAAAATATTAAAAAATGTGTATATGTACAAGTATGTACATATATATTAAATAAATATTTTTTTAAAAAAAACCCTTCAAAGATTTCTTAAATAATTGTGATTTGTTTAAGAAATCAGATGGTGTACATCCCGTCAGATCCTATTAATAATTATTTAATGTTAACTTTATTTTTGTTAAATGATAGATTCTTGATTTTACTTACCACATACAAATTTCAATCAAAATCTAAGAAATCGTATATTCTAGAAAAATAAGACTTTCTATAATGTTGTTTAAACAGTTCTATGGAAAAGGTACTTTCCATATTATAATATATTTAAATTTTTGTTTAAAATATTATAGATTATGTTAAAACACCTCTTTGTACCAAGTTTAATAAAAATCCAATGGGTGGTTTTCGAAATATTTAATTTAAAAAAAATTGACACTTTTTACAATTCCAAAAATTTTTTCTCGAAAATTTTGGTAGACAATAGTATTTAAACATTTTCAGAACTCTTCATAAAAAATGAATCAAAATCATTTGAACCGATTCCGAAAAAAAAAAATAATGAAAAATATTGTTCTGTGGTAAATTAACTGTTTTTTTTAGAAAAAATTGTGAAGCCATTTCTGATAAAAGCAAGATTATTCAAAAATTTTACAAAAATATGCATGAATGGTACCGTTCTTTAAAAAAAAAAAACGTCTCGGAAGAATGTCCAAAAAACGCTATATGTATACCAAGTCGAACAGAAAGACAAGCAGAAGGACAGAATTGCGAGATCCACTTTCTTTGACTTTTGTACGGAAAAAAGAATCGTACTATAGTATAAATATTGAGGCGTTATAATTTTTGTAATTCGACCGATTTTTTTAATTTCATCTAAACTGAATAATGATTTTAAGCAATTTAACTCATCAAACAATTGAGATTTTTCAATTTCAACTATTAGCTTCATTTTCATTCACAAAAGAAAATTGCCTTCTTCTGATGGCCTTTGGAAAAGGCACATGAATTTCATAGTTAGCGAAGCAACATTCGTAAACGGGCAACAAAATAACTTTAACTAAGCCACCCAATTCCCAGATCGATCTGTAAGTTCTGGTTAGACCATAGTCTTTTACATATACAGGCTTAGAAGTTAGCTTAGAAGTTAAAACACATCCCAACCATCTGGATTTAACAATTTAATAGTTAATAGTTTGTAAAACCACTGACTGAAAGACTACATATTGGCCCGCGTATTTTTCCATGTCGTTTATTTTTGGCTTCTATTAAATTATCTCATGCTCCAATTCCCAGGTTGTATAGAACTCTGAACTATTAATAAACCAATATTCTACTTGCTTAATGCTTTAGCCACATTATAGCCTTAAACTAGTAGACCAAGTAACGTGCGACCCAGTCAAGTCGTGCATTATATTTTAAATTATAATTTTTTAAAAATTCGAACTTTATAATTATACTACTCTGTTTTACAAGAGCAATTAAATTTGACTCGCGTAGTCTGTCTCTATCATCTCAATTAATAGGTACCACCCAAGAAGACGGAAATTAAAATCATTCAACTTTCAAAATAAAAATCTCCAGGCACATCATACTAAATTGCCACCATAAACAAACCACTTTAAACCACATCACTCTCATGATGCTCTGCTCATCCCATTGTAAAACAAAAAAAAAATTAATGTAAACTTATACCTCTCATTTACATGTTTTCCAAATCAGAATTTTCTGAGCCAGTTTTTTTTTTATATAAAAATAAAAAAAAAAATAAAAACAATTTACTAAGTGGTTTATCCATTTAAATATATCAACAGACAAAATAATAAACTACATTATTATAAATTTCTATCTTTATCTATTTTATTATAAGGTTTGCAATTCGATGGCAAATACATATAGACTTCAATCCAAAGGTGCATAGTTATAAATAGTTTGCAGTAAAATTGGTTTCTTATAAAATCAATGACACATTATTAGCTTGTAGCCATTTCAGCAATTCTGTTAACTATCAGCAAAGTATCTAATCCGTAAAGTTCTGCGCTAAAAAAACTGTATAGTTTGAAGCTCATTAAATGTAAGACAACTTAACTTCATAGGAAACCAAAACAAATCCACTCTCAAGACTCAAACTCAACCGAAAACACAATCGCTTTAGCAATAAACATAATTTTACAAAAAAATAAAAGAGCCTTATAGATACTTTTTTATTTGTATTTTTTATATTCTGTTGTTTGGCTGTAATGTGCGTTCAAATAATAAAAAAAACTCGATACAACTCCCTCAATGGTCCTCCAACGATATACAAGACATGACAATTAAGTGGGGTCGACACCTACGCCCAAGTCCCAACTTGACTCGCTTGGCGCATTTAATTCGCAAAATGCATATAGAGTGTGGGTGCGCCTTTATTTTTTTTATTTTTTTTTTTATTTGTATCTCAAGCAAGGAACTATAAGAATCAAAATCACTCTTCGCCAGTTTGGAGTGAGCCAGATTAAGTTGCAACAATTTTAGATACAAAAGCACACATTAAGATACTTTTTTTTTTTTTTTTTTAAATTTATTTTTTGTGGAACCGCGCGACAAGGTTTTATGGGTATGGGTACTTTTGTTCAGGCAGAGAGAGAGATAGAGCGAAAAAAGTGTGCGAATATATGTATACCCGAATGCAATTAAACCCAAAGCTGGATTTATGGCTTCTTAAGTTTTTGACATTTTAATTTTTTTGTTTGGACTTGTTTGTCGTGTGAATACAATTTTTTGTTTGTCAAAAAGATAAAAGTTATCTTGCGCAGCATCTTAACCAAGAAGAGTAATATGGCAATAAAATTGCAAATTTCGTCGATGATTAAAACGTGGGCGAGAAAAAGCTGTTTCTTGATGTATAGTTTTGATTTTTATCAAAATTGAAGCCTCAAAAAAAAAAATTGTTATGACTTAATCTTCATTTGGGAAAGAAATAAATATAAACATCATCATTCATATATGTATGTACGTAAGTTTGATTTGCGACGAAGTAATAAAGTACAAAATTGCTGCGATGGGAACCAGTTAATGTGCGAAGAATCGAAAATCAGCATCTCTATCCTGCCCTGATGGACCATAAATTAGAAAATCTTTAAATCGACATTTTGTGAAGCTGTGTAAAAATCAATGTCTTCGATATACGAATGGTTATAATTCATCCAGACTTTTGTATATTTATACATATATCCTAAAAAAAAATGTAAAACAAAATAAAAACTTGTATTTCAACTAAATTGAAAGATTTGTCTTTGATGATGCAGATGCTGATGATGATGATGGAGGAAAATGGAAATAAGAACAACGACCTGTGATGTGTGTTTTGGGCTATAAAATCATTTGAAAACATAAATTCAACATTCAAGACCATAAAGTTGCGACAAGAAGACAAATTTGTCTGTTTTTTTTTTGGAATTATAAAGCTTAGGTCTTAGGTCTTTTCTTTGTGTATCTACAATCTCTAACATATCAGCTATACCAGAGATATAGGTTTATTTTATTTGCATGAAATGTAGGCAGGTGATAAGTCAGACTGTCAAAGTCTTAAATTTTCAATTTTATTGAATTCCACTTAAGAAATCTGTCAGTCAGTTCAGTGTTTGTCTGGTATATGATTATAAATTGTTATAAAAAGGGATTTTGGCCAGAATTTGAATATTTTGTCTTTCAGTTTTGTTTGTTGTTGTTTGTGTTTTGATAACACATATGTTTATATGCTGTGCGATAGCCCTCTTGTATATTTTTGAAATCAATCTTAGATTGAACCTTGAAAATAGATTAGTTATGATATGAAAAAAAAAATCAAAAATAATATATGCAAAATCAATCAAGAGGAATCTACGTATATACAAAAATGGATTGGATTATAGTTATTTGAAAAGGCGGGAGGATTTATGGCGAGAGACAAACGAGTCAGGGTCAAGTTTAACCCAAAATTGGAATGTACTACAAATTGAAATGTGTGCCATAACTTTCTTTAAGTATAATCAAGGGCTAATTAGTATTCTTAAAGGTGATATCTATGACCAATTTTTTTTTTGGAACTTACTTCATTATGATATTGAATTTTAGAGATAAAGAGTTTGTTTATTTTTTTGTCAAATATATTAGCCCAGTTTTAAATTATAAAATTAAAATATTATACAACAAAGTTTGTGGGAAATTTAATTTTATCTTCTCCCAGCACTTTGATACTAAAATTTGTTTTTTACAGACGATATTTTTTGAATTTAACATATTACAATGATATAGATATGAAGATTATTTATTGTATGTAGCTGAATTAAAAGATTTCTTCATTAAACATTTACTGATTTACATGAGACTGCGTGTATTAAAGGTACCTGCCTACCCGGAGGGAAGCTGTATTATGCACCATTTTATGAATATTTTAGATTTGAGTCAAACAACAACAAAACTTTTAATGGCTGAAGTTAGACCTTTTTAACCAGCTGCTAAGTTGATCATCAGACTTCATTGATGCGGTTTTTAGGACCTTTTTACAATAACTATGTAAGTAAAGTTCTGCCTAGTTGCTGGATTCATATCTAAATCAATCAATCTAAACAATCTTTTTTTTTTTTTTTTTGGGTTTACCTATAACCTTTTCAAGGTGGTCAAAAGACAACTGTGATATTTTCTTCTGTGGACTTATGACCCAGTTAACCAATATTTATTATGTCTTGAGTTATTAATTAGAACCTTACCATATAAAGAGTATTTACGCAATGATGTAAAACACTGTATAAGTTTACCATTTGGTTAATGAACTGTCAAATTTTGTATTAGAAATGATTTACATAATTTGGTTGAAATTCCCCAAGGATTTTTCTGCGAAAAATTACCCAAATGTTTTTGGTAAACTTAACCAAACGTCATTGTGACTTTTAGAATTAGGAGTGTTCAGAAATACGATATAGTATAGGTATCTCAGAGAACTAAAAAAAACTCTTCTCGTGTTCTGTAATTATCGCATTGAGAATAGTTGGCGATAAAAGTTGTGAATAAAAACATAGTTTATACAAAAAAAATAATTAGGACGTCTACGTTTTGATTTGTAATCATCTATGCCGGCGGAAGGGTAAACTAAAACGTGGAAATTTTTGTGAAACATTACGTTGCGATCTTACACGTTACGATACGTTGATGTAAATTGGATACGTTCAATATTGGGTACTTTCGTTCGTACTTCAAACTAAATCGAAAGATCGAGTTGAGTTTGGGTTGAAATTTGGTTGACAGTTCGAACTCGTCGCGTTCTGTGATGTAAAACCAGCACTTGAATATTTAATTTGATGTTTACACTTCTTAACTGTGAGTCCCGGAACTCACACATTTTTTTGTTTTTGATCAGCATTGTTTAGTTACACAAATACATATAAAATGACATATGGATAAACAAAAGTAAATGCTTTTACTTGTAACTATTTGTTATGCTTTCCGAATTGTCATCGAAGTGAAAGAAACCATTTATTTTAATGATTCCTCTTTCATCACCATATAATTTCAGTTGGGTTGAGCTCAGGAATACTTTTACTAACGAAAACAAAACGGTGTGTCACAGTTTCACGCTATACTGGAACTGGAAGGCACGTCAACGTCGTCAACCTTACCTAACCTAATGTTCTGACGTATAGAATTTAGAAAAGCTAGAATTTTCACCTTGACTAATTTAAAAAAAAAACAACAAAATATAATTCATATGAAGGTTTTTTTTTAATAATACAAACTCTATATACTACTGAAATACATCAGCCAAGTAGAAGACTTAGCACTATTTAATTGGACTTGTTGAATTATTGATTCAAAATAGCTTTTTACGGCCTTTAGTCCACAAAAATTTAGGCGTTTCGTCCCGGCGAAACCAACTATTTATAATTATTTTGGTGTTTTTAAATCCACAAAATAAAAGGCCTTGGCTTGTTTACTTTTTAAGAAATAATCCATCTTAATTCTCCAATTAATTTTTTTTATAGAATTTTCGAACATTAAGATGAATGAAGTAAAACCCTTACACCCACGTCCCACATTAATAAATGCGAGTTATCGATGAGTTATGTTCAAGTGGATTAAATGCAAAATTTATTAAATGCGTGTGCTTAGCTTACTCACTGAAGAAGGTATGCTTTAGAAAAAATGAATAAGCAACATGGCCTCAATTTCGCAAGCATGAGTTTTCTCTATTTGTACAAAATTCCGTATACACATACAATTTTACGATTCCGCAGAAGTGACGTGAACACTTTTTTTTTTACAGATGTACATGTACACAAATTTATTTTCACGCATATTCTAAGAAAACGTATACACACCGAAAAAAGTATTCCCAGTCCAATTAAGTAAATTTATTGGTAAAAATTATGATAATTACTAAATAGGTACTAACCGACTTATTTATAAACCCATTCCAAAGTATGTCGAACTCCAAACTTTATTTATAAACCATGTCCCATCGATTGTCTAACTTCGACACTGCAAATGGTTGTCCAAACCATGTTCAATGAACAAAGAATTATCAAATTATCTTGAATAGAATGAAATGTTCATTGAACGTATCCAAATGTTCACGAAATTGGCAGATTACAGGGTTGTCTGGAGGTATATGAGAACATATTTAGACAACTGCTGGAATTTGTTAATAAATAAGGAGATGTCCAACTATTGAGACAGTAGCTAGCTGGACAAATGTCTAAGAGTATTCTAAGGAAATCTAATAAATACGCCTGTAAAACTTCATTTGCTAGACTTATTGGTTCTCAATAAGTCATATTGGTGCTATGAGCACGTCTAAATTAGAGCTTTTGCAGCCTCGAAAATGATTTCGTATCTACATACTGACCGCCCCTAAACAAAACTACAAAAAGAAACTTTAACCTGCCCAAAATGCAAGATCAATTTAAACAAAGGGAATTTCTATTTATAGTAGTAGATTTTCTTGAAGAATTTTCAGTAAAGCGTTATTTAGCTTTTTCACGAACGTTTTGTTTTTATTAAAAGGAAATTTTAGATTGCGAGTTAACTACTATTTCTTGATTTAGATAAACATCTGGATTAAAGGTGAGTTAAGTTTTTTTTTATTAATAAGGGTGCTTAAAAATACAACTGCCTTTAAAATTGGGTATGATGTCGCTGAAAGTAAGTTGAAATTTTGAATACTATCTGCGATATAAGTTTATATAATGCTGCTTAGACTGCTTTTAGACGACTGCAATTTTTTTCGGCAATTCTCTTTTGAGTTTCTTTCGGATTGCAACATCCATTTAAACGCTGCAAATTTTAATATCTGAATTTTGTTAAATAAGAAGGAAATATTACTCCACACTCTTTACTCCACTTATGTGTCAAACAATAAGAAAAAGCACAAAAAAGAAAGAGCGATAACTCTGCAATTATTTCAACCTCTGCAACTTTGTTTACCCCGGACATCGCATACGTCCCCCGCCTACATGCTTAAAAATTGCAGGGGGTAATTGCAGCGTTTAAAAGCAGTCTTATGAGACTTCATTTTTATTGAATGTACTTTCAAGATGTTTGTCTTTAAAGCAAAAGCCGCTGGCTGTTTACGACTTAAACATAAAAAATTCAACCTCAATTAAATGAACGACAATTTTGACAAAACACAAATTTATTTATTAAGATTTTTTCAATTACAATAATTTTAACATTGTACTAGATTGAGGGAAGGCGTTGTATCTATATTATTATGGTCTTATTTATAAACGTTGTCTAACTTTATACAACTGTCCAACTTTGGGAAATGTGTTCAAAAACTTTGTTTATTGTTGTCTTATAAAGCTGCCTAACAGACATAAGAGTAGATTGTCTTAACCGTGAATATTGTGATATTTATTTTGATGAAATAAAGCATATTTCCACCAATTTGAAAATAGTTAGACAGTGTCTAAGTAGACAAAAATCTAATAAATACGACTGTTAGTGTTTAATCACTTAAGTATAATTATTTTGTTTCTGTCAGAATATTTTGTAATGAAAGTTTCAACCCAAAGTTCCGTCCCATTTTATATCTTATACCGATATAACTCAGGGTCTTTTTAAATTGCACTAGATCCAAAAGTCGCGTTTTCTATGAGTGCATACCTTAATATCCAAACACTCCGATGGGAGGGAGGCGATTGGGAGCACTGACACTGTTGATATTGCATACAAGAAACAATTAAGTATTTTCGTTTGGACACATTTTTAATTAAACTTTAGACTGGACAAAAAAATAAAGAAAAAAAAAAAGAAACTGAACAAGCTCGTGTGCCACAAGTGAACCCACCTTCTCTTACATGGTATGGGGTATAAAGGTAAGGTAAGGTATATTGGTTCTTCAATACTCAGGTGTAGCCAGATATTCACACCTATATTCACTTTTTTTTTAAAAGTCCTGTGTTTTTTATTCCTTCCACTCCTTCCAACAAAAGCATATTGCTGCATTGCGAGCATAGGTATAGGTAACCCAAACAAATTAAAAGATAGCCCTAGTTCTGGTGTTGTACGTTTAAAGGATAACAAAAAAACACAAACGATTGAAGCAATTAAACTTTTTTGATTGCTCGCAAGTGTTCAATGTCATGCGAGGAAGCGACAACATTTGGAAATGCGAATCGAATCGCAGATTGAGAGAGGTTTCCATGGTACTATAGGTATTGCCTACTCGTACATCCCCAGCTTGACAACATCAGCTTCAGCATTCAACAACCCTTCGTGTGTCGTCCTCGTCGATGATTTTATACTTCTATCCCGAAATGGAGATGCAATCGTTTCCGTTTGATGATATCCGTGAAAAGAGGGTGCGACAACCAACGCAACGGGTGGATAAATCCTTTATTATTGTTTGCCTTTTGTAATCGCGGGTGTGTGTACTTATTTTGTTTTCGATTTTTATTTCAAGTCCAGTAGCGGCGGCAGTAGATGGCGGTGCGGTGCGGTAGCGTCATGATGTGAATGAAATAAGGGTTGGGTTACATCATCGATATGGCTGGTGGAATTTTTGGATCGCTTTATGTGTGGTGCTACGTAGTTCTATACACTGGCCCTTTTTCTTTGATAGGCATGTACAATGTACATAGATACTAACTGGACATGCGTGACAAATGTTATTAAGTTTATTTGACAAATATTTCATTTATTTTGGAGAAAGGCGAGTGAAATAACAAACAAAAAAAAAATAAATAAAAAAAAGAGTGAAGGACAAAAGAGAGGGGAACAAATATACAAAAGTCGAGTATTGTGTCATCTGGTAAAAGGGTTAAATTATTGGACACTTTGAATTGTCGTTGTTGACAAGTTGATATTTTGATGGGGTCGAAGTCGAAATAGAAATGGAAAGGACACACAATCCTTTAATAAAAACAATAATTGTCGGTTTTATTTGGGTAAAGAAGGTTTATATAGATGTGGGGTGGGGAGGATAATAGGTATAAGGATAGATATATAGAGAATATGAAATTAACATTTGATTTACTATTAATTAGACAGATCATGACATCATGATGTTGATGAGGTTGGTCAAAATTTATTAAGGGTTTTTGATATATTTAATTTTTTTTTTAGATTTTGGGGACGACGACATTAATTATACTTTAGTCCTTAAGTAGAGTAATATATTTGCTTTAAAATGGTTTTGGAATCCATAATTAAGGAAGTATGAATAATTTAAGTTCAGTTTAAAATTTTAAAATCTAAAAAAACTTATCAAGTTAGGTAAGGGGTCATTCATTTCGTGGTTTCAAGTTGGTAGCACTGGCATTTGACACCTGTAAAACTCAGCTGAATATGTGCCATTTACGAGAATGGATCGCATCGCTTAGCAATCGAACAACGCCGTAAAATTATTAAAAGTTACTACAAAAGTGGTGATTCAAACGTATCCACTTTTCGCGCATTACGCGATGATTATGGTTTTTCTTCCGTAGTTTTCCTTCAATTGTTTTCCATTAATTATCTATATTTCCCTACAAAAATTGTATTTATTTTTCAGTTGTAAGATATAAAATTAAATATCATATCTCTGTGCAAGCTGTGTGTATTCACAAAATCATGTAAATTGTAACGCTTTATTCTACGAAAATAAATATCTATCTATCTATCTGGTCTCCGTAATCGACCGACTACGCAAGCAATTGGTAAAATTGTGAGAAATTTAAAGAGAGTGGAAGTGTTACTGATGTCCTAACTCGTAAGGCCTGTGCATCATTGTAATGCACGCTCAGTCGAAAATATTCCTGCTGCAAGTGCAAGTGTTGCTGATGACCCGAATTTATCGATTTCCCGGGGTACGCAGAAATTAACCGACTTTTTTTGGCCGGTGATTGAAGATTATGACTTGTACGATATGTGGTTTAGAACCACAAGACGGGGTAACAAGCCACAACACGACCAATTATGGCTTTATTTCGTGGGAAATTTCCTGGTCGCGTATATTTCATGTTTTGGCGACGTCAGTTGGCCATTAAGATCATGCGATTTTACACCCTTACTTTTTTTTTTTTGGTGGGGCTACGCAAACGATAAATTTGAGTCCACTTATTGAGTAAACGGCCAAATTCCTAAACACAAATTTGCAAAGCAAAACACATGCAAAGAAAATGCAAAAAGCAAAATATTTGTTTTACATTTGCATAAATGCATTTGCATTTGCGCAAGAAAACAAAAATCTACTGCATTTTGGGACAATTTGCTTTGCGTAATATGCCCAAGTTTAGGAATTCGGCCAACGATCAACCAACACCCGTACGTCGACGCAACGCAAGATCTGCCGAAAAAATCACCGCTGTCCGTGAGAGTGTGCCGGAGAATCCGAGACGGTCGATTTCGCATCGCTAAGAACACGGCTTTTCGCAGACCACATTTTGGCGAATTTTGAGTCGTGACTTGGGCTGGGACTCGTCCAAAATTTAACTGACCCATAGAAGTCGAAGGTAAACGACCACATAGACAACGACGTGTGTTCGCTGAATGGGCTCTGGAGCATTTGGAAATTGACGCTAATTTTCATCGAAAAATCATTTTCAGCGATGAGGTCCAATTTTTGGATGAATGGGACCTTACCAAACAAAATTGTCGAATTTGAGACGATACCAATCCACATACGATCAAAGAGCGTCCAATGCGTCTCGAAAAAGTAACTGTTTGGTGTGCATTTTAGGCTGGCAGCGTCATCGGTCCATATTTCTGTAAGAAAGAAGTTGTCCAGGTCATCACCGTCAATGGCGAGCGCTATTGGTTGATTATTAACAACTTCTTTTGGCCTGAATTGGATGATATGGACACAAACGACTTGTGGTTTCAACAGGATGGCGGGGCAGCGTTGGAAATTGAAGACCCTGTATTTCCGTTCAAACAGAGTGTGAACTATAATTTCACAGAAAAAACTTATTTTGATATTTTTTAAAAGATGTTTGGAGGTTGTGTGGTCAGGGGTGTCGGGAGTAGGTAGCCTGGGTACGGTTGAAAGTTAGGATGTTTGAAACAACTCAAATATCTTGCGAACCGTCGACTTCAAATCTTAGTTGTTTTCCTGCAAAAAATTAATTGGGCAACTTTAAAAGTCTTTATAAAATTCAACCATCATGTAAGCACTACTTTCTTACTGCTAGGGGCCAATTGAACTTCATAAAAAAAAAGTTGCGCCATGCTCTAATTTTGCAAGCAAAATAATGACCTGCAGCAGTTTGGTGAAATTAAATAACCCCAATTTTTTGAAATTAATTTATTTTTAATTATCCTCGTACCTAATGCAGCTTCAATTATTTCTAACCTTGAAGTATCCCATATAATAATTAAATGATGAATTCTATACCTGTGTCTGTGTCCATCTGATTTTGCGATGCCCCAGCTTTCTCATCTGGATATACAAGGCTCATTTGAATCATAGACCAGTTTCATATTAACAAAAAATAAAATAAAAGAAAAGATAAAACAAAAATCTCACAAATGCAAAGACAACGACCAACATTTAGCATCAACTTTGTGCCTAAGTAAATCAAACTGAATATATAGACATTACAATTAACCAGCCTGGGTCTGATGATGTTCGTTCGAATACATTTTACCATGGTCGGATGGTTGGTCGGTCGATTCGTATACGTAAAACTCTGCCGCCCGCAAGCCGCACCACCACCGCCACACCGCCGCCGCACCGTTGCCGCCGCACCGTTGCCGATCAACCTAACCCCATCATACATATATCGTTGCCGGACGCGATTCTCGCTCAATTTTGCCCAGAAGACCTAAGTATACCTAAAGGAGGATGTTTCTGAAGTTTAAATCGGGTAAGTGGATGTGTACTCGTTTAAGTATCTATCTATGCTTTGCGAGAAGAAAAAGAGATGTTTTCGTATAATAAAGTGATGCCTATAGACCACCCAAGTTGTGCTGGGCTCAAACGGATGAAGAAAATTTTCTCGATGAATTCTCGTATAGTCAAGGAAATTAAGTTGCAATGATAATGTTATTTTTTTCTGGTTTTTACGTAGATACCATGATGATAATTCTCATCTAATTTTAAAAAATATTTTCCGTCATAGCTGTATGAATAATCTTAAAAGTGATCATAATATTGGATTGATTTTTTTTTTACATGAAATTAATTTTTATACCAGTTTATACCAATCAGGAAATTCATTAAACTTTATCTAAAATCATAGATATAGATTGGACAATTTGTAATGTGAATTTATTTTTGAAAGTTGTGACTTAGGGGGGTTTGTTTTCATTATTATACCATTCAGATGCTTTAATCAAATTATTTATAATAATTAGCATCATTTGTGTGATGCGTCGACCATGTTAACCATGTAATCATAGCTTAAGAAAGGAAAAATTCAACAGTTGTATAAAATCTTTTCCCAAAATGCAACACTTCCTCCCAGACTATATATTCCTCCATGATTTGTACTTAAAGGGAATAATGACGGCAAAGCCCACTCTTCTGTGGGTTAGGAGTACTTTCGCTTTGCATACCTTTATATACTTCCAGCTTAAAAAAGAATCTATCTATATCTACATATAAACAAACTGCAAGATACATTGTGAGAGTGATGCATTTTATACCAAACATACATGAATACTTCTAGAAAACTTGAGGTAAAGATTATTGCCTTTTACTTATTGTTAGAAGAGATTTTGTTGTTGGCTTCCATCACTCAACTCACTATAGATGTGCTTCTGCTGAAGTCTGAATCTGAATTGACATGGAGTAAGAAGTCTTAAGAGAGGATTCAAGAGAAAACCAGAGATGAAGATGTTGGATACAAATATACGAGTTAAAAAAAAAAAAAATTCAAATAGACCGAAATCAAGTATCTGCATATTATAGTTGTTAGACAATGTGGCGTTATAGAAGCTTGCTCATAAATTTATACATTTAAACCGAAAGTTACTTCAAGGCTTATAATTGCTTAAGGCAATTGTGTATGAGCATTGAAATAATTATATTGTTTGATAGATAAGTGGAATTAATAAAGTAATTGTTTTTTAGTTATTTAAAATCTGTAATTCGTTATTTTACAAGGTCGGTTAATATAATTGACTTTCAATGTTTCTGTATAAAATTTTGCTAAATCTCAAAAAAATAAGATTACTTCTTTGTAATTTTTTTTAACTTGTAGTGGAAATTTAAATAATTTTAATATATATGTAAGTAGAGTTTAGTCTCTCACTACAGGCGTTCTGATTCGACATAAAATTGTAGGTCTCCTACATTCTTGGCTATAAGACATGGCACACATCAAAGTTTTAGAGTTGTAGGTCACTATATGGCACTGTTGCTCTACCAAATGGACGAAGATCGTACATTATAGAGTTTTTTCCTGTTTAAGTTTTATTTTATTAAGGCTTAAATTAAAATTGTGTTTAAAATTAATTTTTATTTTAATACATTTTTTTATTATAAAATAAAAATATTTAAAACAATTCTTTATAAATTCAACGATTAAGCTACGATTAGATGGTCAATTGAAATTGTCAAGGCTTTGAATCTCTGATGTCAAAATGGCGCCAAATTCTGTTCCAAAGCTGTCAAGGTATGATGATCGTCAACGCAGAATACCTATTATTAATGCGTTGACTGCTGCGTTGCCACTCGCTTGGACACGATTTTTATGGTTAACACGTTGATTTTTTTGTTGCAACCCTGTAATCACCCTGTATCGGCTCTCTAATGTCAAAATGGCGTCAAATTCTGTCCCAAAATTGTTAAGATGCGATGATCGTTAACGTAGAATACTGTTAATGCATTGACTGCTGCATTGCCACTCTCTTTGACACGAATTTTAGAGTTAACACGTTGATTTTTTTTTGCGACCCTGTAATCACCTTGTAAATGCAGATATAGGACACATTCACAGTACACATATAAAAGGATAATATCATTAGCGTTTTCATTTTTATTAATTTCTGCGCATCTGTCAAAATTGAGAAAAATGGTGGATCCACAGTGTTTCTTTCCTTGTCTTATTTCAATATTTTGTTGTTGTTTCTAATGTTGTGGGGAGTAGAACTTGTGGGAACTCGAACAGCCATTTTTAATTTCTGACACTTCCAGCTTTGACAACCTGCACAATATATTATTACCTTTAATTTGTGTATTTTGCGGGACATGTTGACATATACTGCTCGTCAAAGCAGTGACTGTTTTATATTTGAACGCTTACACAGCTGAATTTCAAAAACTTCTGATTTTGTAGAAGATTTTTAATCCATTGATATCGTAACCATATATTCCAATGGAATTGGATATTTAACATATAAATGACAGATAAAGCTATATTTTGAAGTTTATTGAATATTTCGATCCAAATGTCATCTATGAAAAGCTTTAAAAGCGCATTTTTTTAATAGGATTTTTATAGAGATTTTTTTTTCATCATATTATAAGCATTATTTTTCGGAATTTGACACTTTAGACTTTAATGCTTTACTGTCGATATTATCCATGAAAATGACTCAACATTTTACCGTCGTATGATCATCAACGAGAATAATGATTGATTTTTGTTCCATGTCACCTCGGCGGCGTCACGTCAATGCTCAAAGTGTTGTCAGGTTGTGTGACTGTTATAGTTTAACAAGTAAACTCGTTGACACCAAAGGATAAAAAAACGACTCTGACACAGATAACCCGTCATCGCAATTTGGGACAAAATTGACCGATTGGTGTCGTTACGTGTGATCGTCAATGATGTTTTATGCGTTAACAGGAGCCAACGCAGCACTTTGATTGTCTAATAAATAATCTTAAGAGGCTTAAAATTGTTTTAACCATTGTTCCTATAACCTATAATTTTTTATATGGGAAATACAAAATTGCGATGAAGCAAAGCAGCTCTAAATTAAATATTAAGATGTTACTGTAGGTAGAAGCTTTTCTTCTTTGCAGCTTTAAGAAAAAGCTTATTTTGTTGCAAAACAAAAATTATTAAGATTTGCAAAGTCACGATACTTGGTTACCTCAAATTATTTTTGTTTGGCTTAATTTAAATATTTTTATCTTATCTACAAAATTCAAGTTTTAGCGTCAAAATATTACATCTTAAATAATTCCTCATTTAGTATATTTTCCAGCTTAAATATTTTAAATAACTGTCAACTTCTACCCACTGCTATTGCATTCATAACTGTCAAGCAAAATTTGAACTACCCAAACATACCTAACCTACTCGCGTATATATACACATTTCAATTAATTGAATTGCCATCGATCATAATTAAAATTCCACTTTTCACAGAGTGCAACAACAATAAAATATAATTTATTAATGTCTGTTTTCCACATTGAAAATTACGGGAACAAAAAAAAAAAAGAATTTATTTAAACAACAACAAATTGAAGGCAAAAATTAGTTTGAGAATATAAAATATTGTAATGATTTATCGACACAGGAGGGCAACTCTCACAAAGTCACAAGCTCACAAGTGGTTGATGCGGATGGTGGGTATAATATCCGTGTGTACATACCTACATATATTTGTAAGGTAATTACGATTTATCTCCATGCAGACATGCAGTCAAAACAAATCTCAATAAATCAACACGATTATAAATGTAAGTAAGTTTATGGGGAATGAGGATTGAGGACCCGCACATAAAAAAATTGGTGTAGCTGGCACTAAACCTAATACTCAGACGCATACCATCATTAGATCCACAGCATTCCAATTTATACATAAACACCAGTCATATGATCGAAGAGCAATACCAATTGACAGTCGAATGCAATCAAACGAGATCAGAGATGTGTGTAGCGATCGGACTGACGGATTTAATCTCAAAAACTGCACCAGAGTGCGCGACAAATCCATTGGACGACAAGTGCTGGCTTGGCTGCAAAAGCTGCGGAGTTCGAGTTGAATTCGAGCTCTCTCTCTCTCAATAATATGAAATATGACCCGGCGCGATTATTGCCTAGAATGGTGATGATGATGATGGTGAATTGTTAAGATACACTTGCAGATAGGTTAGGTTGTTATGATGAGGCAATGTAATGTAAATTTGTTCATTGCACACTTTTGGCTTGAGAGTCTTGTTCTGATCTTCATCTTCATCATCATCGTCATCACCAACATCAGCATCATCATCGAATCGAACGAATGACTGGCACGGTGGTGTTGAGTTTTGTATCTTTAGTGAAATCTTAATTTGAACACGAAACTACACTACATATACACAACACATATATTATTATGATGAATGACAAAAAAGTTTTGAGATCGCGTCAGTGCATAGTGCATGTAGTGTTTAAACGATAAACCAAGCTTGGAATCGTGGCTGGAGGTGTTTTTTTGATTGTCACGTGTTTTGTGACATGTTGTTACATGATGTGATAAAATTTTAAATTTTACTGCAGAATTGTATTTAACCAGCTATAAGTAAATGCAAATGTACATACACCCCTTCGCGTGGTAATGTTTAGAGATATAGGTTGAGGATCAGCACGACGGAGGTCTTTAATCGATTATCAGCCTATAGTCCAACAATCTTTTTTTTTTCTGAGAAGTGAAAAATCCTGGGAAGAAACAATAATGTCCTAATGTGAGAATCTGAATAATAAAGAAAGGATGTGCATGAAGTTAGCACCGCCATTTTGAATTTTTGTAAAAAAAGAACGGTTGTGCTGCGATGTGACGTATTTAAAAAAAAAATCGTACTAAGCGTTTGGTTTTTAGAGGCTAGCCATTTTTTTTAGCGTGAAGTTAGCACCGCCACTTTAGATTTTCAAAAAAAAGTTGTACTGTATTATGCTCAACTTGTACCGGCATGTGCCTTAAATATTTCTTTTAAATTCGCAAATTTGCAAGTTTTACGAATAAATTTTTTTGCAAAATTGTGATTTTCAAAAAAAAATAAAGCTGTGCTACATGATGCTCAAAAAATGATACTTAGAACCGAAGAGATAAAAAAAGCACAACTTAGATTTTTTTGAAAATCGAAATTTGCAAAAAATTTCATCCGTAAAATTTGCGAATTAAAAAAAAATATTTAAGGCACATACCAGCACAAGTTGGGCTAAAAAAATGCAAAAAAGAGCGCTCACGAGAGAGTAAAAGATTTTGTCATTTTTGGCAGAGTTTTAGTCCGAAGAATTTCTTCTGGCTTTTTCTGGCTGGTTGCCAAATGCCAGGTTGCCTTCTGTCAGTTGAATTCAAATATCAATGTCAAAGGGTTGCCCACGTGTTAACTTTATTTTTATTTTAGTTTTGATAAATAAGCTTGATATATGTAAGCAGGTCAGATAGGTATATTAATTTTTTGTTACCTAACATTTTATTTTCTTGGGTTGTGGTATTTTGAAAAAAATTATCATTTACCTATGGCAACTCTAGTCGAGTATATTTTTTGACGAGTGCAGTAACCGGTCCCAATATTTTGACAGTTTTCTTTATCTTTGAGAGTATTTCATCCCCACTCTTCAAAATTGATATTTAAACCAGATTTTGTGCGAGAAAAATGTTGGGAACACCAGCTACTGACAGTTCAATAATGCACCGTCCATCTTATGTCACTAGTTGCCTGTATGAAGACCAGTTTTTATGTATAAATGGGTTGCCTTGTCATAGACTCAGACTTTAGAGACAAAAAATGTTTGTTGATGGAAGCCAAGAAGGAAGTGCTGTTGCAACTTATGTGAACAGACTACTGTTAATCGTTTTTTGTTGTTATCAAGTTCTTGCTAAAAAAAAATTGACATAACGGATATAGGGGTTTAAGGTTTTTTGAGAAAATAATTAAATCACAAATATAGCAAGGTTTAAGTTTTTGATAAAATTATCCCTCGTTTAAAATTATTTAACACACACCACTTCTGTTCAAGGCTTAGAAAAAATATTCAAGACTCCTTCAAGTTGTTAATAAAATAAATTATTTTTCTTAAGAATAGGCGCCTATAGCTTCTCAAATAAAATATATATTATGGATAAGTGGTTTGGTTCAAGTTCAATACACGATTTGAACCAAAAACCATCTGAACGTCTATTGTTGCTCTTCTCTTATCTCTTAGCGCCACTCAGTTGTGTGGTTTTTAGAGGCATGTAAATATACAGTGACCAGCAGAAGTGAATGTACCAAAACTAATAAATGATTCATGAAATTTCGTATAATTTTATAGAACGCAATAGTGGTTCAATTCAATTCAAAATGCAGAGATTTTAAATCCTGATTTTATTTCTAAATTAATTTAATTTGTTTAAAACGTATATTTATTGAAATTGTTTTAAATTCTGAAATCTAAAAACCTCAAAAGCATAGGAAGGTTTTAATCTTTTGAAACTAAAATCTAAATGAGTATGGGTAATATAATACAAGAACCACTTACAAAATGTAATGCCTTAAAATAGATTATAATTTTAGTATTTTTATATTTTTAATAAAGAGTACTTTTACTTTTGTTGTTCACTGTGTACATACATATGTATATAAAAATCTATCAATATATTGGAAAAGGTTCTAGAAAACAAAAATTGATAAATGAAAGAATTAAGAGGAACGCGCCACACTCCGCGCATTATTATGTTGATCTTATGTCAAGAGTTTTTTCTTTCAATCTTTATTTACACGACAACATTAAGCAGTCCTAAGTAAATATCAACGGATTCATTTTATTTATTTTTTTTTCAATTGATCTTATTCAATGTGTTTAAGAAAATTTCAAGAAGAAGTAAAATGATGTCCATATAGAGAATATTATAGGATAAGACGAATGTAAGTTATGACATGGCGCTTCATAGTCCCAAGTGTCAAATATTTGTACATTGTCACGAAAAAAGGTTTGTTTTTTTTTATCAAAGTCATGTTAATGGCGTATATTTTCAATGTTTACACTTTTATAGACCTATTAAGGTGTTAATTGATCTTAAGAGGTTATAGGGTTTATGATAAATACATATCAATAATTGAAAGATCAATGAAACGTTCTACATAATTAATGCCTATACGTTAAAAATAAAATAAAATAAATATCAACAAGTCGTAAAAAAATGCAAAGAGGATATTTTAAGTGCTAAAGGGATTTTAGTTTTATTTTGTCACACTGAAGATTTTATGAAAAAATTGTGAAATATTAGTTTACAATTCTTAGGTTAAGGTTCCCTTTCACGTAACTTCTTTGACAAGTACCTACATTAACTCCCTGAACACAATAGAAAGCTGCATCTGGAACTGGAGCTGGAAATACAACCGCTGTAAAAAATTGTCGTACGTGCTATTTTGTATATGCCCACAATGTACAGCTGTACAGCATTTTATTTATTTTAAAGAAAAACAAAAAAACAATCACGATCTTATTCACTTTTTTATTTCCGATAATTTTCTTTTAATTAATAATATTTTTCGCGAAACAAATTACCACAAAAAGATTCAATATTTTTTTCCGGCTCTTTTTTTTCATACAAATTGAAACGTGAAAAGTTAAAAGTTAGTGAACTCTTGCAGCACCAACTGTATTTGCGTTGTGTTGTGTTCGTAGCAATAAATTTGTGTGTATTGAATAATTTGACAGCTTTGACAGGTGCAATTCCAATATCCATTGTGTTGAGCCATGTAATTCGAGCTAACTGTATCATTCAATTTAGATTTCAAGTAAACTCACAAAATTGAGTATTTTCAGAAATGATCTTTGTCATTTCTCTTTCTAATTTGACAGGTCCACATTGAGAGAAAACAATACAATAATGGTCTGTTTGTTTACTGTTTGGAAAAAGTTTAAGCTCCAGCTTTTGATGTTGTTGTTGTACTTTTTGACCAGAAATGAAAAGTAAAGCAACACATTTGGGATTTTTCTGATTTGTTTCTGGGTAAACGTCACATTTGACAACAGAAATTCTAAGTAGTTTGATGAAAAGGTTTATTTTCTGTCCAACAAAAGCAGTCAAAATAATGGCTTGTTTTTTTGTTTCAAACTGACGTATTTGAATTTTAATTTGGTGAGTTAATTCTGTATTAACTGAAGAGATATGTGACAAATGTTTCATAATAGAGAGCGTGACATTACCTATCCGCAAATCGCCTATTTCATACTTCCGTATGAAACTGCTATTGAGTTAACTTATACTATTCTATTCTATCTATTTGCAGGATTAACTAACTCTGGTTTAACTCAGAGTTAAGTCAGGAACTGAAAAACTATCTCTTACCGCCATATTATTAATTCTATTCATCCAGGTCATTTTTTGCCGCCATATTATTCACGCGATTAATGCAGATTAAAACTTAAATCCAGATGTAAATTAAATTAAACTCCATTAATTTACATCCGGATTTAAGTGTAAATCTGGATTAATCGAGTGAATAATATGGCGATTAGACATAATTCAAACACTTTTTGTACGATAACATTTTGATAAACGTCAAGCATTTAATATAACGTAGACAAATTTTAAACGGCTTTATTTATTAGACTTTTGTTTAGTTACGTCTTAGTATTAATAGTCCGAAATAGTTGAAAATATGCCTTATATTTAAAGTTACATGTAATATATGCTAAAATTTGTACCACAGTTTTGTGGTCTAAGTTAAATAACTCTTACCGTCATATTATATTCTCTTGTTTAATCTAGATTAAAACTATAATCCGGATGTAATTTAATTCAATTAATTTACATCCGGATTAAAACTTAAATCTGAATGTAATTTAATTACATTAATTTGTATCCGGATTAAGGTTTTAATCTGGATTAATCAACTGAATAATATGACGCCATGGTTAGACAACAATTACAAATTTTTATTTTTAACTTGGATAGCTGTTTAAAGTTAGACAACTTTTATAAATACGACTGTAAATGTCCGGAATTTAACAAAACGAAAAATAATATTATATTAATATATTGTAATATTATTACAATACTAGTAGGTATTGAGTGCCAACATTTCTGCAAAACTGACAAAGTAGTTAAGCGAATTTCAAGATTCTATTGGAGGAGGAATGTCTTAACCACTCACCAATCACATTGTTACAAAGAATCTATCCTCTAAATTTTTTTTAAAATCTCATCACTTTCTTCTTAAACCACTTGTTGTAACGTCCAAAACGCTTCAACCGCTCTCCATCATCAGTCCAAATCCCACAATGATTGAGTTATTCACTTTCGGAAAATCATTATTAGAACGAATTTTCCACGCCACCATTCCGCATGTTTCTTTTAAACTACTGGCGCGTATCATTACATCACACTCTATAGCCACACATCACTTGTAGTGCTCTTGATGAACATCTTTGAATTGTTTGGCCATCACCTCTACTTGCACTTCAGTCAAAATGAAAAGGCCAACACTTAACCTTCGTTGCCCACAGCTCCGTGCCACATCATGAATCTAGCCACAAGTCCACATATCAACAGAACTAGGCTCAGAAAATATAGGTACTCTAGAATGAATCGGCGGCGCAAGTAAATATGTATGCGCAGTAGTTGTTCTTCATGATGTTATAGGTGCATGATCTTCATTTGGTTTAAAAAATGTGGATGGACAGGCGGTGGTGGTGGGGCTGGCGCGAGGACGTCTTTGCTGGCTTTAACTTAATGTAAGCCATAAGAAAACCTCAAGCGACTCGCTGACTTCAAGAACAACGACAACGACGACGACGACGTGTGTGGTCTCTCATTGGAGCCATTTTGCAATGTTCGTGCCTATTATTCCGTCCATATATCCATCCGATACATCCGCAACAGTTTTATTTGGGGGGTTCTCAATAAAAATTCACTCGCGCTCTTACACCCAAACTCAAAACCAAACCAAAAACCCATCCAAGAAGGACGTACGTAGAATGCAAAGGCCAAGGCGCATCAGCGCAGCACACGGATTGAATGTGCCATGGGTTTTCGCCGATATACCTATTTCAAGGACCGGGAACCGGGTGCACTCTTCTTCGTTATATTCGTTTGCCCCAGCAAATCGAATTAGTTATGATGGGAATTTGAATGTCAGCGTCAAGATGTTTAATTTTCAATGCACGACCTCCAAAAAAATCATGTTCCTCTTCATTCATGTTTCATATATAACCTACCTATAGTCCTTGTCCTTCGAGCTGCTTATATGGGATTGCGGATCAATGGAATAATTTCGCATGCGCAACTGGCAACCTCAGCCACTCTCAACTCAGGCTCAGGGACTTCCAATGTGATGTGACTTCCGAGAAATGACCAGAATCAAAATTCATCTAATTACACACGAAACAGTCGAACATATACGAACATAATAACGAACAACCATCATCATCATCAGGCGAGTTTGTTGGAATTCGCTTGGATTATCGATATCACGAACGATTAAGAACTGTTTTGACAATTTTTTGACAGCTTTTTTAACAGATTATAATTCTCGGTGGTCAGCAAGTGCTGATGATGTGATGATTTGGGAGGGGGATGTGAAGTGTCGACACAATCCTCTTATACGCGATGGGTAAACAGAGAAACGTGGTAATGATTCAGTGAAAGATAAGTGAATGGGTCTGTCGAAATGATGGTGATGGTGATGGCGATGAAGAAAAGGGGGAAGGAAGTGAGAACTCACAAAATAATAACTTTACGAGTGAAGGTTGTATGGTCAGTTTCAGTTCCCGTGCAGTTCGAAGGCAATTGGTGGTGTGTTTATAGGGAAACATTTTTTTTTTTTTAACGTTTAACATTTGGTTTTGGTAGTGTGGTGCATTAAGGTGCTGTGGTTAATTTGCATTGAAAGAAATAAGAAATAATACTTTGGCAGTTCTTAGATAAAATTTGATCGAAATTGATTGAGGTGTCAAAAGATAAACTGGGAAAAACAGGTCCTGTAGTAGACCTATATCGTAAAAGCAATTTTTAAAGGTTTTAACGGTAGTTACCGTTATATTTGGACAGCCGTCCGTCGTGTCGGTCTGATCCAGATCTTTTCCGGTGGTATGGGGTCGAAATTCTATATGATTAAAAATTCTGCATATCTATATAAATTCTATTTTTCAAAATTTTGGTTGTACAAATTTTAAAAATATATATTAGAATTTTGAACATACCTACAGAGTTAAAAAAAAAACTGAATTTTGAAAATTATAATGGATTGGGTCATTATTCTGTAAATGCCAAAATTCGGTTTCCAAAATTCTGTATTTCAAAATTCTGTAAATTATAAAAGAAAAATTGTTTTGATAATGAACAAAAGTGCGTGTCGATAATTTAACATGTATAAAATAACTTGCTTAAAACTTTACAGAATTTTGTATGTTAAAAGCAGAATTATAATTTTGAAATACAGAATTATGAATTTACAAAATTTTGAAATACAGAATTATGAATTTACAAAATTTTGGAATACACAGAATAATAGGTTTACAGTATTATGGAAAACAGAATTTTGTTCATACAGTGTTTTCAATTCATTTACAGAATTTTAGTCTTACAGAATTTTGGAATACAGAAAAACGACCCGTTCCCAATTAGAATTTCAACCCATTACCGGTTTGGACTCAAGAACCAAAAAAATAAAGCGATAACAATAAAACTCGATAGACTCAGGTGGGAAGGGAGGGATAGGGACCAAGCACATTCTTTTAGGTTTCAAGTTTTTTTTTCAAAAATTTCGCATTGCGGAAATAAGTTTTTAACTTTTTTTTTTTAGAAAAATGTATTATTTTTTAGTTAATCACGTACATATATTCCTCAGGCTAAGAATTTTGAAAAAAGAAAATGAACATAATTTTTGATTGTTTTGAATTTTAATTTTTTTAAAAAGTATAATAAAAAAATATTTTAGCCATTTTTGAGCAATTTTTGATATGTGTGCTACACAAACATAAATGCATTGAAATTAGTTAATTACGGCCATATTATTAATTAAATGAATTTAAAATCCAACCACCAAATTTAACAATTTAATTTGAATAAAAAATAAGAAAATAAAAACAACTTTAAAAAGGTTAATACAAAAAATAATTTAAATTTATTAATTATTTAATAATATCACAACATAAATAATATAAATTGAAGCGACGCATTTCGGTTAATAAAAAAAAAAAAACATAATCATTAAAGTTATTGACTTGAATTGTTTCTTTGCCAAAATGCACTTTCTTTAATAATTTAAATTCATATCCATTTTATTCACTCCGGAGACTAAACTGGTCATTAGATTATTATATTGACATTTTGATATTTGGTTAAAAAAAATGGATGTTAGATTCCTAAAAATATAAGTCCAGTTTATTGGATATGTAGAATATCTGGAAAGCTTTTTTACCATTAACACTTTTTAACTTCTCTTAGGGTTGCCGCCACTTTATAAAGGATTAAACTATTTTTTTCGCAAATAATGTTTTTATTTTTTTTTTTATTTTTGTCTATAAAATTGGGATCTTCAAGTTTAAATACATAATATTGTTTCATATTTTAAATAGTGCTAAGTCTTCTACTTGGCTAATGTATTTTAGTAGTATATAGAATTTGTATTTAGTATTTATTAAGAAGAATATTACAATTCACAATAAGAGTACGCTTTTAAGTCTGTGAAAAGTTAACAATTATAAATTACAAAATTGTATTTAAATGAGATCGATAAATAAACAAATTTAAAAAGAGAATGAACTAGAAGTAGTAATTTAATAAAAACAAAATTATAAAAATTAAAAGTTGAGATTATTAATTACATAAAACAAAATACCTACATTAATCTTTGCTGTTTTTAGTTTTAAAATATTCAAAAAGATAAATTTTATTAATTGATTTTACTTGACGAAAGGTAAATGGGGAAGAGGGGTTAAATCAAAGTTAGTTGCCCCGGTTAGAGAAGAACAGCCTTAATTCGTGTCACTCAGCTCTCTCTCTCTTAAGTTGCGTGTAAGTGTATTCCAAAGGCGAATAGCCTTTCTATCATAAAGATATGTCGGCTGCTTTGTTTTAATAATTGTAAATAATAAAAACAGGGTACGAAACTTTATATAATTATAAAAAAAAACCTTCATATAAACAATACCAGGCTCTGGGCAAAAAACAAAAACAAAAACTTCCAATTTAATGACTAGGAATTCTAGTCTTGTTGGATATATAGTTCACACTAGATGTTCGTCATGAAATCTATGTTAGATGAACTGAACTTAACAAAAATTGCGTATTGACAAGGTCCTCACTACACTAGTCAACTGATGAGTCCAAGTGAGATCGCCGGGATAAAACGCCTAAATTTGTGTGGACTAAAGGCTGTTAAAAGCTATTTTGATTTTTTTCTATTAGCACAATAATTTCATAATGTAAAATTGGGTTTTATTCGTTAAAAATACACCAAATATGAAATTATTTTTATATATGTTCAATTTTTAAGAGCAAAATTGTCTTCTCAAAAATGGTTAAAGCTATTTTTTATTGAATGAAAAATACGGATGATATTCGACAAAAAAGATCTCGAACTTTAATTCAAGATAGCAGCAACCCTGAAAGAAGTTGATGGTCGTCGAAAATTTGGATTAAAACTTCTAAAAAAACATAATTAAAAAAAAGTTCTGTACTATACAATAGAAACTTAAGTCTTTTAACAAATTCAAAATTTATATGATTAAAACATATAGCAAAAGCTCAAAAATCCAATTTTTGGAGCAAGTGCTCAAAATGATATAAAAAATATTCTTGATTAGAATAGAAGTAATATGATTGTCATCCGTCCAAGCTCTTTATAAATAAAGAGTACATGCTCTGATTATGAGCAAGTGCTATATATTTCAATTATGCCAAGCAATTGAAGAATGTAAGCATTTTGTCTTCAAGAAAGTTTTTATCATGAAGTGAAATTATGACTTTTTGAAGGTAGTAACATTTTAAGCTATTCGAAAGCTTCGAAAAAGCCTTTAGAACTACATAAGTACCTTTATTCCTATACTCAATGTTCATTTATCTAAGAAAAGATTCTAAAGAAAATGCAGATTATTTGTAGTTAACTTTAAGCAAAATTTTAATCATTATTGATTTTGACTTTATCTTAATTGAAATTATAAGTTTTGATAAAAAAGTTTTTGTTTTTTTTTTTTAATTAATTAGAATGTTGTGTTTTGTTTTTTCATTTTTCATTTAATTAATTTCAAAACTCAACTTGGAAATATTTCACTTCATCTGTTTGTTCACAACTTATATTTAATGCCACAGCTACCTTGAGACAGCTATAGGTCCAATTTATGGTGTGCTATCTTCAATCGCGTTTTAAATTTCGATTCCAATCCGAAACCCAGATTACTTTGTCATCATTAAGTGAAAACCCACATCGCCTCCAAAAAAACAAAAAAAATGTTAGCTTCGAAAAGTCAAATTAATCAAACCTACCTAGACAAGACATATACTCTCACCGCATGGCACATATAAATGTATGTAGGTACATTCCTTATAGTGAGACCTAAAAAATGACCACAAAGCCATCAACATGGGCCAGAAGCAGAATCAATTATTCCCAGCCATCGATATTGATCAATTTGGTGGACAAGATTAGTTGGCATCGTAAGAGACTTCGTCAGCCATCAAGTCAGCTCGATCTCTCCTCAAATTCTCAAACTATGTATAAGATACAAAGAATGCCATCAGTCGCCCTCGCTTATACCATCATCAGCAAACAATAATAATTGCCGAACGTTATTCGCTTTTTCGGATAATGGATGACGAAGACTAATTGCGTCTGTCTTTGGTACAAAAATCTCACACTGGTGGACTCTCCGGCACGTCCCTGAGCGCCGCCACCACCGCTGGAATTGCCACCAAGCTGCCTCACCCGATCGAAGCCGATGATGATCATCGTCGATGGTCAGTCGGTCGTGCTGCAAACATATATCAGCTTCAGCTCCAGCTCCAACTTCAGCCTACCGAAGATAAAAAGTTGTTGTTGTTGTTGGTATCGCTCATTGATTTGATGATGATGATGATGATCCGTCCAGCCACCCAAGTGCAAAGTCATGTAATCGTTAGAGGGCTCTGTCGGATTATTACGTATTATGGACGTCATCGGGCGGATGACAATGGATCCGCTGCAGCTGGGTGTGTTGTGTTGTGTTCTTTTTTGTTGTTTTTTTTGGAACTCGGTTTTGTGCATCCATTTAAGCCGAGCGCGAGATGTGACCTTATCGGATGATGCTGGAGCGGTGATGAATTGAGAGGGAGTTATTTTTCGGGATTCTGTTCGTGTTTTGTATACGTACATGGGTAGGTACGCGCCGCCGCCGCTCCATACGCATATGAAATATTCGATATGGTGACTTGTTTAGAGTATATCTTCTATTATTTAGGAGGACTCACGCGGCAGCGGATTGAATTTAATCAAATTACCTGACACGTAATAAATAAAATGGACATAATTTTATGTTATCCATCGTAAATTGTTTACTTTAAAGAGAACAGAAGGATGCTATGTATATGCAGCACTTTGGTAATCTGTGGATATATTTTTTATTTATATTTCAAGGGTCTGATTTAAAAAAATAATGGTAATTTGAAGAACTTGCAGTTGCACGTTCCTATATACATGCTGTCATAATGGCTTATCATTAACCGTTTGGCTGAATTTTTAGCAAATGAATAAATAAATAAAATTGGTCAGCACGACAGCTCGTGTAGAACCAGGGCCTAGTGACTTACAACTCTCAACCATTCCTGTGTGCGTGTTATTGGCAGGAATAGAGGGGACCTACAACTTTCTGCCGAATCCGAACGGCTATGGTGAGAAGCACTTTTTAATGACAAGAGATACTCTTGGAGGATTTCTCAATTCCTCTCAAGAGGGAGTAGCCCGTGAAAAACATTTCTGTTTTTAGGTGACATAGGCTGGGAATCGAACCCAAGACCTTCGCCGGCGTAACAGTCCAACGCTCTAACCATTACGTCATGGGCTACTACAATGACAGCATTTTATGATTTCGCTTTGAAAATCTTACATTATCCATATCAGGCTTTATCAAAATCAAATATACAAATTTCGCATATTTGCAAAATGACGCATACTAAAATCTCACTAAATTAATATTTCGCAAATAAAGATCTCAAAATTTTTAATCAATAATAAGTGAAATAAAAATTCTATAATTTTGGTAAGAATATACTTTGACTTGATTTCTTTTATATTTATTGGTTAATCTATCTTCGCAATTATAAAAATATTTTTTTTTGGTTCCTTTGCAAAACGATCTTTTCGCAAAAACTTTCAATAGCAATTTTATATTTCACTTGTATACATAAGTATAATTTTTCAATTTTCGCAAGTTATTTATTTTGCTAAATGCTGTTTCGCATATTTTATATCCTCGTTTGTACACTCGGTATTTATGTATTTACATATTTCAATGAACAATTCAACGTGCTGATAAACTTCGCGAAAAATCGTTAGTTTTTGAATAGGGTGTCTACGAAATCTCGCAAAATAAAATCTCGCATTACGAAATTTCGCAATTGCGGAAACTCGAAAAATTAAATGTCAAAAATTATGTTACTTTTTCGATTTTCATAATCTCGCAATTATAAAAAATTCAGCATTTTTGTCTCGCAAATACAAAAATAAATAAAAATTAAAATAAAAAAATAACAGTTACCTGCATAGCATATGTCAAGTATAGCTGTTTGACGTGGAGCTATGAAATTGAGTCCAATATAATTTAGCCCAAAAAGAGAAATTTTGGACTTAATTTCTTTAATAAGAGTCAAGCCTGTCAGGCTATATGTCAACATAGTAACGGTATTCGAAATTTCAATTTGCAAAATTTTCTGTAAATTTTTGCAAGATATTTAGTGCTGCATGATGTAACTTAATTTTGTAACTGCGAAATGATGAAAAGCATAATTATATATTTGCGAGATTTAGTTTTCGGAGATTTAAAAATCTCACGTCCTTCCTTGTTCTTTTGAACGTATTCCCATTCATATCTCTATACAAAATGTATCTGACTTTTCAAAGCCTATATCTAATACAAGGACCAATTTTGTCTTAACAACAATAATTTTGTATATTTATTTCACATCTTATTCGCATCACCCTGAGTGTTTTCTATCTATGGATGTTGTTCGCATTGAATTGCAAAGTAAAGAGTGCGGAAAGATGTTTGTTTCGTCTAAAAGCAGTCTTAGAAACCAGACTTTTCGAAAGACAAACGCACTTGCGAAGTTAATCACATTTTTTTTTTTATTTTGATTTACCTACCTAAGTTTTTGCGAATTGAGAATTTGAATACCAATTAAGCTTATAAATAAAAAGTTTTACTTAAAATAAATGTACTAGATTCAAAAACGTGTTTTCAAGGAACAAACAAAATAAGCCTTGAGGTATTATAGATTGAACATGGTTTTAAAAATTTAATGAGAATGTAAGTCAAACAAAAAGGCCCTCAGCATCTCAAAAAAAAAAAAAATCATTTTGATTTTCTCCCACAGCTGGCTCTATGGACTAGGTTCAATATTTCAGTATATATAGGTATAGGTATTCAAGCGAACAATACACGTCATACCTAACTCGTTCCTATGTTAACTTTAAATGAACATAACCCTCCCATAAAATATAAAGCCTATGGGGGGATATAATGGTGCTGTTGGAACAAACTCGACAAACCATTTGTTAGAACATCTGAACCGTTTGACTAATCACCCATTACCAATACTGCTGCTGTAGCTGCCAGTCAACCACCACATTAATTTTCATACAAGAAAACCACAAAACTAACCAAAAAAAAAGAAGCAGAATTCCTCAAATCCAGTTAAGAGCTAGCTGAATGTGTCCAAATGTTTTGCGTATTACTCATTAGCTGATGGTGGGAGCCTTGAAGCCTTCTGCATCTGATCACATTATAAGGGACAACTCTCTAGAACACATACCAACTGTATATGGATATGCAATCAAATTCCAGAGAACCCGCACTAAAACAAAAAATTCGAAACAACTCCGCGAGAATAAATAATAAAACAAAAAAAAAATTCAAATAGGAATACAGAAACTCCGAAACGAGTATCGGGAATGGGGAGCGACAGAGAAAAGGGAATGGCATAGAGGAAAAGATGGGACTTAGCCTAATTAACAAGATTATGTCTAATTGGACCACCTAGCTAGAGGCAGCTACTGTTCGTGTTCACTCGCTCGCTACTACAACCCTCGCCTGGTCGTCTTGTGATCTTGATCTTGATCAAGAATTGATCTGAATGTCAGGCGATTGTGTTGGTGGAGTTGGTTTGGTATATCCCATGGGTGCCTCTCCGAGTTGTTCGATTTTTTTTTCTGACTTTTCGTTCTCGGTATGTTGTTGTTGTTGTTGCTTCTTTATTTCTTGGATATCTATACTCGTCCGGTCCTTTCGATCATCCCAGTTCGGTTGATGTCCAACATGAATCTTCTTCTGCGTTTGGTGATCCTAGGAATAATTTTTCAATTGTTCATCTTTTTTTTTATTTCTTCCTTCCTTCTGCCAGTTCATGGTTTGTCCCTCCAGGTATGCTAATGGTCATAGCTACATTCCGCATGCTAGACCCAGCGTCGCGGACTACCGCAGTACCTACCTACATACCTCTAACTATATACGATCGATCGAGCGGTATATGTACCTATGTGCGCATATACATATATGCAAGGTGCAGCAAATGGGTGACACTGAAAGGCGCGCAGGTGTTGCATTCAGTTTCATAGACATGGACTGGACAACTATAAGATAATTTAATTGTTGAGCTGGTAATCATGCGCTGTTTTGACAGAATTGAAAAAAAATTGAAAAAAAAACAATGATTGGGGATTGTAGGTACAATGGGTGAATGTCGCCGTCATCGTTGTTGTCAACTTTGGGTCAGATCACGAATGTCAATGTTATCGAAATTGATAATAATAGGTTGCTTGGGTTAATTGGCTATGTATAATGGCTATGATAATCTTAATTTAATTGTGTTTTAATATAAACAAGGCGGGTTTGCCCAGTTTGCTATAGTCATTTTTTTTTTAGCGAGAAAACGTTTAAGAATGAGAATGGCTACAGTGCAGTGCAGAGGCAAATTGTTCAAGGAAACAATATGTTATCCATTAATGGGGGTGCAACTTGTCCGTAAAAAAATGTTTAAGGTAATTAATGAGATGAAAAATTTCTTCATCGGGAGGCACCGAAGTTTTAAGAAATTATCTGATGTATAGGTACTGTGTAATTTTTGACGACCTCTTTATAAATCATATATCTTTTGAAGGTGCGTAGAAATCGTTTAGGGAACACGTAGAACTTTATTAGTTATTACCCATCCAAATTTTTGGTTCTTTGTGCTTTTTACGTGATATTGTTGGTTTGATAGGCCATGGTATTGCCCAGCCAAGTTTTCAAAGTTTTCAAGAAAGGCAAATAGAATGCTGCAACTGAAACTGGAGCTGAAGCTGGAATTATAAACTGTCGAAAAGTGTCGTTCGTGTTATTTTTAACATGCACATCAATTGAGCTGTACAGCTTTTTGTGTATTTTTTAAGAAAAAATGCCAAACTCGGGCTAAGGCTCCACTTTTTCACTTCATATTTTTTTTTAATTTTATAATTATTTGCAAAACAAATTAACACTAAAATCTTCATCTGCATTTCCGATCAAATTTAAATAAAAACTTTCAAAATTTTGCTGTTCACAGGGTGATTCACATAAGGTGTGAAAAAAAGTTAGAGAAATAGTAGGTTTGGTTGAAACAAGAAAAAAATCGTACGGGAGGGGTCTTTTCTCTTCCGTTCAGTTGTTTTAGTGACCAGTTTTTGAAAAATAATTTTGCAAACTAAAAATTTTAAGAAAATAAAAAATAAAAAAAACTTCAAACTAATTTTTTAACATTTAAAAATCGTTGAAGCGGTTTTTTTTTAAATTTTTTATTGTATATATAATTTTGAATATATTTTTAAGAAAACAAAATTGGTACGCCAATTTTTAGTAATTTTTAAAAATTAATTTTGAAAAAAAAATCATTCACCCATTTTCGAAATATTGAATTTTCAAAATATATTGATTTTTATTTTTTAATCTAAAATTTATTTGTTTGAAAATTTTGATATACAATATTATTTAAATTTATTAGAAGCCCGCTTGTGTAAAAAATTTGATTGAATCGTTTTAACAGATAATGAGATAGTCGAAAACCAAACAAATGTTTTTATATGAGAGATACCATTTTTAATGTATAGATATTTTTTTTTAAATAATATAGTTGATCGTACTAATATTAGCTCATATAAAAATTTTAATCAAAATCGTAGTAGTCGTTTTTGAGAAAAATGAGATTTTCCATACGGATTTTATAACATTTGTATGGGAGGTACCGTTATTTTTGTTTATAAAAATAAATTGTATTTAAAATCAGCTAGATAATATCAAAAAACTGATGGGTGCCAAGTTTAATCAAAATCGAACAAGTCGTTTACGAATTATTAAGGTCTCAAAAAAAAAAAAATAAATAAATAATTTTTTTTTCAATTTTAGTATGCAATAGGTACTTTTTAAACTTTTTGAAAAATTCTCTATAAAAAAATTTATCAAATTCATAGTTGAACCGTTTTTGAGAAAATCGAAAGTAAAAAAAAAAAGGTTCTAAACAAAACTTCGGAAAAATGGCTTTAAATGGTACCTCCCCATTTAAAGCCAATTTTTCGATTTTTTTTTTAATGGAAGCATGTTTGAAAAAAAAATTACTGGTTCCTTTTTTAAGTTGTGAAAAATAAGATTTTCATAAAAAATTTTGTAGGGTAGGTACCGGTTTTTTTTGGTCTTAAAAAAAATTAAAAAAACGTGTGCGGGGAATATCCAAAAAGCGCGTACCTAGGTACCAAAAGTTTAAAGAAAATCGATCCACCCGTTTAGGCTACAGCCGACACACAGGATTTCGCCATCAACTTTCCAGAAACTATTTATTCTGATGCCAAAATAAAAATAGTTCTATTTTTAGTATTTTAAAATGTTTACTTAGATTTTTTTTCGCAGATTGACCTTATTTTCTTTTTGCAAAAGTTTATTTAAGAACAACCTTCTTATAGCCATTATAATAAAACATACCATAATACACAAATGATATACCATTCATGCATAATTATTATAAGTTTTATTTACTTGTAAGTAGGTATAGAGATATATCAAGCTCCCTCCGAAGTTGAATTCGGCCATACACAGCCCTACAATATTTAAAAAAATAACATTGACCAAAAATTAAGCAGACAAAGAAAACACCATAGAAAAAAAAAGGTCAAATAATTCCATAAAATAAATAAAGTCAAGTCAAATTCTAAATTAAAAACGTGCTTTCCACCCAAACCAACGAAAGTGGTCCTCTCCCTCTTTTGCGTATAAGTATATTTAAAAATTGTTTGGAAAGATTGCACGAATTCTCCTCAATTCTACCTCCCATTTCCTCTTCTAAAGGACTTTTTCCATTTATTTTACTCCCTTAAACCTTTTTTCGAGACAGAAAAAAAATGTGGTTTACGAATTAAGCGGACACATTTTTTTGTATATATCTTCTCGCTGCATTGTTCACCAGATAAATAAATTCGGCTTTAATTACTTTCAATGTCAAAAAATAAAGAAATGTGGAAAAAGGACTTTTCACATACACAAAAAAAAAAGACCCACGCCATCTTCTCTCATATTGTTTTATTTACATTAAGTAAAACCTTAATGTTTGACTTTATTTCCCGGACTTCACAAAATGAGGCTTAATGTATTCGACAGCAGTTGAAAGCCCCTTATTATATCCATCGTGGTTCTTTACTCGTTTCGTTGTTCTTTTTTTTTTTTACAGATTAAAGGTAAACGAGATAATTATTTACTTAAATAAAAATAGAAATAAAGTAGGTATATACACGAGTAGGTACCCTTTCGAAGGACGAAGAAAAAAAAAATAATAAAAAACACACAACCTGATTGACATTTTGAGTCATGGTAGGCATTATTCTTATTCTTCAAGTCTTTTTGTCAGATTTGAGGGCAGTAGTCAATTTGACGCAATCAGTCAGTCAATCTGTCATGAGTTCAGTATATATTCTGTAAGGATATTGATGTGCGTGTACTTTTGATTAATTTGTTGTAATTAACTAGTCTGGTCCTTCCGGGTCACTTTGAATTCGTTCGTCCGGGTAGGTATATATGATTGACCTATCAGTTTGAAGATAAGAAAATCTAGGCGTCCCGTCCGTAAATGGAAATTATTTAATCAAAGTGCAATTATATAGAATTGCGTGCACTCTTATACTGTTGATTTGATTTGATTTATCCTATTTTTCAATCTGTTTTTGGGACCAACAATAAGAAAAAGGATGGAATGTGGTTAGGCCGTATAGTTTGTCAATGTCTTTTAAGTAATCCTTTTAAGGGATCATCAGGGTAATTATAGAAAAATGTTTAAAAACATTTTGTGGTAACTTTATAAAAACGAGATATATTTTTTTTTTAAATGGCAAATTCCACATGATAAGCTATAACATACCGTTCGTACATCTTTCAGCCTTGCCGATGTGGCCAGATCGTGCTTTTTGATGCTCAATTTTTTGGTGTCACGGTGGCACGAAAATAATTAATATGACACGCTTTTCTTATTCCCATTTTTTTACTCAAAATAAATCGAAGTTTTGAGAGTTTGACGAATTTTGGGGAACACTTTTCCAAATTGTGTATATTTTTGCAGAGCACCTAATTCTTCTTTTAACAGGAATTTTCACAAAAATTGGCACAAAAATGACAATTTTTTTTCAGAAAATGTGGCAAATTAATTTATTTGAGGGTGGCAACGCTGCCTTAAGCCTTATCAGGTGAACCGATTCAAATTTGGTGGGTTGGGTTCGATATCCCGCTTTTTATGTAGTCCCTTTTTAAAAACCCATTTTTAAATCTCGTTTTTTTTTTAAACATCGCGCGATTTTTTTATATAAAACATTGTAGAAACGGGGTTTTCTGCATTTCACGGGATTTTAAAAAGCGGGGATTTTTACTAAGTGGGATTTAAATAAAAAATGATCTTAAAAATAAAGTATTTTAGTAAAGGGATTATAAGAGACGGGATTATAAAAAGCGGGATTAAAATAAACGGGATTTAAAAAGCAAGATTATAAATAGCGGGATATGGAACCCAACCCGATTTTAAAACTTTTTTTCAGGATTTTTGAAAAACAGGATTTCAAAAACTTGAATTCCGATAAGCTCCAAAATTTGTTATACAAATTTTTGTTTTAGGTCATAAATCGGGATGCTGCCATACAATTTTCAATTTTTTTAAACAATATACCTAAATATGTATAATAAATTAAATAAATAATTTTTAGCGATTTGACACATTTTCAGATGATTTGATGTGTGAACAAGCAAATTTCTCGGATTTATGACGTTTACCTATATCCAGCTTAAAATGCATCCCAATGAAGTAACTGTTTGATGGGGATTTTGATCCAGATTAATTTTTATGGTCCTTATATAGGTACCTACTTCTTCAGCAAATGTCCTTGAAAATTGGAACTCTACACCAAGCAAAGCCACGACGACCTTAAAATCTATAGACAAATTCCATACTTGATATGTTGTGTCGAATATAAATTATGAAGGTGATATCTGATGGACAACTTGTTTTATTTACTTTTAAATTCAGAGCGTCCTTATACTGAAACAGCCTTTATTAATGGATAACTTCAAATAAGCCCATAGACTCTTCGTGATTCTTACCAATTGCAGATCCCTGAGATCCCTGTCAAATCACCATTAATGCATTTTTAAGTCAAACAAGTTTTTTTTCTGGAAGCGGAATGATGTCATGATAAAATGTCTTAATTCTACAAGACAAGGTCAGCTGAGGTTTTCAATTTTAAAAATGTCTTTATTTAATATCTACAAAAATAGCCATATCTGATGTATGAATTGTTTTGTTGCTGAAATTCAAGTTAACTCTTAATCCCAAATTTCCTACATATATAAATAAATACCCATTAAATCCGTCTGATCCTCCCAATTGTAATAAAACCATAAATTTAACTCGAATTCCCTCGCCCAATCAAATATCCATTAATCCAATCCAATGTCATATAATTTAGGTACAAAAAAAATCCCATGTCTTTTCATTCACACTTCTCATATAAATGATTTTTTTTTTTTGTAGAAAAAAGGCAAAATATTCTCCGAATCTTGGCAGCATTGCATTGTATTGATCCAAAATGTTTACCAAACACAAATCAATTTTGACACAAAATTCACAAAAGCATCATAACAACACAGCATTTCGTCTATTCAACCCTTCGTCAAAATTGTTATAGTCTATTGGGGTTTCTGTTTCTGATGTTTTTTTTTTTAATGAATAAACAACCACACAGAAATCAGTGGGACAAAATTGTATACCAACTCAGAGACGTCAAATGATCGATTGACATCTCCCAGAAAAGGGGCAAACAAAGGATCACCATCCACTTCCATCATTCGCTGCAGAAGAGGCCAAAACCGAGACCACAAGTATAGAAGGTACAGTGTGTTGTGTTTTGTGTATATATGTATGTATAGAGAAACCCACACCAGAAATTGAATATAAAATACCAAACATATTAATGAACACTGATTTGGTACACAATGAGACATTGGCAGCTACTGAAGGCTCCCACTGTTTAGCCGAGGCTCTGTGACTGCATCTCAAGTCGAGTATACTAAAATCGCCTCGAAATACCCAGGCGCGGATCTAGGAATATTTTATGAAGGAGGGTAATTTGCATTTTTTGTCTAAAAAAATCAGCTCGTATAGAACCAGGGCCTCTAGTGACTTACAACTCTCAACCATTCCTGTGCGCGTGTTATTAGCAGGAATAGAGGCGACCTACAATTTTATGCCGAATCCGAACGGCTAGAGGGAGAAGCACTTTTTCATGACAAGAGATACTCTTGGAGGATTCGTCAATTCCTCGCAAGAGGCAGTAACCCTTGAAAAACATTTCTGTCTTTAGGTGGCATAGGCTGGGAATCGAACATAAGACCTTCGGCGGCGTAACAGTCCAACGCACTAACCATTACGCCAGGGGCTACTACGGGCTAATTGTTTTTAATTTTTGAGATAATTTAATCCAAGTTGATGGGTTTTATTGAACATTGAGGCGGTATAACGTGAGAAAGATTAAGGATAAGCTAGAGAGAAGATTTTTGTTTGACAAGTCTGTCTGATGGCTCCGGTCGTTATAATAATAAGCTACAGTCTAAACAGCTGTGTCGTGCTCAAAGCATCAAGTGTTCCTCTTTAATAGACTTCGTAAAACCTTGGAATTTGGAAAAAAAAAACTGGGAGAGTTAGCTTTGGGCCTTCAAACTGAATTCAATAATTTATTTCAAGTTTGGGCTTTCAAACAAAGTTAATAGGTCTAATTTTAAGTAGAAGATTTCAGCCAACTTTCAGTAGAAGTTAGGTATCATTTAACGAATTATTCACCGTAAATTCATTTTTGGGGAACTATGGCCCCCTAAACATTTTTTTAAACAAATCAAATTTGAGAGTAGTTATGCACTTTTAACTGGTTAAATTGATAAAAAAGTAAAAGACAGAAAAACCACCTCTACCCCTCCCCCCTTCACCACTCCCAATAACCGGACCTGAACAAAAAAAAAAAACAAAAATTGAAAAAGAATTTAAAACGAACAAACCGACCACAAAAATCCGATATCCGAAATCTTAAAAGCATGCGCGATCGTTTTTATCCGAATCTGATTACCCATGGGTGTGATCAATCGGCTTGGGTTGGCTTGGCGAGTTACTTACTTGGCTTACATTTCGTCATGTGTAGCATAGCACAGATGGACGAGTATTAGGTATAGGTACGCGAGTGCGGTTGAATGGATGGACCGGCGAGGCGGACGAACGGACAATACACAAACGACAAACGCGAACTTTGAAAGTATATATAAAATTTTAGGTGGCAATGCCGCCCTTGATTGTATATGTATGTATGTATGGCTCATTTTGAGAACACCAGATTGCACAACATGGTGGGCAGAGCATTTGACAAATGCTTCTTCTCGTCGCTTGTCTGCTTCAAGTCGAATATATGTATATCTTCTACTTGAAGTTTTCAAGTCAAAAGGAGTGGAACACCCACATCGTTTGATTTTTTTTGTTTTTTTGTTTTCTTCTCTTGAATCTCGAACGGATTAAGAAAGGAACGAGAAGCGAACGCACTAGAAAAAAAATAAAACCTTAAATTTTATTTGCTTCCATTGAGTTTAAGTAATGCACTTGAGAGAGGATCACATACTGGATAGGTTCTGCGAAGGCCTTGTGATGGCGAGGCAGCAGCGCAATTCCCTCCATCCATCCATCCATCCATATGAGATGGTAATTGAGACATCGAAGGAATGTCATGCGTGCCACAGGTTGTCCGACTGAGTCTGCATGTGACAAGTTCACTTTGGGTCATGTAATGATTCGGCGTGTACCGTGTTTAGTCATACGAGTACGAGTATCGATGGGTATAGGTATTATACGACAAAGAGGGATCATTACAGGATCAAGTGTCAAAGGGATCGTGACTTTGTTTTTTTTTTTGTTTTTTTTTTATTTGGGGCACTTTTTTGAGTTATAAATTTTTTTTAAGCTTCGTGTGATTTCATCATCGCCGCATTCATGAATTCATCAAGAGATCAATCCACCATGCCCACCCTATATAAAAAGATATTTATTTTTTTTAATTGAAAGGATATAAAAAAAGCTGTGTGTGTGTTTCGAGGCGAATCGCAAGGATTAATTGGACCACCTGGAAGGGACTTGTGATGTGATGGGTAGCCACTGATTGTGGTCGTAATCGGTTGTTTATGCTGATATATAAATACACGGGTTTCCTTGTCCTGTCGTCATTGTTGTTGTTGTTGTTATTTTTGTTATTTAGTTTACCCTTCATTAGATTGAGAGGTGGCTTAAGCGTTTAAGGTTTCATTTAACGAAGAGGTTTTTTGGGCGCCTCGCCTTCACATTTAAGGATTCCAAGTACTTTGTTGAAGAAATAAAATTAGTTTTTTTTTGATCGGATATTATGTAAGGTAGGTATGGAATTTTATTTTTGTCTGTTTCATACAGATAGTTATATAAGTACGAACATGTTGTAAACAGGGTGGGCCAAATACAAGTTTCTTTTTAAAAATGCAATAAAATGAACAAAATTAAATTTGTACCTATATTATGGCTATATTAGTAAGAGCAAACTTTCCCATTAATTTTCGAATACACCGTCATTCAAGTGTCTATCGTCAGCTGGCTTCACAGTTGCACATTCTGTCGAAACAAACTTCAATACCCCAATGTACGCCTTTATATAGGGTCATTCATTTCTCGGTTTCGAAATTAAAGCTAAATAAAACAAACACAGCGACACATTTTTGATGAAAATTTTATTTCATATAAAGTTTGGACTTTGCCATTAGGTGTGAAAAATAATGTCATTCAAATGGCTGCCTCGGGAAGATTCGCAGCATGCTAATCTTTTGAGGTAATTTTTAACCACTTTTTAGCACATTTCGGGCGGTACCTCGGCCATAACTTGAGTAATGTTGGTTTTTAATGCGTCTAAAATTCGGGGATTATTCGCGTAAACACGATCTTTTGCGTAGCCTCACAGAAAACGGTGTCAAATCGCATGATCTTGGTGGCCAATTGACGTCGTCGCCAAAACATGAAATTACGCGACCAGGAAACTTCTCACGCAATAAAGCCATAATTGGTCGTGTTGTGTGGCTTGTTGCGTCGTCTTGTTGGAACCAAATATCGGCCAAGTCATGATCTTCAATCGCCGAACAAAAAAAAATCGTTCAATTGCTGCGAACGCCGCGGGAAATCGATAAATTCGGACCACTTGTACTTGCAGTAGCAATATTTTCGACTGACCGTGCATTTCGATGATGCACATGCCTTACGATATCAGTAACGCTTCTCTACTCTTTAAATTTCTTCACAATTTTACCGATTGCCTGCGTAGTCGGTCGATTATGACGACCATAATCATCGTGTAATGCGCGAAAAGTGGCTACGTTTGAATCACCACTTTCGTAGCAAGTTTTAATAATTTTACCGCGTTGTTCGAATGTTAAGCGATCCATTATCGTAAATGGCAAATATCAACTAATATTATGACAGCTGAGTTTGACAGGTGTCAAATGCCAGCGCTATCAACTTGAAACCACGAAATGAATGACCCGTTACTGGTAATATATTTTTTTTGTTTACCATAACTACAATAAACTAAATTTCCCTCATTCAACAAGGTCATTTGCTTTAGGTAGTATAACCTCGATACAATTTTCTAATTACTGAGCGTCAATTTTTCGTCCATGTTATACGCCTTTGGAACTCCCTGCCCATAACTATGAGAAGTGAACGAAACACAAGAAGATTTAAATTCTTACTTTTTGGCAAATCATTGATATTTTCTATTTAGTCAATATAATTATTATTTTTCTTCTCACTCTTTTCATATTTTATAATAAATAAATATGTGAATAATTTTCTTAAATATTTAAATCAAAATTTTAAATTATTTTAAAGGCTTTTAACTATTTATAAGACTCTTGTCCTACCTTGTAAGCGATTTGAAATAAATAAATACAAATAAAAATACAATAATAATTAAGTGGGATCATTGCATTGCCTTAATCTGCTCCAAAAGATGTCTCTGAATTTAAACGCCCGTAAGTTTTGATCTGTTCCTTTCTTCCTCATTGCCTACCATCGAACTGATTATAGCCTAAATGAAGTCTTGACTCCGATGCAACGAAAGGACAACAAACTTAAATACCTTCAGTTCAGCTACAACATAACTAAGCCTCCTTAGCTCAACTTTCTCATAGTCACTTTCCACTTATTCAAACTCTCAAACTTTGAATATATCTACCTTTTATTTATTTATTTATTTATTAAGGTATGGATTTAAGAAATATATATTGTTTAGTTTTAGTCCCAGTTTTTATTAGGATTATAATTAAATTGAACTTGAACTAAAATTGATGGCGCAGAGCACATGTCGATTATGATTCTGGGGGTATCAAAAAATATAATAACAATTATTTTTTTTTTTATGCCCGAAGAATTTAATGTTAATATTTATTTTAAATACTTAATTTTTTATAATTTAAAAAAAAAATCCATGGACATGAAAATTTGAGAAAACAAAACCCTCGTTCCCTTTTATCCTGGTCAAAATTTCTATTTGTATCTTAGATTATAAGGAAAGGCTAAATTTAACTAAAGTATACTTTTCAGGATTTTAGAACGACACGTTTAAATATTTCCTTTTGTTAGCGCAAATAAGAGTTTACAACAGAATTTGATAAATCTTTTAATTCATATTATCAAATGCTTTTCAATCTACGAACTCACGTTGTGTAAATAAAAATTTTAATTGTTAGTTGTCATAATAAACATAAACAACCAAGAACATGAGACTTTTAAAACCAATAAAACGTTTACTGAATTTTAATTAGAGCCCACACATCACGCATCAAGTCTTGAAGTAATTACATTGGGTACACCCAGGTATAAAGGTAGGTACTCTTTATGAAACTAATTTAGTTCTCAAATTAAAAACAAAAATGCTAATCAAGGACACATCCGATGTTAATAACAACGTTGTGACACGGAGGAAAGGATAATCCATGAAAACTATAAGGTTCCGGAAATCGGATATACAAACCTGAGAATATTATACACCCTCGATTGTTAAAAACCAAAAGTAGAAAGTAAATATATATTGCCCTTTTTCCAATCGACAGCTCTCAAATTTCGAAATTCACATCCAACTATTCCATATTTATGTATGTGAATAAATTGGAAATCAAAACGAAAAACGAAACGATTCAATTGATCAGGCTTCATGACACGAATCGACCCATTCAGATTGAGAATTGAGAGAGTTAAGTTGATGCATTATATTGGGTCTGGGATCTCTGTGTGTGGGCTTTGATTTCGGTTCATTTGATCGTTTATGATCATTGAATCAATGAAAAATCCTCGTCAGGAATATCAATCAACAGCAATGATCGTAGTTGGTGGGATTTTTGTTATTGATTCATTTTATTTCATTTCATCTAATTTTTTTTTTTTTAAATTTAACTCTGATATCAAAGTCAAGTCAAGTCTTTTGGATTGAGGTTCTGATGTGACATGCAAGAGACTCTTATAAGTCTCTGGAACAATAGAACGACGAGAAGGAGTAGGAATTCAGTTGCACACGCATTCGATATAAAAATATTATATTTTATTGCTTAATTTCATGTTTCGTTTTCTATAAGTTATACTTATGGGTATATATATGTAGGTACATATGTATGTAGGTAAAGAGAGTTAGCACTTTGTTATGGGGCAGGGCTGCATCGGGATCTTCGAGAGGGAAACTTGAGAGGAAATTATTATTGTTACAATCTCGTTTGAAGAGTTTTTATGTGACATTTATGATTGTGTGGCGCCGTCATTCGTCGTTGTATAACGTTTAAAGAAATTGAGGTATAGATTTGTGTGTTTCGTGTGAAGTATTTATGATCGAGAGACTTGAGACTTTTTGAAGTGTGAATCACTAAACTTATAAGAATTAATTCGTAATTTACAGACAATACTATACAAGGTTTGTGAGTCATAAAAAATTATAACAGAAGTGTCCTTGTTTAAAGAAACGTACGGGGTTACGTGTTAAATACTTTACATAGTTGGTTTTATTTATTTGTTGAGTGCGGTAGATCAGTTTATACCAAACCTGATCTACCATACAAAACTAATATCATATATTTTTTTATTTTTGTTGGTTCTCCTGGAATTCCAACATAACTTCTTTCAATTTGAGACTCCTTCTAATGGTCTAACCCCCTTATTAGCTATATTCGTCTCGACTGGTACAAACATACAGATAAAAACCGACAAATCAAATTATTAAAAATAAATATGAAATTCAGGAAATGAAAAATTAATTGTTAAGAAAATTACTACTACCATTTTTTTAATTTATTCTTTGATTGGTATAAATTAGTGATAACAAATATTTTATGTTAATTTTGTTTCTATTACGTTCTATTAAAATGACGACATATGTACATATATTTTTACACTTTTTTCTACAATAATATTCTTTGGTAATTTTTTTTGCAACTGATTAGTATAAACAATAAATCTTTCAAAAGTAAAAACTTTTTACGCATTTATTTAATTTTATTTTTATGTTACATGGAGCTTTCCACCAAAGAATAGATGAAAATTGTTTACATGTTTTTGCTAAACAAACCACTGATTGGTATAATATTGTCTAGTGCAAAATGAAATTTATTTTATTTTTTATGTGAAATAATTTATGTTAGCAGATAAACAAAAACCCTGAAACCCTGAAATTCTCTTTTCGCCTTCTGTGCTTGACTGGTATAAACAAAAAAAAATCTACTGTGTACAAAAATTTGAATGACTTTCCCATAAACTTTAAATTTAATGCAATTATCTTTTAGATAATGGACATAAATACTTGAAATGTGTATCCATTGATTGGTATAAATTAATATATCTTTAAAAGTTAATATTTTACACTAATTTTTCTATTTGATTAGGTTTTATATAAATTTGAATTAAAATTTTTAAACATTTTAACACTTTTTACAGATTTTCTTCGTGTATCTGATTGGTATAAACAAAAAACTTTCTGGCGATTGATATCGAAAATTAATACTTTTTGTATGTTTTGTTGTGGACTTTCTGTAGTACAAAAGAAAATATTTCTAGTTAAATATTATTTCATGGTTAATTAAATACTGATTGGTATAAAGTTATAATTTTGATTCTCATTTTTCTGTGAGAAATTTATCTATGTATATTGCAGTACCAAATTACTTAAAAATATCAAAAAACTAACACTAAAAATTCTTTTTTTTACTTAGTGCACTTGACTGGTATAATTTACAATCATACTCCTAGAGGTGCAAATGTAAAAAAAATTTATGCTTCCCCTATTTGTAGATATAAATTGCAATTACTGAATATAGTGGAAAAAAACTTTTAAGATTTTTCCATCCGATGATTGGTATAAACCATAAACCGGCCTATGCTGCATAGCGAATATTGTATATTAATTTTTCTTTTTTAAGTAGATTTTATTGAAATTACAATATGTGTGCACACCATGCACATACTCATAGTGTATCTGACTGGTATAAATAAGAAATTTATAGCTGACGTAGTGGAAAATGAATATTTTTTGTATGTATGTATGTAGTTATGTATGTGTGTTTTATAGCGCTATCTATGATAAAAAATTCTATATTTATTTTTATTAATTAGCAACTGATTGGTATAAAATTTCTTAAATATTTTGCGCTATTTTTTTTGTGATGAACTTATCTTGATTGCAATTCCAAATTACCTTAGAATATAAGAATTTAAAAACTGAGGCTCAAAATTTTCTATTATCTTTGTGAATTTGACTGGTATAAAGAAAAACATATAGCCTAAGCTTTATACTGACTTCATACATACATATCTCCCCTAATTGCACTTTTAAAATGTAATTCACTACTGCAAATTATAGAAAACGTTGAAGATGTTTTTTGTCCACTGATTGGTATAAAATGGTCTTTCGTATATAACGCGTATCTATTATATTCCATTAGCTTTTATTTGAGACTATTGGAATGCCATTTTGTTCCTAAACACTCCTTTTGACACTTAAAGTTCCATTTGGTTACAAATATCAATTCCAATCGGTGCGGTGGTGCACCACGACAGAATTTTTCAAGTTCAATTAGTCAAACTGATTATATCATAAGAACAACTCAAAAATCCCATAGATTAGCTCGAGATTTCAAAAAGTGAACAATTCCAAACAACAAAATCCTTGATTTCCTTTTTAAAAGTCATGTTCTGCTCTTCTTGGCGTGGATGATGGGGTTTATCTAATGTATTTTGCAAAATTGATTTATAATCTGTGTTTGACTGCAACATTCCTCTATGTCTATATATTTATCTGGTTGTTTGTTGCGGAAAAAGAAGAACTTATATTATACTCTCACAACAATATAATGAGCGTGCAGTGATAAATTATTCACCGACTACGAACTTGACACTTAACGCGAACAATATTGGCAATGCGGCAATAATGCGGGTTATTCTGCAATAAGTATCAGCAGCGACAGCGGCAGCTGCTGATGCTGCTGCAAACATAAACATATAGAGATCCTGTGGGCACGGACACCGCAATCCGCAACTATATATTTACAAAATTGTGTTCATCAATGAACTTTCGCCTTGGCCTTGAAGCCAGCAAACTTTAACCGGACGCAGTTCATTTATCATCTGGGACCGTTCCAAGCATCAGCCATGCCATCAGAGAGCACTCCTTTAGGGCAATATAAGAACCACCACAACAAAAGCCAAACCTAGTTGTGCCATATATCCCATATGTCAAGAACAATATTTATATACATACATATATAGACGGCCAGTCAGAGAGGTGATTTTTATGAGGGATTATCTCACCTAATGACTTTTGTGCTGACAACTGTCATACATCATGAGAATTTTGTTGCTTTGAAAAGGTGGGTGGTGTAGCCGGCGCGGCGGGAGTGCGATGGGTGAATCACCTGTTGATTCTGAAAATTATTGCTTATTATTTTATATTATTACGAATAGATTTGAATTGTCTCAGCGATGATTTTTAAGTGACTGAATCATTAATTTAGTTTTGAGTATAATTAAAGTAATAATAGAATGGTGACTTTTTTTAAATAAAGAAAAAGTTATTCACCTCACCCAAATCATTATGTTATTTGGCCGAAGCTTCAAATGACAGCTTATTTTAAGGGTTGAAGTGCAAGGTTCTATACGAAAGTGGTTTTATCATATTTAGGAAATATTCTAAAAATTTTTCTTTATTTAAATTTTTTATTCAAACTTTTAGACCACTTTATACCAATTATTTATCATAATTTTTTTTAGAACTCCACTTATGGCAGAAATATTCCCTTATTTAAACGAGTAACAAAATATATTTTTTTTAGTTTTTATACCAATTGGTATAGAGAAAAACAATTGGTATAAAATCATATAATTTCTTTATTTCTGTCATTTTAGATAATTTTTAGATCAATTGTTTAATTAAAGACAAAAAATTATAACAATTGGTATAAATTGGCAATAAATTCATGTCTAGAATAAATGTAAGTATAAGAAATATAAAGAACATTATTAAACCATTATGACAAATAATTGATATGAAACTGCAAAGTAATTTTATTTTTTCACTCACGTGGATAAGTACCTAATTGTTGCATGGATTAGCTTTTAGTACTGTTCACCTTCACATTCTATTCAGGGTGCCAATTTGCAAAGAATAAATAATAATCTTTGTTCAAAAAATCGACTCATAAAATTCTCTTTTCCCTTTGTCTACCTGACTGGTATAAAAAAGTCATAAATCATACTGCCTGAGACATGATGTGTATTAAATTTGTATTTATAAAATGCAAATGCAACTACTAAATTATAAACAAAAACACTCAAGCTTTTTTATCCACTGACTGGTATAAGCTGAAATAACGCTCATATCGATTTTTTTTTTCACCTTTTATCTGTCAATTAGTTTTCATTAAAACTCCAGCTAACATTTCATAAATTTTATCACTTAATCTTGTGTACCTGACTGGTATAAAAAAAAAATTACAGCTGACTGTAACGAAAATAAGTAAGTCTTACGTGTACCTTTCTATATTCCAACACTTAATGCTAATATTTAATACATGCATATGTATTTGATTTTTTATTAATTAGTCGCTAATTGGTATACAATTTTCTTAGCATTTTTTTATAATTATGTGATAAAGTTATTTATATTGCAAAATAAAATTACCTATGGAAATACAAAAAAAAACTGATATTTACAATTCTATATGGTATTCCCTTTATGCGTATGACTGGTATAAAATAAAAAAAAAAAAAAACAATTCCATAAGCCACAAGTGTAAGAAAAATCATCTTTCAAGTCTCTCCTATATTTGCACATATAAGATACAACTATCTATTCAAAAGTGTAGACAAAAATACTTAAAATGTTTGTCATCCGCTGATTGGTATAAACCAGTCTATCGCACACCAACGCAATTAATTCAGAATTTTGCTTTTGGAATTATAGTTTCTTGCCAAAATAAAATATATTTTCTGATGTAGAACAAAATGCGTATATATAGGTACATAAATATTATTGACATCCGTTAGCAAATAATCTCTAAAATATTTCATCAGAAAAATCCAATTAATATTTCAAAAGAAAATAATTCCCCAACTATCATCAAATAGTCATAATTATATAGGTACACAGCCAATTAATACTAATTAGAGGAACTTTTCTTTCGTAAATATAATTTCTTTGCGAAATTCAAAAATCCCCTATGACAGCGCAATACTTAAGTGGAATGCGTTCAATTTGCTTGATTGTGGGTGATCTCTCGTGTGTGTGTGTGGCCGCAACAAACATCAGCGCCAATTCCAATTAATCACGCTCGTTTAGCATTTTTTAAAACTGATTCAGTGATAATTTCCCTACATCTACTACATACATATAAAAGGCTTCTCATCTCATATGTGGTTGGGTTGTATGTTTATATACATACGTTTGGAGAAACTTTCAACAGATGGTGTTGAAATTCCAACGATTGTCGAGATGCCATCGTATCGCTCGCATCGGTTCGATCCTCGGCCTTAGCAGCAGTCAGTGATGGTTGTGGTGGCGGCATACATTAAACAATTATTCGCAAAAGATTTATTTCATTTGCATCCGAAGATGATTGTCCCCTCTTGTGATGCAGAGTCATCAGTACTTGATATCTTCCCATACCGCATATCTTCCTAATGCTCTCTTATAGTCTCAAGAAGTATTTATGTAGTTTTGTATGAAAATTTCGGTTATTGACGCACCGCGCCGATGCGCGTCAAGGCAAAGATTCGCCACCCTTTTGTAAAGTGCCATCATTGCCGCACTGCCACCGCGCCGCTGCGCGCGGGAAGCAAATAAATCACTCAGATCGCGCAGTGCGCACATCACATTTCACATCTCGTGTCGACCAAACGATTCAAATGATCCAATTAGCAATTATCCGTCTTCCCTAATGCAGTGCTGTGTCTGATGTGCCACAAATTGAAGAAGTGCAACCTTTTTGCGTTTTGTTTGCTGCAATTTCTGAACAAAAACAAAAAATATATGTGGTGCTGTGATTGAGGCGCTAATTGCATGGCATGATGTCAACTATAATAGTAGATGCATTGCATATACACATTTCAGTAAATGTTTATATTGGTTGAGTAAAAAGTTTATTTTGTTTATATGCATTTTTTGCTGCAAAGTGGCGGTTTTATCATTCTATACGCTTTTGGATTAATTAGACGTGATTTGTATATCTGATACTGGGAAAGTGGTTATAGAATCACCATAAAAGGGAGGTGTTAGAATTTTTTGAAACACATACAGAAACGCTACATGAATGTTTGGTATAATTTTAATGCATTTCCCTATCATCGTGAATAAATTTAATAACAAAGGGTGTTTTTTATGTGATTTATCTTTGTTTATATTTTATTTATTTATTTAAATAACTTATTTACAAAATAAAAACAATATAATCGTAAAATATGTCAAAGATTTTTGACTTTTTGTTGACTTTCTGGTATAATATTGAAAACAGTCCCATTTTATCGGAATGATACTGATATAACTAAAAAGTCAGTGCTGTCGTTATAGAAAAAAGCAATGGTGCTACCGGTGGGTATATTGCTTCGCTTTACAATGCTCAAGGAAAAATTGAGTAAAAAATCAATTTAACTCATTTTCGACTATAAAATTGTGAAAATGCAACTTCTTCGTTTTATGCCTGAAACTCAGAATCTCTCATTTCTGTCCGTCTGTCTATATTTTCAGCTGTAGTCAAAACGGGTGGATCGATTTTCTTTAAACTTGGTACCTAGCGGTTTTTGGGCATTCCTCCAGACTTTTTTTTCATTTTTTTTTAACCAAAAATAACGGTACCTGCCGTACAATTTTTTTTACCAAATTTTACACAACTTTTTTTTTAAAAAAACATTCAATAATTTTTTTTACAAAAATGCTACCATTTTATAATATGGTTTTAAATTGTAGATACCTCCCAAAGAACAATTTTTTTTTTTTTTGATTTTCGATTTTCTCACAATTAGTTCAACTGATTTTGATCAATTCATTTATAAAGAATGTTTGTAACAATTTCAAAAATATTGTGTACCAAAATTTTCCAAATTTTTTTTTTTTTTGGATTTAAAAAAAAATCAAAATTTTTTGTTTAGAACTTAATAATTCGAAAACTACTTGGTCGATTTTTATTAAACTTGGCACCCAGCAGTCTTTTTACATTATCTAGTAGATTTTAAATAAAATGTTTTTCTTACAACCAAAAATAACAGTTATTCCCATACAAATGTTTAAAATCCAGTATTGAAAATCTCATTTTGCTCAAAAACGGCTCCTACGATTTTTATTAAAATTTTTCTATAAACTAATATTAGAATGGTCAACCATATTATTGGGAAAAAAAATTTATCTATCGTTTAAAAATGGTACCTCTCATAGAATATCTCATTATCTGTTCAACCAATTTTAATGAAATTTTTTGCACAAAATCTTCTAATAAGTTTAAATAATGTTGCGTATTAAAATTTTCAAAAAATCAAATTTGTTTAAATTATTTTTTGAAAATTCGATATTTCGAAAATCTGTGAATAGTTTTTTTTTCAAAATAAATTTTTAAACTTCGCATAAATAAGTACTAAAAATTAGCGTACCTATTTTTATTTCTTTCAAATATATAGGTATTTAAAATTTTATGTATAAACAATTTTTTTTTTTAAACCGCAAAAATACTATCAGCTAAACAAAAACATTTTCAAATTTTTGAATCATATTAAATTTTTTTTTCCTAAAATCGTCACATACATAAAACATATTAAATTTACATAAATATCCTACAACTACTCGATTTGGCGTTCTTTTTTAATTGTCATCAAAACACCCTGTGAATCTCCAATTAAACTATAATTTAGTACAATACTATTTGAAGTGGGTTCTGAGTATACCTATTATACAATACTCTGCGTTACTGAAATCCAAAACATACGCAACGCACTATGCCACCCTTTTTTTGTTCATCATTCAATTGGTATATGATGCTCTGTGCATCAAAATAAATTAATTGCTGCGGTTGGTCGCCACTGCTGCCGTTGTACCGCACCGCCACCATCATCGACAGCGCACTACTTTACTTTCCTTATCCAATTTCGGAGAAAGAGCACATTTAGCCTTGAGCGGCGCATTTCAATTGATTTATGAGATCTTTAGATGCTCGATTTAAATCGAATAGATTCAACACCATTAACTCAAGGTCTACCCGCCTGCTTGCCCAGAATTGCTGCTAACATCCAAAGAATTTATATTTGTATACAAACGATAACGATGACACGAAGAGTGCACTAAATGATTCAACTGACAGATGGTGGCTGTTTTGGTTTTTAGACAGAAAACCTCTCATATAATACTTGTATATGAATTATTTTAGGTTAAATGCTTACACATACTGAACGTTGATTTTTTTTGGATAAGTTCTCGCATATATATTAAATTTTATTTAGAGGAAGTAGAATCGTTGAAGCTTCGGAAGAACTGTGAATTTTTTTTTTCGATTATTGACTATCCTAACCAATAATATGAAATCCAGGCTTAGCGTATTCGTTTACTGGACTATAATGATAAAGACTTTCAAAGTGATGGTGTCTGATTTTTATGCGATTTCCTAAAGAAAGAAATTCGTGCTCTTGATTTAGTCGAAACTAAAAAACTCAAACTAGAGCATTACGTTTAGGGTGTAATTTCGTCAATTGAAATTGTTTGTTGTTTTGAAAATTAATTTCGGATGCAATAATAGCTGAACTATTAAAACTTTGGTTAAGCGGTTCTCGAAAAGTATAAAGATATTACAAATGTTTCTACAAGAGGGGGGGGGGGAAACTATGCGGATTAAATATTTTTAATTACTGGTAAATCGCTATTGGTAGCGCTGGCATTTGACACCTGTCAAACTCAGCTGTCAAATTACGTGATGATTATGGGCGCCATAATCGACCAACTACGCAAACCATCAGTAAAATTGTGAAGAAATTTGAAGAGGGTGGAAGCGTTAATGATGCCGTAAGGCTTAAGCATCATCGAAATGCACGCTCAGTCGAAAATATTGATGCTGCAAGTGCAGCGATCAACCGATTTTTTTTTTGCCAATGATTGAAGATCATGACGATATTTAATTCCAACAAGTCGGGGCAACAAGCCACACAACACGACCAATTATGGCTTCACTGCGTGAGAAGTTTCCTGGTCGTGTAATTTCACCTTTTGGCGACTTCAATTGGCCACCAAGACCATGCGATTTCACACCGTTAGATTTTTTTCTGTGGGGCTACGCAAAAGACCTTGTTTACGCGAATGATTCCCAAAAACCAACATTACTCAAGTTATGGCCGAGATACCGCCTGAAATGTGCTAAAAAGTGGTTAAAAATTACCTCAAAAGAATCGCATGCTACGAAACTTTCCAAGGCGGTTATTTGAATAATGTTAAAATTTTAATCAAAAATGTATCACTTTGTGTGTTTTATTTAGCTTTACTTTTGAAACCGAAAAATGACCCTGCTTACCGTTAAAATCTAGCTGCTAGAATCTATGGCAAATAAAATCTAGTTGTCAGCATCTAAAGAAGCTGATCTCAGAATCTATTAGCTCGATTCTAGAATTGTATCTAAATATTTATAAATTAGAACAAATTTTGGATAATAAGAAAAATATTCCACATACGCCCTAGTGAACCTACATTTTTAAAGTGACTCCGTGAAATTAAGCCCCAGGAAATAAGAAATGAAATGAAATAAGGCCCCAAAATGTATGCCATTTTTCTTAGTAAAATTATGCCCCATGCACTAAAGCTCCAACAAAACGAAAATAAGCCCCAAAAATAAATGAAATTTATTTTTTTGTTTTGGCAATATTTTTATTTTATTTAAAAATTGAAATAATAACCATTTTTTTTTTACTAAAGTTTATTTTCGAAAATTAAATAATACCCAATACCATCGCTGAGTCATACAAATACTTATACAATTTGTTTAGAGCAAAAACTCTTGAAGTTCTCAGCAAATTTTTTTTTAATGAATAGCTGAAAAAATCGCTCCATTTTTGTCGAAAAAAATTGCTGGATGTTTATCAGCTATTCTATTGCCGTGTTGAAAACAATCAGCAAGTAACAGAATAGCTGCCAAAAATCCGGTGACTTTTTTCAGCTATTCTGTTACTCACTGATTGTTTTCAACACTATTTTTACATTAAAACATGATTGTTGGGTCCAAAATAATCGGTGTTTTTTACAAGCTCTAAATCCTCTGTTAGCGGATTTTTATAATACTTTTTGAGAGAGACAATGATGTTTTAGGAAAATGAAATAAAGCCCCAAAATGTTTTATTTTTCAAAATTGAATTAACTCCAAAATTTAATGTTGGGGTCATATTTCATTGGGGCTTTAATTTATTATTAAATAAGGCTTCAAACAAAATGAAATAAGTCCCCAAAAAATGAATTAACACCCCAAAATTTGAGAATTTTTGATGTAATTGTTTAGCATGCATAGGTTTGGGGCCTTATTTCATTATTTCTTTGGGGCCTTATTTCCAGGGGATTAATTTCGCATAGCCCTATTTGCTTCAGAAATTATATTCCAACTTACGCAATCAATTGCTAACCTTTAAAGTAATAACGTATTTGAAGAAGAAGCTATTATAGGCAATATAGGGGAGAACCATATAAGCATTAGAAATTAAATGATAAATGTTTATTACCTTTCCAGATCCTATGCAATAGAAATTAGTCGAATTGAAAAAAAAATAATTACACAAGTTGTTCGCAAATATACATTTACCTATACTCGTAATAATAAAATTATTGCAATAATCGCAAAGAAGGAAATGTTCACTCAACACCTCCTGATGAACTACTACGAGTATAGGTATATACGGCTGTGGGGACGGGTAAGTGCGTGTGCGTTCATGGAAGGTTGATGATTTCCATTTCCATGCACTACTAAGTGTAATTCATTAAATTTTCCTCTTCCATAACAGTGCAGCACCGCCGCCGCCGCCGATTGCATATACAAGAACACGACTGTGACTGTCGGACGCAACGACCATCAACCAGATAAACGAGTTTTCCCATCATCAAAGACGCAGGGCGCTCCATCAGCCAGCTCGACCGTCATCGTCGTCGTCGTAATCGTCAGGAGCCGAGGAGTAAGAGGAGAAAGTGATGAAGGAGTCTTCTATGCGGAGTGCGTTGGTAATTAATTTGCATAATAGTAGAAATCCTCGGAGGGTATGATGGGGGTGAAAGAAGACTCGTCCAGCACTGCCATATAATAATAATAATAATGATGGTGGGTTTGCATTATGCAATTGGTTTTTGCGCCCCCTTTTATAACCGACACCGACAATCCATCCAGCCAGCCAACCAGCCATCCAAGACTTCGGACTCCGGACTCCAACTAGAGCCTTCATCATGATGATGGTTGGACAAATAACGCATTTCATTTGAGCCGACAATTAATTTATAAACACTGCGTGAATTATGCGGATATATACAGAGATCTCCGGATGGACTAAGCACCAGATACTACCGCCACCGCCACACCGCACAGACCAAGTCTCAACGCATCAGGACAGGATGACGAAAATGTATCTCTCTTTTCTTCTCTATATAGAGCGTGCTGACAGATGAATTTAAGTGATGGCTTTTCGGCGAAGTTCACATTCGTATGTAAATGTATATAAGCTTCGTTTGCCGTGAGAGGTCTTTGGAAACCCATATGATGCGCTGGTGGAGTTCTGATGAACGATTTATTGGTACTTATAAAACTCCTAGCCTGAGCTAGTGCGAAATTCATTTCGATCCAAATGAGTGAAGTTGCGAGTGCGACACGCTAAGTAAACTTTGGGTTATTTTACTTATACGGCAATGATGTTGCGTTTGGGAAAATTGTCACCACAACTTGTCTCATTAGTAAAGAGTGTTAACAATGTTTTGCAATCTTCCTCGCATGCACAGTCACATTATAAAGATAAATTAAAATTTGGTAATGAGAGCCATAAAAGTTAAAGTGATGATGGTTGTTTTTTTTTTTTGGTTATAATATATGCATCCAACTTTTTTTTTTTAATGAAGAAAATTTAAAAAAAAATATTTTTATTTTGTAAGAGAAATTTGTCAACAACTTTTTCTTACTTTATGGAAAAACTATAATTAAAGATGAGGTTATTCATTATGAAAGAAGGTATGGCAACTGCGCTGAGTATTTACCTACGTTCTATAAAGTAACAGAGCTAAATAGTGATGATTTTTGGGTTAAAGAGAACAAAAAGGTATCATACATATGTATAATACTCCATTATTACTAACCCTAAACTGTCAGCTGTCGAATTGTTGTTTTTTTGTTTAGGTTTGCCAATATTTTACCACACAAATGGCGGTAAATTCAAATATTCTGTTAATTTTGAAACACTCAGCTGTCATTTGAAGTGCCATAATATTAGTTGAATGTTCGCCGTTTACGATAATGGATCGCTTAGCAATCGAACAACGCGTTACAATTATTAAAACTTACTACAAAACTCGTGATTCAAGCGTAGCCATTTTTCACGCATTACGCGATGATTATGGTCGTCATAATCGACCGACTACGCAAGCAATCGGTAAAATTGTGAAGAATTTTGAAGAGAGTGAAAGTGTTATTGATGTTGTAAGGCCTGTACAGTGTACATCATCGTAATGCACGCTCAGTCGGAAATATTTCTGCTACAAGTGCAGTGTTGCTGATGATCCGAATTTATCGATTTCCCGGCGTTCGCAGCAATTAACCGATTATTTTTGTTCGGCGATTAAATATCATGGCTTGGACGATATGTGGGTTCCAACAAGACGGAGCAACAAGCCACACAACACGACCAATTATGGCTTTATTATGCTTGAGAAGTTTCCTGGACCGTTAGATTTTTTTCTGTAGGGCTTCGCAAAAGACCGTATTTTCGCAAATAATCTCCGAACCCTAGACGCATTAAAAACCAACATTACTTAAGTTATGTCTGAGATACCGTCCGAAATGTGCGAAATAGTTGTTAAAAATTACATCAAAAGAATCACATCCTGCGAATCTTCCCGAAGCGGCCATATTGTTTTTCACACTTAATGGCAAAGTCCAAAAAACTGAAACTGAAATTTGACCAAACGGAATTTTGAAAATCCGCTACTCCCTTTCTATTTAATCCAGTGCATTGTTCATACACATCATGTTTTTTTTTATTCACATGTATACAAATTTCCATCAATTTGGCAGTGGTGCAGGGTATACCTACGTAATGCCTGACGTAACGATAAATTTCCTTAAGACCTTGATGGTTTCCATGTCAATAAATAAATAAATAAATTTGATGGTTCGACAGCGCTTGTATGAACCCAGGGCCAACTGACTTAGAAATCTCAATCATTCCTGATGTTCATGTTACTTGCAGGAATGGAGGGAGGCACTTTTCATCATATACTCTTGGAGGATTCCGCAATTCCTCGCAAGTGGCAGTTACAGTGAAAAACATTTTTTTTTTTTTTTTAGGTGGCATAGGCTGGGAATCGAAATGAAGGTAGGTCTCCTTGAAATGAAGGTCTACCTAACCCTTTATAACATTGTTGAGTTTGTATTTGTATACCCTATCTTTTACTCACATATCTGCTGAACCTACTGCAGTTGCGTTGTGTTGTATTGTGTTACATTGCATTTTTGTGTATTAAATATTTGTACAGCTATTCCAGCTGCAGTTCCAGTTGCATCTCCATAGTCATTGTGTTCAGGCAGTTACTTAACACTAATTCCTGTTAGTTTAGCTCAGCTTTTTCAGTCTTAAACTCAATCTGGTATATAAATCTTCCCCCAATACATCTAATTATAGCTATTTAAGTTTCTTAATTTGTATGCTATATTTTAAATTGAAGCTTCCATTAAAAAAAAATTGGGTTCGAGACCATGTCTGATAGTAGGCACCTAATCCCATTCCATGCTTCAGCTTAAATTCGCTGCGCCACCGCCGACAAAAATGTATTTATATCTTTTTATATTAATTTTAACATTCGCATTTAAAAGATAATGGCAAAAAATGTTGGACAATTAACTATGGTAATTATGCATTATACACCTCGTGTTCCCCCCCACCACCAATCGACCGATATCTTTTATAAAAATATAAATACCCACCAACACTCCCGACATCGCTGACCTAAACCATCCCTGATGAATTATTCTTAGTATGATGCTAGGTTAACACCACGAATTTAAAAATTCTAAGCGAGTTAGCATCTTAGTGTCGTTTTTAACATTTTTACTAAAGTTAAAATCACCAAATGCTTATTTTATCTTTTTAGTATCAGACTATAGCTCCAAATGTCACTTTGACAATTAAAAATGTGAAAATTGTATATTTGCTTATACTTTTTTGCAAAGAACTGTCATTTTTTTAGGCGTGTTCAGCTGAAGAAAAATATAATTGAAAAATGTTAAAACTAAGAACAAAATAATAAAGAACTTTAAAATTAGTAAATTGTTAAGAAATATCATGCTAATATCTTAAAATCGGGCTGTCTAAAATTTTGCACAAATATGTTAAATGTAAGAGCTTCGTGGTTAATCTAAGGAAAATTCCAATTCGACAAGTAAATATTGGCACAGAGTCATTCATTAATCTACAAAAGAACTTATATAAGTTAATCTTTTGACCCACCTCAATATTTTCTAAATCCAAAAATATATAGTTTTTTTATCGTGAACCTGTTCCAATACACACTTTTGGAACGTCGTCGAGTAAGTGAACAGAACTTCACCCAGCTTTCTAAAAATTTAATATCTAATAATATACTTTTAAAATTAAGCCATATAAAAAATAACAACAAATTAATGTAATTTTTAAATATAATTTATTTTCAATGTTTATTTTCTTTATTAAACACATTTTCTTTTTTTATTTTGTAATAGCTATTAAATATAATTATTTATATGAATATTATTTAAATTTACAAATCTTCTAAAACTAATTTATAATTTTCTTTTACATTTCTAAATTATGAACATCAAATTATCTATACAACTAAATAATACTTATATGAAAATTCAAATTATTGTATTTTTTTTTTTATATTTTATATATTTAAATAATACAATACAATTTCTGAGAATTTCTTAAATGTAATTTAATTTTTATTTATTTATTTTTTTTAGATAACTTTTTTTTAGAGGAAAAATATAATTAAAATTTACCATTATTTCGTTAATATCACAAGTTTTATTTTTAATTTAATATATTTATATTTTTATTTTATTTATTTTCTATAAATATACATACATATAAATGAATTTGTTTAAATAAATAAAATTAATAGTCTCATTGATGGATTATGATGATGATGATGATGATGCTTCATTTAATTGTTTTTGTTTTACTTTTCTTTCTCTATTTACAATATTGATGATCATAATTTATTATTAAATGCAAATAAAAATACTATATAATTAATAAAATTTTAAATAAATATTGCACAAGGATCAGGATTGTTTTCTCTTTCTCTTTCTCTTTCTCTTATTTTTTTTTTTTTTTGTTTGATGTTTTAATTCATCATTATTTTTACAAATTAATTTATATAAATATTATTTTATCCATCGTACAATTGTCCATTCATTCGCATTTCCAATTCTTCTTCTTCTTTTGTTAATGGAACTGTTGTATGATTATAAAGACCTTGTGCCATTAATTGCAATGCCAAAGGATTTTTTGATCCTGTCGATTTCTTAATTTTCGCCCGTTTATTTTGGAACCAAATTTTTATTTGTGCTTCATTTAGACCCAATTCAGAGCTCAATTGTTGGCGTCTACGTTCGGTTAGGTAGCGATTTTCATTGAATTCACGCTAAAAGAAAAAGAAGAAAAAAAAAAACATACGAAAATTAGAGAGAGTGTTTGTGTGGTTGTTTTTTTTTTTTGTTTTAGTTTGTTATAAGAAATCGATTTTCATCGGTTTTAGGTTTGTCTTTTTTTTTGTGTATTGCGGAACAAAAGATAAAAGGAAATCGTTTTAGTTGCGGTTGGCTTCTATTTTTGTTTTTCTTCAAACCACAGGTGGTGTGGTTTTGGGTTTGTATATTTTGCGTATGCGGATCAATATTTACCCAACAACAGGATTTATGTAAAATCCCTAATTTGTTACGATTGTCACAATATAAAGATAACAACGCATTCGATAAGGTTCTACAATTTAGCAAAAAAAAAAATACTTACTTTCAATCTGGCTAGTTGTTCACCGGAGAACGCTGTGCGAGGTCTCTTTTCATCAACTTGAGCCTTGTCTTTTGGTTTCTTTGGACGACGATAACGTGGACCTGAAACAACAACAAAAACAAAAAATTAAATTAAATTAAATAAAAAAAAAATTCATTAATTCATGTAATAGATACAATCTTAATAATGAAAAAAGATACAATTCATTGCCATTCACTTTCAACACCTGCATCTGACATTGCGACTATGATATGTCACTCAAATTCAAACCCAATCAGTGAAAACCTGTCAACAATTCATCAAGATCTAGATAAACAAACCACACATACATATATAGCTAGCTGTAGGTATAGCATAAGATACCATAACGAAAAACAATCTCGTTGCTGAGAAAAAGAGATTAAGTATCTAACACTTTCGCAAGGTCATTTATTGAATATTATTATAATTTTATTTTATTTTTTTTTTATTGGAAAACGAAATGTCATCGGCTTTGTTGACATATCAAGTTGTATACTACACGCGAGCCCGCATTTTATAGGTAAAGCTAACCTACTCGTATACGATGATGTTGTGATGATGATGATGATGATAATAATGATGGCGGCATATCTTTTTACAAACAAAAGTATCTATTACATGCTAATGTATCTAATTCTTGACAGAATTAAAAAAAAAAAAATATATAAAAAGCTATACGTTTTATAAATTGCAAATTTTCTTTGATTGTCATTGCATATCCGATTGAGATACTCCATTGTATGCTAATGAGAAAGATACAATATCTATCTTCATTTTTTTTTTTTGTTATTTTTTACGCACTCACAGAACAAAAGACAAAATAATCTTCTTTATATAAAAACTAGGTAGGTACATTTAATACATTTTAAACCTTTGACTTTTTAATTGAATTCAGTATAGTTTTACAAGACGACCGGCAGTTGCGAGGACAAGCGCGCGCGTTGCCGCCGTCTCGATAATTATATTCACTTATGGAACATATTCATTTTGTTGTAACTATACGAGGGGCAGATACATATATATATACAACCAACAACAATATGAAAATGCTAATAGATACATTATGATGACTGAATGCAGCACCACCATCACCACATCATCAGAGCACGTTTATAAAGTCCAAGCATATGTTTAGCTCATAAAAATGAAAATCAACTGCAAAATAAAATAAAAAAACACTAACTTGAATTAATTAACGTCCATCATCACCGCTGCTGTGTAAAAAAGTAAAAAGCCTTAAAGTCTTTGGTCGGATGGATGGATGGTTCAGAGGCGGCAATGGCGGTGGTGGCGGCGTGAATAAATAGGTATGCCATTTGACATTTTTAACAAAAACAAAACAACGAAAAAAAAAAGATAGAAAATACTGATAATCCTTAATCACATTTGTCAACTGTCAGTTTGTGCCACAAAAATTAAACAAAAACAACAACAACAAAAAAAAGAAGAAAATCTACAAAATGGGGAAACACAATTCATTCGATATATATGATGTGAATAATTTAAATTTATGTATAGAAATATTTTTTTCTCAAATATATATAAATTTAATTATATTTATTATTGTTTTTATTTCTTTCTACTTGATATTCCTGTGACTGTAGGACGTAGGTATAGGAAAGGTATGTTGGTTGCTGCCACAGAGGCATCTAATTAAAATAAAATGTGTGAAAAACATTTTTTTTTCGACTTGGTGGTCTTCTCTCTCTCGTTCGGTTTGGTTTTGACCGTTTTTGTTTTTTTTTTTTGGGACCATTGAATTGTATTTAATTAAAACCGACAGGTGTAAATGCAGTGGTAAAACAAAAGAAATCAACGGAATATTATTATGTTAATGATAAAGATGATGAACTTATTAAATTACGATGAAAAAGAGGAAACAAGATTTTCATAGTTGTTAAAGATTAAAATCATTTAAACATTTAGCAAAATGAGATTAAAAAAAGATACATTTGTATGAGTAGGTAGGTATGTTTTAATTGAATGATGATTTAAATGTTATAATTTTGAGCGCACATCATTTGGAGGAAACCAATTTGATGAGAAAATCTTAATTTTGAGGTAAAATTGAATAAATAAGTTCAAAGAGATACAATTTTATGGAATGGATTGTTATTTTATAATGATTTTAATTGAACAGAAATTTAATGTAATTTTTTGTGTTCATACTTCAGGGCTTATTTTTTCACATAACAGTAATTTGTAGATACAAAAACAAATGCAAGTGCACAATTTTTATAGAGAGTTTTAAAAAAAAAATTATTTTAAGCACAGAATATTTATTTAGATAAGGTAGATTTAGGTAATATGGCACCTTGGAAGTTCCTTCAATCGCTTTTTCATATCATTTTTAGGTATATTCCATTTAATGCTGTTTTTTAGCTTCTTTTAGCTTATTATATGTACAGTCATTTGCAATTTATTTACTCTATGGGGTACTTCAGGGCAGTCATAATGGGCCACTATTATTTTTTTTTTATTTATTAATGATATTGGGATTTATATAGATCCTATATGCATTTCAAATTTCTAATATTTGCATACGCCTTTTAGCTTTTCTATAAAGCCTTATAGGTATATGAATCCAAGTGGATACTTGATAATTTTTAAAACCAAAATAATATTCACAAGTCTTTTAATAGTGTACAAAAAAATGGAATAAAATAAAATGGAAATAAAGGCACAGTCATTTTATATACTCAAGAAGAAAAGAACCCGAAGGCATAATTTCACAGTGCACAACACTTACTATTGAATAAAGTGAAACTCAAACCTCCTTAAATCACTTAAGTCTGACTTAAGTAGGACTATATGAATTGGGGCATTACTGTTTTAACAATTTTTTTTTCTTTAAATGAAAGCTAAGTTAACCGCATTGAGAAATATATTTAATGACTTGACAGTTTTGTTTGACGTCAATAGATATGCCATTTATGTAATTCTCATATCGATGAGATGTAAAAAAAAGTTAAACAATAATTAACCTAATTATAAGGTTTAATTAAGAAATTTTCCAAAAGAATTTAAAATGATTATCATTATTTCTATCTCAAGTTAGCAATACAATTTGTGAAGTAATACAAATTGACTATCTAATTTATTGCAAAGTTTTTACTGTAGTTTCGTTAACTAAACCAGATTGAAAACAAAATTTTACTTCAATTCAATTCTACCATATGTGATTTTATGATTTTATCATTTTTAAAAGTTTGCCAAAGATTCTCTGATAAATTTCCTAATTTAACTTACATTCGGTATGTATTTTAGACTAGTTTATACCAATTAGAGGATAACTAAATATAAAGATGTGTATAATTGGTTTTCGATTACTATTCACTCACTATATAATTTAGGTCAATAATACTAGTTTTTATATTTGACAATTTTGCTACGCAGTCATTTCTTTGTTTATACCAGTTAGGTGTACAAAAAGCAAATTAAAAAAAAAAAAACTTTAACCTAACAATGAAAAAATAATGTTTTCACCCTTCTAACTAATAGTGCCGTGAATTGGTGAAAATTTGTCAAAAAATATAACATTTAAAATTACATTGGTATAAACTGGTCTAGAGTACTAGCAAAAATCAGTATAGCTAGGGCTTATTACAAGTAATACACAAAAAGTTCCTCTGGTTTTGGTCCGTTAAGATTTATCGGTGAGAGTGATAATGTAGGAGGAGTAAATACGTAACAATGTACTCTAAGGGCTGTACTGCACTATATTAATTGACCAATTTAGAAGTTGAAGTGTGTTCTCAGTTTCTAATTGTAAACTATATATTGATGGTTAAAGTACAGAACCTCATAAGTCGTTTTTGCATGTTTTTTTTCAGACATCATGAATATAGACCTGCCAAAGTTTGAATTCTGCATTTTTCTGTAAAATGTTCAGAACAACAATGTTACGCTAAAAAATTACTAGAAGGTGGTTCTGAGTTTTCTGAGTTTTCTGAATATTTTGCATTTATAATTAATATTTTTATTGAATTTTTCAACTTACGTTGTTCTGCACTTTAACCATCGGTATCTATGTATATCGTAATTCTTTTTAAACTTTTACATTGCTACTATAGTTACATTCATTGTTCTCAAGCTCATTAAGTCAGTAAGATGAAAACTTTACACTTACTTACTTAAATTTTATTTAGAAAGATACTTCTATACTTCTTCTACTTCTACTAATTGGTATAAACTAGTCTAAATCACACATTCAATAAATAAATTCTTAATAATGTTGTTGTTTTTATAATTAAATTATCGATTGAAAAATTCCCATTTCCCAACAATTTAAAGGTTAAAGTCAATTTCTTACTCACAATACTAAATAATAAGTGACATTCCACATATCATTTTTAAAACTGTATATATCTAACTTACAATTCCAAGCAATCATTTAAAACAATTAGCTTGAAAATGTAACAATATAAAAATGTATAAGTACCTAATCTAATTTTATTATTTTCACAATAATTTCTATAAAGTTACTTGGTATAGGTATATCATTTTGTCACCATCTCGTCAGTTTCTCTCATTTATGTACATTTTTTGTTATTGATCACAATTTTTTATGAAAGAAAAAAAATAGTTTAATAGGTAATTCATAAATATTTAATAAGAAAAATGGTATAATTTTCCATTGTTGTGATGGCCTGGTTAACATTTTTATTGTTGTTGTGTATAAAAATTAAAGACTTATTATATGAAAGGTAGTTAAATATGATAAAATAAAAATGACTTAATAAATATCTATATATAATTAGAAAATTTGTTTATTTTCTTCAATCAAGTCACCGTGTCAGACAATTAACCATATATCATATACATATATGTACCTAAACTATACAGCTATCTAGTTGTGTATCTAATATATCTCTGCATATCAAAGGGTGCCTTTCATAAAAGTAGGTACATACATAAATACGCTATTAGTGATTAAGTGTTATTTTCCAATATAAATTTTCCCAACTTAGCACACGCGGAAAAGCCAATTATATACACAAACAAATAATTTACCTTTTACCTACATACATGTATCTATTTGTATGTACGTAATATAAAAGGTAAACTACTTTATAATTGAATGATGTGGGGTCTAACTTTAATATACCATCCTCAACTTCTTTCATATGATGATCGGGGGGAAAAGGAATTTCATTCAGAAAAAAAAAAAAGAAAACCCTTTAAGCCAAGTTAACATCAACCATGTCTTCATAGATATTTATGTATAGGTATATAAATTTATATGGTTGGAAAATGTCAGCCACTTTTTATTCACCTTACTCTTCCCATTATTGCATTTTGTATACCTATAGTTGATTATATTGTGGTGCGGGGTGGAAAATTATAGTTAATTGAAAATTTTCATTTGTTTGCAAACTTTAAAATGTGAGAAAATTGAATGTGGCCGCCAGCAGTGCTTTTGCGGTCGAGATATTTTACATTTAAGTAGATATAAAAAGTTTCACAGATGATTGTAGGTATACTAATTTTAACAAACAATGGAAAGTAGTGCTACAATTTGGCACGTTTTCTTCGTCGCAAATATATGTAATTGTAATAATTTTAAGTCTTTATCTGATGTAAATGATGGTTTTCTTTTTAGATTTATACACAAAATATTCATTTGGCCTATACCCATACCCACTTCATATAGGTAGGTAGGTACAATAATTTTCATTCCTCTCTTGCGTGTTTAAAATAGATACAATTTCTTTCTCAATCACATCATCACATTAACAGATACTTCATCATCGTTTTTCATGCCCGAGCTATATCTATATATGTATACCTATATATTATTGAAAATTGATTTTTTTTAGCAGCAGCTATACAGTTGAAATTTTTATCTAAATCTAAATCCACTTAAAATATCAATTAGCAGGCACTTTTCCTCAACTGTAAATCGGGGGTTAGCCCCCTGGTTTTTCTCTTATTTTTTTTTTTTTTTTTTGTATGAAAATGCAACTTGATACGGGTTTTTTATTAAAAGAATTTATACCGAAGAGTTGAAGGTATAACAACAACAAGAATAACAAAAAAAAATGTGGCGGCAATTGAGTGGGACGTGTGTGCGTGATTACGCGTGTATCTTTCACCTAAATCTTTCCACAGATACAAGATACCAGATTTATCCACAAAAGATACTTTTCGAATTCAGTTGTTGTTGTTTTTCGTTTGTTATATTGCGGTGGCTGTTTTTTTTTTTTTTTTATTGTGGTTTGCGATGCATTTTGGTGTAGATCGTATGGTGGAACAAGGGGAAGATATATATGTAGATAGGTATACAAAAATAAGGATTCCGATTGGAGCTAACTATAATATTATGACGATGACGACAGGCCTTCTTTTTTTTCACTTTCATTATATTTACGGGTTTTTAAATTGTTCCTCATTTTTGAAATTGCTTTGACTAGGTATACCTACTCTGTGTGTGGGTTTACTGGACATACTTTAGATACCCACAGTGTAATAGATAGATATACACACTCGGCATGAGATGAATGGAGATAAAAGGAAATCTTTTTTAAGTGATATGCCGATGTTTTTTTTTTTTTTTTTTTAATAAAGAAAGCAATATTTACCTACATATGTCCTTCATTCTATAATATACACCCCTACTTAAAGTCGACGTTTTTAAAGGATTTGTTTTTGTCACACAATGTTTTGTTTTCTTTTATACCAGATATATACGCAAATACCTAAACATCGGAAGTGTTAGAAGATATCTCGCATGCAGGGTAATTTTATTGCTTGAAAATAAGACACGGATGGTTTTTTTTTTTTTTTTGTGAGATACATTTTTCTTAAGTACATATAGGAGTTAGATGGGGAAATACAATTTTAATGGTTTTTGGTGAATATCTCAATAACGGTAACTTTGACAGAAAAAACATTTAAGTTAAAATTTGTAGCTTAGAAAATTTCCTATAAAAAATATATTGAAACTTTTTTGTTAGTTATAGTTTCGAAGATATTTTGATTTACTTCAAAATTATAACGCACTCAAAATTAAGAAACCTTTTTTCTTCGTATCTCGTTGTTGATATTTTTACCGAAAATTTTAAGGAAGTAGGTAAAAGCTTTAAGCTCGATAAATCTCCAAAATATTCTTTTTGGAGAAAACCAAAGTCTTCGTTTGTAACTTTAACTAACAGCTGCAAAAAAAACGTTTTTTTTTTAGATAGGTAAGTTGATTTTAATCATAAAAATGGGAAAAAAGCTCTTTACATGTAAATTTAACTAACAGCTGCTAAAAAAGGCTTCGTTTTCGTATTGAGAAATCATAGGAGGTAAATATACTGTAAGCTAAGACTTAAAGAGTTCTTTAAAATAGTTTTCAAATAAGTTGATTTAAATCATAAAAATGGAAAAGAAGTTCTTTGAATGTAACTTTTACGAACAGCTGTAAAAACGCTTTTTTACGGCTTGAAGAATTAACGAAGAGCTTTAATCTGAAGAAATAATTACAAAATAGTTTTTTTTTTTTAGATAAGTTGATTTCAATGATAAAAATGGAAAAGGAGTTCTTTGAATGTAACTTTTACAAACATCTGTAAAAAAAAAAACGCTTGATTGAGGTGGACTCAAAAACAACTCTAAAAATTTTCAGACCTTGGATTAAAATATTTATTCAAATTGCTGGAAATAATAGATAGAACCATAGCTTAAACACGTAAAATCGGGCATCTCTAAGTTTTTTTCATCTAATTCGATAAAGAAGCGTAATTTGACAAGGTGTCATGTAAATTACACAATTGGATATTATCAAATTTACAGTGTACCATGTTCATTCAGCCTGGTTGACTTTTAAGCTTAACTTAAAGCTATTGGGTTTGTTAAATGTTGAGTACCTAATATTGACTTATTTTGTCAGTTTAAAAGTAAACCAAGATAGTTTATTTAGATTTTCGTGTTAGTTTAATACGATTTCCTATTTAAACTTAAAAGTTGTCATGTAGATTTTTTAAATATAGATATTTCTGTTTATTTTATTTAGAACGATGTTAAAATTTCATATCTAGTTAAATAATATGAAAAATGTTGAAAAAAATAACCTGATAACTGATTAGTTTCTGTTTAATTTAATATGATTTTTAAATTTTCAGTATTAATTCGTATAGTCTATGTATTTCTTCTTAAAAACTAGGACTAAATGATTTGTTTTTATTCGAGTGACTGTTTTGAAGCTGCCCATCACTACCTTATAATTTCTTTCCAGAACTTCTCACTTTATAGAATCTAAAACATTTTGAACTTCTATAACAAGCAGATATGCATGTAGTTGAAAGTATTTTGTTGGCAATTTTTGAATCCTTCTTTAATTTTATATTCACACAAGGAAAAGTTTTTTTTCTACTAACCTGAGCTAGGACGATCACTGTATCGGGTGCAATACACCCAAGCTGGCCACATTTGTCCATTTTCGTCTTTTGTCGAACCGGACTCGGAACGAGTATCATCTGAAGATTCCATGCCGGAGTCACGACTCACAACCGATGGTGGTGGAATAGGTTGGGGACTATTGTTGCGTTTTCGGGACACATCCGAAGATGCTGATCCCATTCCTGATGTCGACGAGGATGATGACGAAGATGCTGAGGAAGTGCATGATACATTCGAGGCTGGTGGTGGACTTGACATGCATGATGATGATTGTGCCGATGGTTGTTGTAACGCTGGCGACGAAGACGATGATAACTGCTGCTGTTGTCCGATTTGAGAGACCGCTTTACAGAGACTTCCAAGGGGTTGCATTTTTTCAGGAACTGTTCCTGCTGTCGCCGCCGACGGCTTAGCACTCCGTCGCATAATCTCCTCATGAATTCGTGGATATGCCACAGGATTGAAGTAATTGAGGAAACTCGCCCGTTCTAGCATCATTGCTGCTGCAGCAGCTGCTGCTTGTTGCTGCTGATGTTGCTGTCGGCTGAAATCCAACACTTCGACAGGCGGAGTTAAACGGGTGAATGCAGATCGTTCAGGAACTCGGGCCACTTCGAACGGCCGGAAGATGTTATTCGAACTTGGACTGGTCTGATGATGCTGTTCTTTCTTGGGCACAGGTGTTGACGGAGTTAAAGGTAATTTTTGTGGATGGCCAAAGCGATCGCTGAGAATGTTGCTGATCGAGAAGTTTATTGCTGGAATTGGGGCTGGTGATCGATGATGATGTTGATTCAGATCATCGTCATCATCGGTTACACTGATGTCCTGTTCGTTCTCCTCGTCACCCATGATTGAGTCTGTTTCTTCCTCTTTGATTTGATGGTGCATCAGCGGAGATGATTGCTCATTGGGGCTGATAGAGTCATGTAAACTTCCACAAGGACTAACTGGATATCGGAGAAGCGGATTCATGGCTGCATGATGAATGGCAGCCATTGTCATACCATGATGATGATGATGATGTTGGAGATGATGATTTTGTGACAGACTCATGTCGAGAACGTGTAATGGTGGCGATGAGGTACTTTGAGGTGAATGTGGGGCACCGGGTGGACTTGGGGCACTTTGTGGACTACAACGATCCTCAAGGGCCATTGCTTGTTACAAAAAAAAAAAATAATAACAAACACACACTTCAGTTCACTTGATAACACACACTTTTCTTTTAGTTGTTTTTGGTATAATTCGAAAATTCTTTTAAAATGTTTTGGATTTTTCGAACTTTAAAGTTCGAATAAATTTTTTTTTTGTTATAAAAAATCACAAAGAAATTTTTATAGAAATATTATTCGCACTTGTCACTATTGCATCTTAGATAGGTGTACAAATTTATAAAGTGACACTTGTTCGAAATGTCAAAAGAAAACAATATTTGAAATTTGATCGTTGACGTTGACGCGCGAATTTGATGGATGACAGACGTCTGTTCGCTGCGAGTGCATAAACTAAATTAACTAATCATAGCTCCTTATCGGCAGTGTTGAGTCCTCCCTGGCCTCGGCGGTGAAGTCACAACCAACAACTCAACTAATAGAACTGTTATGGTGGTAATTGAAAATTATGGCAGCACACACAGGATAGAGACGAGCGCACTGTGCAGAAGGCAAAGAGGAGAAGTAGGTTTTTAACTACAGATATTGCGAGCAAAAAGGACAGAGCGAGAAACTATACACAAAACTGTAAGAAGAAAAAAAAAACAAACCCGCACAAAACCGAAGAACCGAAGAAGAAGAAAAACCGAACGAAAGCCGAATATCTTTGCTGCTTGACGTGTGTGACACAGTCAGTTGTCACCTGTAATCTGACAGTCGATTGAGTGAGAACTCTACGAGGACGACTGGATTTCGAAAAACAAGAAGTTGAAAATGAAAATGGAATAACTAAAAAAAAAAAAAAAAACACAAAGAATACGAGCGCAAGCGTATACCGATATGGGGGAATTCTGAGGGATGTGAGTTGGGAATGTATCAGTGACATGTATATCTCTATTAAGTCGAAACCTAAGTGGGTAGCTGAACACACACATGCGCCATGAAAATCCGATTGCCTAATTCATATACGATTGTTCGATTGTGTGTGTGAATACTCAAGAGGCGTGTTTATCTACAGACCATCCCTGTAGAACATGTTGTCCCGCTCTTTCTCCTTCCACCCAATTATATATACACAAACACAAACGGTAAATGAACACAGTTCCTCTCACAACTCAATTAAGTTCTGAGAGCGCAAACGACTGACTGTGTGTTTGTTTTTCCGTTGCACTATGTCACTTTATTTTTTTTTTTAACTTCTCTCTCTTTCTCTGTCTACATATGGTGTGTGGTTTTTGGCCTAAGTAAGAGAGAGAGAGGTATATTGAAATGAATGACTGTTTTCGAAGGGGAGATGTTAAGTACCACTATGTGTATCTCAGTAACGCATTTATATACAATTGGGCGCGTCAAAAGGCAAACGCTTCATTTTCATCATCGTTCAAAGTAAACAAACGGTAATTGAATAAGTGAATCTTTTAGATACACTTTCTTTTTTTTTTTTTTTTTTTGTATAGTTGTTGTTGTTGTTATTTGTCGTTTGTCTTTTGTTGATGTTACGATATCGTTCACATATAGAGTTAACAGTGTTTGAAGAAAAATCAATTGTTTTAGCTTTTAGAGAAATACATTTAGCAGCCACTTGGAGTGTGCAGATACAATTTATTCAGTGCGAGTGTTTTTATACTTCGGTAGATAGATACATACATATGTATATGTAGGTATAGATAGGTATAAGTAAAGATACATATGTTTTTATCAATCAGAGCCGACAACTTTATTTTGATACATAAGTGCCTACGGCTAGATAGGTAGGTAGGTATACAGGCAGGAGGATTGTTAATAACTTTACAAAATTAGATGGTTTTTTTTGGGAGAGAGAGTTTTGATGGGATAGATATATTAAGAGATACCTAGATAGTAGATACATACTTATTTAATTTTGTCGATGCATACAATAATCTTAGGTAGTTTGTGCATTTTAAGGCCAATGGGTAGGTACCTATGGGAAGCTACCGCCGTCGCGTCGGTCACCTCAACAAATAATTTTAAAATTTTCATTCGGAATTGATTTTAATTTTGTGTTGTCTTTTTTTGATTTAAGGTTGACAAGTCTTTAATTTATGTACCTATAGGTATAGTAGGATATTATATCTACTTATATATGTGTACCTACGTAGGTAGGTTTGGCATGAGAAAAGTTAATTATAAATACACATTTATATTTCATTTATTGGGTTTTTTACTATACTTATGTAGGTATAGATACTTATGCCTAGATTCCCGGCGGTGGCTATTGATTGGTGATTTTTTTTTTTTTGTGTATAAGTAGACAAAGATTTAGGTAGGTATGTAGGTACTTAAATTTCATCTTAAATTTTTTGATAATATAGGTAGATATGTAGAATTTAACATTCTGAATTCAACTTTATTATTGCGACTCAACTAAAAAATCTCGCTATTGTGAACTAACAAATAAAATTTTGACAGATTCCTTAATTATGAGAGACAATTTCAATTAAATTTACACGAAATTTGGTAGGTTGAAAGAAACACGCTCATTTTAAATATATTTTAAAAGGTTTGAAAAGATTTTGTATAGAGATTTCAAAAATTCGATGAATAAAATGTAGGTATGTAGGTACAGACAGAGTCGACAAAAAATTGTTGGTTTCTTTTTCATATATTCATTCTTACCCATTATAAACAGTAGTATAGGTATTTATTAGATTTTCTAGAACACTCTGCTGGACAGTTGTCCTGCTAGCTACTGTCTAAAAAAATATCCTTATTTTTAAACGCATTCCAACAGTTGTCTTAATATGTTCCCAATAGCCTACTTTTTCGAGAATTCTCGCGCACCTATTAAAAAAAATAAAAGACACACAAATTATTTTAAAATGAATGGACCTAATAAATTAAACCGACCTAATGTCACATGCCAAAATTTTACCAATTTGAAAGTGGACGTGTTCATTTTAGAGTTCATTTTTAATGGAATAATATTTACCAAACGAATGCTGTTTTTAAGCAAATAATTAACATGTTTAAAATTAACGTTTTTTCATTTTTTCAAAAATAACGATACCTGCCGTACAATTTTTTTTAGCAAAAAACGAAAATCTTATTTTTCCCAAAAACGTGCCCACAACTACAAAAAGTCTACCATTTAAAATAAAGTCCGAAAAATGGTTCTAAATGGTAGGTACCTCCCATTTTTTTATCTTCGATTTTCTCAAAAATAGTTCAACTGAATTTGATCAATTTATTATAGAGATTTTTTTTAAAAGTTTAAAAAGTATTGTATACCTACCAAAATTTAATTTTTTTTTGATTTTTAAAAAAAGTTTTAAATTTTTTTTTAAGAACTTAATAATTCAAAAATGACTTGGTTGATTTTTATTAAACTTGGCATCCAGCTGTTTGTTGACATCATCTAGAAGATTTTAAATACAAATACAAAAATAACAATAGGTAGGTACCTCCCATACAAATGTTATAGAACCGAATGGAAAATATCATTTTTCTCAAAAACGACTCCTAAGATTTTGATTAAAATTTATTTATGATCTTATTTCAGTACGATCTATTAATTTATCAAAAATGAAATTTCATATATCGTCTAAAAATGGTATCTCCATTTTTTTGGTTTTCGACTACTTATCTCATTATCTATTTTAAGCAATTTTAATGAAATTTTTTACACATGAGCTTTCAATAAGATCAAATAATACTGCATATCAAAATTTTCAAAAAAACCGAATTTTGGATTTAACAAAAAAAATAAAATAAATTTTTGAAAATTCGATATTTCTAAAATCGGTGGTTAATTTTTTTTTTCAAAATTGATTTTTGAACTCTGCATTAATAAATTCTAAGAAATGGCGTAAACATTTTTTTTCTTAAAAATGTGTTCAAAATTTTATATACCTACCTATGTACTACATACATATAAAAATATTATTTTTTAAAATACCGTTGAGAGATAAGATAATTTATAATAAAAAAGTCACGTCCTAGCTTTAAACTTCCAAATTTCATGTACCTACATACATAATAACAAACAAATTCAAGGGCGCATTCATTTGTAGATGATCAAAAAATTCTATTCACTCACAAAATGAAATGATATTAAATTTGTATGTTTTATATTATTCCATTGATTTATTATTCAAAATTCAAACAACCGTGAAGTTAACTAATGATTTTTTTATTTGAACAAATTTTAAATATAGTTTAACTACTGTTGTTGATCTAGCAATTTACTCTCACGCATCAACGAATTTACGAATATGTGTTTAAGCACCGAAAATTAAGATTGGCCTGATAAATTATAAATTGATCATGACTCTACTATACGGAAATTGACTTATAATGACTGAGCTTCAATATAATAATTAAATGATACAAACTCACGCAATCTTATACATAATATACCAATCTAGATAAAGCTATATGATATAGAAGATTGAATTATGTATAAAATGGCAACATATATAACTTCGCCTAAAGTAAAAAAAAAATATATTTATCAATCGCTTCATTAATTTTGTTCGATTTTTTTATATTTTCGTTTTTTGTAATTGAAAGGCAATTTTTGTCCAAATCTTGATTTTTTAAATGGTTTTCGATTGGCCTTAGGTTCGAGTCCAATTATCAAGCCTCTACTAATAGATTACTATCTCTCTGGTTGTTCGTTTATGGCATATAGGTATACGTATATATAATTGAAACTTGAGAGGATCTTCAATTTGTTAAAGCATCAATTAGTGTTTGATTGAGTCTCTTTTATATATTTGAAGGTTAAACAAATATTTTTGTATGCTGAATTGAGCAATCTTTAAGATATTTTATATGTTCATCTACCTACATATATGTTATACGGTTTATTGTATTATATGGTAAGTTAAGAGACAAAATCTAGATAAGTACTTAATGTGATAATTGAAATCTATCGTTTGCAATTGGCATCGATGGAAGAATTATGTTTTTTTAGATTTGATGTTAATTTAATTGTGGATTCACTAAGGAAAGGAGGTGTTATCTAAAATGATTTTTTATTACGTTTAAATGTTCTTCAATAATCGAGTTTAAAATATCAGCAAGACATTTACCATCTGACAAGATACAATTTATGTAATGAATGTTTGTATAATAAATAGAAAGGCCGTAAACATTTTCAAACAACAAAGTCTTAAGTTGTACAAAAAGTATAGCATGCTAAATTTAGAGAAATTTAATGAAATGGAGTTATTGTGGAGATCGTGGTCAAGTTAATGAAAAAGTATTAAACAATATTGACTAATAATTTATGTTTAATTTGTTTTCTGTAAAAGTGTTTTGAAAATAAATATTTGAATTTATAATTATTCCTTTTTCGTTACCTTTTAATTCTAAATAATTGAATCCTAATTTTGTGGGCTTCAGGTTTTTCTTTCTTTAATTATATTTATAGATAGACGAACGTAAACACGAACAAAACGTCGTCTATCTACGAGTATTAAAGAAAGAAAGACCTAAAGCCCACAAAATTGTATTCAACCAAGGCCGTAGCCAGGGGGGGGATCACAGGGGTTTGATCCCCCCCCCCCCGAAATGCTTGAGGAATGCATTTCTAAATCAAACTTTTTCGCTTCAGTAGGTATGATATTATAGAACAATTCTCTCTGCACTTCAAACCATGGACACTTTGTAAGATCTTACAATCCCCTTCATGCGACTTAGTATCTGGTTTGGAGCGTGTGGAATTAATATCAAACACGTTCCAAGGAATTCGAAAAAATATCACCACGGAATTCAAAGTAATTTTTGAGATTGCACAAAACTAAATGTTGCAGAAGAGAAACTGAAAATTCCACGAATAGTATCAAGGCAGCAGCATAGGTAAAACGTTATCACAACATAGATCCTGAAACCTATTTAAGGATAATTATAATGATTCCTCTTTTAGATGATTTCTTAAGTCAGCTTAAAATGTGATTCGAAAACCATAAGTCCACACTTTCCTCTTTGTGCATTATGATTCCATCAATTTAGGGCAAAAATGAACAAAATTTTAATAAAGAAAATTTCAAATTTTATAAAAAGTTTTTGGATTGGAACACTTTAAATGCTGAATACATGCTATGGAAGACAAAATGTCATAAATAACTAGTTACACAGCGGTCAAAGAGTGCAATAGCAGCTCTTGGAGAGTGCAACAAGGATCTGTTTCCTAACATCCACAAGCTTCTAAAAATTCTGGCGACATTACCAGTTTCAACGTGCACACCAGAAAGAACATTTTCGACAATGAAACGTCTGAAAACTTATTTAAGAAATTCTACCGGTGAAGAAAGACTAACAGGATTGGCGTTAATGTCAGTTCATCGAAAATTGAGATTGACACTGAGGAAATAACTTTACGATTATATTTTGTATAAATAATACCTTTTCGTAAATTTTTCTGCTTAGGTATCCATTTAACGGAACTGCATGATATATATGTACATATGTACATATTATGTATATGCATAAACCTACATGCCCAAATGTTAAAAAAAATTGTGTGGGCTTTTTTTGATTACTAATTGGTGAATTTTTCTTTTCGAAAAAGTACCTACAAATTAGCTTTCTAAATATTTTGTAGCTCGAATGATTTTTTTATTCATATTCAATTATTTATTAATAGGTATCTAAGACAAACAAAAATATTTTTAAACTAGGTATTACATAATTCATTATATCTACAAAATAAAGCAAAATTTATTTATTTTTAGAGTTTATCCGCCATCTTATTTTTATTTTAAGAAATAACATGCATTTTTTTAAATTATGAATCTCAAATAAAAAATATCGCATAAACCTCCAAACCAGGGTAAAAAATCAACAAGAAAAAGATTTCAAAACCTGATAAATTAGGTATGCCTATACATTTAAGATTTTGCTAGATTTTTTCAGACACATCTATATTTTACTAAACAGAATCACGTTTTTAAAATTAAATACAAAAAAATCTATATGGCCCATCTATATCTACCTATTTCATTAACTATACACGGCAGACCTTGCGTCGAATCCGGTAGTTCCGGGAGCTTAATAGGTAAATAACTCAAGTTTTCGACATCGAGCGACGAACCCATCATCATGGTAAAAAATACAAAAAAACGGTAATTGTTCGCGCTTTTTCAGTTATTGGCGTTTTTACCCCTGAAGGACTATAGTTTTCGATTTTAACTTCGTTCTACGATTTTAAACTGACTTATTTTTCTTTAATTTGAGCCAAAATCCGTGTCTGTAGACAGATACAGATACAGATTATCAAAATATAGCAATAATTACTTAATTTGTTATTAGGTAGTAAATACCTATGTATGTATATACGTACAAAAAACAGTTCAATAACAAATTTAGGATATCTAAACAATTTTGTTTTTATTTTACGCGGTTTTTTGGATTTTTTACAATGATAACTTAGCAAAAAATTAGAACTATAACCTACCAGATCTGACGCAAGTTCTTCCTTCCAGGTATGAGACGACAAGGTTACTGGACTATAATTTTTTTGAGCAAAAAAAATAAATTGAAAAAGAAACAAATTTGACTTAGAATACCTATAGGTACCTACCTAGTTTTAAAACAGTAATAATTGAAATACATAAGTTTCGTGCAAGTGGGCCTTAATGTTATAAAATTAGATAGTGTTTGCGTTAAAAATTAGCATTTAATTCGCTAAAAATTCAGATATTAAAATAACATATTTGATTGTGTCAAAAAGTTTCCGCAAAAAATGGAGACGTCAAACCTACCCACATGATACTAAAAAAAAAAATTGGCGTTTGGTTATTTTAACTTTAGTGACATGTCAAAAAGATTGTGCAATGCTGAACTTGTTTAAAATTTGCTAAATCCTCATTTTAGCCTTCACTTTAAAAATGCTTAAAAATCGTAGGTGCTAAATCGACTAAAAGTAGGTATAGGTTAGGTAGGTACATATATATCTACGCTTTATAATTTTTTCTTTTTTTATAACCAATTTTTGACGGTATAGGTACCTATCTATATATTTTCTTTCCAAAGTAACTTTTTATGGCATTTAGTCCACAAAAATTGCGGTTCTTCTCGATGATCTCAATACTTGTACCTAACTCATCAGTTTACTACTTATAGGTAGTTGATGATTCAAAATAGCTTTGAAATTGAATTGTCTACTAAATTTGATTTGATTTGATTAAAAACGGCGGTGCTGAATCCAGGCAAATTTATTTGTAGGCACCCTTTTAAATTATTTTGATGTTTCGAACAAAAAATTAATGTAGGTAGGTAGGTAGGTAGGTACATACCTAATCAAAAAAATTTTCAGTTTTAATTTTAAAAATTTCATGCCATTTGTCCAACTCTCTATATCTACCTATACCTACCTAGTTAGGGTCTTAAACGATAAAATGCTGCAAAATTTCCAAAAATCATTCAGTTCAAAACATCAAGAACCTGATGTTTAAAAGACTTTGTAGGTAGATAGGTAGCTTTTTTTAGGATTACAGAATATTGGACCTATATGACAAAAACCAAATCTCAAAATTGCCAGCTGAATATTTATTGCCTACACATTTTTTTCCAACCGCAAATACCTACATATATCGTAGGTATAATCAAATAAATCTTCTCTTTTCCTTATTCCTATTCCTATTCCTATTTAATGCACCAAGTTCCGTAAATTCCGAAAGTTAAAAAAAAAATCATACAAAAGTTGCATGATTTGTATAAAACAATAACGGATAATAATAATCATGATCTATAATATCATTCACTTGGACTTGTCCAAATATCTCCCCTATTTTTCATACCATTTCGCTCTATTCGCCGCATTTCTGTTTATTCATATTATCTTCAAACAAACACACAAATTCAATCCACCATCCAAAATTAGCTCCACAACCAAATTCATCCCAATCAAAATAAATCCCATCCCCTTCTTCATCCAAGTGTCAATACAATACAAATTCATTTCCGTCGGCCATTAATCGTGATTAGAAACCACAGCAAAAAACCGCAATTCATCCATTTCCCCTACGAGGGTTAAGACAAAAAAAAAACAACCATTCTACCAATCCGTTTACATACGAAAGGGCACATTCCTCCATTGTTGATTTCTCCCTCACTCTACTTCCTACAAACCGACAACAGTGGAATGCGCAGCAATGGCTGTTGAATGACTGTGTGTTTTGTGTGAACAAAAGAGAAAGATATCTGTATTCTCTGTCTCTCCCACGCATTGCGGTAATAAAAACCTTTTTTATTTTCAAAATAAATGGGGAATCTAAACTTATGTACATTTCCTATCTCTGTTCGTTGCACACACTAAAGACACTGAACTTCAATTAAGTCAGATTCATTTCAATTTTGTGTTGTGTTTTGTTGTGGGGAATTAAATTTGTCGATGGTGGCGCGAAATCAGTTCGTTTTGTGTGCGTTTTTTGAGTTTGCTTTTGCTGATTGAAATTGAATGGGAATGGCAATGGCAATTGAATGAACGGGTATGAAGGGAAGGAAACTTTTTTAATTTGTTCAATCTTGTTGACGTTGACGCGTAACTGAATTCATTACAATACAAAAACGTTAACTACCATTAGTATGTTTACTTTGATGTAGCACTGGTTCCCTTTTACCATATTAGAAGACTCTTGTGTCCAATAATAATAATTGATTGCGTATTGTTTCATTAAAAACGCTTTTCCCCGGATGTTTGCTTTGAAAATAATAAAAAATTACCTTCCGACGAACATTTTTGTTGACGTTGGTATTCTCAATTGTGAATAATCACTTGTTCATTTTTTTTTTATTTTTTGCAGTTTTATCACTGACAGGTTATTATAATTTCATTTTTTATTTCATTTTATTTAATTGGACAGGTTTGAGGAGGTTAGCGTTAGGTTGAGCGCTACCATTATGTTAATTATTAGATATTATTTTGTTTTATTTTTAGAATTTAAAGAATAAATTTAAAGCTTTATCTTCTGATTATCTACATTTGATTAGAGTTTTGAATTTTTATTAGATGAATATAGATTTGCATGAAGTGGGTGACCACAACCCGACGGAAATACCTATACATACCTACATTTAACATTTTATTGGCTCGATCTACTTTTTTGTTTTCTTTTTTTTCAAACTATTTTATTTATTTATTCACAGCACATTCTTATTTTTTTTTGGAAAAATTAGACCGATGAATACATTATGTAGGTATATTTTGTAGGAAAAGTATATTTTTTTGTTACTCTTTTTAATAAGCCATCAAATTAATTATTTTAAGAGAAACGTTGCAAATCAAGCACCAGCGCAATAAAGTACCTTGCACATGAGCTGCGACCTGCGAATGCGAATAAATACTTAAAAGCAATTTCTGGGAGCAAATAGCAACTATTTTTTATTTTAACTTTTCGCCGAAGCGAATAAGTAATTGATCGCCGCATCTAACTACAAATTTAAATAAAAAACAGTGTGTTAATTTAGTTTAAACTACGAAATTTATCATTTTAACATTTTTTACGCGACCATAACGTACATATGTATCTTCTGCGAACTGTCAAATGTAAATTCATTATCCACAACCAGTGAACGCATTCCACAAACCAGCGAATAAATTAGTTTGAAATTAATCTCAAATTTTAAACTTAAATTTTGGTATGCGACTGAGAATTAGTGAATTTATAGAAAAAAATGTAAAATAATTGAATAGGTATACAATATATACATATTTGTTTCAGACATCACTTTATTTATCAAGGTCTACGATAAGAAATTAATTATTGAGGTAGAGGCCCAGCCGTGTTGATGGAACCGACAAGAATATTTTTCAAGTTGAGGTATCAAAATGAAAAATTTTCCAAATCTATGACGATCCATATTAAGTTGATATACATGTATCTAGGTATTTTGTCTTTTATAACTTTTTATAGCAAAAGAAAAAATAACATAGGTAAAAGCCACCTTTTCTTAAAATAATTAGCACTCATTTTACTTGTTTATTTACTTTTAATTCGCATTCTTCGGCGACCAAAAGAATTACTCATGTGAATAAAATGTCAAAATTCGCGACCATTCGCAATTCTCATGTCTCATGTGCAAGGCACTTAATAGTTTTTACGGACTATTCACATGAAAGCGACCAACGAATAAAAGAACAAATGGGACTTAAAACATTCAATAGGTACCTCAGATTAAATTCTTCTCAAAAACTAGACAAAATAGTAGAAAACTTATTTAAACTAATGTTAAATTTGCTAAAATGAGAAAAATTTGAGAAAATGATTTGGTTGTCACAAATTGCAATCTGGTCAAACTCTATTCGTGTTCCACATAAGTATGTAGGTACCATCCACAATTCAAAGAATCATCTGTTCGCGTGCGAATAACCTCAAAATCAGTCTTGTTTTTTTTTTTTTTTAATTGGCAGATTGGTCATGTGGCTGAAAAAAAAAATTTTAACGTCATTCGCGACGAATACAAAAATGCTATGTAAACGAAATGTCAATATTGACGTTCGGTTATTCGTCCTTTGTTGGTCGTTCTCATGTGAATAGTCCTTTACATTCAGAAAAACAAGAAAATTCAAAACTTATCGTAGGTTGTGTTACATTTTGTCTTTATAACACTAAATAGATAATATTTTATAAATATTGTTTAGGAAATGTATGTAGGTATCTACATGGGTATTTCAAAATATGTATTAACATTTTGTACCTCGAAATGTACCTACTAATATAAATAAAATAAATGATTTATTAATTATTCTTCAGTCATAAAACATGATTTAACATTTTAAGCCAATGGGCCACACAATTTTAATATTTTTAACCGTTTTTCTTTTTCACGGGAATGGACAGAACTGACACGGAAATGACAAAATCCTATCACTTTTATCACCTACTCACACTTTTTTTTTTTAATTTGAAACGATAAGGAAATATTCTTAACTTCTTCTTCTAACAAAATAAACAACATTTGAGTAATTTGTTTGTTAATAAACATTTACTAAAAATAAGTTACAAAAAAAAGAAAAAAATAAGAAATTTCCGCACGAAGTCTTTTATCATGTTCTGTATTTTTGTAAACATTTTTTCCAGGTGCCATTAGTCGAGAATTTTTTTTGGGAAAGCTATTCACAGTACAGTAGATTCTTACACGAGTTATAAATACAACATCAACAGCAGAATTACTGCCAATAAACGCAGCAGTTAGAATCCTACTGCAGATGGGTTTGTGACGTTTATTCGAGTAGGTATCGAATGGAGTTGTCCATTTTATGTAACTAAAATTAATTTTTGCTTCAAGTTATTTTTTGTTTTTTTTTTTTGTAGCAAACTTTCTTTATTTGTGTTTTTTTTTTATTATTCTGACAGCTTTTATTCGGTAGTACCAAATGTGAAGTATAAAAAGTAGGCTACTGCGTACGGTTTTTTTTTTTATTTCTTATACCAACAAAAAAAAAAACAGGCTATTGTAAATATTGATGAACTTTTAATTATATTTATTTAAAATAAAAAAGTGAACACATTTGACAAATGAATGTAATTTGATAAAATATGTCATTTCCGTGTTTGAAGTGTCATTTGTCATTCCCATGTAGGTACATATATCAAAAGAAAATATGGAAATGACGACATGACGACATGAAAATGACGCCGAAAGGTATTTTAAATTTATCGAATATTTTGTTTGAAACTCATTTTATTATTTAAGACCTACAAAAAAGACATGCGTTGGAAAACAAATTGCACTTTATAATTTATTATATTGTAACAAAAAAAACACTTACCACGGACCACGGTAATGACAAATTTGATGAACGAAGACTTAAAACGACTTTTCCACATGAAAGATAATGCACTTACTACTGATATTTTTGTTTTTACTTTTTGCAAACAATTCTGAAAACAACGGATCCCATTATTGAGGTGACCTCGGAAATTGAATCTGGCACCGTTAAATAAATTTTAATTTAATTTTTAAATTTTAACAATTTCTATTTTGTCGCGTAAATGACAATTTTGCTTGGAACAGTTGCTTAAATTCATTTACCTCAAATTTGTATACCTCTAAAAATAAGCTCGCTGGGCATTAGTTACCATCGTTTTTTTTTTTCTTTAAATCTACATTAATAGATTTTTCAAAGTTATCTACAACTTTGAAATATTATGCATTTTATTAGGGAAGGTACAGCTTGGGACATCCCACGGTAATGACATTTTTGCTATTTAAGTCAAAATTTCGTGATAAATGTATTTTTTTTTAATTTTTTTTATCCAAAAACTGAAACCGATACTTGGTAGATACTTTTTTTTCCTTGGGCGTTATTTTTCTTAGGGATGGCGGTGTAACATACTGCACTGTAAAAGTCAAAATAGAGGTTAGAATATAATAAGCCGTTCATTTGTGTCTGAATCAAAAACTATAGCTAACGGAAAATTATATAAACCAATTTAACGATTTTCTATATAACAAGTTTTTACCGCTTTTTAAGGAGATGCTTCGCTTATTTTAAAAAAGCAGACAAAAAATAACGAGGAGTTCGAAATTACTATGCGACAAATTAATTGAAAATTACCCCACCTAATAAATTTTCGATCTGGGAATGTTGCCTCGCTAACTTAAAACGACTGGCGTATATACAAGTGTTATTTTATAAATATATTTTTACATACTACTTATGCATGTATTGTATATATTTTTAAAATGTAATATTGTCTATAACCATTACACTTTAAAAACCTTAGAAACATTTTTGCAGACATCTTCTGTAAAAGAAACGAACCGATACGTTTTTTTTTACACATACATGTATATATACAATTCTACTGTACGTGATCTCATTAAAAATTTCAGATGTAACTATTACAATGTCTACTTCTTATAATTGTATCATATTCCCTCAAGAAAGTTGTGTAACATTAATTAATTTATAACATTGGTAATCATCTAGGCTGAAAGATGTATTATAGGAATGCATTAAATTACAGGAAAAGGGCAAATAAAATTTTTGTAGGCCATTAAATTGTTTGTTTGCAAGTTTTGACTCAGAATATACAACTTGTGTGGTCTCGATAATTAAGCACATATCCACCATCACCGTCGTCGTCGTTGTCTTCTTCGTGCGTTGCGTCGTCGTCGCTTCGATGGCAATGTCCTGAATGAGTATCTCTGCCATTCTTGTCTTAATCTCCGCACCTTTTGTTTGAAGATATATACTGATACACCATTATATATTTATATATCGATGCCAATAATAATTATATTTTAAATTGAAATCGAAAGAACCCCCTGTTGGGGCCCCAAATTAAGTTTCGTTATTTTCTAGCTGTTGGCGCTATGCTCTGCTTAATGAGTTCATTTACAACGACGACGATGATGATGGCACACGTTTTAATGAGCTTTCAACGTTTAATGTTTCAACGTATAGATTACCTCTATACCTCTATACCTATGTACTGATACCTTTACCATACAATCAACTTAACAAACAACCACATCAGACGTGATGATTTCTTTTGAATTCATTCGATCGCGCTCCTTCTTCATTCGTGTTGTTGTTCGTGCGATGTTTATCTAGATCTTTGTTTTAAGTATTTCAACAATATAAAAATGTATAGCTATATACTTAATTTTAAATTGGGCTTCGAATTTAATGCCGCACCCTGAACATTTAACAGCCACATTTCAGAAACAATAGTTTGTCTTTTCTTTTTTTTAAGGAAAGAAAAAGAATTATTTAACTTTAATTTTTATTTATAAAAAACATTATAATTAAAAGTTAAATATAATATTTACTATAAATATGAAAAAGTTTTAAAATTAAAAATTGATTAAAACATTTTATAATATGATAATACTATTTAATCATTCATTTTGCCACGAAAGAATATCTAGAGGCAATTTAAGTTAAAATTAAATAACTTTAAAAAATCAATAAAATACGTTTCCATCTTAACTTATGTAAAAAATTAATCAATTTTTCTAAGGTTTTTTTTTTATAAAACAAATGATATTATTCTGAAATAAATCACCCAAGTATGATGAAATGAACTCAACAAAAATTATTGCGTATTAGTCAACTGATAAGTCCACGTGATATTGCCGCCGCAACTAAAAGCCGTCAAAATATATCTAAATGAATTTTTCTATATTGAAATATAAATATAGATTTCTATATTTAAATTAAAAAAAAAACTATATTATTGGAGTCAGGCAAAAGTGGTGTAAATCAATTTTGACACAAAAATTATAGTGTAATATATAATGCAAAGAATACAAATATTTTCTTAAAGAAATACAAAAATATAAGCATTGGTATTTATTTCCATTCTTTTTAATTTAAGATAATGATAGCACACGATGTTTCCAGATTCAAAGTTGATTATAAAGAGAATTTTAAAATTTATTTGTACAAACTAGGAAAGCAAGATTAAGGTGTGGTGAATTTCTTTAATCCAAAAACTGAAACCGAAATGTAGTGAAACTTAAATGATTTGTACTAAATTAATACATACATATTTTCGTGTGGCGGGAAATTCAAATATTCTATGTTTTATGTTTAATAGTTGTTTTGTATATAATATTTGGCCGCAACAGAAAACATTTAAAAAGCCACAAATTCAAGTAAAATATAAAAGTTTGAAAATTTTTTTTTTTTAATTTTGTGTGTTACGTTTTGATACAAGAACATAAGCGGGAACTTCAATTAAAAAAAAAACTATCTAAGCTACAAGTTAAGGTTTGCAATAAATTAAGTTGGAGACAGATTTATATTTTGGCAAAAAAATAATAATTTTCTCATTTTTTAATATTTCTGTATAACTTATTTAGGAGCTAACTCTGGCTATGAGCTTGTTGAAGCGAAAACTTGAATATCGGAATAACCTTTCTAAAAAGTCGGGGTTTGTGCAAAAATAAGTATTTAAGAAGCTACAAATTAGGAAAAAAAAGCTTATTTTTTTAGATTTCTCAAAAACGGGAAAATAAGATTTTCATACGAATCCATATCTTGCCATATCCCAACTAACAATTTAACTTGTTGTAGGGTTAATGCAAGCTATTTTCTGGCTTGTATAGTAACAAAAGAAGGCCTTATATAAATCATTTTGGCGCACATTACAGAAGCTATTTAACTCCCTTAAGACCTTTAATCAAAAGTGTTATGCAATTAAATAACTTTCCGCGAACAGTTTTATGAATGCCTTATGAAGGACAAATAGACTCCGATAAGACCTTCACTTGCGGGTACTATGCAAAGAAAAATAGCTTGCATTAGATGTTTCATTAAGGCCTTATACCAACTATAAAATGAAATTGTATTAGAAAAAAGAAAAGTGTTTGCCTTCCAAATTAATTTTTATTATTTATATTTCATCTATATTTTTCTATTTCTTAGGGGGGTTTTGTACTGCTTTTTATTTATTCTGAAATGTATAGAATTTAAATTAATTTTAAAAAAACCTACTTTTACTTACATGATTTTTCGAGATTTGAACTCACGTCCCTCTGATTACTGGTCCAGCACTCAACCAACTACGCCAATCCACAACTCAAATGGGGAGTGGAAAATTGGTAATCAGTTGAATCTTAAGGTATTTGCTTTAGAAACATATGCTTTGAAGTAATACATTCAAAATTGTAGCATATTTTAAAAAAGTTTGTCTCATTCTCTCTCTAATTGAATGAGCTTTACAAACAAATATACCTAGGCATATGTTATAGTAAATGGTAACAAAATGCACGAGCTAAACACTTATAAGTTTACTATTGACAAAATGTACAAGCTATATCTACGCACTTGTGTAAGTTTGCTATTAACAAAATACGCAAGCTATACCTACACTTGTGTAAGTTTGCTATTAACAAAATACACAAGCTATATCTACGCACTTGTGTAAGTTTGCTGTTAACAAAATACGTAAGCTATACCTACACTTGTGTAAGTTTGCTATTAACAAAATACACAAGCTATATCTACGCACTTGTGTAAGTTTGCTATTAACAAAATACGCAAGCTATACCTACACTTGTGTAAGTTTGCTATTAACAAAATGTGCAAGCTATACCTAACATTTGTGAAAGTTTGCTTTGAACAAAATGCAAATGATATTTATACTAGATTTTAGATAAAGACAATTTACTATATAAGTTCCCTAAAAAAATATTAATGCAGCTTTACATAGTTACATTTTTCATCAGTTAAGATTCGGTTCTCCGAAATTATGTATAGGTAATAATAATGTCAGCTTTTCATGAGTCGATTTTTGACTTGCAGCAAGTCGCCTCTTTGAATCATGCTACTCGGTGCAGCGCACAGCTACAGCATTTACTACAATATCTTGATGACTAAAATCGCACCCGACAAGTCCTAAAAACTATCAATTTATTACTCAAACAATATTCAAATTAAAAAGAAAAAATCCGCACGGCTAAAATCGACTCGTGAAAAGCCGGCAAATCACAGACTAAAATCGAAATTCTCATACATATGGCTTTATTAAGTAAGTCATATAGAAGATGTTTGTTATGACTTTCAGCTGAATGCTTTATGAAAGCTATTAATTTTTTCTAACTTCGGGAGGCTTTTAACAGGTCTTAAGTAAGCTCCATCGGAATAGTTTTCTATAGAACTAATTTTTGAAGGTCCTAAATAAGCTATTTAAATTGCTTTGCATAATTAAGCATAATAAAAATTCTATGCGAGCTATAGCTTTCCAAATTTTAAAAACTGGACCTACTACAAGTTAAATTGTTAGTTGGGATAGTACCTCTAAATATTACAGGTAATTTTCAATTTTTTCAAAAACGGCTCAACTGATTTTGACCAATTTTTTTTTTATAAAAGATTTTTCAAGAAGTTTTAAAAGTTTTGTATACAAAAATTAAAAAAAAAAAATTGGATTTCAAAAAAAAAATTCAAAATTTTATTTTGTGAACTTAATAATTCCAAAATCACTTGGTCGATTTTTATTAAATTTGGCATCCAGCAGTTTTTAAACATTATTTAGCAGATTTTAAATAAAAATTAATGGTATGACCAAAAATAACGGTACCTCCCATACAAATGTTTAAAAGCCGGAATGGAAAATATCATTTTTCTCAAAAACGTCTCCTACGATCTTGATTAAAATTTGTATGTGAACTATATATTAGTACTATTTGCTATATTATTGAAAAAAAAATGTATCTATTGTTTAAAAATGGTACCTCTCATGAAACCATTTTCCAATAGCGTTCAAGCTATATACAAAGTCGGGGTTTGAGCAACCAATAGTAGCATTTCATTAGTTACAAATTCAAATATCCAAAATTATTTAAATATTTTAAACAAACTTTTTAACTGTGGTACCTACTTAAAATATTTTTAAATTTATCTACTATAAATATCAATCTGTATTCCTAAAATTATTAATTTAGGTTTGCAATTCAGCTCTTTTGTTTGCTTCTTTTTGAACCTGATTATAATGATTGTGCAGGTAACTTGTTTTTGTTTTAATTTTGGAGGTAGCAAAGTTATTATGAAACCAGTTAGAAGCTTGCTGGGACAATTTAAATAATAATATTAATAAATCTAAATCTAAAATTTTTTTTTTTTTTACTTTGCATAAATAAATATTTTACATTAAGCCCAAGAAAATTTATTGCTAAAACAAAAAGTATTATTATGTATTATTTTTTTTATGTAGAGTTTCATGAACTTCAATGATATTTAAAACAAAAAACTGATTTTAACGTTACACTCTACAAAACCTTGGGGTAAATTAAAAGTATTTTTTTAGAATATTGTTAATACATAAAAATAAAACTCTCCGTTAAAATTCAAATCTGTCACAATTTTTTTTAAATTGGAATTATTATTTTTCTGGGTTAATTTTATGGCCTTGCCAAAATTATATTGGTAGAAAATTTTAGTAAACAGTTTTTTTGCCAAGATAATTTAAAAGTACAAAATTGATCGTAGTAGAAAGTTCTTGCATTCATGTGGAGATTTGTTGAAAATATTCATTTATGTTAAGCAAAGTTTTTAAATTTGCTTCACTGATTTTTTTGGGAGTTTATTTATTCCGCGTTATAAGCAATTTTAGTTGGTTGTATAATTTTTTTTCAAACTCTTGGTATACAGAAAACCCAGTTTTTATATATTATTAGTGAACAATGTATTTAGTTCAGTAAAAATTCGGAAATTATTTTTTTTACAACATAAATTTAATAAAAAAAAATCCGATTTCTTAGAAATATTATAAGATTAAAAAAAAATGCATCAAGGCGTTGTTTTCAAAATTGCCTGAATCCATTTTTCTTGAAGTTGAGATAATTCTGTAAATACGCTAAAAATTGCAACTCATTATCAATATGTTAATTTTTATAAGAAGCTTTCCATGTCCTATGTTTCTCTTTTACTAAATTCTAATTTCAATTCCTTAATTCAAACATTTGTTACTTCTTGTCAGTTCGAAATCTCAAATTTTTTTGTTTGATTCATTTGGGGGACTGTATTTCAAAAACTGTAATTTTTCAAAATTGAGTTTTGTAAAGCCTTTCAAGTAGTAATGCTTATGTAATTTCTAAAATAAAATTTAATTAAATTTCTATACAAATAAAAATCCCAACATCAAAAACTCCTCCAGATTATAATTGATTTAAAAAATGCATGACATTTCCAAGCATATAGGTATATACACTTTAAATATTATAAAATGCGTCACAACTAAAATAAGGCATGCCTTATCGTTGTCATGCATTTCACATCATCTTTGGTAAAAGGGACGAACTTCTTATTTGAATAAACATCTTACAGCTAAGAAGATTAACCTGGATAAGCTGCACCTTAATCCAAACCACAATATCATCATGTAATATAGTCCTGCGTAATCTACTTAAGGGCAAAAGTTTGCAAACATCAAGTTATGTTTACTTCTTACAAATTAAATTCCATCCTCTCTATCTATCCGAACTAAGAATTATCCTTTAGCTAATCGATTTAAACCATAGACCATGAAAGGATGGCCAGGACAATTGGAATATATTTGTCTAGATAGAGAGAGAGAGAGAGAGAGTAAGTTTATAATGTGTTTGCATGTAGGTACTCTGCAAATTGCGCACATCCAAATCTAAATTACCCAACGAAGGACAACAGAAGGAATGTCTATGCCAAATGAAACTATCTTATGTATATACGAACTGAAAATCCTAAATAGCCTTCATCCTGTGCAAGGATAATGACAAACACCGCAGGGCATTTATACAACACATCTCATGGTAGTCTCTCTCGACAAATAAAAAAAAAAAAAAAAACAAGCTGACAATAAACAACGCACAAACAAGGTGAATTAACAAAATTGCTGAAGGATACGGATATATGCATGTTCGCATATCACTGGACCTCACCGGGTGGTACAAGAGTGCTCTGCGTCTTCCTTCGGGATAGAATGTTTAATGTTTGTGGTCACACAAACAATGAGAGCGAAGAAAATGCGAAAATTTATTATCTTAGAGCTTCTAGTTGTCTTTTCTTCTTTTGATGGACATATATAGACGAGTGTAGACTGCTACTTTTTTTGTTTTGCTATTTTATTTAATGTTTGTCCTTGTACATATATACATTTTGGAATCATAGGTATACATCTGTAGTTGTTTAATCAGTTTTTTTTATTATTATTTTTAAGGGAACAATTACTTGTCATTGGAATCGAAATTGAGTCCGTCGAGTGTGCTGCACGCTTTGACCTTGAATTAAGAAAAAATCTGTATATTCCAATATTTTGCACAGCTCGAGTTGGGTGGCTGCAGTGATGGATATATATGAATTCATTTTCAGTAGCCCGATTTGAAAAGGACAATTTAATTTAAATGCATGGAGGATTCGTGATCTATCTTGAAAAACTATCAAGGACGTGGGAAAATAATTATACTTCTGGCTGTTTTTTTTTTTAATTTTCAATTTTAAATAGTGATTGCCGGTAGATAAAAGGAAGGCAGGAATACAATATTTTCTAGACATTGGGGACAATCATGTCTTAAATCCAGCATGTTGTTGTTGTTGTTGGGATCTTTAATCCTAGTTTGATTGTGAAAAGAGATTTCCTCTACCAAGGCTTCGATGTAAACTTGCTTTAAAGCAGTAACAAGGAGCAGTAACAGAAGCTAAATACCCGAAAAGTTCATTAGTTTAATTTTTTGTATGTCCGGGATCATCTCAGAGACTACATGTTTGATTTTAATAATTCTTTCTGCATTTGAAAATATATTTTTTAATGATGGTTTTGAGGCAAAAATAATTCAAAAATTAAGTCATTTTTATATGTCCGGAATAATCTCAAAAACTACTTGTTCCATTTTAAAAATTTTTTCTGCATTTAAAAATTTAAATTTAAATGATGGTTTGGGGCCATAAAAGATTTTAAGAGTAAAAGATTTTTATATGTCCGGGATAAACTTAGAAACTACTTGTTCGATTTTAAAAATTATTTTTGCATTTGAAGATTTATATTTTAATGATAGTTTGTCGTCATAAAAGATTTCAAAAGTCAAAGATTTGTATATGTCCGGGATAATCTCAGAAACTACTTGTTCGATTTTAGAAATCCTTTCTGCATTTGAAAATTTATATTTTATCAATGGTCTGTGACCATTTAAGATTTCCAAAGTAAAAGATTTTTTATATGTCCTCATAAACTTCTTGTTCGATTAAAAAAAAATTCTTTCTGCATTTGAAAATGTATACTTTAATGATGGTATGGGGCCATAAAAGATTTCAAAAGTAAAAGATTATTATATGTCCGGGATAATCTCAAAAACAACTTATTTGATTTTAAAATTCTTTCTGTATTTGAAAATTTATATTTTAATGATGGTTTGGGGGCTAAAAGATTTCAAAATTAAGCTATTTTTAGGGTGAAATGGGATAATATTGAAGAATTCAAGAAACCTATATAAGCATGTGCCTTGTTTTGGTTCAAAATATGAGTTTAGAATTGATTGAACTATATCTTTGACTTTCACATAACTGAAGGTAGGTATTTGGTTTTTTGACAAATTCTGTGAAAGATCTCCATCACTTTCGGAGATGCCCCACTTTTGGAGAATTCCCTCTCTACACTTGCCTTCAAATCACATCAACAACAAAACTTAACGACCATTATATTTTATCATCGAAAGGTTATAATCTATGTGAAAATAAAACCTACCAACCCTGCCCCTCTACCTCCCCAGAGTCCAGACTATAAACTATACTCATACAAAATTCCAGTGCGTATTTCAAAAATGTTTCTTCTAATCTCGATGAAAAAAAAAACTAATGTCTTTTAATTAATCCCCTATTAGCTTCCATCGGATTAAAAAAGAAAAGAAAAAAAAAAAACTAGTCCGCTTAAAGAATATCTTTACATACAGAAAATTGATGGCATGCCGGAACCTATATTGCGGCACATTTGCTTTACTTTTATTTTCCCACCGCCTGATTGCCGCGAGAGAGAAGATAATTAACTTCACTTAAGCGAACTTCTAATGAAAATCCGATTGCGAATTTAACGCAATCATCGCAAATATATAGCAAGACTAAAGCAACTTGAATTTACATTCAAATTTTCCGCACACACACACACACTCTGAGGACTCGAGAGGAACTCGACTCGTATGTATGGACAAGAAAACGAGTTGCATTCGCGGAATTCGCAGCAATCTGTGTGTGCGCTGCGATGGCTGTGCGCATCCGCAGATCCCCATCAAGCGACCCAAGACCCAAGAGTGATCCATCAAGTTCAATAGCAACCGCAATTGTGCGGGCATAAAAACCAGCATCGGATCGCCAGCAAAATAAGCCCGATACACACAACACAACACACGTATACAAACCTATGTAACTGCGCGTCTCACAAAGCTGACTGCAATTGCTCCGCATGTTAACATATTTAGCGATTTGCAACGGCCATCGCAGCAAATGGATGTGCGTGACGACTGTGGAAATGTGGCACATTCAATTAGGTTGCCGCATCCGTATGGTGCATAGTGCATGGTGGCAAAGATATGATGATGCGGGCGCAGCGCAGGAGCTGATGTGTTCGTAGTGTGGCTTCTATCGTTGCTGATGGCTAATGTTGCCGTGAAAAATGGTTGTACTCAATGCACAATTGGACCATTAATCGCGCGTGTGCGTGTTGACATCGGTAATTGAGATTCCTACGCTGTGCTAATCAATCTCTCTGCCGATGCATTTGCGTCTCCGTGCCGTGATGCAATAGATATGCCGCAACGCAAAATTCTGAGAACAATCCTTGTTTAAAATTGATAAACGGCCCAGAGGTGCTAATAGCCATCCGAACGGTTCGTTGCGCGGTGCGGTGCGGTAGATCCACAAATCTCTACAAAATGCCACACGGCATCGGCATCGATCGGGGCACGACACAAAGTTCATTTGTTCCCACGGCTGCAGCAGCAACAGCAGCAGCAGGCTCGGAGTCATAGGCATCGAGCGCACAAAGGTGACAAAGACAGCGCGACCAAAAATGCAAAGTGCCCAGGATAAGCCAATTCCAGAAGTTTCTTCATCTCTTTGTTCTTTGGGGACGAGGATATTTTTTTTGTTTTTGTTCCTCGACCAAGCTGCTGATTAACACCAATGCAAATTGTGTGGCAACTGGCAAGCCAACCATCAACAGCTTTAACACAGGCAATTCAGAGGAACGAATCCAAATGTGGAAACCCATGGCTGCATGATGCTCCCATATGAATAATAACGAGTCCACCAAGAAGAACCAAGCGTCTGCAATTTTCCTCGGTGGTGCATAAAACGCGTGAAAAACGACTTTCGGCAGATTGGTGTCCCCCTGATGGTTGGTCTCACTTGTGCTGCAAAATGCATTGCTATGCGATTCCCGGGAACTAACTTATCGAAGGTAGCTGGCAGCTCCTGGTGGCAACTGGCAGTTATAAGATAGCAGCAGGAGCATCAGCTAGTTTCCAGCCATCATCAGCACATGGAATTATGCTCGTTAGTAGCTCGCACTGAACACTGAGCACCCAGCCAGCGCTTATCAGTTGGCTTGGTCGCGCTCGCGAGGTATGGGGCTTGGTCTGATGATGATGATGGTGGTGGCTCATTGCCTCCTTTTTGGATTCCGATGAAATTTATGTGCAGCACGGCGGAAAGGTTACTTCCACACTTCCACACCAGCCAGCCAGCAAGCAGAAGCAGCAGCAGCTATAGCAGGCAGCAGGCAGCTTGGTGCGCGATAAGGATTGAAATATTAACACGAATCGCTGTGAATTGAATATGGCTGCCACGACTACCTCTAGAGAGTGTTTTGTTTTTGTTCTTGTTGTTGTTGTTAGTTGCGGGCATGTAAGGATTGGTGTTTCCTTTTTGGCCATTTGTTTCTGTTGTTTTAGGTTGTTTGTGGGCACTGTGGCGACTTTGGATTCGATGCCAAGCACCACAAACATTATGGAGCCATATATCTACTATAAAGTGAGAGAGAAAGAGAGATATGCATGCAGGGGGGCTATATGATGGCGATGAAGAGTGCTGTTCGCGCCATGAGTATATAAATAAATAGCGCATTTTGTTGGAACAGAGCTCGAGTTTAGTTTTAATTAAATGCTCTGCCAGATAAGGATATACAAATGGACTTCGTTTAAAAGGTATATTCAGTGTGTATACTCGTATACTGAAATAAAATTATATTTGTGGGGCAAACTGCCTTACTGATGTGTAGTTGGCGGGTATGCGTATTGCAAGTTGATTGCAAGCAATGTATCTAACATTCCATTCATTTGATTCTGATGTTTAATATTCCACATTCGTTGTCAGGGCATTCTTTTGTTCATGTTGTGTATACTGCCCTGCCATACCTATGCCATAGGTTGAGAGGGGATTTAAAAGGAATTAAGTTATTGTCCTTTTGAGAGAACCTAATTATTATTTTTTTAAATATTTGAAGAAGTTTTCTTTTTTTTTAGAAAAAAAGCTATTGAATCTTTTGCTCAGTTTTTAAGAGTGACAATTTTCAACTGGGAATTACAAAAACTTGAGTGAAAAATTAAAAACTGATGGACTTCTATAAAACCTATACAACCCAGGGGAACCAACGCCTGCTAAAATGGAATACAAAATAATGCTTGTTTATCAAATATGTTTTATATAAAAATACGAAAAAAAGAGTTTTTCTCACAATAAATTGTATTTTTCGAGCAATAATTACAATTGCCATTGCAAAATAAAATAAATTTTAAGAAATGTGGGTGTGGCAGTGGGTGGACTCTTAAAAACATATACAAAATGTATAGAAATTGTAAATAAAGAGAATAAAATACACGACTGGATCGCACGAACTTGAACTTATGGTAAAAATATATTTTTAGGGGCAGGGTAAACTGCAGTAGCCCGTGGCGTAATGTTTATTGCGTAGGACTGTTACGCTGAAGGTCTTGAATCGATTCCCACTCTATGGAACCTACAAAAAAAATAAAAATGTTTCTCACGGGTTACTGTATAGAGTACCTATATTATCTAGAGAACCGACCCGTATCCTTCTTGCTTAAAACACCCGTAAACTTTATTTGAGCACAGTAAGAGAAAACTCTCTTATTTCTCTCTTTTTTTTCCTATCGGTGAATCCGTGTGAATGGTCGACTGCAAATTATGGCAAATTATGGCACAAGCAACAAAAAATAATATTTATCATAATTTTCATGAAAAAGGGTAGCAAAGCGTGTCTACTATTTTTTAAAGTAGTGTTGGTTCGGGACCCATTTAAAATGCACGGGACAACTATAATATCGGGTTTTCCAATAGGGACTTGACAACTTGAATTTAATTTGTGAACGCACCCTTTCACTAATTATGAACTGTTATTGTCAATTTATTCAGTAAACTCATCATTTTCATCATGGTAAAGTACACGAAGGAGGATCGTCTGCAAATTATAAACATTTTTTACCGAAATTCGGAGTCGGTGACCGCAACTTAAAGAGCGTTAATTCCAATTTTCGGTCGTAAATGACGAAGCTCATTTTTGGCTCAATGGGTTCGTCAATAAGCAAAATATGCGTTATTGTTCGGGTGAAAATCCACATTTGCTTCATGAATAACCACTTCATCCACAAAAAATAACTGTTTGGTGCGGTTTTCATGCCGGCGGCGTTATTGGGCCATTTTTTTTCGTCGACGATAACGATCGTCACGTGTAACTGTGAATGGTCAGCGTGATTATCGAGTATTTTTGGCTCGAATTGGAAGATATGGACTTGAACGCCATGTGGTTTCAACAGGATGGTGCCACAAGCCACACACAGCACACCTCACAATCAATTTATTGAAGAGTAAGTTTGATGATCGTGTTATCTCAAGAAATGGGCCAGTCGATTGGCGCCTCGTTCGTGCGATTTAACGCCTCTAGACTATTTTCTTTGGGGCTACGTTAAGTCATTGGTTTATGCCAACAAGTCGACGACCGACGTTAGAAAAGCTCAGAGCCAACATTGAACCCGAAATGTGTGGCCGAGTCATCGAAAATTGGGTCCAACGAATCGACCGCTGCAAACGTGCCCACGGTGGCCATATGAACGAAGTCGAGTTCCATTCATAAATGTTTTGATTGTACTTCAAGCGGATAATAAAGTTTTTGAAATATCTCAAATGGTTTCCGTTTTATTTAAAAAGAAAGTTGTCAATTCCTTATTCGAAAACCCTTTTCATGCTCATACAATAGTTGACTTCAGCGAACTAACAGCTTCTAGGGTGAAAGAGAACAAACACCTTAAGTCGTTTCTCTAAATAATATACGTACTCTATGGGTTACTGCCTCTTGCGAGGAATTGATAAATCCTCTAAGAGTAGGTACATGTCCCTTGTCAATTGAATTGAATTTTGGAATTCGTTGGATGTTATCTGGTCTACCATCGCACCATTTGCAATTCAAAGTTGGCACTTTCATCATTATGCTGTGCAATATGTGAACCAACCGAAATTTTGTAATGAAACTAAGTTAACAGAACAGTAAAGAAATTGATTAACAATGTCATCCAAGTCACCATATTATTAAGGGCAAATTCAGAGGAGAGGAAGTTCTTTTTCCAAAAATTCCGATGATACCAACCGACTTGCCATTTGAGTTTAAGCGCATTAAATTTCCCGTTCGACTTGAATTCACAATAATAATCAACAAATAGCAAGGCCAATCCATGCAAGTGTGTGGCCTTAATACTGAATTTCCTTGCACAGAAAATTTTACGTGGCGTATGAGAGAGTCGGAAAGCCATCTGCATTGTTTTTTATGTACCGGACAAAAAAAACAAACATTTTTTTCCCGTGACATGTAATTTTAAATTCATTTTCGGTGTAAATAAAATGTATATCTACTGAATTTAATTCCAAAAAAGTTTCATCCATTCAATATAGAGGCTCGACTATGTAACGGAACATTAATAAATTAAATCAATTTAAAGCAAAGTTTACCAGGCCAGCTAGTCCTAGTAACAAATAATAATATATTTAATAATTTAAATGATAATAGCAATTCTTTTCTTCTGTGTAACTACGTCTTTTTTTAAATACCTACGCTCTAAAATATTTAGAAATGTCTCCACCTTATTGAAAAAATAACTGTTTCCCAACACTTTATTTTACATTAGAAAAAAAAATAAATTTCCCTATCACAAGTAAATTAACTTAATAACAAAATTTCTGATCATCATCTTCCTCAATTATTTTCTCAATTACTTACCTGCACATAGCTTTCTTTTGATTCCCAGAAAAGTCTCTATAAACCCAGCACCATCATATATCGTATGGGGAAATCGACCTAATCATCTCCATCTTTCAATTTTAATAACATCATTTTAATCTTAAGAAATACAAAAAAAAATAAAACCATCAACTCGACAACTCCTAATCAAAACACAATCAAGGCTTCAAAATGATGATGCTCGTGATGTCCAAAAAAAAAAGTAATAAAAACAAGGGCGTGACACCTTCTTGAGGCTGAAATTAAAAAAAAAAAAAATGTTCAACGAAAACCCAAAAAACTAATAACCAGGTGTGATGAAAAACTGCTAGTTGTTTGGACAGACCCTAATCTGGTTGGCGTTGGCTAAACAAAAAAAAAAATAAAAAAAAAAAAAAATAAAAAAAAAAAAAATACAAATAAAAACATAGTCTTCCCCTGCTTCCCCTGCTTCCCCTGGACCCACCAAGCTCTAAGATGCTCTTTCTATCCAAGTTTAATGATGATTACATTGATGGAGCAATGGCGACGGACGTGATGGTAGCTAGAATCATGTGTCTAGTTCATGCGTTACCCGCATATAAACCGAGTCAGCAGCACAAACGGGCGCACTTTAAGGTACCCACACCCATTTCGGTAGACAATTCCATTTGGAAAATAATACTATGCGCATTACCTCAACTGCCACTTTCAAAAAAGACACTCTATCTCTATTCCACCACCGCCGCCGCCGCCGCTGTGTCTTTTGTCGGCCAAAACAATTCAAGCCAACTTTAGGGTCAGTGCGGCGCACTTAAGCGAGCACAAACGGCCACTGATTTTTTTACCATTTAACCACCGCGGCACTCTGGAATTTACGATAATTTCACAAGACCACTGTCCATCTGCACACCATCACTGTGCCGACTGATGCTGTGACTGCTTTGATTTTCCATGCCACGGATTATAGTGACAGAGAGCGTTCCTTGGAACTGTTTATTCTCACACCTTTATGGGTGTTGCAGTCACAGTCACCTGTGTGTGGCTGCGTTATGTATCTGCGGCGGCGGCGCGGGTCCTTAACTCCGCCTGAAGTAGTTTCATGTCGTATAATCTGTTCGACTGTAATGACTGTCAACAGACAAAGTGGCCGCGAACGGATTTCTTTTGTTGCAGAAGCAATCTTATCGTTTAACGTAAATGTATGACTCTCTGATGTCGTGAAAAAAAAAAAAAAGATGCAACCGTTTAGGGTCAATGTACCCGTAACTGTTTCTCTTATTCTCGGATATTTAAAGAATTCGATCAAAAGAACGTATTATTGCCACAAATTTACACACACACACACATACACTTAGACACAAAAATCATAAATAGTATCCCAAAAATGCAATTCCCTCATCAGGTCTTTCTCTCTCTCTGAGATATCGGACGGATACCGTGAGATCGTTTTGCACCACCACCGCGGCCAGCAGCCGATAGGGATTTATACCTACTGACTTGGTGGCATGGAGATGACCCAAAAGGACCGTGCGCCAAAAGCATCGTGTGTGGTCCGATTCGATGGGATCCGTAAATACAGCCAACAAACTGGTAAGTAAAAAAAAAAAACAAAAATAAGAAAAGAATCTGCCACATATTTATTTATACAACAAAAGTCATCTTTGAATGGCGAAGTTGCTTCTGATGATGCGCAGAGTTATCTAGAGTATGCGCGTCTGTCCATTTAACCGCGCGACTGGAACATTTAAATATTGTAATGCTGATGGTATGATGTGATGCGATATCCTTGGTAAGCAACTTTGGTGCCGCATGATCAATTGTTGTATTTTCTATAGGTATAGGTAGGTATAGGTATATACATCTGGGAGCTCACTTAAGTCCTTTGCATATACAACTGCGGCTATTTATTTTATGATTAATTGAATCCTTCTGAGATGATGTTGTGTTAAAGTAAATGATAAACAAATCACGAATGTGTATGGCGAAAAGGTTTGAAAAGGAAGATAGTTACTCTAAAGATTCTTGATTTGGGAATTGTACGGGTGATTTGAATACCTACACATTATTTTTTTTTATATTGGAAAATATTTAATTTTTCGAATTTAATGACTGCAAACATATCAAGATTTGAATTCACCGTCATTTAGGTAGTAAAGTGTTGGCAGCCCTAAACAAAAAAAAATAAAATTGACTGCTGAGAATTTAAGGTTAGTAAAAATGGAGCATTATACTAGAGAACAACTTGTTTTCATTGCAAAACAATATTTACAAAATTACATACAAAGTATGGTTGAAATATTGATTTAATTTCGTCAACTGTGAAGAAAATATAACTTAAAATTTTAGGGAAACCGGATCAATGAATGATGCTATTGCTAAATAACAGGTGGGCCAAATACAAGTTTTATTTTAAAAATGCAATGAATTGAACAAAATTAAATTTTTTCCATGTACATATTATGGCTTTATTAGTAAGAGCAAACATTTCCATTATTTATGGAACAGAACGTCGTCGTTCAAGTGGCTGCCTCGGCTGCTGGCTTCGCAGTAGCGCATTCTGTCACTCCAATTTTCCAAGATCTTGTTGATGGTTTCGGGCTGTAGGTCACGGATTGCTTGGATGATATTGGCCTTAAGTGCTTGAATCGTTTCCGGATTGTTGGCAAAACATCGGTCCTTCACTAGGCTATAGGCCCAAGCGCAAGTGTTTTACAAAAAACCTTAAAAACTAATCTTAAAATTTAATGAAAAAAACAGTGGCTTTGAATTATTATTATAGGGAGATTTATGAGGGGGCGCGTTAAGAAGAGGTATGGTATATGTTGTAAGAATTGTCTGCCAAACTAACGTTTTAGGCGGGGATCATTTCGCATTTTGTTGGTTTAGCATTTTGTTAATTCGCATTCTATACGTTTTGCTAATAGTTACAACGTTTCGTTTTTGAATGATATGACGAGTTATCCTTTCGCAATTTTCATTTAGTTTTTTGTTAAATTGGATTTTTGAATTTTGGCATTTTATTGCGTTTTTTTGTATTATGTTGTTTCGCTTTTTTATTTGGCATTCAATTGTTTTCCATTTTTTTTTGGCTTTCATTAAATAACATTAATGGAAAATTTCGCGTGACTGGTGCAGGAATGTTTGGGTTGTGATGGTCCAAGGTTCCCATATACCTATGCGACAGCACACATAGCATTTGCAGCGAAAATAACTATATGGCTGGCTACGAAATATTTTTTTAGATCTTGGTATCGTATTGGATGCTTGGTGGAGGTTTCTCGGTATTTCGAAATGGAACCGAGATTTTTTTTCGAATGGCCATGAAACATTATCCGCAGTTTAAATACTTCAGTAAAGAAGTTAAGTCATTAATAAATCAAATCAAAAAAGACGGGTCCTAAAATGCTTCCCTGCAGTATTTCAGAATTAACATAAAACTTACGTTGCTAAATATGGAGTAATTGTGAACACTTAAAAAAAAAACGAAAAATTAAGAATTTTATCACCCTCAGGTGGAAACCTGAGAACGAGTTTATCCCAAAAAAAAAAAAAATTAATTAAGTAATTTTTACATTCAGATGGCTATATTTGATCATTCATTCAACTCAAATACTAGGTCCTTCAAGTATGAAAAATTGAAATTTTAAATTATATATAATGATGCAGAAATTAAGTGCTTAATTAAGTGCCAATTTAGTACCGCAATCTTTTTGGAAATAAAATCCTTTCCCCCTCAAACTTCTGGTGTTCCCCGCTTGCACCACAGCACCAAACGCAAAATTAAAAAAAAAATAAATTATGATGATGATTAAGTGATATTTTAGTGCTCGAAATTTCGAGAAATTCCAAATTATTTAATCCAAGATTTGACCTTGAAATTAAGTTCCGAAAATAAAAAAAAAAACTGTGGAGACTTTCTATACTAAGTCCTTAAAAAATAAAAAATAAAGAATAGATGAAGAATGAGTTTATTAGAAAAAAATAACTAGTTTTGCCTTTCTTCTCCCACTGGTTTGGTTTTAAAAGCTCCTACAGTATCCCCCTTATTGGTGTTTCTAGCTTGACGTCAATTAACCCATTCTTCATAAATTTTGATTGAACCTGAAATTTTGTAGATGGAAACAATTATACCTATTTGCTCTTAAAACCAAGCAAAAAACACTACGTGCGTAAAATTTATAAAAATATTCTCATAAGTCTGGCAAAATTTCAGCATAAGTAATCTTCTTTTTTGAAAGTCATTTGTAATGGTTCTTAACTAATCATAAATCGATACATAAATTTGTAGGTTTTTCTCACCTACCGAATTTCATCTTTTTTAATCGTTACACCTTACTTACTATCGCAATCAATTTCTTTAAATTTTAAATGAAAGAGCTGAGGTTCAAACTTGAACAAAAAATAAATTCAAATAAATTTGGTTGTAGACCTCGAAGAGAAACAATACCAAGTGACTTACAATTCTTTACCATTAATTTATTCGTGTCATCAGCAGGAATATAGGGGACCTATAATTTTCTGCTGAATGTGCCCAGCTAAGGTGAGAGATGCGATTTTTCTTTACAAGATAAATATATCCATGAAAAGTTTTTCACTTCCTTGCAAGAGGCAGTAAGCGTGATAAAAAAAAATGTTTCTTGCTTTAATGAAGAATCGAAGCCAGGCTGCCGACATGATAGTCCTTCCGTGATACTGCAGTTCAAATCTAAGCAAATTTTAAATAAAAGTATGACTTAAAAATAATTTCTAATTAAAATCAATCAACTTAAATTGTTATGAATTGCTCATACTCATACACCTATAAGAAATCGGGTTAGTTGAATAACAAGGGCAATAACATGGAGATCAATAAAATTGGAGTCTACTTACTACTCAGTCTTTAAATAGACCCAACCTCTGTTTCAGCTGAACCATGAGAATTAACATACATTACATAATGTATTATATATAAATTTTATTTGAGTTTTTAATATTTTCAAAAAAAATTATTTCTTCCTATTCTCATCAAGAGAATAGGGCAAGCGAAATAAAACAACCGTATTTGATTTTAATTTAAACACTTTATTGAGTCTTAGATCCCTTTCCACTGGTGGAGGGAAATTTTTGGCTATAGATTGAAACTTCTTAATGAACAAAACTTTAAATGAGATCTGGGGGTCTCTTTTACATATACTACTTTAATGCTAACGCAGCATATCTGCGGATGATGCAACGATTCAAAGAATGGTATCTGTATCTCGATACTCGTACACAAGTGTATAAGACAAAAATGCTGATTATGATTTTTAATATATGATCGTTGTATCATCCAACTGTTTATAATAAAATTTTTGGATTGAAATAAAAGTCGAGTGTTTGGTTATGTTGTGATAATTGTGATTCAGTTACAATGTGAAAGGGCGCACAAGTGTGCTTGGATATAACATATATATTATATATGTAAGTACGTATTCCATCCTTACTTACCTCAAAAAGAAATTTTGACCAATTCTTTATTATATCAATGTGCCACTATTCAGATTTGAAGACTGATGCCGACGTTGATTCTCTAGACAAAGAGCTTGACATATATTAATAGAAAGTTTTGATTAAATCAAAATTGGCCTAATTCAAAAATAAGACACACTCTTAGAAGTTAAAAGCTCTACATAAAAAATAACCAATCTTATTACAAAAGTATATTATTTATTAAAATAATAATTAAAGATGCTTTAAATGTGCCCAAAGTTCATATAAAAGTCAAATTAATTATACAATTATAAAAAAAAAATGAACTTTCATTTTTAATTATTAAGTTAACCTTTTGCTTGCTTATAATTATTTTTATATTAAATTATTTACAAGCCCTGCCACGCCGCCATCCATCCAAATGTGATCAACACATCACCTAGTTAGTTTTCAATTTTATGATAGCTCAACTTTCAATTTAATTAACTACCTATTATAAGTGCAATAAAATATAAACATATATATGATCCTTTCGCTCCATCATCATGGCCAAAATTGCCTTGATGATAAAATTTGTAATTCAATTCCTCAACACTATATAGGTAGGCAAGGGTATATAAAAGCCGCATTCACTCATCACGCAACTGACGCGCACGTTATAAATAATCTGCGCGTATCTCACTTTCTCGATCTTTTAGCGCAAAGGCGGAAGATGATAGGTGCTAGCAAAGCTATCCGCGTTGATGATGATGGTTCTTCATCATCGTATCGTCGCGATCGTCGTTCGTCGTCGTCACCCCGACAGACAACGTGTTGTCTCTTGGTTTGTTGAAAGAGTTGCGTTGGCTGGATGATGATTGTCGCCACTGTTATAACGTAATGGTTGATGGTTGGCTTGTATCGCCTTGTATTAAATTTTGCGGAAAAAGGAGGAAAATTCAATTTTCGCTACTGAACGGTGGCGCAACAGTAAGTTGTTTGGCCAAGCCAATTAACGAGGCGTGATGACGATGCAAACCGACATCAACATTGACACAGTAAAATGAATTTACAAACTTTGCATCATCATGAAAATATAAAATTGGATGCATGTATTGTATGTACATATGTATGTATTTAGCTTGTTGTAAGACTTTTGATGGTTGTCCATAGATAGGACTTTATCAGGGAAAATGATAAAAAATAAACAATTTAATTTCAGAATTAATTAAGAATATAAAATTATTTGGTTAGATGGTTGAAGGCCTATTCTCCGTGGCCTTATACAGGGTGGGCCAAAAATACAATTTTCTTTTTAAAAATGCAATAAAATGAAGAACATTAAATTTTGTCCATGTATTATTATTCTTTTATTAGTAAGAGCAAACATTCCCATTAATTATGGAACACAACGTCGTTCAAGTGGCTGCCTCGGCTGGCTTCGCAGTAGCGCATTCTGTCACTCCAATTTTCCAAGACTATAATGTTGATGGTTTCGGGCTGTAGCTCACGGATTGCTTGGATGATGTTTGCCTTAAGTCGGTCCTTCGGGGTTCCCAAAAAAAAAGTCCAAAGGGGTCAAATCGCAGCTCCGAGGCGGCCAGATGACATCGCCAAGACGGCTGATTACATCGATTTGGGAAATTGGTACGCAAAAGATCGATTGTGACATGGGCTGTGTGGCATGGCGCACCATCCTGCATAAACCAGAGGTCTTCCAAATCCCTGTCTTCAATTTAATTAAAAAAGTCGGTTAACATGGCTTTGTAACGCTCACTGTTGACCGAAACGTTGTTCCCAGCCTCATTTTCGAAGATAAATGGTTCAATGACGCCACCACTCCACAAGCAGCACCAAACTGTCACTGTCTGCGGATGCATTGGCTTCTCGTCAATAACGTGCGGGTTTTCCGAGTCCCAGATGCGGCAAATTTGATTGTTAACGTAAACGCCCTGTTTGGGCTACACAGCACTTATGTATTTTGGAAATAAGTTTTCAATATTTCCCAAAGTTTTTTAAGCGTAAAGCGACTCATTTCGTTCCACGACGACGGTATGGTACTAACTTTCTGTCAAGATTTCGAGTAGGAAACAGCTGTCAGTGTCAAAATAACCTATATGGTTTAAAAAGAAATCACTAGATGGTACCCGTTATGTATAGCTGACCAAACATTCTGATCTTTTAGTTGAGGAAATGTTATTTTTATGACAAGTTTTGCATTCGTAAAAAACTCAAATATTACAACTGTCATATTTTTTTATATTTTTAAAGCATTTGGACAGTTTATATTTCAGAGATCCCGGAGGTCTCAGCAAGCTCACAAATATAAGCAGGATTTTTCAACAAAATTTTTTAGTTTTTATGTCAAATACTGAGGAAAAAAAAATTGGATTCGCCTACTCAACTTTTGACAGCCCAAAATTAGTGAGGGCTCTGAAATATAAACTGTCCAATAAAATCATTTGAAATGAACATTGAGTGCAATTTACAAATATGACATTGAACTCTAAGGACTAACAATTCAATTCCATCTTCTTATCAAAACAATCAAGAAGCCAATCGTATTTTGTCATAAAATCTAATTCGCTTCACTGCAAAATAAGAAATAAGAAAATTCATTCAGTTTCACTAATATCCTAAAACAAATCGAAGGTAAACAATTCTAGTTGAGACAAGGTTATACATATACTCCTTTTAAGGACAATATATGGTCTAATGACATCTCTCGGCTGCGCGTGCCCATTCAGCAAAAACAATATACCTTACCTATGTATACAGTAATTTTATCTCTAAAGAAAGAAGAATTTCTTCTTCCAAGAAGTACGTGCCACGCGTACACCTATATATACTCGTACTGGCAACATGCTGTCATCGTCATAAAACAGGCACGCGTCCGACAGTAACCTCTTTGTGTGTATAAAGTTTTTAATTGCCCATAGAAGCACCATCCATCGCATTGGTGCGCGGCAGCGATATAGGCGGTATTTTGTCTTTTGTATTCCGTCATTCTTTACATTTATGTCAAATGTGTCACAAGAATTATAAAGTTTGCTTGTTCTGTTTTTTTTTTTTCTTATGGTCTTAAAGAAGAGGAAGACGGACCTAATATATAATTATGGTTGTTAATTTTTATGTTATGTCTCATTGAGATGACCTCGACATACAATCACAAGGGACACGCTTATTTTATTTAGTGTCAGTTTTAAGTCAAGGACATACGTTTAAATGAGTTTATTGCTTTATTTTTTGTTTTTAAAGGAAATTAGCAAAAACCTTGAAATGAATATAAGTAATGATTTTTGGAAAACATCTCGTATATAGTAATAATAATAATTGTTTATTTTATTACATTAGTAGCTCTAAAGGTCAAGAAATATAAAACGACAATAAACATTTCTGTATACAATTTGAGCTACTTAAAATTAAGGTAATTTTTTTTAGTGATGGTTCCACTGTAAATAAGAAGGATTTATGGAGTTTAAAATAAAAATTCGACCTCGAGATTTTTATCAAATATGTGACATAACTAATTGAAGTGAGGATGAGAAAACCATCAGGTCTTTTGGGGAAAGTCCAAGATTCCTCGGGAGTGGTGCGGATTTAATAATTGGCATGAATTACTTCAAAATTGATTTTTTTTTATTGAAATTCTTAGGTATAGCTGTTATCTCTTTACTTCGCCGAGCCTCCGGAGCTCGCTACTTATGCGTTATAAAAAGTATGTTATATGACCTTATCCATCTTTTATATTTTGATATTTACTAATTCATTTATAATTTCACATTAAGGTAACATCTTATATTTTGTAATTGGCTTAAAATAATAAGTACATAAATTACTTTTTGCTTAGAAATTAGCATTTGTTTTGTTTTTCATTAAATACATAGTTAATTTTAAATATAAACTTTTTATTTACATAATATATTGGGCAGCTCCAATATAACTGGACATCATTTGCAAACATGTGAACTGAGCAATATTTGACTAGTCCAGGCAGCTCATTCACAAAAATAAAAGTGGTCCAAGAACAGAGCCCTAGGGTACACCGGCTATTGTTCTGAGGAATGATGACGTTCTATTGCCCACTGCCACATATTGCTGCCGTCCAGTAATATACGAGAACAATAACCTTACTGCCAAAGGTGAGATACCGAAATTATTCAATAGTTTTGTGCAGAGTACATAAGATGGTTGATAGTATTAAAGGACTTTGAAAAATCAAGCAATGTCAAAAAAGTACAAAAGTTCTTATCCATAGCCTTTTGAACTTGGCTGAAGAAAAAATATTCAGACAAAAATAATTTCACAATTATTATAATAAATATTTAGTACCTACAAGGATTTGAAAAATATAAGAATTCATTTGCATAGAAATTTTAAGTTAAAAGTGAAAAAAATGATAGTTTGCTAATTTGAACAGTTCTCCATACCGACAAAAATAGTAGAAAACTGAAGTTTTTCAGTGATAAAAAACCTTTTTTTTTAACTTTTCTTAGCAGAATTTTATATTTAATTTTATACTTATGTAAAATATAATCAATATCTTTTTCTTGTTACCCCATTTTACCCTATTAGTAGTTAAATAAAAAGAAATCCCCATAAGGCGATCTTTTAAATATGTATCTATTTACTCCTAAATACAAAAAAAAAATTAAAATAGGAAATTATTTTTGCCTTAACCCCATTTCACCCTATACGATCTTATTAAAAAAAAAAAATATATAAATAGCCCTTAGTGATTCTCTAAGCTCATCCTATAAATTTACATAAAAGAGAATTTTAAAAATCGGTTTGAATTTTTATTATTTTTACCCTATTCCACCTTACAAAAAAAAAAATGAAGGTTTTTTAATACCTAATACAAATTCTATATATGTACTACTGAAGTACATCAGCCAAGTAGAAAACAATATTTTAATGGGACTTATTGAATTATTGATTCAAAATAGCTTCTAACGGCATTTAGTCCGCAAAATGTTTGGCGTTTCGTCCCGGTGGCAATCTTACTTGGACTCATCAGTTGACTTTCAAAAATATTTTGGTCTAAAGTGATGAAATAAGTCCAGTCTAAAAATATAAGTTTTTAAAATATTAATCAATATTTTTGTTTAACCCCGATTTACCCTATATCTAAATAGCACTTATTTTGTAAAAATATAAGTAAAGACCTTAAGCGGTCCTCTAAGCATATAAACTTGAAAAAGATGGTTTTAAAAATTGGGTGCAATTTAAATTATTTTTACCTCATTTCACCCTACAAAAAGAATAATTTTGGACTTATTTTGCCCTTAAGTGATCGACGAAATCCTGCCTAAAAACTAACACTAATTTCATGTTATTTTTATTTTTGTTCTACCCCAAATCACCCTATCTTATTTTTGTTATAATTACAAATAGCCCTTTGATGATCCTTTTAGCCCATCCTCTAAATAATAATTAAACTTAAAAAAGATAATTTTAAAAATCAAATGGAATATTTGTTATTTTAACCCCATTTCACCCTACCAAGAGTATAATTTGGAATATATTATGCCCCTAATCAAAGAGTCTATTCTTAAAATATAATTTTTTTTAAACAAAAACTAAAATTGATTTATTGCAATTTTTATTCAATTCACCTATAAATAGATATTTTCTTAAGAATATAAGTAGGTATAACACTTTAGTTATTTTCTTAGGTCATCCATTAAATACTTCCTTAAAGAAAAGATTTTTTAAAATCGATTGGTATTTTTGTAATTTTTACCCCATTTTACCCTAATTTTTTTTAATATTCAGGCTTAAGGTGATCATCGAATTTTACCCTAAATATTTCTTTCAGAAACAAAAAGAGGATTTTTCTAAAATTTGATGCTATTTTTTTGTGCTTCCCCTTTTCACCCTAAAATTAACTAATTTTCAAAATACTAAGCCAAAAAGCTTAGTAATACCTTTTAAACACAAACAGAAATTCGAAATAGAATTCAATTCGAATGGAAAGGTCTCTTTACTCTCAGTTTAACGGTGAAAACCGCAACCACCAACGAGGCTTGGTTGCGGAGATATCGGGTTTTAAAGAGATTTTGATTTTTAAAGTTTTTAACGATGCCGGCATCGCAAGTTTTGTCAAAAAGTGATGAAAAATTTTTTGTGGAGATTTAAAAAATGGCGTACATGGATGGAAAGGTCTCTTTACTCTCAGTTTAACGGTGAAAACCGCAACCACCAACGAGGCTTGGTTGCGGAGATATCGGGTTTTAAAGAGATTTTGATTTTTAAAGTTTTTAACGATGCCGGCATCGCAAGTTTTGTCAAAAAATGATGAAAAATTTTTTTGTGGAGATTTAAAAAATGGCGTACATGGATGGAAAGGTCTCTTTACTCTCAGTTTAACGGTGAAAACCGCAACCACCAACGAGGCTTGGTTGCGGAGATATCGGGTTTTAAAGAGATTTTGATTTTTAAAGTTTTTAACGATGCCGGCATCGCAAGTTTTGTCAAAAAGTGATGAAAAATTTTTTTGTGGAGATTTAAAAAACGGCGTACATGGATGGAAAGGTCTCTTTACTCTCAGTTTAACGGTGAAAACCGCAACCACCAACGAGGCTTGGTTGCGGAGATATCGGGTTTTAAAGAGATTTTGATTTTTAAAGTTTTTAACGATGCCGGCATCGCAAGTTTTGTCAAAAAGTGATGAAAAATTTTTTTGTCGAGATTTAAAAAACGGCGTACATGGATGGAAAGGTCTCTTTACTCTCAGTTTAATGGTGAAAACCGCAACCACCAACGAGGCTTGGTTGCGGAGATATCGGGTTTTAAAGAGATTTTGATTTTTAAAGTTTTTAACGATGCCGGCATCGCAAGTTTTGTCAAAAAGTGATGAAAAATTTTTTTGTGGAGATTTAAAAAATGGCGTACATGGATGGAAAGGTCTCTTTACTTTCAGTTTAACGGTGAAAACCGCAACCACCAACGAGGCTTGGTTGCGGAGATATCGGGTTTTAAAGAGATTTTGATTTTTAAAGTTTTTAACGATGCCGGCATCGCAAGTTTTGTCAAAAAGTGATGAAAAATTTTTTTGTGGAGATTTAAAAAACGGCGTACATGGATGGAAAAGTCTCTTTACTCTCAGTTTAACGGTGAAAACCGCAACCACCAACGAGGCTTGGTTGCGGAGATATCGGGTTTTAAAGAGATTTTGATTTTTAAAGTTTTTAACGATGCCGGCATCGCAAGTTTTGTCAAAAAGTGATGAAAAATTTTTTTGTGGAGATTTAAAAAACGGCGTACATGGATGGAAAGGTCTCTTTACTCTCAGTTTAACGGTGAAAACCGCAACCACCAACGAGGCTTGGTTGCGGAGATATCGGGTTTTAAAGAGATTTTGATTTTTAAAGTTTTTAACGATGCCGGCATCGCAAGTTTTGTCAAAAAGTCATAAACAATTTTTTTGTGGAGATTTAAAAAATGGCGTACACGGATGGAAAGGTCTCTTTGCTCTCAGTTTAACGGTGAAAACCGCAACCACCAACGAGGTTTGGTTGCGGAGATATCGGGTTTTAAAGAGATTTTGATTTTTAAAGTTTTTAACGATGCCGGCATCGCAAGTTTTGTCAAAAAGTGATGAAAATTTTTTTTGTGGAGATTTAAAAAATGGCGTACATGGATGGAAAGGTCTCTTTACTCTCAGTTTAACGGTGAAAACCGCAACCACCAACGAGGCTTGGTTGCGGAGATATCGGGTTTTAAAGAGATTTTGATTTTTAAAGTTTTTAACGATGCCGGCATCGCAAGTTTTGTCAAAAAGTGATGAAAAATTTTTTTGTGGAAATTTAAAAAATGGCGTACATGGGTGGAAAGGTCTCTTTACTCTCAGTTTAATGGTGAAAACCGCAACCACCAACGAGGCTAGGTTGCGGAGATATCGGGTTTTAAAGAGATTTTGATTTTTAAAGTTTTTAACGATGCCGGCATCGCAAGTTTTGTCAAAAAGTGATGAAAAATTTTTTTGTGGAGATTTAAAAAATGGCGTACATGGATGGAAAGGTCTCTTTACTTTCAGTTTAACGGTGAAAACCGCAACCACCAACGAGGCTTGGTTGCGGAGATATCGGGTTTTAAAGAGATTTTGATTTTTAAAGTTTTTAACGATGCCGGCATCGCAAGTTTTGTCAAAAAGTGATGAAAAATTTTTTTGTGGAGATTTAAAAAATGGCGTACATGGATGGAAAGGTCTCTTTACTCTCAGTTTAACGGTGAAAACCGCAACCACCAACGAGGCTTGGTTGCGGAGATATCGGGTTTTAAAGAGATTTTGATTTTTAAAGTTTTTAACGATGCCGGCATCGCAAGTTTTGTCAAAAAGTGATGAAAAATTTTTTTGTGGAGATTTAAAAAATGGCGTACATGGATGGAAAGATCTCTTTACTCTCAGTTTAACGGTGAAAACCGCAACCACCAACGAGGCTTGGTTGCGGAGATATCGGGTTTTAAAGAGATTTTGATTTTTAAAGTTTTTAACGATGCCGGCATCGCAAGTTTTGTCAAAAAGTGATGAAAAATGTTTTTGTGGAGATTTAAAAAACGGCGTACATGGATGGAAAGGTCTCTTTACTCTCAGTTTAACGGTGAAAACCGCAACCACCAACGAGGCTTGGTTGCGGAGATATCGGGTTTTAAAGAGATTTTGATTTTTAAAGTTTTTAACGATGCCGGCATCGCAAGTTTTGTCAAAAAGTGATAAAAAAATTTTTTGTGGAGATTTAAAAAATGGCGTACACGGATGGAAAGGTCTCTTTGCTCTCAGTTTAACGGTGAAAACCGCAACCACCAACGAGGTTTGGTTGCGGAGATATCGGGTTTTAAAGAGATTTTGATTTTTAAAGTTTTTAACGATGCCGGCATCGCAAGTTTTGTCAAAAAGTGATGAAAAATTTTTTTGTGGAGATTTAAAAAATGGCGTACATGGATGGAAAGATCTCTTTACTCTCAGTTTAACGGTGAAAACCGCAACCACCAACGAGGCTTGGTTGCGGAGATATCGGGTTTTAAAGAGATTTTGATTTTTAAAGTTTTTAACGATGCCGGCATCGCAAGTTTTGTCAAAAAGTGATGAAGAATTTTTTTGTGGAGATTTAAAAAACGGCGTACATGGATGGAAAGGTCTCTTTACTTTCAGTTTAACGGTGAAAACCGCAACCACCAACGAGGCTTGGTTGCGGAGATATCGGGTTTTAAAGAGATTTTGATTTTTAAAGTTTTTAACGATGCCGACATCGCAAGTTTTGTCAAAAAGTGATAAAAAATGTTTTTGTGGAGATTTAAAAAACGGCGTACATGGATGGAAAGGTCTCTTTACTCTCAGTTTAACGGTGAAAACCGCAACCACCAACGAGGCTTGGTTGCGGAGATATCGGGTTTTAAAGAGATTTTGATTTTTAAAGTTTTTAACGATGCCGGCATCGCAAGTTTTGTCAAAAAGTGATAAAAAATTTTTTTGTGGAGATTTAAAAAATGGCGTACACGGATGGAAAGGTCTCTTTGCTCTCAGTTTAACGGTGAAAACCGCAACCACCAACGAGGTTTGGTTGCGGAGATATCGGGTTTTAAAGAGATTTTGATTTTTAAAGTTTTTAACGATGCCGGCATCGCAAGTTTTGTCAAAAAGTGATGAAAAATTTTTTTGTGGAGATTTAAAAAATGGCGTACATGGATGGAAAGGTCTCTTTACTCTCAGTTTAACGGTGAAAACCGCAACCACCAACGAGGCTTGGTTGCGGAGATATCGGGTTTTAAAGAGATTTTGATTTTTAAAGTTTTTAACGATGCCGGCATCGCAAGTTTTGTCAAAAAGTGATAACAAATTTTTTGTGGAGATTTAAAAAATGGCGTACATGGATGGAAAGGTCTCTTTGCTCTCAGTTTAACGGTGAAAACAGCAACCACCAACGAGGCTTGGTTGCGGAGATATCGGGTTTTAAAGAGATTTTGATTTTTAAAGTTTTTAACGATGCCGGCATCGCAAGTTTTGTCAAAAAGTGATGAAAAATTTTTTTGTGGAGATTTAAAAAATGGCGTACATGGATGGAAAGGTCTCTTTACTCTCAGTTTAACGGTGAAAACCGCAACCACCAACGAGGCTTGGTTGCGGAGATATCGGGTTTTAAAGAGATTTTGATTTTTAAAGTTTTTAACGATGCCGGCATCGCAAGTTTTGTCAAAAAGTGATGAAAATTTTTTTTGTGGAGATTTAAAAAATGGCGTACATGGATGGAAAGGTCTCTTTACTCTCAGTTTAACGGTGAAAACCGCAACCAGATTTTGATTTTTAAAGTTTTTAACGATGCCGGCATCGCAAGTTTTGTCAAAAAGTGATGAAAAATTTTTTTGTGGAGATTTAAAAAATGGCGTACATGGATGGAAAGGTCTCTTTACTTTCAGTTTAACGGTGAAAACCGCAACCACCAACGAGGCTTGGTTGCGGAGATATCGGGTTTTAAAGAGATTTTGATTTTTAAAGTTTTTAACGATGCCGGCATCGCAAGTTTTGTCAAAAAGTGATGAAGAATTTTTTTGTGGAGATTTAAAAAACGGCGTACATGGATGGAAAGGTCTCTTTACTTTCAGTTTAACGGTGAAAACCGCAACCACCAACGAGGCTTGGTTGCGGAGATATCGGGTTTTAAAGAGATTTTGATTTTTAAAGTTTTTAACGATGCCGGCATCGCAAGTTTTGTCAAAAAGTGATAAAAAATGTTTTTGTGGAGATTTAAAAAACGGCGTACATGGATGGAAAGGTCTCTTTACTCTCAGTTTAACGGTGAAAACCGCAACCACCAACGAGGCTTGGTTGCGGAGATATCGGGTTTTAAAGAGATTTTGATTTTTAAAGTTTTTAACGATGCCGGCATCGCAAGTTTTGTCAAAAAGTGATAAAAAATTTTTTTGTGGAGATTTAAAAAATGGCGTACACGGATGGAAAGGTCTCTTTGCTCTCAGTTTAACGGTGAAAACCGCAACCACCAACGAGGTTTGGTTGCGGAGATATCGGGTTTTAAAGAGATTTTGATTTTTAAAGTTTTTAACGATGCCGGCATCGCAAGTTTTGTCAAAAAGTGATGAAAAATTTTTTTGTGGAGATTTAAAAAATGGCGTACATGGATGGAAAGGTCTCTTTACTCTCAGTTTAACGGTGAAAACCGCAACCACCAACGAGGCTTGGTTGCGGAGATATCGGGTTTTAAAGAGATTTTGATTTTTAAAGTTTTTAACGATGCCGGCATCGCAAGTTTTGTCAAAAAGTGATAACAAATTTTTTGTGGAGATTTAAAAAATGGCGTACATGGATGGAAAGGTCTCTTTGCTCTCAGTTTAACGGTGAAAACAGCAACCACCAACGAGGCTTGGTTGCGGAGATATCGGGTTTTAAAGAGATTTTGATTTTTAAAGTTTTTAACGATGCCGGCATCGCAAGTTTTGTCAAAAAGTGATGAAAAATTTTTTTGTGGAGATTTAAAAAATGGCGTACATGGATGGAAAGGTCTCTTTACTCTCAGTTTAACGGTGAAAACCGCAACCACCAACGAGGCTTGGTTGCGGAGATATCGGGTTTTAAAGAGATTTTGATTTTTAAAGTTTTTAACGATGCCGGCATCGCAAGTTTTGTCAAAAAGTGATGAAAATTTTTTTTGTGGAGATTTAAAAAATGGCGTACATGGATGGAAAGGTCTCTTTACTCTCAGTTTAACGGTGAAAACCGCAACCAGATTTTGATTTTTAAAGTTTTTAACGATGCCGGCATCGCAAGTTTTGTCAAAAAGTGATGAAAAATTTTTTTGTGGAGATTTAAAAAATGGCGTACATGGATGGAAAGGTCTCTTTACTCTCAGTTTAACGGTGAAAACCGCAACCACCAACGAGGCTTGGTTGCGGAGATATCGGGTTTTAAAGAGATTTTGATTTTTAAAGTTTTTAACGATGCCGGCATCGCAAGTTTTGTCAAAAAGTGATGAAAAATTTTTTTGTGGAAATTTAAAAAATGGCGTACATGGATGGAAAGGTCTCTTTACTTTCAGTTTAACGGTGAAAACCGCAACCACCAACGAGGCTTGGTTGCGGAGATATCGGGTTTTAAAGAGATTTTGATTTTTAAAGTTTTTAACGATGCCGGCATCGCAAGTTTTGTCATAAAGTGATGAAGAATTTTTTTGTGGAGATTTAAAAAACGGCGTACATGGATTGAAAGGTCTCTTTACTTTCAGTTTAACGGTGAAAACCGCAACCACCAACGAGGCTTGGTTGCGGAGATATCGGGTTTTAAAGAGATTTTGATTTTTAAAGTTTTTAACGATGCCGGCATCGCAAGTTTTGTCAAAAAGTGATGAAAAATGTTTTTGTGGAGATTTAAAAAACGGCGTACATGGATGGAAAGGTCTCTTTACTCTCAGTTTAACGGTGAAAACCGCAACCACCAACGAGGCTTGGTTGCGGAGATATCGGGTTTTAAAGAGATTTTGATTTTTAAAGTTTTTAACGATGCCGGCATCGCAAGTTTTGTCAAAAAGTGATAAAAAAATTTTTTGTGGAGATTTAAAAAATGGCGTACACGGATGGAAAGGTCTCTTTGCTCTCAGTTTAACGGTGAAAACCGCAACCACCAACGAGGTTTGGTTGCGGAGATATCGGGTTTTAAAGAGATTTTGATTTTTAAAGTTTTTAACGATGCCGGCATCGCAAGTTTTGTCAAAAAGTGATGAAAAATTTTTTTGTGGAGATTTAAAAAATGGCGTACATGGATGGAAAGATCTCTTTACTCTCAGTTTAACGGTGAAAACCGCAACCACCAACGAGGCTTGGTTGCGGAGATATCGGGTTTTAAAGAGATTTTGATTTTTAAAGTTTTTAACGATGCCGGCATCGCAAGTTTTGTCAAAAAGTGATGAAGAATTTTTTTGTGGAGATTTAAAAAACGGCGTACATGGATGGAAAGGTCTCTTTACTTTCAGTTTAACGGTGAAAACCGCAACCACCAACGAGGCTTGGTTGCGGAGATATCGGGTTTTAAAGAGATTTTGATTTTTAAAGTTTTTAACGATGCCGGCATCGCAAGTTTTGTCAAAAAGTGATGAAAAATGTTTTTGTGGAGATTTAAAAAACGGCGTACATGGATGGAAAGGTCTCTTTACTCTCAGTTTAACGGTGAAAACCGCAACCACCAACGAGGCTAGGTTGCGGAGATATCGGGTTTTAAAGAGATTTTGATTTTTAAAGTTTTTAACGATGCCGGCATCGCAAGTTTTGTCAAAAAGTGATGAAAAATTTTTTTGTGGAGATTTAAAAAATGGCGTACATGGATGGAAAGGTCTCTTTACTCTCAGTTTAACGGTGAAAACCGCAAGCACCAACGAGGCTTGGTTGCGGAGATATCGGGTTTTAAAGAGATTTTGATTTTTAAAGTTTTTAACGATGCCGGCATCGCAAGTTTTGTCAAAAAGTGATGAAAAATTTTTTTGTGGAGATTTAAAAAATGGCGTACATGGATAGAAAGGTCTCTTTACTCTCAGTTTAACGGTGAAAACCGCAACCACCAACGAGGCTTGGTTGCGGAGATATCGGGTTTTAAAGAGATTTTGATTTTTAAAGTTTTTAACGATGCCGGCATCGCAAGTTTTGTCAAAAAGTGATGAAAAATGTTTTTGTGGAGATTTAAAAAACGGCGTACATGGATGGAAAGGTCTCTTTACTCTCAGTTTAACGGTGAAAACCGCAACCACCAACGAGGCTAGGTTGCGGAGATATCGGGTTTTAAAGAGATTTTGATTTTTAAAGTTTTTAACGATGCCGGCATCGCAAGTTTTGTCAAAAAGTGATGAAAAATGTTTTTGTGGAGATTTAAAAAACGGCGTACATGGATGGAAAGGTCTCTTTACTCTCAGTTTAACGGTGAAAACCGCAACCACCAACGAGGCTAGGTTGCGGAGATATCGGGTTTTAAAGAGATTTTGATTTTTAAAGTTTTTAACGATGCCGGCATCGCAAGTTTTGTCAAAAAGTGATGAAAAATTTTTTTGTGGAGATTTAAAAAATGGCGTACATGGATGGAAAGGTCTCTTTGCTCTCAGTTTAACGGTGAAAACCGCAAGCACCAACGAGGCTTGGTTGCGGAGATATCGGGTTTTAAAGAGATTTTGATTTTTAAAGTTTTTAACGATGCCGGCATCGCAAGTTTTGTCAAAAAGTGATGAAAAATTTTTTTGTGGAGATTTAAAAAATGGCGTACATGGATGGAAAGGTCTCTTTACTCTCAGTTTAACGGTGAAAACCGCAACCACCAACGAGGCTTGGTTGCGGAGATATCGGGTTTTAAAGAGATTTTGATTTTTAAAGTTTTTAACGATGCCGGCATCGCAAGTTTTGTCAAAAAGTGATGAAAAATTTTTTTGTGGAGATTTAAAAAATGGCGTACATGGATGGAAAGGTCTCTTTACTCTCAGTTTAACGGTGAAAACCGCAACCACCAACGAGGCTTGGTTGCGGAGATATCCGGTTTTAAAGAGATTTTGATTTTTAAAGTTTTTAACGATGCCGCAAGTTTTGTCAAAAAGTGATGAAAAATTTTTTTGTGGAGATTTAAAAAACGGCGTACATGGATGGAAAGGTCTCTTTACTCTCAGTTTAACGGTGAAAACCGCAACCACCAACGAGGCTTAGTTGCGGAGATATCGGGTTTTAAAGAGATTTTGATTTTTAAAGTTTTTAACGATGCCGGCATCGCAAGTTTTGTCAAAAAGTGATGAAAAATTTTTTTGTGGAGATTTAAAAAATGGCGTACATGGATGGAAAGGTCTCTTTACTTTCAGTTTAACGGTGAAAACCGCAACCACCAACGAGGCTTGGTTGCGGAGATATCGGGTTTTAAAGAGATTTTGATTTTTAAAGTTTTTAACGATGCCCGGCATCGCAAGTTTTGTCAAAAAGTGATGAAAAATTTTTTGTGGAGATTTAAAAAATGGCGTACATGGATGGAAAGGTCTCTTTACTCTCAGTTTAACGGTGAAAACCGCAACCACCAACGAGGCTTGGTTGCGGAGATATCGGGTTTTAAAGAGATTTTGATTTTTAAAGTTTTTAACGATGCCGGCATCGCAAGTTTTGTCAAAAAGTGATGAAAAAGTTTTTTGTGGAGATTTAAAAAGTTGCGTACATGGATGGAAAGGTCTCTTTACTCTCAGTTTAACGGTGAAAACCGCAACCACCAACGAGGCTTGGTTGCGGAGATATCGGGTTTTAAAGAGATTTTGATTTTTAAAGTTTTTAACGATGCCGGCATCGCAAGTTTTGTCAAAAAGTGATGAAAAATTTTTTTGTGGAGATTTAAAAAATGGCGTACATGGATGGAAAGGTCTCTTTACTTTCAGTTTAACGGTGAAAACCGCAACCACCAACGAGGCTTGGTTGCGGAGATATCGGGTTTTAAAGAGATTTTGATTTTTAAAGTTTTTAACGATGCCCGGCATCGCAAGTTTTGTCAAAAAGTGATGAAAAATTTTTTGTGGAGATTTAAAAAATGGCGTACATGGATGGAAAGGTCTCTTTACTCTCAGTTTAACGGTGAAAACCGCAACCACCAACGAGGCTTGGTTGCGGAGATATCGGGTTTTAAAGAGATTTTGATTTTTAAAGTTTTTAACGATGCCGGCATCGCAAGTTTTGTCAAAAAGTGATGAAAAATTTTTTTGTGGAGATTTAAAAAACGGCGTACATGGATGGAAAGGTCTCTTTACTCTCAGTTTAACGGTGAAAACCGCAACCACCAACGAGGCTTAGTTGCGGAGATATCGGGTTTTAAAGAGATTTTGATTTTTAAAGTTTTTAACGATGCCGGCATCGCAAGTTTTGTCAAAAAGTGATGAAAAATTTTTTTGTGGAGATTTAAAAAATGGCGTACATGGATGGAAAGGTCTCTTTACTTTCAGTTTAACGGTGAAAACCGCAACCACCAACGAGGCTTGGTTGCGGAGATATCGGGTTTTAAAGAGATTTTGATTTTTAAAGTTTTTAACGATGCCGGCATCGCAAGTTTTGTCAAAAAGTGATGAAAAATTTTTTTGTGGAGATTTAAAAAGTTGCGTACATGGATGGAAAGGTCTCTTTACTCTCAGTTTAACGGTGAAAACCGCAACCACCAACGAGGCTTGGTTGCGGAGATATCGGGTTTTAAAGAGATTTTGATTTTTAAAGTTTTTAACGATGCCGGCATCGCAAGTTTTGTCAAAAAGTGATGAAAAATTTTTTTGTGGAGATTTAAAAAACGACGTACATGGATGGAAAGGTCTCTTTACTCTCAGTTTAACGGTGAAAACCGCAACCACCAACGAGGCTTAGTTGCGGAGATATCGGGTTTTAAAGAGATTTTGATTTTTAAAGTTTTTAACGATGCCGGCATCGCAAGTTTTGTCAAAAAGTGATGAAAAATTTTTTTGTGGAGATTTAAAAAATGGCGTACATGGATGGAAAGGTCTCTTTACTTTCAGTTTAACGGTGAAAACCGCAACCACCAACGAGGCTTGGTTGCGGAGATATCGGGTTTTAAAGAGATTTTGATTTTTAAAGTTTTTAACGATGCCGGCATCGCAAGTTTTGTCAAAAAGTGATGAAAAATTTTTTTGTGGAGATTTAAAAAATGGCGTACATGGATGGAAAGGTCTCTTTACTTTCAGTTTAACGGTGAAAACCGCAACCACCAACGAGGCTTGGTTGCGGAGATATCGGGTTTTAAAGAGATTTTGATTTTTAAAGTTTTTAACGATGCCGGCATCGCAAGTTTTGTCAAAAAGTGATGAAAAATTTTTTTGTGGAGATTTAAAAAACGACGTACATGGATGGAAAGGTCTCTTTACTCTCAGTTTAACGGTGAAAACCGCAACCACCAACGAGGCTTAGTTGCGGAGATATCGGGTTTTAAAGAGATTTTGATTTTTAAAGTTTTTAACGATGCCGGCATCGCAAGTTTTGTCAAAAAGTGATGAAAAATTTTTTTGTGGAGATTTAAAAAATGGCGTACATGGATGGAAAGGTCTCTTTACTTTCAGTTTAACGGTGAAAACCGCAACCACCAACGAGGCTTGGTTGCGGAGATATCGGCTTTTAAAGAGATTTTGATTTTTAAAGTTTTTAACGATGCCGGCATCGCAAGTTTTGTCAAAAAGTGATGAAAAATTTTTTTGTGGAGACGAATATGAAACGTTGTGTCAAAATTTTAAGTATAGGTAATCGTTGAAGAACTTTCAGAGATAATTTCAAAAAATCAACAAACGATAATCTACATTTTTATTTATTAAAAAAGATTTTATATTATTAGAAGCAGTCATTTACGTTGGGATTTTCGTAAAGTTTGTAGATATTTTCAATAGATCTTCAGTCCCATGAGGCTTATTCACCATAGAACCTGTCAATTTTTCATTGAAAATCTTTGCGAATATTTCGAGCGTCCTTACGACCATCTTTAAATGACCCTTTTACTTGAATTTTATTTCAAATATAGAACTATACTATACTACTAAATATGTGAACCTAGAATTTTACATCTTTAGTTAGCTTTAGCTTCTTCCTACATCGACTAATTATTTTAATCAACAAGACTCATTACGTATTATGCTCACTTAATTTATTTTTCACAATTGAGGGCTTTTGGAAGCAAGTTTGTGCGACTCATTCATGCATTTTCATTTATGTTGCATTCAACTTTCAACCGTGACAATATATTATAATAAAGCTCAATAAATATGTATGCTAACTGGAAAAAATTATCACTTCGTTGGCTTTAATTTACTCATAAATGATCACAAGTTGGTTACAAAAAAAAAAAAACATATTAAAGAGTTTAATTTGAATTAACTCGATAATTGCTTTGAAATATCACACTTTATGAACATTGCAAATAGAAAAATTATCGAGTTAACGAATCGTGCAAAGTTATTGCTTTATAACGACTGGCAGCTAATTGAATTATGGATGCGATGGAAATTTTTTTATTTTATTTTTTTTTTTGGTCTTTATAACTTCAATTTAAAATTAGCTAAGCATATAGGTAAAGGTAAGTATGAGTATATATTATCAATGAATGAAAATTATAGGTTAAATGGTAGTTTTCATTGCTGCTATAGATGGACTTTAAAATTATTAGAATTATATTTTCGACAGTTGTTGTTGCGCAATGATAAATTAATAATTTAGTGAACATTTCGGATAGATTATATAGGTCTCTTTAGTTTATTTGGGGCCCCGGAAAAACTGTAAAAAGAAAATTAGTTATGCAATTTAAATTGGCTGTAGAATTTTATAAAAATGTATTTTTAGGTTTGAATTTTCAGGAATTAAAAGTTATAAATTCTCTGTTTGAAAATAGTTTTACGTTGAAAAACCATACGAATTCTCAATTTGTATCCTGAATATAATAAAAAATCCACAATACAGGGTCATTCATTTCATTCGAAAGTAAAGGTTAAAAAAACACCCACAGCAATACATTTTTAGTGAAAATTTTATTTCATATTAAAGTTTGGACATTTTGCCATGAAATGTTGAAAACAATATCATTCAAATGGCCACCTCGGGAAGATTCGCAGTATGCGATTCTTTTGAGGTAATTCTTAACCACTTTTTTGCACATTTCGGGCGGTATCTCGGCCAAAACGTGAGTAATGTTGGTTTTTAATGCTAGAGTTCGGGGATTATTCGCGTGAATACGGTCTTTTGCGTAGCCCCACAGAAAAAAATCTAACGGTGTCAAATCGCATGATCTTGGTGGCCAATTGACTTCGCATGAAATAAAGCCATAATTGGTCGTGATGTGTTGCTTGTTGCACCGTCTTGTTGGAACCGAATGTCGTCCAAGTCATGATCTTCAATCGACGGCCAAAAAAATCTGTTAATTTCTCCGAACGCCGGGAAATGGATAAATTCGAATCAGCAACACTTGCACTTGCAGAAGCAATATTTTAGACTGAGCGTGCATTACAGGCCTTACGACATCAGTAACGCGTCCACTCTCTTTAAATTTCTTCACAATTTTACCGATTGCTCGATTATGATGACCATAATCATCGTGTAATGCGCGTTTAAATCACCACTTTTGTAGTTAGTTTTAATAATTTTAACGCGGTGTTCTATTGTTAAGCGATCCATTATCGCAAATGGCAAACATTCAACTAATAAATATTATGACACTTCAAGTGACAGCTGAGTTTGACAAGTGTCAAATGCCAGCGCTACCAACTTGAAACCATGAAAGAATGACCCGTTATTCATGCAACTTGTCGGTAAGTTTACAAATTGTGTAAAATGATAAATTTACACAAATATTTGCATGAACAACCTTTTTTTTGGTTATTTGCTGTTTAATTGATTCTGCTGTTCGTCAAACGTCATATATGAATTGTCAAAAATGTGCAAAAAATTATTTTTATTTTCTATAAACTTTTAAAAAATGTAATTCAAAGATTCCAAAAATAAGCAAACACAAAATAAATTTGTTCAATTTTATGAATAAATTTAATTCTAAAATTGACTATTTCTAAAAGTTACAATGTCGTTTGGTTTAGTTTAGCAAAAAAATTTGCTTAATTTTCCGCAACAAAATCCTTGAGGAATTTTAACCAAATTGTGTAAATCATTTCTCATACAAATTTTGACAGTTCACTATAGCCAAATCGTAAACTTAACCAAATGGTGGTAAACTTATCTAGTGTTTTACATCATTGCATGAATTGAATACACTTAATATAATTTTAAATAAATTGACAAAACAACATCTGAAACCAATGCGATAAGACCATTTGGTTTCTTTAACAAATCAAAATTTATGACAGCACAAATTTAATCGTTGAGCTGGTTTTAAGAGAAATAATTTTTTTTTTAAATCAACTATTTTGAACATTTAAAAAAATGGTTGGAAAGCTGTAATTTTGGGTATTAAATAATGCAGAGTTAAAAAATACGTTTTTGAAATATGGAATTTTAAAAAAGCAGCCTTTAAATGTTAAAATTCAAAAAACATATTTTTTTGAAAATTTTAATATGCAATATTGTTTAAATTTTTTAGAACCTTCTGTATATAAAATTAATTTTTATGAAAAAGTTGAAAATAAAAAAAAAAAAAAAAAAAAAACCGTCCTATGGAATAGGAGAGTATAGGTACCTATACATACTCTCAAAATAATAATACGAATTTTTTGAGAAAATCATAGAAGCCAATCTCGGAAAAATAAAATTTGTCAACAATTTCTTGGATAGGTTCCCTTAATTTTGGTTATAGAGCAATGCTTTAATTTTTTAAACTTTCTAGATTGTGGTATAAAATTTCTGCATTACCAATTAAAAAAAAATCGATCAAGTAGTTTCCAAAAGTGATTTGCAAATGAAACACGACCTAACTAACTTGCGAATGGTTGCAAATTTTAAAATTTCATTCACATGTAAGTAGTCTAGTCGCTGACAACTGCGAATTGTTATAAAACATAAACAGGTAAAATAAGTATTTGAGGTTAAATTCGAACAAATTTTCTATTCATCGCGGTTTGTGGAATGCGTGCTGATATTGTGGATTATGTGAATTGACAGTTGGTCGCGTAGAAAATATTATATGTATTACATATTATACATATATTTTTTAATATTCCTGTTATGGTAACGTTTTTTACAACAAATTTCCTTATACTGCAAATAGCCAAATTTTGTGAAAATTCACAAGAATTTTCACGTTACCAAAGAGACCTTATATACACTTATTTTACACTTTTTTTACTAATTATTCACATCGTCGAATATAACTTTATATTTGCTCTAGAATTTTTTTTTAAAGATTTGTTCGCATTCACAGATCGTTTTTGTCTCTATTCTTTTATTTTGCAACCAATCGAGATAAAATCGATAAAACAACGATTGGGAAAAATGCGATGAAACGCTAATATTAAGATATTACCCTCACACCAAAATTTTGTCTATAAGCGACTTGTATTTCTATAACTGATTGTTCTGTTTTTTTTTTTTTTTTTTTTTTTTGAGAAGCTAATTCAAGTGTCACATAGTTCATGGACATAATAGATACTATTTTAGTTACATTATAAATAATAAAAAATTCTCAAAGTCGCAAATTGAAATTCTCTTTAATTTCAATTAATATTGACCTATGATGATGATCCCGTGCGATTGCAATCATCTTTTCATTGACCTTTCCTTTTTGATTTGTAGCTTTTAGTGCATTCCTGATGTGTTCCACGATAACACAATTTTACTCTTTGCGGCATTAAAACTATGGATCTATTGGCATGTTGTGATTTGTGACTCTGATCCATCTCCGAGCGAAACGAACCCATTTCTAAATTAAATACCACACCTAAAACAAATCGCTGCGAATTGTCGTTTGTCGTTTTATTCTTGTGATGTTTTTTTTTTTTTAATTCTATAGGAGCGCCCAATCAACACATCTTAGAATCTTTGAAAGCCATATAAGCATAGAACATCCATAGATATATATTTAGATAGATGCATCAACAACAAGCATCAGAGATCTGCGATGATGTTTGCCTGGTATAGCAATATGTATCTTAGCAAATCTTCGTTCCTCTATCTCTGCGGATGGAATTTCCATCTCATCATCAAGGCCAAAAACCATCGATGATGAGAACATCTTCTCCTTCCTTCTCCATGATGATGCCACGTCGTCGACAACGACGACGACGGACGTCAGTGGGCTGCCTACCTTGACGTTTGACAATATCATCGGTTGATTGCAAGGCGCTCCATGTTGCAAGTACTTAACTCCAATTGGTTCCCCATATCCCCATGCCTCAGGCAATTCAATGGAACAGCGGCGCGGTGGTGCGACGGAGTGGTGTGGCGCATCAGGCAACCATGAGGTTGTTGCACCATCACATCCCTGATGTTTCATATTCTATAGGCTAAGGCTTGAGTATATTTTTTCTATGAATCCCAATCCGATATACCAGCGATGATCCCGGGGCTGACTTGGCTGTGGAAATAAAGTCGGTTGCTTGTAATAATTTATCCTTTCAGTCGTCGTCAGTTGAATCGTCTGATTGACGTCTCCTTTTATGATTTCATGTTAGCATGGTTATAAGACGCGGTGCGGCTTGCACTCGAGAAAATTACACATCAGGAAAAACATCAGCAAAGCCCCGGCGTGGAAATGGAAATGGATACGAAAAACCTCCGCGAAGTATATAAAGTCGCTCATCGCCTGTCAGTCAATTTTCAGTCGAAGTCAGTCATAGCTATATAGATATTCGACTAGACTAGCAGATGGGAGCTATAAGCTATGGGTGTGCATGTGCAAGAGAGTCACCTTTTCGATTGATAGTAATCGATAACGAAAACCAATGTAGGTGAGTTTACTTAAAGCACACTCTGCCTTATCGAATATACCTTGTTATAGAGACAATATACATTTATAGAAACTTTATCTAAGACCCTCTTATACAGTTAAGTTATATAAAGTTGTGTGTGGATTTGAATTAAGTGAATTCAGGTAATTGAGTTGTTTTTTGTGAGCTTATAGCAAACGATATTGATTCGATATCTATTTCGATACACTTAATGTACATATTTAACTTAGGGAATGCGAATATTATTTATAAGGGGGGCTCTCCTTCTAATGTATGTATAGGTTAGGTATATGAGGTGTATGAAAATAACTTAAATTTATTATTATATTGAAAAACTGGTTGTAATTTAATTTCACTTTTTTTTTTCCTTATCTAATAATTTTAATATTCAAATTGGTTTTTGAGATCGATGTCGTGCAGATAATGTTATGGTTTATGGATTTTAAATTGAATCGATTTGCATGCGAGGTAATTTTCGGGGTAATTGATTGAAAATGTTGACGTTAATGGACTATTAAATTTGGAATTTAAAAAAAAAAAAAACTTGGTTGAGATATATGGAAATTATTGAATAAAACTTGGTGGAACAGTGGGGGGATTTTTATTTTGATGTGTAAACATCTATGCCGGCGGCGGCGGTAGGGTAAACTAAAACGTGGAAATTTCTGTGACATATTACGTTGTGATCTTATACGTTACGATACGTTGATGTAAATTGGATACGTTCAATATTGGTTACGTTCGTTCGTACTTCAAACTAAATCGAAAGATCGAGTTGAGTTTGGGTTGAAATTTGGTTGACAGTTTTGACACGTCGCCTTCTGTGATGTAAAACCAGCACTTGAATATTTAATTTGATGTTTACACTTAAGTCTTAAGTGTTAGTCCCGGCACTCACACCTATTTTTTAAAGTCAAGTTAGTACCTATAAATAATTTCGAGCATACAAAATATATATTTTCGATTATGAGGTTTTGAAAGTGACGATCTATGTATGTACATTGTACAATGGACAGTTGCACTATAGGGTGATTCAAAAAAATCCATCCAGGATCAGGCGAAATTATAATGAATCTTAGATTAAAACAAAATGGTAACGATCGAAAAATTCAAAATCGAACACTAATTTTAGGTCGCTACTATCGGTTGTTCAACATTTTTCCTTGAAAATCGGTATTATTCTCAAATGGTAAAAACTGAATAACTTTATGAGTTTTGATGATAAAATCTCGAAATTTTCAGAGATTGTTCGTAATTATATGAAGTTTATATAATTTTAGTTAGAACATTTTTTTTTTTGAGATAATATTTTTATTGTTTCTTTTGTTTACCTATAAAAGAAAATAAGCGTCTTATAGGTTTAAACCGTAAGGGAATTGGGACTTAGTGCCGATTTAAATTTTATCTCATTTCTCAGTCCACACTGTGCTAAACAAAATTCCTTCCTATTCCTGTATTCCTTCATAGTATACCAGTGCACTCCAGTTAGTTACAGCGAAAATGTATTTCAGTAAACAAGAACCTGCCCCAAAGTTAATTTCCTGCTTAAACTTGTATAAAAAATATTTAAAAAAAAATCCTACCACCGGTGATGTATAAAAATATAACGTTTATAATACAGGTTCGTGAAAATGAATATTTCATAACCTAATATATATTTATACTAAATCCTAACAGTTTTATGGTATTTTTTAATTTCGAAAAAACTCTACTTTTATTTAATTTTTGGATCACCCTGTTCAAAATTGTTTTTTTTTTTTGTTTTACATATTTTATTAAATAGTTTGACTCAAATTTTATAATCAAATAAAAGGGAACCTCAACCAACTTGGGGTACAAAACTGGAGACAGCTAATGTAGCTAAGAAACGAGCTATAGCTAGAAGAAGCTTGTTGGTTGAGAGCATGGTCCACTGCGGACTGTAGTCTCACCTTAAGTAATCAAAGTAAAATAAATGATGTGCGTGAAGTTAGCAGCGCAAGTTTTGATTTTCCTAAAAATAAAGGTTGTGCTGGAATGTGTCAGCTATAGTGGTGCCATCAGTCGTATTTTAAATAAAAAAGTCGTACTAAGCATACCTATATGGTTTTAAGACGTTAGCCATTTTTTTGTACCACCATTTTCGATTTAAAAAAAAAAGTTGGGCTGTTATGTTTTCTACTTGCACCGTAATTTAAAAAAAAACGCTTATATTTTATATTATCTAATTTTTTCTACAAAATATGATTTTCTTAAAAATTAGGTTTTTCTTTGTGCTCAGTATTTTTTTCTAATAACCAATATAGATATAAGATTCTGAAACTGCTTTGAAACCAACACCATACAATTTACACCATATAACTTCTTACACAAATCTCAATTTTTGAGAAAAAATCGTGGGAGCGGTTTTTTAAGAGAATATTTTTTTATGGTACGCCATTTTTTTAGAATTTATTAATGCGGAGTTTAAAAATTTATTTTGAAAAAAAATCCCATTTTCGAAATATCAAATTTTTAATTTTTTTTGTTTAACCCAAAATTTTAAAATGCAATATTATTCAAATTTATTAGAAGCTCTTGTGTTAAAAATTTGATTAAAAACGGTTCAACAGATAATCAGATAGTCGAAAACAAAAAAAAGGTTCTATGAGAGATACAATTTTTAATCAATAGATACAATTCAATTTCAATTCAATAATAAGGTAGATCGTACTAATTTTAGTTCACATACAAATTTTAATCAAAATCGTAATAGCCGTTTTTGAGAAAAATGAGATTTTCCTTACAGATTTTTAAACACTTGTATGGGAGCTACCGTTATTTTTGGTCCTAAGAATAATTTTTATTTAAAATCTGCTAAATAATGTTAAAAAACGGCTGGGTGCTGGCTGCAACCGAAAGGATAGGACAGACAGACAGACATGCATGATAGACAGAATTGCAAGCCTTACTTTTTTCGACTTCGCATCACAATGTCAAATTTGATCAAAATCTCGAGTTTGATTTTTTTTACGAATCGATAACTTCCCATATAGTACCTACCTATGTAATATGGCAAGTAAAAATTGGAGAATTTGCTAATTTTACGAATGAAATTTTTCAAAATTACGATATTTTAAAAGAATTAAGTTGTGTTATATTGTTCTTAGTTTGTGTTGCCATAATTTCTGAGGCGGACGTAAAATGTGTTTGAATGATTTTTTATCTTTTCGGTGCTTGGCACAACTCTAATTTTTTGGAAAATTGTAACTTTGGAAAAAATTTCATCTGTCAAATTTGCCAACTTATGAATGTTTTTTAAATTTACGCCACAATAAAGCTGCTGATGGTTTTGCTGCCGAGTTAGTTAGGAGTATGAGCAAATTTATCTGCAAAAATCATTTGATCGTCTAAACTGTCGTTCGTCAAAACTTTGATAGGTTCATATCATCAGTGTGGTCTTGGGTCAGGAAATTCGATCATAGAGAAAACATTTGCATAATCTTGGAAACAGAGCTACCAAGAAAGCATAGAATTATTTTTCTTCTATAGTCTTACATTCTTCACCTGTTACACGGCGTATAATAGAGGAAGTCCTCGGCATATCTGATTAGGTGGGTCCTCAAAAAAATTATGAAGTGCAAAATCGGAGACAGCCAAATAGAGACCAAGGTAGCTGGTTACCACCCAAAATATGGAAATTTTCTCAAAAAACGTCAAAATCTTGTTTTCGTTATTTCATCATTTGTCGCCAGAGACCTGAAATGCTGTATTAATTTAAAATTGTTTTAGAATAGGAATTATAGAGACGAAGTTTGATCAATATAGTTTGAGCACTTTTCAAGAAAATTATAAGAAAATAAAATCAACATTTTCCATCAATCACCCATTTTTTCCCATAGTTTAGACGAACTAGAACAAAAAGCTCGATTTCACCTCGACGCACAGATGTACAGACCAAACTGGCTGTTTAGACCAGTTGTTTGCTAGGAGGTGCGCGGAAAAAAGGCAAGAACCACTCCACAAGTCCGTCGAGCTTAGCCGAGCTAGAGCAAGCATGCCAACGCCTTTTTTCCGACTCCTTAAGATATGCCTCTGTATTACCCTGACACGCAACACATCGTAATGCTCATTTTGAATAAAACAACGAATTTTAGTTTTTACATGAAACCAATATCTTCCCTATAAAGCAATTAGGAAATTCTATACGTAAAATGGTCAAAATACTGTAACCATCAGTTTTTCCCAAATTTGACAAATTGTATCTATTTCTAAAGATCTTTGAATCAAAATTAAAAACTTACTTTTGGTAATTTTCCACAATGAGGATAGGTATCTTTAAAATTTCCTTGGAAATTCGCTACCTCCAATAATGTGACTTTACCTTGTCTTATATAGATAGGCTTTCTGATACACACACACACACACACACAAAAGGTAGAAATATTTGTCTCACAGTTTATGTATATCTATTGTGATATGCACTTAAGGAAAATCGAGAATCCCACTTTGGATACCATTGTCTACAGAATTTCCCACCTCCCTTGTATTTTAATTAACTCCAATTTCAGCGAAATTCGAAGAATCCAATCTGCAGTTCTTCGCCATGGTAACTTAAGTTAAAAATCCTAAACGAGCGACATCGATCGTCAATACCGAGAATGCGCCCAGATTCCCCCACGACTAACAATACTTAACAACAACCAACGAGCGACGACCGACAACCGACATGAACAACGAACGAAGAACAGACGACCTTCTGCTCCTCGTTCCATGCCATCAAGTCAAAAGCACAAACAGCACAACCTAATTAAAATAAATTCCAGAGTCACAGAAATGCGCAATCCTGGTGCAGCATACGCATCATAAATTCGGACATCATTCAACGTGAGTGAGTGCGCGGAGGATCCCTCAAGACACTCATTTCCATTTGTGTGAACGTTAAATGTGGCGGCACAAGGGCATTGGGCAGGCGCAGAGGGGATATCCCTTATACACGGCACAACTTCTTCGACGAGTTCCCCTTTTTGCCATCCTTGCAGTGGTTGCGCGCCAAGAGCAACAGCAACTCTATCCTCATCCCACGAGCGAAGCCCGGCTTCCACCTCCTAATTGTGACTGTATTCCCATTTATTATGCCCTCTTCCCTGACGTTGCGGCGTCTCCCGCTCCTTGGGGCCAGGCCACTCACTTCACCGATGCCAGCCATACAGGCTGCTGGAGCTCAATCTTCTTGGGTGGTCCAGCACGTTCGGCAAATGTTCAAAAGAGCCCAGGCCATCACGAAATCAAATCAGCACAGCAAAAGGGATGTAGCATCACCAGCATCAGCATTCAGCAGCAACAGCAGAAGCAAAGGCGCAGCAGTGCGAAGGGCAACATTCGCCAAACATCTTTGCATCCCGTGGCATCAGTGATGGTTAAGGCGCAGGCGCAGCAAGAGCCGCGCACAGTCGAATGCGAAGCGAAGCGAACCGTCTTGGTCGTCATCATCATCATCGTCATCGTTTAGGGTTCTTGATCTGGGAGTAATCTCAGATCGGCGATAGTGGTGGATTGGAGCGGAGCACGGCTCTGATGGTCGCTGTGCGTAATACAGTTCTGCCCATCGGTCTGCGAGGGCGCTGTGTATATGTCATCCGGAGCTGCACTTCAAGGTGAATTGGTACACCGGGTAAACAATCGGTCCGTCGCATTGTCTGGCTGGGCTGAATGGACCGAACCAAGTCAGACCTGAAGCTGATTGTGGTTCTGTGAGAGATGTACTCTGCACGGTAAATAGATGCATTTCTTGTAGCAATTTATTGAAATTAATCACTGCTGCATTTGGCCACTTGCATCTTTCTCTTGGTTTAGGTACACTCAAAGGGATTTGTTGTGTATATCTCTCGGATTGGATTTGTTGTTTCTCGGTTCGTCGTTAGTTTCGAGGGGGAGGAAACAGCAGTTTCATGCATGATTAATGACGCGGTGCGTGGAAAAGCAAAATGAACCAGCCAGGTCCCTATCTATATATTGGAGGAGCAATAACAGCAAAAAAAACAAAACAGGGGATTCTTTGAGAAAGTTAACCCAGCCGCAACAGTATCTCTGTCTCTGATGATGATGGGAGTAACTAAACCTATCTGGAAAAAGTCCTTTGTTAAAAAAATTATAACTTTGTGATATCTCCGAGAGGTTTTGTTGACCGACCAGTTAAAGATGAAAAGCACACGAAATACTTTTGAGTGTCTTTCAGTATTACATCGACAAAAAATAACCATCATGTAATGCAATCCGTCTTCAAAGGGATTATTATAGGCTCAGCACTAAAGCTTCATATTGATTGCAATACATTTTTTAACAGGGAGTTGCAATTAGTTTGTGCTGAAAATTTTTTTTTCAGACATTTTTGTTAAACGAATGACATCGACAATGTATTTCGATTGAATTAGTAGTTTTTTTTTTTTACGTCGTGAAATTAGGAAATCAACAACATCTGGATATTCAAAATCTGAAACGATTGTTATAGCTCCGAATGCTCTAAAAAGATTAAAAATTATGGTTTCCTGCTTGTGCAGTGCAAGAATATTGTGGAAACGATTTCTTTAAATTTTGGTACGGAGCATTTCTTTGCTTTCTTAGAGGGAAAATTCTAAGCTAGTAACTTTTTAAATAGGGACCCTCCAATTTTGTACTCAGAAGCTATTTGAATCATTCATTCCGAGAGTTGTGGATTTAAATATTGGTTTAAAGACATATGCGTACAAAAAATAGTGTTTTGTTTTCGATCTACAGTTTTTTGGTCCGGATATGAACTAAAAATATTTGAATGGTACGGTCTTTGGATTCAGAGATTCGGTAATCTAGAATACGGTGGGAGTGAATTTGACTCCCATAGAGAGTCAAATTGACTCCCGTCGATGGATTGTGTAATCAGATTGATTGGACTATCACATCACATTGAAGTTCGTCTGAGTTTGAATCCAGACTATTCCATTATGAAAAAAATGCTTTTTTCAAGGTACTTACCCAAACTTGAGCTTATTAGTATTCATTCAAAATTGCTTCAATGGCTTTGGAGCTACCTTGTTGAAAGAACACAGTTTGTGGTTATTGGTCTAAAGTGGTCCAAACATATATTTTCAATCATTCTGGAGTGCCTCAAGGAAGCAATCATGGCCCCCTTCTGTTTCTTCTATTTATTAATGATCTTCCAGATGTTGTCTTATCTACGTCCTGCTTAATCTATGCTAATTGTTTCGAGCAATCGAAACATATTCGGACTAAGAAGTTTTACAATTTGAAGTAGATTTAATATCCGTGTGGTTTTCTTTCTTTTTATTTCTGTAGGTATTTAGAATTTTTTGGAAAATCCCCTGACACGTTTTTTTAAGACCTTCTATATTTTTGATAATATTTTATGCAAATCTTATTTTTTTTAAATGGTTAATTTTAGGTAGGTATCTAAAAAAAATCTTAAAATGGTTTTTAAATGTTCCCTACCTTCCATTAAACCATTTTTTTGATTTTTGCTTTTCTCGAATAGGGTCCAATTTTATTGGAGAAGTTAACATTTTCAAAACAATATTTTTTTTTGGTTTTATAAAAGGTTTCTTTTTTAAAAGTTTATATTTTGAAAATGTCTTTGTTGATTTCATAAGATTGTCTCCTTGTTTTTAAATGGTTGTTGGGAAGGAATTTGTATTTAATTTGTTAAAATTTAATAAGATTTAATGATTTTTTTGGAAATTGATTTTTTAACTCCGCTTTAATAAATACTAAAATTTACGTACCAATTTTTTTTCTTAAAAATTCAATAGTTAACAAGTTTTTAAAAAATTGCCCGAACGATTTTTTATTTATTTTTTTCATAAATTAAGCTTTGTTAAAAATAAAGCTGTACGGATGCAGTACGTTGAACGTTAAGAAGTCAAAAACGGAAAAGTAGACGTTATTGAAGTTATTTGCAGAACGGTTGTTGATGGTGTTGAATTTTATAAACTAAAACCAAAAAACAATAAAAGTGTTGGTGATTTTTTTTCTAAAAGTTTGTCTCATTTATCAGAAAAAAACTCTAAAAATCGCTTCTAAATCATTTAAATCGTTTCCAAGAAATGGAGCCGTATTCGACAGTTTCCGAGAAACTCCAGTTTTTATTATTTTTTCTTCGTTCATAAGAATAAACTATGAAAATTTCATCCAAATTGTTAGAGTCTCCTTAATTTCATATAAAAATTGTCTGAGAAGGTATTTCTTAAAATATAATTATTAATAATCTAGATTTCATCAACAAGTTGTTGCTTTATAGAGACTAGGTAGTAGGTACTCAATGAATATTGAACTTGTATAATGTAACCTAGCATACATCTTACTAAAATTCCCATTTCGCAAAATCAGACTTGACTTTATGAATTTTTTTCAGATTTTATTTTCATTTTATAACAAAATTTTTCGTTTCAATTTTATAATTGCGTTGAAATGTCAATTTAAGGCAAACAAATAGAGTCCAAATGGTCTTTTTCTTTAACCCCCAGGCACCAGCAAACCTCAAGCTCAAAAGGTCAGACAATCATCCATTCTTCCATATATGCAAATTAGAATCGCTATTGTACTAAAGGAAATGTTCCGTTTTTCTTGCAATCAAACTTAACCTGCATTCTACACTTCAGGCATCACTTCACGTTTAACCAGGAGAACCTATACCTATACCGCATCTATAAAATACCATAGGTATATAAAAATTGACCAAGCTCATCGCGTGCCAATGCAATAATCCTTTTTTGAATTATTAACTCGCTGTTTGGCCAGCAAATTGGACCTAACAGATACAACGTGGTGTGATAGTGCACTGCATATATATGTTGGTATAGTGAAATTGAACCGCCTTCGTGTTCGTTCGTGGGAACATTATTCCGCTGCCGCGTCTCTTCTCAGCGTTCACGGTAATCAAATAAACGTTCTAGAATGCGATGCTCAAAGCTGGAAACACATTGCAACTTCGCACCAAACGTGACACTTCTTCTTCGGACGCCTCACCAACTTGGCCTGTTTATATATAATTTGCATGTGTATCTACCCCAACCAATTGTACTCGCATCTCTGATGGTGTCTGCTGCATTCTGCATTATAGGTAGGTAGGTAGGTATGTCTCTGATGATGGTGTGGCAGTTGTTTCTTTCTTTACATGGAAAGTGTCATTTCCAAAAGCGAAGCATTATATGAACAACACAACTCGTATAAACAAGGGGGAACCCTCTCAAAAAAGGGGATTCGTGTAAATTTCAAAATTCAATTTTCGGTGCAGTCTGGATCTCGCTGGAAACGATACGCACAGTTTTATATACGCTGATGGGTGCCCACGACGACGACGACGCGATGTGTGTTGCCACAGGATGATGGTGGCAAAGAACACACCATGGAACATGCTACCAGGTTAGTTAGGTTAGCTCTCTTTGCCTCCAGAGGCCATGTACGCTATTTATACCACACATATTCATTTGCATGCCTCCGCAGAGCACATACCTAATATTATGCCAGTGGAGGCAGAGGGTTTAGCTTTAGAGACTCGACTCACATAGTCAGAATGATGGTGGCAGCTTCCTCGCAGTTATCCGTAATTCCGCATTTGCAATATAAGTTCGCTTGCTGTCCTCACTTAATTAAATGAACATGGCCAGTTTGTAAATATGTATGTATATGTGGATGATATGGCCGGAACTCTATGACTATAAATTTTATCCGTAGGTGTACGGACGATGGAGGCTTGTTAGTAATTAGAGTTTTATATTAGTTTAATTTTTTGGATTTGCTACTTTTGCTTGACATGTTGTCCTATTGGGAGTATGTTCCAATCAATTCGTTACATTTCGCCAAGTCAACCATATGCGTGTATTTAAGCAATTGTTGGATTATTTTATGGTGAGAACTATTTCGTTAGGACATTTCTTTCAAACTATTTCTTAATTGTATTGATAATTTGGACAATGTGGGGGTAGAACTAAATTCATAGGATATATGACCGTTTTTGAAAATTTAAAATCAACGTCAATTTTATTGGCAAATTATCATCAATTTTTATGAAGATATTGCTTTAGTCAAATATGCAATCGTTCTACTTCAAAAAAAAATCTATTTCATCAACGTCAGACTTACTTGCAAACGCCAGTAAAGTTTTCAAACCGACATAGATAGAGTGCCTTATCAATGCGGAACAGAACTCGGAGTAGGTACTTCAAATAAGAACACCATTAAAACACCGTCGGAAAAGATGAAATTAAATTTTAAGTTCAAAATAATTATAAATTCTCAGTGATTTTGAAAACTGAGGCCCAGTTTTACAGTGAATGGGTATCCCAAAAATTCATGCTAAAAATAATTTTTATGGAAAACAAAAGATTTTAATTTAAAATTATAATTTTTTGTTAATCATTCATGACATTATTATATGAGGCGCTCAGCGTAATATTGGCCTTACCGCACATTTTCAAAAAAAAAATATGCAAATCGAACTGCAATTCAATAATTTATATTATTAAAAAAACCGAAGCCATATCTGAAATGGTGTTGTTATTATTGGGGAAAAATGTTTTTAAAAAATGATCAAAAAGGTTCTCAGATAAAATGGCGTCAGCTGCTTAGATGAAATATTTTTTTTCAAAAAAAAAAACTGTCCGTAGGTAAAGTTAAGCCAACAGTGCATATCAGGGATGCCACTTTGCTGCGTAGCAGTAAATCTACTGCACTTTTCGCAAAAACTGAATCTAATGCCACTAAATTCAATCTACTGCACTTTTTTATGTTTAATGAACCTTCTCTTGGACAGCTGTCCAAAAAACATGCAAACAAATAACAGCTGTAAAGAACGTCTGAACGAAGCCAATTCATTGTGAACTTGGCCACATTCTCTTATGACATATGAAATTAGTTGGATGCTTTCATTCATGAAACAAATCTCTGATATTTGAATTCGTATTAGTATTGTGTGACACTGACAATGTATAAGAATTTAAAAAAAAAAAGACATGGATAAATATTTATTGAAAACCACAAAAGAAAGTAAAACTGTTCTGACAAACCTTTGTTCAAGTGTTAAAATTGTTTTTTTTGTTTATATAGAGAAACACCAAAAAGAACATTACAAGAAAATGAGAACGAAACTCAGTCTGCCGTAGAACCATTCGCTGGCTCTAGCCAAATATCGTGAGTGTTTTCTTTTAGTTTAGTTTTCAAGTTTTTAATTTCTTTCTTTTTTATTTACTAAATAATAGAAAAGAAAACCCTAATTCGATTCAAGAAAATGAATGTACGAGCTATTTATTTTTTTGTTTTTTGTTTAATAAAAATCTACTGCGGAAAGATCTAATCTACTGCATTTTTTTTTAATAATCTGCTGCGCTCCTCTTTTCTTGAAGTGGCAACGCTGGTGCATATAACTCTTTGGACAATAAATTATTTCAATAGAAGAATAAGTAACAATATTTATTTTACTTTTAATGAAATTTTAAAAAAATTGTTTAAAATAAGATTTTCCTTAAACTCAATTATAAAAGTTTGAAAATTTTGAGGTTATGCCGTTTTGGCATAAAAAATGCAATTTTATTTTTGTTAGTCCAAAAAAAATGTATATGGGTAGTCAATACCTAACATATGTATATCTACATCAAACATTTTATAAAAATTCAATGCTCTAAAATTTGTATGATGGGGAAAAATAATTTACGCCTGGTATAAAATATAAGGTCGCAATAAAACGACAAAAATGCAATGATAAAAAATTAATAAAATATATAAGTATACGAAAATATTCCTGGGGACCAAAATATTTACAAATATATAATTTTACATACCTATACCTAAGTCTACATCTTTAGTCTTCACAACCTTCTCTCTAAAACAATAGTCCAGAGTGAAATCGTCAAAAAAATAAAAGGAATGCAATAAAAGGATGTACTTAACTTACATACAAACATATATGGCATTGGCAAGTAATTGATTCCTAAAAAAAATCTAACTCGAGATTTTGATCAAACTTGACATTTTGCAAATAGCAAAGTCGAAAAAGTGAGTCTCGAAATTCTTACCGTGCGTTTGTCTGTTTGTCGGTCTTTTCGACTGCATCGATCAATTTTCTATAAACTTGCAGCCGTATTTATTAGATTTTTGACTATAACTAACTACAGACAGTGTCTATAACAATGTCTTAAATGTTCAAAATAATTGGAAATATGCATTTTTTAATTGAATAATATGTCACATTAGTCAAAACACAAAAAAACAACCGATTCTGTTGTCTTAGTTAGATAAGAAGTCTAAGACAACAACTAAACATGTTTATTTATAACTTGGACGGATGTCTAAAGTTAGACAACGTTTATAAATACGACCATATTGGTATCTAAAATTTGTTGGTCATTCTCCAGATATGTTTTTTTTTTTTGGGAACCAAATACGGTACCATGCCGTACAATTTTTTTAAACAATTAATAAAAATCTTATTTTTCCCAAAAACGTGCCGACAACTTTTTAAAGATAAATTTCATTATTTTTTTTTACATAAAGGCTACCATTTTGTAAAAAAAAATCCGGAAAATGGTATCTCTCTTGATATTTTTTTTTACCTGTAGACAATGTTTCAAAAAGTATTAAAAGAATTGTATAACAAAATTTCCCAAATATTTTTTTTTTGATTTTTACAAAAAGTTCAATTTTTTTTTTGTTGAGAACTTAATAATTCGAAAACGGCTTGGAGGATTTTTATTAAATTGGCACCTGGCAGTTTTTTTTTAATATTTAAATTATTCAGCAAATTTTAAACAAAAAATATTATTTTAACGAAAAATAACGGTTTAAACCTCACAAGTTTTTCAAAACCGTTTATCTAATTTTTTCTCAAAAACGACCTCTACGATTTTGATAAAATTTTTTTTTGTAAGCTAATTTCAATACGATCTACCATTTTATTAGATTTTTTTGTTAACATGAATCTATTATTAACGGTATCTCTTATAGAACCAGTTTTTAAATTATAATACTTCATTATCTGTGCAACCGATTTTAATATTCCATATCAACAAATTTTTTTTTTTATTTCAAAATTTCAAAATGATTTTTTGAAAATTTGATGTTTCGAAAATGCTGAAAATGGGTAGATGATTTTTTTTAAATTAATTTATTAGCTTCGCACTAAAAAATCGTATAGGTACCATTTTTACTTTTCAAAAATGTTTACAAAACTTTATTAATATATGAAAAAAATATTAAAAAACAGCGATTTTAAAAATTTTGTTATTTATTTAAGAAATTCCATGGTGTACTGTACATAACGTTGGTTACAAAACAATTCCACAGAAGTTGTTTAATAAATGTATTCCTTATTATACTTATTTTTTAACGTTTTTTTAGAGTAAATAACTGTTAGTTCTATGCATGCTGTGCTGTATTATTCATTTTTGTGTACCTTACTCATATAATAATGTTTTAAACTAAACGACGTTTTTGACAGAGGTGGGCATACAAAAATATAGACTCTCCCTTTCATATAAAGAATTTATTTCTTTTATCAGATGAAGAGTTTTAAAAATATTAAAACATAAGTGTAATCGTATAAAGAGCAAGTTCGTGATTAATATTTTTTAAATATTTCAAATTGATCTCGATCGATCATCCGAACCGTCATCCATGTGCCATTTACAATTCCATTTGTCAACAGAGGGTTACAAATAGTTTTATCATGTGCGCTGGTTTGAAAATGAGAACGGAACAAATCCGTTTGTTCATGGAAAGCCAAAATAAGTGTTTGTGGATTTTATGCAATTTGAGAACATTTTCTTGAAAAAAAAAGATAATCCTTCAACAACAACGCTACATCATTAATAAAAATCAATTAAACAATATACATACATAAGTAGGTAATTGATATTAAAGCAAGTTAGTAAAATTCATCAATTTTCGCATCGATTATTTCGGAACTTAAAAACACAGTTTCATATGTCTCCAAATACCTATATTCATTTTAATTGCAATAAATTATTTAGGACACCATTTTACCATTTTTCTAAACTACTTTAGATGATTAGAAATCCAATCAAAAGTTCACACGAAATGTGATGATGAGGAATTCCATCTCTCAGCTTCAGCAGCAGAAATAAGTGCAGCACAAAATATGTATAGTGACAAATTGCACCGTTCTTCTGTCATTAAAAGCATAACAAAGTTGCATTAGATGCAGCATCATCATCATGTGGTTCGTTATGTGGTGATAATGGAATTTCAGATTGAAACGGAAAATCCAATTGGAAAAGTGAAAATTTCATGCATTTTGTATTTGAAATCCGATAGATGTGAGATATACAAAGAGAGGTATCCCAGCGGGAAATATCGTCCTCAATGAATTTTATAGCTGAATTCATCAATGCATTCACTTGCCAAATCATAGGAAAATAGACATGCAATGATTTATTAAGTGAAGAGTAATGCAAAGATTCCTCAGTTCATAGATTTAACCCCACTTTCTGCTTTGTGTTTAGAAAAAAAACTTTCTGTTGGTGAATTACAAATTGCTATTTTAATAGGGAAAATTATGCGATGAAAAAACTGCTGAAAAGTAATGTACAAGTTCATCAGTTCATCGTCTGAATCCACGTATCTGCTTTGGAAAGTATATTATGAGAGAGAGGGAAAAAAATAATTCTCTCACGACGCTCTTTCTTTTTTACTTCGCCTAACAAAATGTTATTGAAATAAGTGATGAGTTTTAATCCACCATCGACCAACAAAATTTATAACTAAGTATAGCACATTGGAAGAGTAGGCGGCTGGGTTATCAGAGGATGCCGGTTCAAATCTCACGGTGTTTTAACTTTTTTTTTTTTTTTTTAAGTCAACTGGTGAATAAGCACTTCCAAGGAAGTAGTGATTTAGGTGTGGAATTTTCATTGATAAAGTGGCATGTGCTTCCTGCCAATGACACGCCCATGTTAAATTCATCAAAGGATTAAGCTGAAAAGTAGCAGGTGCAGCTCCCATTCCTCAAGGAAAAAGCAGGTTTTCCCTCAATGAATTTTTGAATTTTTCCCGCTGGGATAACATTGATTTTTACTAGTGTTGGCCTGATTGCCATGATACAGGTATACCTACTTCATTAGGAGTATGTAACACTCGTAGGGAATTATGTATATCCGCAAGAAGATCCATCTTGCATCAGATAGGTACCATATTCTTCGTGGTAGTTGAGCAATTTTATATGATGCTGATGCTGGCTACATTCCCCATCCCCATCAACGACTCGCAGCCAGATTGCTTGCCATCCTTCTTCTGCGACAATGGAGGAGCTCGAACTCAGCGCTGGCGCACAACTTCGTCACTGCCGCCGCAATAATGCCTAATCAAGTTCATTATAGTCAACCACTACAACGATATAAAAAAGAAGCCACTCCAAAGTGGGGAAACAATGCCCAAACTGGTTCCATGTATCTATATCTCCTTTGCACCAACAAAACGACTTACAAAAAAAAGAAGATACATTCAAGGAAGATGGGAACATCCCTTTTGCCAGCCAGCATCATCATCATTGCCCAGGTGTCTGATCGGAGATATTAATACCTTGTCAATGGCCACAGAACATCTGCTTGAGAATGCGCATCCATTCTATGGTTCTGGGTCCAGCACTATACATACCTACATATATACCTATAACGAGTCCATGGGCGGAGTCTGTATACAAAGGAACAACCACCACTTTACACAGGAACATAATATAAAAACGAAGATTGTCCAATTACAGAGGATGTTGTGTCTTGAGTTGATGTTTGTTGTTGTTCTGTTGATGCTATGATGTGTTTCCTTAAGCCCAAACATTGAGCATGTCCTTTCTTCTTTTTTTCTTTTTCTTTTCGAGAAATCGATTTTCTCGTAAGGAATGTGTCGATTGTCGATTGGAGCTGAAGACAATGATGCTGCTGATGATGATGATGGAAGAAGGATGCTGATGCTTTTGTCACCCTATTTGCAAGTTTTTTGATACCCAGATAATCAGCTTAAGTATACTTATATGTATATGTGTGTGTGTGTGTGTGATATTTCTGTTATTACTTTGCTGTTTAGGTAGGTAGATATAGTATTTGGAGGAACATCTTGTTGAATTTGGAGAAATCTTACAACAAACAGTAAGCAGTTAGGGTTTAAGGGGAACTTTTAATAATGCTATTTAATTTGAAATCATGTTCAGATCACATGTATGAAGAAATGGAAAGAGAAATTTTATGTACTTACGTGCATAATCACATAATTGCTTAAGAAACACTTTAGGTATAGATACTGATACTGACAGGTGTCACGGACGCTTAAGGCGACATTTAATCGAAAGTAGGACAAAATGATTATAGTAGGTAGGTATATATTACCTACATATACCAAGCGTAAAGATTGTACCTTGTAAGATGGTTAGCAGAACTTATTTAATTATATGTTTAATAACATGTATTTTACATATAAAAACTCTGACAAGAATATTGATGAGAATTTTGAATGAAACAAAACAACTTAAGTAGCTAGGAATATGCTGCGACTAAGTTTGAGGCTGAAGAGGGTATATAATTGATATTTCTTTTTATTGGTGCTAAGTCCTATTATGTACAGGGTGGGCCAAAAATACAAGTTTCTTTTTAAAAATGCAATAAAATTAAATTTTTTCATGTATTATGGCTTTATTAGCAAGAACAAACATTCCCATCATTAGTTATACGTCGTTCAAGTGGCTGCCTCAGCCTCAGCGCATTCTGTCACTCCAATTTTCCAAGACCTTGTTGATGGTTTCGGGCTGCAGCTAACGGATTGCTTGAATGAAATTGGCCTTAAGCGCTAGAATCGTTTCCGGAATGTTGGCATTACATCGGTCCTTCACCACGGTTCCGAACAAAAAAAGTCCAAAGGGGTATTTGGCAGCTCCGAGGCGTCCAATTGACATCGCCAAGACGGCTGATAACATCGATTTGGGAATTTGGTGTGCAAAACATCGATTGTGACATGAGCTGGTGGCATAGCGTGCAATCCTGCATGAACCAGAGGTCGTCCAAATCCATGTCTTCAATTTCAGTAAAAAAAAAAAAGTCGGTTAATATGGCTATGTAACGCCCACCGTTGACCGCAACGTTTTTCCACGCCTAATTTTCAAAGAAAAATGGTCCAATGATGCCACCACTCTACAATCCGCACCAAGCTATCACTCTCTATTGATGCATTGGCTTCTCGACAATAATATGCGGGTTTCCCGAGCCACAGATGCGGCAACAGATGGGCTACACAGCACGCACTTTGGAAATAAGTTTTCAATATTTCCCAAAAAGCGTACAGCAACTGATTTCGTTCCGCAGAGCTATGATACTGACTTTCTGTAAAGATTTCGAGCGCGAAACAACTGTCAGTGTCAAAATAAACTATGATTTAAAAATGAACCACTAGATGTTCACCCGTTATATTCGTTTTAAATTGAAAAACTTTTTTTCTTTTCTAAATTGGGAATGGAACCCGAACTAATATAATGTCTAGCAAACTGGCCAATACAAAGTAATTGTTAAGTTCTAAAAAAAGGTTTTAATATTGGATTATGGAAAAAAGATTCATTATGCAGTAGGGTGATTGAAAATAACACCTTCCTTGAAATTCCACGGGGACCGGGCGAAATTATGAAGCTTTTAAGATTAAAACCTAAAAGGTAATCAAGATCAAAAAAGGAACCTGGTGTTACCTTGGTGTTAAATTTAAATTACGTCTTGTTACACTACAAACATATTTCAGTGACTATAAGAAACTAACCTAAAGTTCATTTCTTGCTTAAACTTGTTTAAACAATATTTAAAAAAAAAAAAAATTTGATTAGACTTTGTATCACCCTGCTTAATTGTTAAACTAACCTTCTATTGTGAAATATTTTGTATTACCTTCACCATGTAGACGTAGGTATACATAAATCGATAACTCTAAATGGTGGTTAAAATTAATTTGTATCTTAAATATTTGAAACGACACCCTGTATTAATTTTCTAGTGCTCAATAATTTTTTTTTTTTTACTTTTGAAAGCTTTCCCTGGTTCTGCAGTTTCAGATTTCACCATCTTACACAATTGAGCGAGATTTAAAATCAATAAAGAGGAAGTGTAAATAACGACTGGAATCCTTTTGTTTCTTTCTAAATCCGTTGGAGTGATGTGATCATTTGATCGACCGCCGCCGCCGACGGCTAATTTGCTTAGCCGTCTTTATTTCGTTCTTTACTTATCAACTTACAATCGATAGTACCCATTAGCGTAAATATTATTGCGTTTTGGAACATTTACGTTCGAATCCCAGGCTTTCTTGAGCCAAAAATGTTTTTTTAGGGGTACTTACCTACTGCGATGACGGTTAATTTGCTTGGCCTAATTTTCTTGTTTCATTACTTATACTAATCAAATTATACAGTTGTTAGTATACCCCTTAACGTAAAGAATATTGCATTAGACTATTATACGTTACGTTACATTACATTACAAATTTCTCAAAAAACTTCAAACCCTATGTGATCAATTAGTATTAATACTATCCCTAAGAAGTTGTAAGTTAAAAGCTTTTTCTGGAATGTATCCAAACTTGTGCTAACATAGCTAAGCCATTAAATTAAAAATTTCGCAAATTTGTAATTTTTAGGTACTGGTGTATTTTTTTTTTAATTTTTGATTTCCTTTTGGTTTTTTAAGGAAATTGAAAATTAAAAAAAAATGTAATCCGTAAAAATTACAAATTTGCGATTTTCTTAAAATATTTATGGCTTAAGGCAGCACAAGTTAAGGAGTGCATAACACGAAAACTTAATTTTTTTTTAAATCGAAAATTAAAATTAAATATTTTCATAAAACCATATTTTTATTTTTTTTATAAATTTTTTTACATAAAACGTGAATAAAATATAAATATAAAATTATATGTCATATTAACAAGTTAATTCAGTTAGTACTCATCTATTTCCGTTACGGGTGAGATCTTAAAAAGCTTTTGATTTGCGAAACGGACAACTAAATTCCATGCGTGGTGTAAAATATTTCTTACTCTTTTTTAAATATTTTTATATCACAAAGCTACTAGTTTGTAAAACTTTCAAAAACTTTGATTTTAAATTGTTACGTTTGTGACATAATATTATTTTTATACAAAAACGATGAGTGTTTACATTTTTCAAACACCTTCTCGTGGAAACAAAAATCTTCTTCAGTAAAATTTTTAAAAATGTCTACAATTTTGGATTGAAATTGTTACTTTTGTGACATAGCATGATTTTTAGACAAGAACAATGAGCATTATCATTTTTTAAATATATGTATTATCCTGGAAAGTAAAATCTTCTTTAGTGCCAGTTTTTAAAGCTATCAAAATTTGTATTTCATATTGTTACGTTTGTGACATAGTATGACTTTTAGAAAAGAACAATGAGTACTATTTTTAAAACACCTTCTCCTCGAAATAGAAATTTTCAACAGTAACAGTTTTTAAAACAGTCAAAAATCTAGTTTTTAAAATTGTTACTTGTGTGACACAGTATGATTTTTACATACGAACACTGAGAGTTATCATTTTTCAAACACCTTCTCCTGGAAACAAAAATCTTCTTCAGTAAAATTTTGAAAAATATCTACAATTTTGATTTGAAATTGTTACGTTTGTGACATAGTATGATTTTTAGACAACAACACTGAGTATTATCATTTTTTAAATACCTTCTCCTGGAAAGAGAAATCTTCTTCAGTACCTAACAGTTTTCAAAACAGTCCAAAGTCTAATTTTGAAATTGTTACTTGTGTGACACAGTATGATTTTTACACATGAACAATTAGTGTTATCATTTTTCAATCATCTTTTCTGGGAAAGTTAAATCTTTCTCTACAAAACGTAAATAAATTTATCACTCCAATGACAATTTACGATTTTACATAGTATATGAACAACAATCTGTTCCATCACTAAAAGTGGGTAACATGCCAGTAGTATGAAGAATATGTCTATAAAATAATTTTTCTGCACCTTAAGTTCCATATCAATAAACAAAAGAACTTAACATTATATTTGAAGATTTGATGATAAAGTTTTTAAATGCAACTTTGTTACTTCTAAGACACAACCTTGAATCCTTTCAATTTGGTTTAGTAAATATTTCATCAAACTTAACAATTTTTTTTTCTGTCAATAAATAACAATATTCTTAATATTTTTGCTACGCTTGAGAGACTTCAGGAATCAGTTGGTCGTTAAACCAATTTTTATACCAAAATATAATTTGAATTTATAGATCTTGGTGACTTTCAAATACCAACACCAACACGGCAACAAAATGAAATTGAAATACAGGATTTTCAACTTATGTATTTGCGCTATAGCAAAAAATTTCTTAATTGCCAAGTAAAAGTATTCCAGAAAATGGAATAAATTATATCTAATAAACAATATTAATGACTTAAAAGCTTTTAAAATGAAACACTGAAGCTATTTCAATAATTTAGTGAAGATTTTTTTCAATTTAAAATCATGTTTTGTGTTAATTACATAGTTAAGGCCCAGTTTATATTTGGAAATATTAATTAATCTCCTGATCGGTAGGTACATAATATAAAAACTGGAAGCGAATAAAGCAATAAATACAAAATTTTAAACTCGGAATACATAAAGCAACACAAAAATGTTATTCTTATCCTTAATTTTATTATCTGACAAAAATACTTAAAATCTATACCCGCCATTTAAAAAAAAAAGTTGTATATGAAATTCATTGCCTAAAGACACGATTCTCTGTCTCTTATTTTGGTCTAGTACTTTTTTGGTTTGACTTTTCGTTTCATTGGAAAAATACTTCAGTAAATATTTGCTAACGATTTTGGTTTTTTTTTTTTTTTTTTGTTAACTTCGTCGTTCTCCAATTCACAATATGGCCGGTGGCCCATTAATCTTGGCGAATTCCAAATAATCCCAACTGCAAGATCAAAGCAGAAATTACTTTATTATTACCACAAACGAAAAATCCTTGTATGCCCAAATTCAGGCACCTAAATCAAAGTCTGATCGTGATTTCCGATAAATCGAATTCGAATCCCTTTGATTTTGTGGGTGGAGGGGGGTTATTGGAAGAGCAGGAGGGGGAGGGGGAGGGAAGGAGGACACACTATACAGGAAGACTGCATATATGCGCACAACAACACACAATTCGACGCGATGCGACGCAGAATACCATTTCGTTGAATACCCCAGGAGTTTGGGGCACGGAAATTATTCCATCTGCACATCATCGCGGAGAGAACATGTGAGTGGATGTGCTGGGCATAGGGTATATGCTTATAGCTTGGGCCGGACACAAACTATCAGACCATTGGTTCTGCGAATTCGAATAGCTGGAATGGACTCATCATCAGGCATCGCAATCAGAAGGGATATGGCTGCTGCTGCGCTGCAGCTTTATATATTTACGCGTTTTGGGTTGCGTTTTGCGCGTTTCCAGTTCGATGTCCAACAACAACAACAACAACGTCCCGTCCAACATGCTCAAGGGTTATAGCCACGAATACCTTTCTGATTGCTTGATTTAGGTCGGGCTTCGGTTGTTATACGCGGCGAAGGGTCCTCTCTCTCGCCAATGTGGTACGATATACATGCCTCTTGTGGAACATGGACACTGTGTCTTTCAGAGGGTTTTATGTAGTTTTGTGTTTTATTTCTGTTTTTTTTTTTTTTTGTGGTTGCGGTCGTTGTTTTTGCACCTCGGCCCGATTTCATGGTCTCACCTTTATATGGTGCGGGAGTCGATCTCAGACAGAGAGGCCGTGTTTTCACTAGTGCCTGGCCTGCAGAGTATCCATCCATCCATGTGCCCATGGCTTGTGTGGTTCCTTAATCAAGATTTCAGTCTGAGCTGGGACAGATACATTTTATTTTCATGGCGGTTTTGCTGGTTTCTTGGGCTCTGAATTAAGCAGGGCTCAATTCTGTATATCTTTACGTGTTCCGTTTTAAGGTTTGCTGTTTTTTGTTTTGTTTTATTTTTTTTTTTTTTTTGAAAAGGTTGCGGCACGTATCGAGACATAAATTATTTATTTTTGCTAGAATCGATTTTGTACGCTGTCGTCTGGTAGATTTTTTTTTTTGTTTTTATTTTTTTTTTATAGTTATAGGACTGCTTTAGGTTTAAAGGAACATTGGAACGGCCCCTTTCCTGCATTCGCTGCTCTCAATTTGTGGTTTCTCGATTGGGCCCTAAGTGTGTTTTATACCTAACCGATGATGATGATGATGCTGAAGCGTATTATGGTTACCCCAGTTACCACAAATACAGACATTTTGTGTAATCAGCTTTTAGAAGGCATAGAGTTGAATATATATACTTTTACATTTATAGGTAGTCTTAGTGGATAGGTATACCATCAGCATCAAGAGGAAAATTGTATAACTCAATGAAAGTGGTTTAAGTTGTCATTTTAATGTCGACAATTGTTTGGTTTTGTTAAGTAGTTTAATGTTTCTATGAAGAGAAAAAGGATTTCAAATTCACATCACAAAAAAAAAAATCTTTCAAACAAGACCGGATCAACAACACTTCCTTGCGGAACTCCAGACTTTGTTTATACTTAAACATTAAATTGTACATTGATTATTTGACTCAGAGTATAGTTTTATTTTAAAAGGAATCTATAAACCTTATTAAATATCTGATATATCTGATATATGGAAAACTTGTCATAATGTATGCGTTTATTAATTGTGCTAATATTATCACAGGTTCGGGAGACATCGAGAATTGAGCTTGAAATATCAGTTTCAGTTTTTCCTCCCGGTATTTTGATTGGGTGTTCATTAAATCACATTAATTGTTTCTTTGTCTATAGAACTTCACAAAACTTTTCTCGAGTTCGTGTCAAAATTGTGTTTTTTGCAGCATTCTGTTTTTCTAAATTCTTTTTAACAAAATTAAGTAAATAAAAGAAAAAAATTAAAATATAAAAAAACTAGCGACAAATCGGGTACCATAAGTGAGGAATATTTTTAATACTGTTTTAACTTGCTGTTATCATATATACATGCGTAGAAAGAAAAAGTAGCTTTCTAATAACAAGTTATACATCATAAAATGCACGACTTGGTAGCACGAACTTGCTCTTGATCACACAGTGGTTTTAAAGTCTTAATAATTTTAAAAACCTTTCATCTGATAAAAGAAATTTATTAGTTATTGGAGCCTATATTTTATACCATCTGCCAAAAATATAGTCTAGTTCCAGGAAGTATTATGTGAGTACATAAATATGAACAATATCGCACCATCAGTGTTGCCGGAAAGAAATATTTCAAGGTAGTACTGAAGCCAAAAAAGAGGAGTATTTTGAAAAAAATAGTAGTACAGACATTTTTTAGTCTTCAAACTTTATTAAAAAAAAATCATCAAGAAAAAAAATCAGTTACAAAAAAAAACATAAATAAATAAGTAAATATCTTTTCTATCACACAAAATCTGTCTTGTGGCAGATAGCGTAATGCATAGTTATATTTGCCTTTTTTTGCCTTTACCTGCTCCAAGGAATCCAATTTCACTAAATATCTATACAATAAAAGTTTACTTTGAATTTTTCTAACTGGAATTACAATATCTCAAACAATAATTAACAAACCTTTTCATTTTATTGAACTATACATACAAATTTACGGAGCTAAAAAAAAAAAAAAAACAACCACCAAACCAAAATTTCAGGTAATGAGGTAACCATAAAATAAATACCGAACTGACAGATGTAAATTGAACGTAGACGTCCACGCCAACGAAAAACAAAAACAAACAAGAAACAGGGAAATTCCCTTTTTGACGACAGTTTGGAAGATTAAAGTGCTGCCAAATTTGACTTAAATTTGAAGTGAATTAAATGTATTAAGGTTAACATTACACTTTGCTGCAAGTGTAAGATATTTTAGGTCTTTAAAAAAATAGGAGTACGAATGTAAAAGGAGGAGTACAGGAGTACGGAGGTGTTGAAAGGAGTACAATACTCCTATGGGAGTACTTTCGGCAACACTGCGCACCATGCTGTCTTGCACTTCGCACATATGCATGGAATTTACAGTTTAGACTGAAAAACTGTTAAAAAATCAATAAAATAAATTTTTCTTACACAAATCTCAATTTATGCGAGAACAAAATTTTATAAATCGCTAGAGTGGTTTTTTTTAAACTAATTTTTTATATTTGTATTAAATTTTGAATATATTTAAAAAATTTAATTATAAGTAATTATTTACGCGGAGTTAAAAAATTAATTTTGAAAAAAAAATCATCCAAATATCGAATTTTCAAAAAATAATATTGATTTTTTTTTTTTAATCCAAAACTTCATTTTTTGAAAATTTTTATATGCAATATTATTCAAACTTATAAGGAGCTTTTGCGTAAAAAATTTCATTAAAATTGGTTCAACAGATAATGAGATAGCCATGAAAACCCAAAAAATGGTTCTATGAGAGGTACCATTATTTGAAAACGATAGATAATTTTTGTTTTCCAACAAAATATGATAGATCGTTCTGATATTAGTTTACACAAAAATTTTAATCAAAATCGTAGAAGCCGTTTTTGAGAAAAATGAAATTTCTCATACCGGTTTTTGAACATTTGTATGGGAGGTACCGTTATTTTTGGTTAAAAGAAAAATATTTATTTAAAATCTGCTATATATGTAATGTCAAAAAATTGCTAGGTGCTAAGTTTAATAAAAATCGACCAAGTTGTTTTTGAATTATTAAGTTCTCAAAATAAAATTTTGAAACTATTTTTGAAAATCCAAAAAAAAAAATGTTTGCAAAATTTTGGTACACAATATTTTTGAAATTATTTTAAACATTCTCTATAGAAGAATTGATCAAAATCTGTTGAACCTTTTTTGAGAAAACCGAAAATCAAAAAAATTGTTATATGGGAGGTACCATTTATAACCATTTTTCGGATTTTTTTTTTATTAAATGATAGCCTTTTTGTAAAAATACTGAATTATTTTTTAAAAAGTTGTGGGCGCGTTTTTTAGAAAAATAAGATTTTTATTTTTTGCTAAAAAAAATTGTACGGCAGGTACCGTTATTTTTGGTCTTAAAAAAATGAAAGAAACGTATGAGGGGAATGCCCAAAAGCCGCTAGGTACCAAGTTGAAAAAAAAACGACTCACCCGTTTAGGCTACAGCCGAAAGGACAGACAGAATTTCGAGGCCCACTTTTTTCGACTTGTTTTTATCGTAATGTCAACTTTGATCAAAATCTCGAGTTCGATTTTTTTTTTTGCGAAAATGCATAACTTGCCATATAAATAGTACCTACATATACATATATCGCAAGTAAAGAAGAAACTGTAAAATTGTTCACAATTATATCCCTTGGACCCTATTAAATTTGCTATGAAGTTTTTGTTAGGTAAATGTTTTCTATACTACATAATAACCCTTATATTATATAGGTAATAGCTTACAAAGATTCCTAAAAATCAAGGTGCGTGACTCAGTGATACAGAGGCCAACTTATAGTGCAAGACAAAAACATGCAACATGTCAAGCAGAACAATCACAAAAGAGTTAAAAAGCTCAGAGAAATGTTGGAATGCGAACGTATTCACATTGCGCTAATTATAGATGCTTTTAAGAAGAATCACACGGCCTTATTTTGTATATAAACAGAATTCTTCATCACATATTAGGCACCTTTATAAATAAATAACCATAATAATAATCATCCTGGGAAGCTACAGATTCACACTTGATATAACAACCAATTTATGAAGAAAACCACAAGCTATAATTGATAAGCATTTTAGATGCCATAAACTATACTTACAAGTCCCATGGTTCATAATTTTCAGAGAAAAAAAAATTAGCAATGACTCTATTTTTCAAGATTTATTACCTCCAATTTGACTTTTATTGCACAACTGTCACCTTTCAGACTATATTATCAAGCCGAAACGTTTTATTTATATGGTATTTCCTTTATAGGGTCTTACCTCTACTCCCATCAAAGGCAAAAAACTCTTACTTTCGCATCAGAGAGGTCCACATAAATTGCCACTTCACTGGAGATGAATATAAAAAAAAAATATAGTAGAACAATTATAATTCCAAGAAATAGAAGATAACTTTGTTTTAAAATTTATATCTTCATCCACAATCATAAATCCAAGCAATTCCAAGACCTCCATCCGAACTTTTGTATTAATCAGCCCGCTTTACTTTTTGTATATATGAGGTGGAACAGAAACACGGCAATAATTAACCCCGCGACCAACGACGAAATGTGCGCGGTGACATTTTGTTGGTAAAATTAAATTTCGTTGTAATTTTTTCCAAAGGTGGCAATGGGAGTCAAATTACTTCTAAGCCATTCATCGCCATCCATCATGGCCAAAGAATCTGGATCTGAATCTGAATCATGGCTACAGGACGAGGACCAGAGAGCTCGCCGTATCATCATCCCATTGCCAACAAAGACATATTGGATTGGGGAGTCCGAAGAGCGAAAGGTAGGTAATATAAATTCAAGGCGAGATAAATAAAAATAAACAAGTTGACCGTTTAGATCAGCAAGCAGCCACCGCCCCCGGGCCGTTCCCCGCGAGCTGCGAGCTCAGCGGTGGTGGTGCAATGTTCTTAACAATTTAATTTATTCGCAAATATTCAACTGCAGAAGTTGTTGTGATGTTTCGTTCGGGAATTCAGTGGTTTCCTGTGTATAAAGTTTTCTGCACACGCAAAGAGACAAAACACATAAAAAAAAAAAAAAAAAAAAAACAATTTCAAAAGTCCAGTCATTCCGATTGCATCCTGAAGCAGGAGTTGAGAGTCAAGTCGGAGTCGAGTTCGAGGAGCCGCTCAATTCCCCCTTACCATTGCCAGATGATGATGATGCAGTTGATGGCAAATGTGAAAATTAAAACATACGTGGTCGTTTATCGCGACATAATTGCAGCGCTGAATATCAGTGTTGGTGATCTATCAAAGTGTCCGTACATTTGCTGCTGTTAATTTAATATTTTATCTCCCCCCTTTCACTTCTCTGAGCAAAGTTGCGCAGTGAATCGTATGAAATGCATCAGAATTGGTTGCTTGAAGTCGAAGAGGGTCGTTTGGAGGAATCGTATTGAATTACAGACTTTTTTATGGGGAATGATCACGCTGATGACGACGATGACGACGATGAGATGAGGGTAAATTAAAAGTGTTAAAAGAAAATTGAGGATGAGAGTTTTTTTTTTTTCTTCGATTTTAATTGCAAGTTATTAGTTGTGGATAAATAGAACAATTTCAGACAAAGGTGGACTTATAATTGACACCATCATACATGTGAGGGCTGAGTTATCAATTATAATAATCTTAATGAACAAATTTCATTTCAATTTTGCTGCAAAGTACTGATATGCCGAGAAAATCATGAGGAAACTATTTACGTATAGTCCCAAAAATAAGATTTTTTCCTTAAAAAAAAAAAAATCCACAGAGCAAAATTTGAACCAGAGCTTTAGTTGTGAAGTGATAGAAGAAATGTTTTGTTTTTGTGAATTGCTAGAAAAATGTCTTTTTTTAGGAAATTTCGAGGTAAAAATTGTATCCAATGAAATTCTGCACAAAAAATAGTATTTCTTGGTCCATAGGGCAAGTAGGTGTATTGGTTAAGTGTGAAAAAATGTTAGGATTAAATCTAAATTAATACCATGATAATGAAGTGAAGAAGTATCAGAAAGTGCTTCCGTGTTTCCACTGTAATTTGAGCTGGTCAATCGAATTTCTTTAAATTTGGTACAAAGTAATTTTATGTGATTTTTTGAAAAAAAAAAAAAAACATTTTCTTATTAAAGCTGCCTTACAATTATTTCGATTTTTCGAAAATTCCTTAAGAACGGATTTAACGATTTTGATTATACTTCACATACCTGGAATGAAAAACATTGATTGTTTCTAGTTTTTACCGAAAAAATCGGAAACATAGTTTACACGTTTTGTGTGAAAATGGCCTTATTTTTTTTAATATTTATGTATAGGTTTTTAATAGTTGACCGATTTTGTTATAATTTTATAGTTTGGTTCATCTAAAGAGTTTGACAATATTAAGCAATTAGTTTAAACAAACAGTACTTTTGACTTTATTTTATACATTTTTTCGTTCAAGATATAACAAATTGAAATCGAGATTTTGATCAAAGTTGACATTACGATCATAGCGAAGTCGAAAAAAGTGGGTCTCGCATGTCTGTCTGTCTGTCTGTGTCTTTTCGGCACCTCCCATAGAACCATTCTTTTGATTTCCAATTTTCTCAAAAACAATTCAACTGATTTTAATCATGTTTTTTACAGATAATGTTTACAATAATTTTAAAAACATTGTGTAGGTACCTACCAAAATTTTTCAAAATTTTGTTTTGGATTTTTAAAAAAATTTTCAAAATTTTATTTTGGAGAACTTAATAATTCGAAAGCGACATGGTCGATTGTTATTAAACTTAGTACCCGGCAGTTTTTTGGCATTATCTAGCTGATTTTAAATGCAACTTTTTCTTATAACCAAAAATAACGGTACCTCCCATAGATACAAAAATATTGAAAATCTCATTTTTCTCAAAAACGACTCCTACGATTTTGATTTTTTGTTTGAGTTTTTGTATGTACGAATATCAGAACGATCTACCATATTATTGGGAAAAAAAATTATCTAAAAGTATGCACCTCTCATAGAACCATTTTTTGGGTTTCCAACTATCTCATTATTGGTTCAACCAATTTCAATGAAATTTTTTACACAAAAGTTATTAGTAGCTTATTATAATATTGCAATCCAATATTTTCAAAAAATCAAATTTTGGATTTAAAAAAAAAATTTTTCAAAATATATTTTTTTGAAAATTCGATATTTCTAAAATGGGTGGATGATTTTTTTTTAAATTAATTTTTAAATTCCGTATAAATAATTATTAAAAATTGGCGTACCATTTTTTATTAAATATATTCAAAATGGGAACAGGTATTCCAAAATTCTGTATGACCAAAATTCTGTATCTGAATACAAAATTCTGTATGAACATAATTCTGTATTCTATTATTCTGTATTTCAAAATTCTGTAAATCCAAAATTCTGTATTTCAAAATTCTGTAAATCAAAAATTCTGTAAATTCAAAATTCTGTAAATCCAAAATGCTGCAAATACATTATTCTGCTTTTCGAAATTCTGTAATTCCAAACTTCTACAATAAAACTCACAGTTATAAATAGGTTTTTTAAGGTGACGTGAAATAACGCCAAAAATGAAATAAGACCAAATTCAGAGTTTGGCCTTATTTCAATTAACAAATCCAAATAAAGCCAATTTGGCGTTATTTCATTTTCAACTACAGTATATGCAAACTTTACATACACCTAACCTCGTACCTACCTCAAATCCTAAAGTGTGCCCAAGCAGGGGGGTTGCAGGGGGGCAGCATGCCGCCCCTTACATACCTCACTGTTTATACGTCGTAATGCTGGGTGCTATAGCGCTATATTTATGTAAACAAGCAAAAAAACAAAAATTCCCTTATCACATAATCATATATAATATTAGTTTTTTGAAAATTTTGTATGTTAAAAGTCTATACATTATAAGAGAAAAATTGTTTTGATGAGAAAAAGTGGTGCACTTTTTTCATTATCAAAATAATTTGTATGCCATAATGAAAAAAAATGCGCACTTTTTTTCATTATCAAAACAATTTTTCTTTTATAATTTACAGAATTTTGGCATACAGAATTTTAAAATACATAATTATGGATTTACAGAATTTTGAAAAACAGAATTTTAGATTTTCAGAATTTTGAAAAACCGAATTTTAAATTTACAGAATTTTAGATTTACAGAATTTTAAAATGCAGAATTTTGGAATACAGAATTTTGGAAACCGAATTTTGGCACATACAGAATTTCGACCCCAACCCATTCAAAATTTTATATATAAAAAATTTAATTTAACCCGATCCAAAGATTTTTAAATTTTTTTTCTCATAAATTGAGGTTTGTGTAATAAATCACTTGGTGTACATTGCGTTGGTGTCAAATCAATTTCAAGCTCCAATAACTAATAAATTTCTTTTATCAGATGAAAAGTTTTTTTTTTTAATTATTAAGACTTTAAAACCACAATGTGATCGCAAATAAGAGCAAGTTGGTGCGACTCAGTCGTCCATTTTATTTTCTTTTTTAAAAAAATTGTTTTGTATAGAAAATGTTTTAAAAAATGTCGGTATTTTATACTAACATATACCAAATTTTTCAAAAAAATATTTATTGGATTTTTAAAAATATGCATAGTTTAATTTTTTTTTTTTGAAAATTCAAAATTTCGTTAAATTATTTTTTGGATTTTTTTTTAAACTTAGAACTAAGCAGTTTATTTACATTATCTATAAGATATTTTAAAGAGAAAATAAAATTTAGTTGCACCTACGCGCAGAGTCATTGTCAATTGGACCTCTTCCGCATTCGTTCCACTATATGGGATGCCTAAGTATGGACTCCTTTGATTCTTTTTTCTCATTATTAATTACCAAAACCTATATTTTGAATTGAAGAAGCATTTTTGTTTAGAATGTTGAAAACCAAGTTTAATTATTCTATGAGTGTGCAATATTGTTTCTATAACAAATTTTACTTCCATAATGTTCTTTTCTAACCAATATAACTCTAATGGGGTTAGTTAGGTTTATAATCCATAGCTTAATTTAAGAAAACTATACCTATACCATCAGTATGTGGTAGAAAATTAGCATTTCACGATTTTCCATCATCATCATACACCTTCATTAGTGATTCCATCATTGTTGCAGTTTTCCATCGTTTAATCCCTAAGTAAATAAAGGCTTATGATGCGATGGATATTACATTGTATACGTATTTACAATATACATAGGTACATACAAACATGCGTCAATAGCTATTGCACAAACATTTCCTTATTTTCCCAAAGAAAGAAAAAGATATAGCTAATATGAAAAGAAGAAAAATCGTTTTATGTGAATATAATCTTAACCAACCATGCATTGCACCATTCATCGTATAGATAGCTGTATTCGAGCAATAACAATTTTCAAATAATCTCCTGCAAAATAATAAATCCCATCGTCTCTATCGAAGAAAAATCCTTATGATATAGCATTAATTATATACCAAATGCATCAAATAATCCTCGCCAGGGTTGCCATCAGTCACTAATAAATAGATATCCACACAAATTTAATTTTGCACTGTGGAGTCACGTATAAAGATTTATTGACGAAGAAATGCAGCTTTACAGTGATTACGGTGTCGTCAACCTTTAAGTATGCCCTTCAGCAGTACTGGAAAGCTTGCGGTGAAATACCTAGTCCCAGCATTCTGAAAACCAAAATGTTCAAGGTTTTTTAACATTGTTCAGGTTCTTGCCTGAAAATTTACCAATGTATACTTACTTACTTATGCGGCTCCCAAACCATTGAGGGTCTCTGCCTGAGATATTGCGGTCTTCCATCGGTTGTGGTCCCTACTCGCAAGCTCCCTTCAGTCGTCGGGACCAAGCGCTCTTGCGTCTGTAACCACCTGGTCCCTGCAGCGGAAGTTCGGTCTTCCTGGTTGTCTTGAACCTGGGGGCTGGGATTTGAAGATTTTCTTGGCTGCAGCGTTGTTGTCCATTCGCTCGATGTGGCCGAGCAAGTGTAGTCGATGTGTTTTGGCTCTTTGGACAACATCCAAATCTTGGTACAGCTCGTACAATTCACGATTGAATCTTTTCCTCCAATCGCCCTCTTCGCATATATAGGACCATATATATAGGACCAATGTATATTGAACATAAATGTCAAAGACATCAAATTATCTGCCCTTTCTGTCAAATGGTTTGACAGATATCCCATACATATAGAATTCTATAAAAGAAGAACCCGTTATAGAATTTACGTTCCCTATTTCGCTGCGTCTGATTTCTCGACACAGTCTATCTTAAAAGTATGGAGTTTCAAATTAAATGGTTATTTTACTCGCGATTGCTGTTGCTTTACTTACTTTTTCTAAAAGATCAAATAAAACAATTCTATATACTTAAAAATACAAAAACAAAAAAAAAATCTTCAATGGTAACCCTGCTCCTCGCTCTGTTGCACAAAACACACAAATACAACATCTTGTAATAATTTTCCTCAATATAGCTGCAAGACATAACTCTCACCCCTTTCTCTGCATCCATTATACTCCTGCCTATACTTATGAGTTTTTTTCAACTTGTACCTCAACTTATGTATATATACCTTTAACTCGCTGTACTTGTACTCTGTAATTTCCTCTTAACCAACAAATTGCTGCAAAGCATTTTAGCACTGCAATTTCGCGAAACGATCGCGCGTTTTTATCGCTTAATTTTTCTTTTTCGCATGTTGCATTTGTTGCTGCAGCACTGCACCAGCAGCAGCAGCAGTCAGGGAATTCTCTCCTGTTGTACAAGCTCGCTTAGCCATCGTCTGCTGCTTTGATGCGGTCTTCCCTCTTGTCTTGTGTCCCTCTTGGCAAAGAAACCGCTTTCGAGTGACCGATCTGCGGCCGCATTAACATTTCATAATGGCAAATTAAAACATAAATCGTGCGCGCCATGATGCTTTATAATGGCCATTATGTACTTAAGTCGTCGTTTTGTGGAGCAAGGTATAGCGCAGTGTAAGTAAAGTATAATAGGGCCAGTTGAGGAGGGACAGAATATATCCTATATATCTTTGTGCTGGGCACTGTGTTGCATTGTATGTATAGCTAAGTTTGTTGCGAGTATATATCGACTCTTTCTTTCTCTGCGTGGCATTGCGATGATTACCCAATGCAATGATTTAATAATCATATCCCGTGGTGGTGGAATGGGAAATGGGGCGGTATCCTTTGTGTATTGCTGAGACAGCCGTGCTTATTAAATAATTTACTTAAGTACGTTTATTAAGTGTTTCATTTTGTTATTATTATTGGTTGGGTATAGGGTTTCTTGCTGTATTTTTTTGTTTATCAAATTTTTCTTGTTTTAAGGCATGAAAAGGCCACAAAAGCGAATCAAATTTGTGTTAATCGAAATTATGTACCGACAAATGGGTGGAAGATCATATTACAGCCTGCAGCTGTCTAAAGGTGATATTATGTTTATATTCCAACCGACCGACTTTTTTGTTTTATAAATAACATAGGACCCTGGCCATCATGGGAAGATTGATAGGTACCTGGATCGAGAATAATATTCGCTAAAAGCTTAAAGATCAGTTGGTGCATACCACTTTTAAATGATGTTCTCAATATTGACAGTGTTATTATTTAAATGCATTTGGTTAGGTAGGTATTTTGGGTTCAGAGGCTGAGATATACTCGTGTGAATCTAACAAAAAAATAAATAAATTGGGTCGTGCGATAGATTGTATAGAAGCAGGACCTATAGTGACTTACAACTTTCAACCATTTCAGTCACCAGTGTGCGTGTTATTTGTAGGAAATGGAGGGGACCTACAATCTTCTACTGAATCTGAACGGCTAAGTTGAGAAGCATTTTTTCATGACAAGAGATACTTTTGGAGAATTTGTCAATTCTTCGTTAAAATAATTTCTGTTTTTTTATGTTTAATCATATTTGTTAAACACGTATGCCTTATGTGAAGCTCGTTACGTGTAATACCTCACGTGTCACACGTATATGGTACGATATTTATATCGAAATCTGGCCCTCGGGCGAACGTTTATATTTACACGTCTTAACGGTGAGTCCTGGCATTCACACATTTTTTTTGAGGTGGCATAGGCTGGGAGTCGAACCCAAAACTTCCTGCGTAATAATCAAACCTACTAACTATTGCATCACGGGCTACTTTTGCTTATCAATAGCATTTTCACAATCTCATCAGCTTTAAAAGTTAGCTTTTCCGTTTAACAAAAACTTTTCCACGGGGTTGTTCGAAAATATTTGAATATATCAAACGTTAATTTTCACATTAGAACTTGAACTTTAAAAATGTTATAATTTATTAATAATGCCCTTTTTTGATCATTTTTTCTATGCGAATTAATACAACTCCATATTTAGTCCCCACGTTTCATTCAAATTTCTCAACTTCTTCAGGGGTTACAATTTATTGGAACTTAGTAAACAACAATATAATTAGATTATGAATATTAAAAATGTTTTTAAAAAAGGGAAAATCAAAATTTTTGTAACTTCTTCAAAAAGTCTCTTCAACAAATTTTCAAATTTAATTTCTAACTTATGAAACTTACACGAGTCGTTTTCGAAAACTTAAAATCAACGTCAATTTGAACATCAAAGATAGCCATTTTTTGACACAAGTATTAGATTCTACAAAACTACAATTCTCTACCAGATTTAGTCCAAACGTGTTCGTGTACGCACAATTTGCTTAGTTTTGAGCAGAAGAGAGCGCTTATGAGAGAGAAAATTATTTCCCCTACTTTCTGCCAATTTTTACTCGAGACATTTTTTGGGGCACAAACTGGTAATTTCTGTGATCTGTCAGAATCAGAAGCTACTTTGAAAGTTAAAGAAGAACAACAAAAATACAAAATGGCTCTTGTTTTCTCTTTGTTTAGTTTATCTCGTTGGAAGTGAATTTTTTTCTTTTAAGTTCACATTAAAAAAAAAATAAATTATTTTAATAAAAAAAAACTAACTGTTTAATAAAAAAAAAATGACCTAATTAATAAAATATTTTATATAACATATTTGTTTACTTTTTTTTTTTTTTTTACATTTTGTTGACGTTTAAAAAGTGGCAAATATTTTGGTTTAAAACGTTCGTGCATTTTCGGACAGTTTTACTTCCCTTTAGGATAATTTCAACCCTACTTTTCAAAATTTGACAGATTGACATTTTCAGTCCGAAAAGTAGGTACCCGAAAAAACCTATTGCTATCGTCAAAAATACAACCGTCCGGCTTGCACATTTTTTTTTCAAAATCAACGTCAATCAATTTTCTTGTTCGTTTACGAACACACTCTCTGGCTTTTCAAGTTTCTCTGAGATCTCAGAAATATCTGAAATTTTAAGTTAATAGGCGTGTTTAGGAACATAGATCTCGGAGATCTTATCAATCTTTCTCAATTTTGCTGTCAAAACTCTGAGGAAAAAAAATCTTGCATTCGCTTTCTCACCTGAGAAAAATCTTTGAGATCTTAAATTTCAGAGCACGCCAAATAACTCAGAGAGATTCCTTACTTTTGCTGCGTCAAAAAGCTGAGACTGATATTTTTTTGGATTCGCTATCTCAATTATTTTTAGTTGCAGATCTCAGTTGATCAATTTATTTAAAAGAGATGGAGATTGCTTTATTTGGCTTTCTATAGCGAAGAAATCTTGTTCAGGTTTCTCTTTCTCCTCAGTGAACCTAACAGAAGTTTGCTCAGTGAGATCTCAGAAACTTAAACTGACTGAGTATTTTTTTTTTTCGTCAACTCTATGTTTTTACTGCAGAGTTGCGCTGCACGCAAATGATGTTATCAAATATGTGACTTTAAAGCAAACTACGGTATCGAAACTTAAATTTGATTTTGAATCAAAAATTTCACTTTTCGAACAGTTGACTTAGCCAGTTTACGTTTAAGAAAATCTAGCAAATTGCATTTTTGAAGAACATGATGTTTTCGAAAACGGCCATGTAATCTTTCGTGGACGAGAAGGAAGGAACCAGTTGAGAAAAATATTTAATGATGATAGAGTTGAATTCAAGACATAATAATTAAAGAATAAAAAAAACAGAAACAAATATTTTTGTATAAGTCCCGCATGCTTGTATGATGGGGCTAATCTGTAGCCCCTACCTTGCTGCCTTCTTCGATAGATACCTTCTTTGATCTCGTAAAATATTAAACATTTGAAGCACCCTTACGACACAAAAACTCAATTTTGGCCAATCCCAACATTCAGAATATTTAAGTATACAGAACTGTCAGTCATCAATCTCTTTAATAAAACCAAAATTCAGCCATTTTAATAAATCTCCTCTTTCAAGTTAAATCTTGAAGCTATATAAAGGTATTTACACGGCAAGTATGTACATATATATAGGGTGTTGAAGTAACTTGCTGCATTATTAAAACTCCATTAACTAGTCTGTCAATTCACAAGAATATCATGTATTTATCATATACAAAAATAAAGAACAAAAAAATACGAATTTATTCCTGGAATTCTTTTTTTTTTTTTGTTTAACAAGAAACAAAAACAACAACAACAATAACAATAACAAAAAAAAAATAATTCCACGAAACAAAGATATTAATGAAACCATAATAAATAAAGTGAAGACCCTAATTAAATGAATATAAATGAAATATTCTGATCCATTAATTTCGAACCCCTCTTGGCCGCATAAGAACCAACGCAAATATACACACACTCTTTATAATATAAAGCGCATCATCAGGCCCAAACAGAAAGACGCAGACGCATCAACCAAATACAGTGGTCTTTCGTTTCATAAGAAAAACGCCATAGCTAACATTTTAATTTACGATTGCGCGTCCAACTGTTACTAAAGATCTTTTGAATAATAATTTGCTGGTTTGCCCAAAAATGCATCCGAACTCGAAAAGAAGATATATACACACAGACAACAACAAAAAAAACCCTCCCCTCTAAAAACCTCTAAAAGAAAAAAAGAAAAAAGGAAACTAATGGATTCCTAACGTATCAATGCATCAGACCATCAGGGAAACTATAACATTCTACAAATTGAGTTCGAGTCCAAGTCCGAGTCTGATGGTCTGCCATTAAACAGCGGCGGTTGGCCATATCATCTTAACTATAAAGAACGATGCACATTTATTTATATTTTTGTGTTCCATTCCAAGTCCGAGGGCCGAGGCCTTTTTAGGTAATCAACAACGAACAAAATGAACCCCATTTCTATACTCTCAGTATAGGTATAGGAATCGGTAAATAAGGCTCAGCGAGGGCTCGGCCATCATTAAAATCCGCTTTACACTGATTAGTTGAGGGTCACTTTTTTTTTGGTGGCTTAGTATGTACCTACATATATCTTTTCTACGTCTTTCATTTTGAATCTTCCTTCTTCAAAATTCTGTATGTATAAAGGCAGGAACCTGAATTTAAAGCTGGAGGTAAGGTATAAGGTACCTTTGACTTGTACCTAAGCTATAACGACCAAACATCACTATCTGTATCTTATTCTTCTTCTCCGGGGCAGAAGATTTGGCTCCCAATTTAAAATTCCCTCGAAAACGATGATGATAATGATGACGAGACTATAAGCGGGTTTGAAGGCGGGCAACAGCAGCGGGCGATGGCGTTGAATTAAAAATGGGTTCTCGCCAAGCCTGGGTTTAAATTCAACAGCAAATCTACCTTCTTCTTCGACTTGCGATGATGATCGAAACAAAAAAGCAAGTTGCTCCTGGAATGGATCGGTAGAGGTAGCAGGTGACCATACATTACGTATAGAGCCAAAATTTAGGATTCACCAATTATAAAGGAATATGTACTTTTAAAATATGTCACCTGCACCGTCTACTCTCGTTAATATTAAATTTCAAAAATTCGAAACTATTGAGCATGTTCATTTAACTTCTAGAAAATAAAATAAAATAAAATAAATAAAAATAAAATAAAATAAAATAAAATAAAATAAAATAAAATAAAATAAAATAAAATAAAATAAAATAAAATAAAATAAAATAAAATAAAATAAAATAAAATAAAATAAAATAAAATAAAATAAAATAAAATAAAATAAAATAAAATAAAATAAAATAAAATAAAATAAAATAAAATAAAATAAAATAAAATAAAATAAAATAAAATAAAATAAAATAAAATAAAATAAAATAAAATAAAATAAAATAAAATAAAATAAAATAAAATAAAATAAAATAAAATAAAATAAAATAAAATAAAATAAAATAAAATAAAATAAAATAAAATAAAATAAAATAAAATAAAATAAAATAAAATAAAATAAAATAAAATAAAATAAAATAAAATAAAATAAAATAAAATAAAATAAAATAAAATAAAATAAAGTAAAATAAAATAGAATAGGTACAGAAATTAAAAAAAAATACAAACATAAGAAATTTTTAAGTTAAAGTCCTGTTCTATAAAAATACAGAACGGATGGTCACCGTAGGTTTATTTAAGTAAAGGCAGCATGATAGTAACCTCTCTAACACAAAAACCCAAGAAACATCTGAATGCAATAATTTAACGATTTTATTTTGGACTTTTCAAGCAGTTCTCATCGCAATTTGCTCAAAACCCCTAACAGAACAAAAAATAAGAAGAAAAATAAAAAAACTCCAAACTGAAGATATAAAATTTATGAGGAACAGATACTTTTTTGCCGCGGGATACCGGCCAATAACATCATTATAAAACCACAGCCATTCTTGTTTCGTTTTTTATTTTATTTCTTTGCTGTTAATTATACGTATAAGTATGTTTTTTGTTTATTTTTTTGTTCATGTATATTTTTTTTAATTTAAACTCCCTGTATATTCGTATATTAAATATACGAAATGGAATAAGTTGTGTCCATATTAAGCTCTTAATTTGTGACTTGAAATGCGCGCTGATGTCGCGGTAAAATTAATTATTGGCTTTTAGCCAATAAAGTCTCAGATCAGTCTTAGCGTCGTCGTCGTCTTTATTGTCGTTATTTTTTGTTTAAGATTTTTATGTTCAACTTTCAGATTACAGTCACACAAATATTTCACATCAGATTGTATTTTTTTTTGATTTTCAATTTATATATTTTTCGGCTTCTTTTTTTTATCGAAATTAGCATGCGATTATGGCTTTTAGACTTACTAAGAATTTATGACCGTTAAAACAATAAAATGATTTTTTTTTATTTTTTATTTCATAAACAGGAAATTTTGAGAATTTGAATTTTTTAAAATAAAATCAAAAACCCTAATAAAGTGATAATTCGTACAGACAAAAAAAGAACAACTATACTAATGAAGTTGATAACATTAAGCAGAAAATAGAATTGTTATGTTGTATTTTAATTAAATTGGGCGTGTATTCTTAACGAGGTAGCACATTTTTAAAATCACATTAAAAGATTTAAAATTTAAATATTATTTCCTCCATTTTTTTTTGTATATATGTATGTAGATATTATTATCTAACTTTGAGTTAAACTTTAATTTAACATTTAATTTTGTTATTTTTATGTGAGCAATTTTAATAAACACAAAAAATAGTATAAATTTATTTATTTATTTTAAATTTATTTTTAAATTATTTGTAGGAACTTAGATTTAAGTTGCAACTTTTTTAATAAAGTAATATTTTTTTGGAATAGAATTTTATTTGAAAATGTGAGTTCCTAATGATTTTAAATTCAAAAAAGCACTATATCTAGCCACTTCATCAACGATGTTCACAAATATCAAATATTTCTGTTAATTATTTTGAAAGTGAGTCATAAATAGCTCCAAAATCGGTCTAAATTCAGTCCAATTTTAAGAAAGAAAATAATTCTACTCCACCATGCCTCTTTTTTGAGATCTACTACTTTTTTTTAAATTAAAAAAATTCATAATTTCGTTAGTTAAATCACATGAAATTAAACAGTAGCTGTGGTATTCAATTTTCCAACCAACTCTGAATGTCTAAATCTAAAATTTTATTGTGGGAACGAATGAAATATATTGTGATTTATTTTGCTTTCGTTAATTTTTTTTAAATTTTTTTATGTGTAGGGTAAACTAAAAAAGTAGAAATTTCTGTAACACATTACGTTGTGATCTTACACGTTACGATACGTTGATGTAAATTGAATACGTTCAATATTGTGTACGTATCTTCGTAGCTCAAACTAAATCTAAAGATCGAGTTGAGTTTGGGTTGAAATTTGGTTGACAGTTCAAACTCGTCGCGTTATGTGATGTAAACCAAGCACTTGAATATTTAATTTAATGTTTACACATCTTAACCGTGAGTCCCGGCACTCACACTTTTTTTTAAATACATTTATTTTGTTTAACTAATTTTCTTTTAATAAAAATACAGTTTTTTTTGTTTTCAAAATCTACTCCGAAAAACTTTCGATTTACTCAACTTTTTTTTACTTCTGAGGTTCGAACGCTGGTCGTAAACGGTAATACGGAAATAATTACCAAAACATTCGTTTAAGTCGTTTGGAAAAATCTTTTTTTTTTTTTAATCAAAAATACGTAAGCAAATCTTTTTTTTCAAATTCAGTTAATTGAAATAGGTAAACAAAAAATGTTCCGAAAATATAGGTTATATTATTATAAACGGCATTGTTTGATTTTCGCTTAATTGGAAAACAGTTTAACTGATTTTGATCAAATTTTCAATGCAGAAGCTCCTATAGAAATTATTATATGTAGTAGAAATTTGAACTAAATTTTCAAAAAAAAAAAAAAAATCAGTAGAACTCGAAAACGAGATATCTAAGCGTTTTTCTGTTTTAGCTTCGAGCGGTCACATGAACTGTCAATGAAAGAGCTATGTTACTTTTTTAACTTTAAGTGCTCTGAGCTCTCAACTTGTATTTCGTTTTTAGCTCAGAGCTCGATCGAGGCTCGAACCGGAGTAGTAATTTTGTATATACAAAAAGGCTAACGTTTTATAAATAATTTTTTTTTTTCGGAAAGATGGGTATAGATGTAACTCCCATACAACCGGTAGTTACCAATTTTAATTTCCAATTATATTGATATTTTAACAATTTTTCAGTCTAAAGTCTATGCAACATCGGTGATATATTGTTCATATTATGTACTCAAATAATACTACCTTATAAACTAAACTACGGTTTTGGCAAGCGTCATAAAAATAAAGGCTCACATAACTAATTTATTTCTTTTGTCAGATAAATAGTTTTTAAAATAATATAAGATTTTAAAACACTGTGCTTTTAAAGTCTGAATATTTTAAAAACTATTCATCTGACAAAAGAAATAAATTAGTTATGGGATCGCACATAAATGCAAGTTCTTACAACCCAGTCGTGCATTTTAATTTTTTTTTTTTTATGCGTAAGTCTTAAACAAGACGTTTCAAACTATGTACACACATAATTTTTTTTTTTTCTTTAATAATGAAATGACCATAATAACTTTACTATGCAGTTCCACTCCACCGACAACGACATTTTTTTATTTTTTTCTCATAAACATAGACGTCTATTCTATTCATCATTAAAATTTAATTGATCAAAAGACTATACCTAACAGTCGACGAGATTATAAAACTCTCTAAGATTCAAATTAATTTTTTTTAACTCTTGCATTGATAAGCAGCATTAACTCAAGAAAATCCCATCAGCAGAAGAATGAGTAAACTAATTCCCACCTTTTGCCAATGTGTGTTGAGGTATTAAATAAACAACATCCTGTGACCCCGAATGGCCCTCATTAGCTGAACGTTAGCTTGTCCTAAATTAAACTTTTACACTTCCAAATATGGCTTTGGTTTCTCTCTATCCACATTTACAGAGAGAATACAACTTAAATCTAACTCCATAACGTCACATCCCCGAATATAGCTAGCAGTTAGCACCGACAAGTTCAGTTCACATGCTCCACAAGCGGATGAAAAACATCGCCCTGCTGCTGCACAGCACCGCACCGTTTGGATCAACGGCGACGACGACTCAAACGTGACATTATCAATGAATGTCAATGTATTCATCGATTGAATCACTATAGACGAGCTAGACCACAACTGGTATATAATTCACCTCACTTTTATAGGCAAGCACATAGCAATAGCACCCATATCATTGGATCGCATTGTTGTCGTCCGTCTGATGGGGGTCTTGCTGTCCTTTTCGATGCTCCTGTGTTCTGTATTCTGTTTCTGTCCCGGACCCAGCCAGAGCTGGCAGTGTCAAGTTGCAACAAATTAGAAATATTTTAAATGTTCCACTCTCTAAAGTGTCTCTTACACGATTCCAATTGATTTGCCTATCGCAGAGCAGTAATCTGAGCCATAGGCAACCATAATGAAGCAAGCTACGACGACGACCATCAGCGGGACCAGCCAGCCATCCACTTGTGCCTCTCTGTGCCTCCATATTATCATCATCATCATGATGGGGGTTTGTTCTGTCTGCTGTATGGGGGCTTTGCTTTAGAGAGCAGGCGAAAGCATTATTTTGGCCTCCACTCGTCGTCTTCGTCGTCGTCGTCATTGTTGTCGGCTAAAAAGCGGTGGCGGACGACTGCTGCGGCAGTGTGTGACAGTCAAATCAGCTCCGAAATCTTAATAGAGTTCCAATGTCCTATTCAATTTCATTGCACGACTCGGTCTTCAAAAAAAAAAAAAAAAAACAAGGCAGCCCGACCAAGCAACGGATTGAAGTAGTTTAAATGGTTTTGTTAGAAGTTGAAGAGTGTCTTAACAATTGCCTGACTCTGACCGTAGAATAAGAACGTTACATGCTACGTGGCTATACTTTTGTATAAAATGGTGTTAAAAGAATTAAAATTTTATGTGAAATAGTTCTTTTTTTTATTTAAAATAAAATTTAAGTTGGTTGCAATTTAATGTTATTTTAATGTTACTTCAATAAAAAGTTTTTAAAATAAAAATAGGAAAAAAAAAAGATAAGAATTAATCATGATTACCCCCAAAAATCTAGAGCAGGCGGGGTTTCTATGGAACTGGATGATGGTAAACTATGGTGATTTTGGTTACCTCCTTGATGCGATATCTTGGCACTGAGGACCACTGTGTTCTCACATACCTATTCCAGGTACATACATATAGTTTCAAGTATTAAGTCGTTAACGTTCTGGGCCTTTTGTTGTTATTTTTGGGTTTATCATAAGGCAAACCCGGGGGAATTGCACAAAAAAAACGACCACGGGGATTATAGCGACACTATTACAAAAACAAAATGAAGTTTTCATACAAACTATCGATAACAAGTATATAATTTATGCCGGTAACACAGTTTTTCTGTGTGCTTAAGTTAAGCCCGGAGAATTCTCTGGGTTTGTGTAGCACCGACGACGTCGTTTTTTTTGGTCCGATTCCCCTCGGGCTTGCAAAAAAAACACGCCTATCATCCGTAACTTTTTCATTCCCGCTAAGTTTTAAGTGGTAGTGCAGTTAACCCGGTGATGGAACCTCCCAACCTGGAGACAGTACCCTTGCGTCAAATTTGTACAGCAAACCGGGTAATCCGATGATATAGACACCCAAAATAAGGATATGAGGGGCTGCCATTTCCACATAAAGAGTTCAACTGCCACCATATTTTTATCAGCATCCTGGCTAGTACAAGCCAGAACTCACTCCCGTGAAGTTGGCCCCCTAATGTAAAAAAAAATATTTTTTATAGAGTTCTGGGTAGATTTAAAAGAGTTCTAGAGTTCTTGCCCAAAAATAGCAGTAGTTCTGTGTAATCTTGGCCAGAAATAGAAAAAAAGTGATATGAGGGGCCAACTTCACGCGGCCCTGCTTTTTTCATAAAAAAGAGTTTTGATAAGAAATTTCGATTATTGATGAAGAGTTCTGGAGTTCTCAATGGGTATTGGAAATAGTTCTGCAAAATTAGAATTTAAAGAAATTACGAATTCCGGGGGAGGGGGGCAACTTAACACTTAGTTTTTTTTTAATTTTTTGGGAAATCTGGTGAGTTCTGGCGAGTTCTGTTTAGAACTCTTTGGGGGCTACCCAGAACTAAGTGTGAAATTTTGTTATCAGAACTCTTTTTCGCGTGAATTTGTCCCCCCCCCCCCAATATCGTTTTTTTCTATTTATGGCCAAGATTACACGGAACTTCTGGTACTTTTGGAAAAGAACTCTAGAACTCTTTCAAATCTACCCAGAACTCTAAAAAAAAATCATATTTTAAAAATTGGGGAGCCAACTTCACGGGAGTATAGAACTCAGCTCTATAAGTACCTACAGAGTACCTAAGAATTTAAGTTTCCCAAACTGTAAAAAGTAGAAATTGGCAAAAGGGGGAACATTTTCGTGTCAAGTGGAGTAGCCATAAAATCCAAAATCCAGCCTTATACAAATTTTTGTGGTCTAAACCCCTTATTTGACAGTTCGCATGTGTTGCCCAAACTACGAAGAGATGTAAGGATCCCTCAATTCATCAAATTTAATAATGGTGAATCAGGAAAAAGCTTATTCTTGCAGTTTTTTATTTTTTGTTTTTTGTTTTTGGTTTCAAGCCATCCACTTTTTCTTTTTTGTCACACCGCATGTGTCTATGTATAACACAGACAATTTTTCCAAATAGATATTGCTGTAATTTCTCAAAGTATAACAACACAAAAAAAACGAATAACGATTGTGTCCTACTTAAATAAACAGCCATAACCACATAACAGACACAGAGAAGTTGGAGTAAGCAATTTCTTCCCAAAACGACACCTGTATATAATTTTCTATTACCACTTTTCACATCGAAGGCAAAAATAAAAAACATACTAAAAATATATTTTTTTTATAACAAACGACCATATCTAAGATAATTTGTCTTCCTGGAAAATTGCCTTCTTTGTATACGAATACCTCTTATGCAACCAAAATGCCTATCTTTACTTATAAGACCTTATATAGGTACCTTTCCCTTTTCTTATTTTTTTCTTTTTTTGAATATCCAACTTTGCGTGACTAACTGTATTTACTCAAAACATATTTCTCGTTGGCAGAATGATTACTTGCTAAAATATTAGACTGTCATTTGGCAAAATTTGCAAACATTTTTTTTTTTTTGCTCTTTTTTTGGCAAAACAATATTTTACCCAAAAATATATAAACGAACTCCAAAGAAAAAAGAAAGGATATTTGTCTCTTCAAGGTAAAAAGCATATAACATCCTGCGTGCATTTAATCGTTTGTTAGAGAGACAACACTCGAGACGGCTAAATCCATTTTCGGCTTTGAGGCTTTAGGATCTGGGACTTGGGAGGCTTTCTCTAACCGAAAACAAGTAGGAATAAATGTCAAACTATTTAATGGTTTTTTTTTTTTTTTTTTACTTGTGTGTCCTTTATTTGTTGTTCTACAAAACCATATGAGACATTATTATATACACGTGTCCTGCGGTGCGTACACTAATCGGCCTTTTTATATACGTTTGACTTTGTTTTGGCAACAAAAAGAGGCCAACTGCAACGGAGTGCATAAATGACAATGCAACGGAATGTACCTCATATAATAATAATGCAAGATGCCTGCAGAAGAAGCTGCAAAAGGACGAATACCCGCTGCCAAGGCAGCATTGATGATGACTGCGGTCGGTTATAGTATGTGTGGTTTGGTGCAAACAAGGATATCCTATTTAAAAATGTTCAATAGAGACTGCGAGGATTTTATTTGTTTGTTTGTTTGCGGCCATAACAATTGATTTTCAAATCTGATTGTGGTGACAAAAGTCATAAGGAAAATTAAGGTGAGCCAACTCCATTAATCCATACTGGAGGAATTTTTTTTTTTTTTTTTTCTGTTGACTGAGTTGGTTGTTTCCTGGCTCCTGCTGATGATTATGGGCCTTTTTTTTGATGTCCTTGTGGATAATTTTGTATGTAATTTGCTTCATTACATAACTCAAGCAACATCTGCTCATCCACAGATTTTTATTATAAAGGAAGCAATTTGGATTTATTATTAGAATTTTTTTTTTTTGATGATTGTGTGCGCTGATTCAGAAGTTATTTCTTTTTATTTCTATTTGATTAGGGTTGGATCAGGAAAAATCTATCTTTGTGTTGTGTTGTACTTACATGTTATATAGATAGCATTGATGGCTCGTTCTGATAGTTATCTATATTTGATGTGTCATCATATGTATATGCACAGATGCTATGAGCATAAATGAAAAAAAAAAGAAATATATAATAAAAACTTAAGGATATTATATTGGGAGTGTGTGACAAAACAGGACAACATCAGCTGCTGTTTGGTCAAGTGTAAAAGTAAGGTAGGAAAAAAACTTCTTTCTTTTATTGTTTCGAATATATATACATATGTACATACAGGGTGATTCCCAATTCCCATAACTAAATCTACTCAACTAATTTTTTTTAGCGAAATAGGATCCTTAAAGCAACTTAAACAACGGATTGAAGTCAAATTAAGGCAAACTTATTTTTGTAATTTTCAATTTTCTCAAAAACTAGAAAACATTGTAGCATCCGGTTTTCTGTTCTTGACTAACAATTTATAAAAGCATTGAATTTTGAAAACAAAATTAATACTTATTTACGTAAAATTTAAAAAAGAAATATGTAGTTTGAAGTTTTTTCACTTTTTTTTTTAAATTTTGTGTTTGAAATTAATTAAAAAAAAAAAAAAAAATATTGACTAAAACAGATTTATTTTAAAAGAAAACATTTTTGGCTTTAAAAAAAGGTAAGCGTAGCGGCTCTGTGAAATTAGGCCCCAGGAAATGAGACCCCAAAAACAAAATGAAATAAGACCCCAAATCATTGAATGCAAACGCAACAACAATGAAATTTTTTCAATTTTGGGGTGTTATTTCATTTTTTTTGGGCCTTTTTTCATTTTTTTATTGGGGCCTTATTTCATAATAAAATAAGACCCCAATGAAATATGACCCCAAAATTAATTTTGGGGTCTTATTTCCTGGGGCCTTATTTCGCAGAGCTTAGCGTAGCAAGTGGGACCGTAGTTTTAATATTTTTTTTTTCTGTTTTTAGTCAATTTTGTATTAAAAAATTGCTTCTTCCGGAGAGGGAATAGACCCCCACCTCCCATACGATTTTTACTTGTCGCGATCCATCCTACACGACACGATCTAGTTTTTTGTTACACATATGCGAATCACCCCATAGAAATTTACTACGAAAAAAATATTCACTGTGGCCGAAAACGGAAGTAAAAATCAATCATAAATTACATAAACAATTTCATTAAATTCCGGAAGATATACAAAATTGAAAATTTCTTCGATCGAATTTAATATTTTTACCGGCCATTCATTACCGAAAAAAAATCTTATTTTTCTTAAAAAAACAAACATGCACACAACTGTATTAAAAAATAAAATATTTTTTTTTTCATTTAGGATATCTTTTTGTAAAACAAAGCTCAGAAAAATGGTTGTGAATGGTACCTCCCTCCATATAGAACCATTTTTTTAAATTATATTTATAACCAAAATTAACGGTTAGTCCTACAGTACAAATTAAAAAAAAAACGATTAGGAAAATCTCAATTTTCTCAGAAACCACTACTACGATTTTGATTAAAAATTTTATGTTAGCCAATTTCAGAAGATACGATCTAACATATTTTTGGAACAAATTTTGTATCAATTCATTATTAACAATACCATTTTTTTTAACCAATTTTAATGATTTTTTTACAAAAGAGCTTCTAATAAGTTTAAATAATAATGCAATTAAATTTTTTTCAAAAACATTAAACAAAAATTAATATTTATTTTTTGAAAATTCTATAGGTTAGGTATTCCAAAAATTATAATTTTTTTTAATTCATTTTTGAATATTAATAAATATTTAAAAAATGGCGTTTTCAAAAAACCGCTCCCACTATTTTTAATTTTTTTTTCCTCATAAACTAAAATTTATTTTAAAAATCAGATGGTTGGTGTCGAAATAATTTCAAAAGTTGTTTAAATAATTTATTACTAATTATATTGATTTTGTAACATTTTTTTTAAGTCCATGCATAAAGTCCAGCATGGTGCTATATTTTTCATATTTATGTACTCCTATAATACTACCTTAAGCTAAACTACGTTTTTGGCAGTTTGAATAAAATATACATATTAATTTCTTTTATCAGATAAATTTTTAAATATTAAGACTTTAAAACTACACTGTAGTCGCACCTAAAAGCAAGTTCGTGCGACCCAGTTGTGCATTTTATTTTTATGGAAAATCTCAATTCCAATGACGTTCGTAAGGAAGAATTTTGAACACACAGAATTTTAAAACACAGATTTTTGTTCATACAAAATATAAAAAAAATCTGAATTTTGACGAAAAATAATTTTGAAAACCAGAATTTCGACCCGATCCTGAAAAAAAAAAAACTTCACAAATGGTTTTGCGTGGTTTTGATGCGTCATCTCTCCTGGCGATATTTTCTCGCCATAATTACCTTACTTTAGGCATTGTAAGAAGTTTTAATCAAAATCCAGTCATTAATGAGATAAACCGAAATCATCTAAAAGGTATGTCTATATTTTCTCTGAAAAATACATCAAAATCATATTTGTATCAAATTTGAAAGTTAGTTTTATTGCAATTATTTTGAATACATTTTATTTAATTCAGAAACACGATTTTGGGCTTATTTTTCTTTTAATTTGGCTTTATATAAATGAGCGACATTATAAAAATGTTTCTAACGGTACCTTAATTATTTAACTTGTTCTATAACCTATTTTTAAATACAAGAGACTTTTAATATTATTAAATCCTCAGGGAAACATTTTCAGAAATATAATTAAAAATCCCACCACCAAAATCATAGATGCGACAGCTGATAATATTCCCAGCACCAGGCACCACCCAACAGCATAATCATAATCACATCGTGAACCAGCAACCAAGCATCAAGCAAGCACACACCAACATCCAGCCATACTCTTTTCCCTGAAAAGTTAATGAATTTTTAATGAACTCATAAGCGTTCGTTAAACAACAATGACACTCGTTAAGTTTATCTAAACAAACATTGGATCGGAAGCCATGCATGGCCATGATGGAGCGAGCATGCGGAGCGAGGAGCGGCAAGCGCAGCAGCGGCACGAAGCAAGTTCCATTCCAAGCACTTGGCTTGGCTGGGTTGAGCTGAGCTGATGACGGCAATAATGTTACCATGTGTACACAATGTGATTACAACTTTAGCGAACCATTGTTCCGCGAGGTAGCTAGAGCTAGTCTAATATAGAATCTAGGTACACCATAGTCCGCAATGTCGAGGTAGGTTTAAACCTAATGGCATCGCAGTTGAATGTTTTTTTATTTCGTTAGTGTGGAAAAACATGCCTCATCATTTGATTGTATCAATTGCGGACAAACAAATAAATTATCATTTACCTGTCCAATTGTGCATCATACAACATATCTGGTTGCCACAGTTGCCAGTTGCCTCTGCTGCTTCAACAAAACGTTCATATAGCATCTCGATAAGGTCTGCGCCAGTGTCAAGCATTAGAATATCACAGACCTAACAGAGCTCCGCAGAGCGATCATAAATATAAAATCCACCAAAAGACGAATACGTTTGCAATTCGCGATGATAGCTATATGCGGTTGTGTGGTAAGAGTGCAGCGTCTAACCATGCGGCAGATTTATTGCGACCAAGAAGTGGAATTGTAGCAAAGCTATACATCTTGCTGGATATGTATGTAGTTGGATATCTTTTGGATGCACACAGAGTGTGATCATGGACAATTGCATGCCCAGTAGTAGTTGCACTCAGGCGCACTCCACTTTCGCAGTTGAGAGAGCATCATTACATGGGCGAAGATAAACTGTAGGAATAAGAACTGGGTGCACTTTTAAGCAGCGTTGGGGTTCCGCGGGGCCTTATACGCTCCGTTGGGTTTTGCGAAAATTTGTTTGTTCTAATTTCAACGCTTGTTTATGTTGAAGTAGTTAGCAAATTATCACCTATGTACCTAGGTTGCCTATACTTTCCACAAGAAGTGGGTAACTTTCAATCGGATAATAATTATACAGTTGCAAGTGGGTAATCGGTTGGTCTATATCTGAGATGGCAAAGAATAGATTTTTTTTCACTGATTGTTAGTTTAGATGGGGGAAAGTTTTTATATATTTTCTATTTATTTAAGTTAAAGGAAAATTTTCTAAATACATACCTAATATTGGACTTTTGTGAACACTTTATTTTTTTTTTAAACTCTTTGATTATTTTTTTTGTTGGCTTTTGGAAATGAATAAATATGGATCTACCCAAAGCCCTATATTTAGCAAGAACCTTGAAATTAAAATGATAAAGATCAGAGCGATCCGTAATTGTTATTGTAATTTCATGATTTTAAATAATCTACATGTATCAAATCTGATAAAAAATATAATAAAATAAAACTAGGTTGCATTAACTTGCTCAAATTAGTTATGGGAGCCTATTTTATGCCACCTGCCAAAAACATATTGTAGTTAAATTTAAGTGAGTATTCTGTGAGTAAATAAATATGAACAATATAGCTTCGTATCGGACATGTGGTATGGACCTTAGACTTTAGACTGAAATTTTTTAAAAATCAAAATCAATAGAAATAAAAATAAATTTACTGAACAACTCCTGAAATTGTTTCGACACCGACAAGATGTATATACATATGTATACACACACCATATCTGATATATTAAACAAATGTTAATTTATTAAAAAAAAAAATTAAAAATCCTTAGAGCGATTTAAAAAAAAAAAAATAATATTTTATATAAAATTTTGAAAATATTAAAAAAAAATTGCTAGGCCATTTTTAAGTAGGAGTTAAAAATTGAATTTTGAGAAAAAATCATTTACCTATTTTCTAAATATAGACTTTTCAAAAACTGTTTTTTTTTTTTTAAATCGCAAAGTTTGTTTTTTGAAAATTTTGTTATTCAATATTATTTAAACTTATTAGAAATGTTTGTGCAAAAAATTACATTAAAATCAGTTCAACAGATAAAGAGATGCCTACTCGAAAGTTAAAAAATTTAAAGATACCGTTAAAAATAGTTTAATACAAAATTTGTTTAATAATATGGTATAGACAGTTCTGATGTTAGCTCATATAAAATTTTTTATCAAAATCGTTGGAGTCGTTTTCGAGAAGAATTTCCTAAGAGGATTTTAACTACATACTTCATGTATGATAGATACCGTTTTTTTTTTTATAATAAGAATGGTGCACAATTTGTAAACAATAATTTTTGGTACTAAAAAATGTCCCGAAAGCCTAAAAATACACGAAAATCAACCCACCGCGGTTAGGCTGCAACTGAACAGACAGACAGACAGACAGACAGACAGACAGACAGATAGACAGAGATAGATAGGATCCCAAGTTTCACTTTTTGACATCGTAATATCAAGTTTGTTTAAAGACACGGTTGAAAGAATCTTGATATTTTTGGGGCTTTTATTTTAATATTCTAGCTTTTACTATTATTATTCACACAAATTGAAGCTTACACTAGAAAAAAAATTTAAAACTGAAAGAATTTAGCGTTGACTATTTTAAAATAGCTATTACTAGAAGACATTTTTAATTTGCTAGCTTAAGCTTATTTGTATTCACCAAAAACCCAGCATTTACTTAAAAACCCAAGTTTTAACTTTAGCTTTTTTTTTATTCACAAGACCTAAAATTTCTATATCGATTTTTTTTTACGAATCCATATATATGTATTTATATGTACATACATATATCGCAAGTAAAAATTGATTTATTTGTTTTTAGAAAGATCTCCTATTTTCTTCAAAATCATTTAAAACCTTAGTTTGAGAGGTATCATATTGTTATCGTTTCGGCTCTTAAAATGAAATTTAAAAAGGCTGGGGGTAAGTCCAAGAATGGCTAGTTCAAGGAAAATCATTCTAGACGTTAAGACTGCATCTTACACCTCGCAGAGAAAGACAGATTTTCCATACCCATATTTTTTGAAAAAAAAAAAAATCTCCACTTAGATTATTTTTAGAAGTCAGAAATACGTTATTTTATTAAATTTCATTTATTCATTAATATTTTAGTATCGTTCCAGCAAATGTACCTTAGTTAGTTATTTTTCTGCTTACAAAATTAAAAGTCTAAGCAGTGTTCTGGACTTATTATTAAAACTTCATTTTATACATCAATTTTTTTTTTTATTTTGCTTAAAATTTTTTATTATTTTGAAATTCTCCGTGAATAATTCACTGAATCATTGTACCTTTTAAACTTTTATCTCTAAATTATGTAATAATTCTTATGTACACACTTTAATTTTTTTTTCATCTAGCAGGTAAAATTATTGTGGTAAATCGTGTTGTGCATAGGCAATCAATTTTTAAATCTTTTACAATTGTGATTAATAAATCGAACTAAATTAAAATCATTTGTGCTCGAGTTATTTCGCCCTAGATTCCAAATGTTCCAACAAGCAGCAAGATTCTTACTATAATTTAAAATTTGTATATATATGATGATACACCCCAAATAAATTTAAGACACACATTTTAATTTACAGTCAAACAGTCAAATGAATTGAAATGTTTTCAAAATAAATAATTCACATGGAAATAAATTATGTCGAAAGCGCATGGCCCTCTTATGGAAATCTCTGAAAATGTCGTTAGTATCCTCATGAATTCATAATGGATTCTTTCTTAAAATAATGTTTTCATATATCTCATATACAACCATATACAAATCCACCCTTATATACAAGTAGAAGTTGTTAAGTACCTTGTTTATCTTAACGTAATCCATTTCAAAAATTTGATACACTCAAAATGAAACCACACCTCTCTGGGGATAAAAATTGCATTTCTCTTAAATCCCTAATTCAATTTGGTAATGTCAATTCTCGTTTTGAAAGAAAAAAAAAAAAGCAATAAACGGAAACATGGTAGTTACTGATACTCCGAATATCATTACTTACTGTCCAAGTCCACCCCAAACTTTTGTTTCCAGATTTTTGTTTCGGGAGTTTACTTTAAGTCATGAGGGTTGTTTTTTTTTCTAAATAAAATACAGCTTCTTGCGCAACCCTCATGTTGTGTTACTTTACACTTTGATTATGTTATTGTTTGCTGAAGCTGTCTTTGTTGAATGGCGGAAAGGATGCATCGCTGAGGGATTTGTTCATCACATATCAATTCCCAGCGACATACACGGCGAACGTCGACAATGATAAACACCCTTTTCCTCTCCATTTATTCAGATTTAACTGATCTGATTTATACAAAACGCTCAATCCGCATGGGAAAAGGATTTTTTTTTTTGTTTTGATTATTATTTCTTTTCGTGGCTGATTCTGTGGTGATTACGTTATTAGTTGGCTTTTGTTTGCTATCTCCGGTCTTATGCGCAATGCTGGATGTTAAGGACATCAAATTCAAAGGGGTTCATTTTATGGACTTTTTGTTTGCTTGGCACAACAGATAGATGCATTTAACTCTCTTATACAATTTTGAATCATATAAATATTTCGACAATAACTTTTTGTTTTCATTTTATACATATGAATTATTATTATTTCCCGTTATACGGTTCTGGTTATATATGTATGTTTGTGTCACTAAACCATTCGCCATTATAGCATGTCACGTATTTGTTCAGGGATCATCAACGCAACTGTAATTTCATATACAGCCGTGAATGTGAAGATAACGAATTCATTATATGACTCAAAAAGGATAACTATGTATATGTACTCATCTGATGGTGTTCACCCTTTTTGTTTAGCGGAACGAATTTATCCAAAATAAAAATTGAAAGAAAATAATTTTATTCGTTTGGTTGGAAATAATGGAATGGAAACGATGCCATTAAATGTCTTTTATCTGGACATGACAGTTAAATGTGAAAGGCTGTTTTTTGTTTTTATAAATGAAGTATTTAATGTGTCCTGACGATGGCGGACCAATTGGGTCGTCAAGAATGCTTTTAAGAATTAATATATTTATTTATTTATATTTTTTTTTTTTTGATAAACTTAGATTACCCTCTTTTTTAAGTTAAGTGATGCATACCTATCCACAATGTGGTTGAAAATGAACTGTAATTGAAAATTGCTGCTGCATACATTTTTATAATAGTTTATGCTTGATTTTATACAAGTTAAAAATGTGACTGGTATAAGGACTAGAAACTTAACTTGAACATCATACGTGTTCAAAATTAATATACGAGGCATAACTATAGTCAAAAAAAAATTAGATATATTATTTTATTTACTTTTATAATTACTTATTTGTATTTTTTTTTTTTTAATTTCTTACGAAGCTTAAATTTTTTAGCCGTGCAGAGCTGGGATGGGCCAGCTAGTATTACAAAAAAATCACATTTTTGTTATTTGGGTTTTTTTTTACTGTTTAACTACTGTGCGTCGCCGTCGGCGAATCATACGAAAACGAATAATAACATATAAAATATAATCAAGTTCGGATGTCAGCTCTTTTGTTTGAATTCCCTAAAATCTGCGAATGATTGATATTGTCATATTCTTATAAATTCTTTTAGAAGATATAATTAAATTAAATTTTGCATCTTCCTATAAACAAAGCATACCACAGTTTTCTTTCATAAACAGTAATAAAATTAGGATTACCAGAGTTTAACAATAACACTCTGAATGGTGTGTGTGTTTTTTAGCTTAAGAATTTTTGAAATAATTTTTAGGTTGATTTTAGTACCATTTTTAAGTTGAGGAAAAATGTGTGTTCTGCATGATTTATAAACCCTATGGAAAAATCAGATACGTGAAAATTTTTATAATTCGGAATTTAGACTACACGCGGTAGAAATTTCATTTGACAATATTCTTTTCATCTTAAAATAACGGGTCATTCATTTCGTCGTTTCAAGTTGGTAACGCTGGCATTTAACACCTGTCAAACTCAGCTGAATTTTGGCATTTACGATAATGGATCGCTTAACAATCGAACAACGTGTTAAAATTATAAAAACTTAATACAAAAGTGGTGACTCAAACGTAGCCAGCGCATTATGCGATGATTATGGTCGTCATAATCGACCGACTACGCAAGTAATCGGTAAAATTGAAGAAATTTGACGAGAGTGGAAGCGTTGCTGATGTCGTAAGGCCTGTGCAACATCGTAATGCACGCTCAGTCGAAAATATTGCTGCTGCAAGTGCAAGTGTTGCTGATAATCCGAATTTATCGGTTTTCCGGCGTTCGCAGCAATTAACTGTGTTTTTTTTTGTTTTTGGCCAGCAATTAAAGATCATGCCACACAATACGACAAATTATGGTTTTACTGCGTGAGAAGTTTTCTGGTCGCTTAATTTCACGTTTTGGCGACGGCAATTGGCCACCAACATCATGCGATTTGGCACCGTTAGATTTTTTTCTGTGGGGCTACGCAAAAAATTGTGTTTACGCGAATAATCCCCGAACTCTAGACGCATTAAATACTAACATTTCTTACGAAAAAGTGTTTTAAAATTACCTCAAAAGAAACGCTTGCTGCGAATCTTCCCGAGGCGGCCATTTGAATGATATTGTTTTTCACACTTAATAATGAAAAAAATAAAATTTTCATCAAAAATGTATCGCTATGTGTGTTTTATTTAGCTTTACTTTCGAAACCGAAAAATGAATGACCCTTACATTTAAATCGAATAGACTTTAAAATCGTTATTAAATTTTCGGTTGATTTTTAATGAAAAAAAATCAAATAATTGAGGAACAATATCTTCTAGCTCTAAGTTTGTTTAAAAAAAAAAGCGAGAATACTAAATGAACTTTTTTAAACTTAAAAGACACTAAAAGTCATCATAAATCTTACGAAGTGAGTATTTAAAAGTTTATTTGTTAAATAAAATCCCTTTATCTTTAAAATCTACATACAAAGTACTGATGTATAGATTTTATCAAAATAAAAATGTATAATTTGCATGATTTTCAAATCATTGTTTTATCGGTAAAATCAAACAAAAATTAAATTTTCAAATCCTTCATTATATTATAGCTCTCTCATATCATTTCTATGTATCCGAATAAATTTTAAATGAAAACAAAAATAAAGATAAACTTCAGATAAAATCATCATAAGTTAAAAAAAAAAATAAACAACAAAAAACTAAAACAAAAACAAAAGAAATTAAGTGGCAAAAGTTATTTAGTTGTTTTACTCTGAATTTATCTTTTTGGTCGATCTTTCAATCCAATTTAACGTAAAATGAAACCAAACCAAAAAAAAAAGTGTCCAATCAATGACTTTTTTCTTCCACTCATAAATAATCTGAAAGAATAAAAAAACAAAAAACAAAAAAATAAACAAGAATCTTGATCAGTTTTACATAAAAATCTTCCCTACCAACATTATACATAGGTATAAGTGCCTATATGTAGGTTTATCCATATCTACATATATGCAAGAAATGAATTTATGATTGTTGATTATATATTTATATACAAAAAAAAAAAAAAAACTAAAAGAAGAGATAAAAATTCTGGTTTTCTGATGGAGAAAAAAAAATGAAGAAGTCACAAATCAACTTCATTCGAATGCTGTTTAAGAAATAAAAGTAGATATTTACTACTATTTTGGATCAATAAAATTTTTACATTGCAAACAAAAATGATTTAAAAATATAAACATTTCATTTTTATGTTTGTCAAATGATTTATACAAAAAAAATTAGATTGTGAAAAATATTTTAGAGAAGATTTTTCGTTTATAGCTTAGATTTAAAGCTTAATAATTTATTTGCAAAATAATTGACAAGTATCCAAAGGCTTGTTCAAAACTACGACTTATTATTGTTAATTGAACATTTTTGAAAGAAATAACAACAACTTAAGTGTGGCAACATCAAGTTAGTTAAGTTTGGAGTTATAGATGTTTAACACAAGTATATGTATGTGGTTTGATAAGATTCCTTTTAGTGGTGCTTAATCCGGTTTTTGCTCATTTATTAAAAAAAATGTCGTATCCCGTACTTGATTTAATAGTCAATTAGTTAATTATTTTTAATATTAGTGATCTGATGTTTTTTGACAGGCTAACAGAAGTTTATTTTCGATTTGAGTAGATACATATATTTCCAGAATTTTTGTTGATTTTTTTTCCAACTTTTAAAGCAATTGTTCTTTTATTTCGCATCAAACCAAATTCCAGGCTGAAATTTTTTGTGAATACAGTCGTTAATAATTTCAATTAGAAGATTGCATTAATTGGATTTGATAAATTTAGCGTTATGAGTTTATAAATAATAAAAAAAAAACGTTAAGCCAGAAGCTCTTTTTGGCCTGTGATTTGAAAAATTGAATTAATTCGCAAGCTCTTGGGGATTTTGGGAATTGAATCATATTAAATTAATAAGCCCTTTTTAGCTCGTCATTATTTAATTAATGAATGCTTAATTCACATGATGATGATGATGAAAGTGTGGTTTGTTAAATTTACTTACTTACTTTACTTACTTTAGATGGCGCTCACAGTCCAGGATGGACTACGGCCTCAACCAACACGCCTCTCCAGCCAGCTCGGTCCCTAGCTAGCTGCCTCCAGTTACGCACTCCAAGTTGGTTGAGATCGTTCTCCACTTGTGTGCGCCACCTAAGGTGGGGTCTTCCTCTGCTGCGCAGACCGTCAGAGGTAGATTCGAAGACTCGTCGGGCTGGTGCGTTGGTGTCCATACGCTCCACGTGTCCCAGCCATCTCAGCCGCTGTTTTTTCAGCTCTTTGACCAGGTCGACGTCGCTGTAAAGCCCGTAAAGCTCGTTGTTGAATCTTCTCCTCCATACTCCATCGATACAGACTGGACCGAAAATCACTCGAAGAATCTTCCTCTCAAAGCACCCAAGCAGATTCTCATACGTTTTTGACAGGGTCCATGCTTCTGCCCCATATAGCAGTACCGGGACCGGGTTTGTTTAATTTACATATTTATATATATTTTTTTAAATTCAAATGAAGGTTTTGTTTTTAATGTTTGCCTTCAAATTCAAAAATATTAAAATATAACCTTTTCAGAAACCTAATGTTGATTTTCAGTAGTAAGATAAAATTTATTATCATATCTCTTTACTGGTGCAATGACTTTAAAATATTGTTGACTTTTTAATTTTCTTTGAAACAATAAAATATATCTATCTATCTGTCTTATGTATATATTTTTTAGGAGCTGTACTCGTTTACTTTGAAATTCATTCATTTTTTTTTAATAAAACCCAACTTTGTTTTTATTTATATTCATTTTATTTATTTCACTTGAACATAAAAATTCTCTTAACTGAGGTAGGGATGATTTGCTTTATGACAAGAACATGCAAAAAGCCCTCCTGAATCTTCAACTAAATTAAGTACTGTATAATAATAATATATAATATTAAAATCACGAGCCAAGAAAAGGCTTATTAATTAAATCTAAATCAATTCAAAAAAAAATCAAAGAGCTTTGAATTAAATATTTTCCAATTCACAACCTCATATTACTGAATTTTGAATTGAACCACGGCTTTAGCTAAAAACGAGCTTTTTTACCACCCTACTTGAATCAAAGAGATTTTAATATTTTTTTTTAATAATTTTATTGCAATTATTTAAATGCAATTTTTTGGTAATTAATGCATTCTTTTCATTCTTCTGCATTTATTAGCATATTTTGCATTATCTTGCATTCTATTGTTATCTTTTAAATCACATTAAATTTTTTTCATTTAGTTGATATTTTATAATTTGAGTTGCGTAAGAAGAAATAGCAATGCAAAGAATATTATATGGATTCCTAAAAGATTGCATTCAATTGATTTTTGTAAAATGAATGAGAAAAAAAATCATTGCAATCTTCTTGATTCAAACAGGGTTGTAAAAAAGCTTAAGCTCGTTTTTAGCTTAAGCCGTGGTTTAATTCAAACGTCAGTAATTCAAGTAGTGAATGGTAATTGCATAATTTGAAGTCTGAATTCTCAAAGTGAAGCCAATGAATGCAATTTTTTTACTGAATTTAATTAATGGTTTTTAAAGACGGCATTCACAAAAAAAATTAATTTTTTTTACAAGCCTGACAATTTATTAATACTAACAAGTACATGCATATTGGTTCTGCTTCTTTACTGTTTGGCAAAAATTTGGGAAAAAGTTTGGGTTCGAGCTTTTTTATATTGTTGTTGTGATTTTTTTTACCAAAAATGAAAAGTAAAGGAAACGCATTCGGGATTTTTCTTTTTGTGGAAACTTCACATATGATAACAGAAATTATCAGTAGTTTGACAAGCAAGAAAAGGCAGTAGGTATAATGTTCGGGTATATTTTCTGTTGGAGGGGAAATGAAATTAATTTAAAAAAAAAAGTCAAAAGCTCTGGCAAAGTAAAGAAACACATTTTGGGTAGATTTGGAATACAACAGGATCCCACGGGCGAGTAAAGCGAACAGAACTATTATATTCTTCTAAATTTACTTTACACCAGTGGCGGATTTAGGTTTACTGACACCCTTTGCCCGGTTGAGTACGCCGCCCGCACTTGTTTTTTTTTTTATCTAAATTCTATTAATTACCTTTATTTTTAATCGTGCTTGTAGAGCCTTTTTTCGGTGCTACCAGACGTGTAAAATGTTCGATGTCACACAGGTTTTAATTGAGTACGTTCGGTAACAAAACTCTGGCACTTGGACGAACATTGATTAATACACATCTTAACCGTGAGCCCCAGTACTTTTTTTTTTAACAACGCCATCTGTTGGGTATAGGAGCAACACCTCAAAACAAAACCTAAACACTTTTTGTGTTCAATATTTGTTTTTTTTATTTTCAGATTTTAATCATTATTTTTTTTTTGAGGGTTTAAGTTGTAGGATAGACTTCCAGGATACATATATATTTAAAATTTAGCTATTTAGGGTGAAATTGGGAAAAACAAAAAAGTAGCATTCAACTTTAAGTTTTCTATCTTTAAAATCTCAAATAACGTGAATGGGATTTCTCAGCAAAACTTTCTTAATTCTGTTGTCAAATTACTGCCGAAAAACAATGAGTTTAAAATTTTTCTATTTATAGGGTAAAATAGGGCAAGAAAATGCAGATCAACTCCATTTTAGCTGATTTTAACAACACACACACACATAAATGATTAAGAGTTGGTTAAGTCATTAGGCCTCGGTTCTTCATGAACTGTCACGTTACCTATACCTAGTTTATAATAATTTATCTATTTATTTTTGACCCTTAATTATAGCTAATTTTCGATAACAAAAGTTAAATTTTTCCCGGCTTAATCGAAAGGAAAGATTTAAAAATATTCTTTATCCGTAAATAACTTCGGAATTTAATAAATATGGTAAACCAACAAGATAACGAAATATTATGTAAAAGTAATTACGTTTATAAATTTTAATTAATTGATGAGATTATTAAAAATATAAAAATGTTAAACTAAAGATTTTAAATATTTCAAATTAAAAAGTGAAAAAATTAAATTTTATAGTTATTCCCGCAGACAAAGTCTTAAAAAAGATTGTTAACTATAATGGAATTAAAACAACCCTATAAAAAGCAGACTTAAACATAATATAAAGTTAAAGCTTAATGTCACTACAACGATGTCTTGCAGCAAAACACTAATTTCTAGTAAGATATTTAAAAAAAAAAAATCCAGCACGAGTTGATCCATGTATCCGTAACGAATTCAATATAAAAATCAAATAAGATGACTCCACACCTTTAAAATTAAGTCTATATAGATCCCCTGGCAACATAATATGCTCTATGTTTATTAAAATGCTTTCTACTAGAATGTACATTTTGTTTAAATATGTAAATCAAACTTAACCTCTTCTCTATTCTAATAGCTTGTAAAAACAAAATATTTCTTTTACAAAAAAAAAAAAAAAAAACACACAAACAATGCATTCCACTTGTTTAAACAACATCATATACTGAATTGGGTATTTAAGTGGATAAATTATCGCCTAATAAAAATACCCTCTAATACACTTATTCCCTACATGAAAATACAAACAAATTAAAACCATCTCCCACCTAAATCCACATGCGTCCCAACAATAACAACAACAACAACAACAACTGTTGGATAAATTAAAAATCAACATAATCCAAAGAAAAATGTCGTTGGTTCAACTTTGTTTTTTTTTTAATTTTATTTGTTAAAGAATTAAAATTTATTTAACATAAGAAAGAAATATAAGCAGAACGGAAATAAAAGAAATCACCTGTAGGCGTAGTTTTTATTTATATTGTTTTTTTTTTTTTTTTTTGTTAAATAAAAAAAATGCATTTCTCGAATAAATAAAAAAACAACAGGTTGCATCTACAATCTTCGTCAAATGATCCAGCTCCAACTGTTGTCGTCGCCATTGCTCACCATGAACATTAATATAAAAGACACACCAAATGGCTTACACAATATAAATGTATACCTATACTAGATTGGGTACCCATTTTACATGACAAGAGCCCATGGCTGTCACCAGACAGGCCGACCAATAAATTCCTTTTTATTACAAAACGATCGTGTCTTAGGGCGTAATGCACCTGTGACTTCGACTGTTGACTGGTGATCGTCGTCGTCCGATCGAACTCGATCGTTAAGCATTATGTCGCGTCCGGCATATGTAAACAGGGGGTAACAGGTTGAAAACGCCATCTTTTGAAAAATGTCTCTTGATCGATATAAATTTTAATGCGCCCAGGATCACAATCAAATGCGACATCAAGGGACATCTGCAGTGAACGATGAAAAACGATCATGTCAGGTGCACCGCATCGAGGCAACAGGGTTTCCTCTAGTTGAAGGTCAGCTTATAGAAAATTAGAGCAAAACAATAATAATAATAATAATTGGTAAGAAGATCCAAGATTCATGGTCTGTCTATGCCACCACCCGTTGTGTGCGCATGAATCTCAGATTCCTTTTGCTGGATATGTTATATTACGTTGGTGGTCCCACAGAGGGCGGCGATGTTCAAAGCGGGCACCCCAGCCGCAAACAATCTATTAGATACACCACTGGACCTGTCGCATCATTGTCCAAGATACAAATCATCCGGTAAAGTGCCATCACCAAGATACACATCACACTGGACCGCCGCCGCTCCTCGTACATTACTTATATCTATCTACACACGTATTTCAACCATCAGGAGGCTCTGCTTTGACTGCCCAGAGAAGAAAAGGCTGACTATGCCGAACCGAACCCGACACATACTTGACTCCTATTTATAATCTGTCCGTCCATTGTTCGGAGCCTGCCTGGGCTTGCATTGTGTTCATTATTTGTTGCAGTTAAACGTCAAAATATTTTGTAGCAATGAGACGAGGATTAGCAGTCGGAGGCCAAATCGAATGGACCGAACCGACCGACCGACCGGACCGATCAACCGACAACGCTTAAATATAGGGAAGACCATATCACATCATGTTGCTGGTTGTAGTGGTGTCGTAATCCCCTAATCGGCTATTAGGGGATTTCTGTTTGTAATAAGATGATCATAATGAGATGGTTTTGTTCGTTTGTTGTGTGAAATGATTGCTTCCTGGAAGAAGTTTTGATGGAACGGCCGGCGGTGGCGGCGGCGGCGATGGCAACAGCGCGGATTGGTGTCTGATTTACAAGGATAAAGTGTTTAGTGGGAGGATTTATTTTTGTTCTCATGATCCTTTTTTTTTTGTTTTGTTTTGTCTTGGAAATTGGTTTTTATTTTGGGAAATATTCATCATGCTCGATTGGATTAGTGATTGAGTCTCATTAAAGTGAGACTAAGTCGCAGAGAGATATAATATTTAGGTCGGATGTTGCGGGTGGTTATTTTCACAGATTAGGTCATTTGAAAAAAAGGTAGGTGTTTTTAGAGATGTTTTACAATAATATTGAAAAAATTGTGGGTTCTTCTAAACAAATGACGTAAATCTACACCCAAATTTGTAGAAATAAGGTGAATTAGGTGAGTCATAGAAAAAAGTGTCTAAGCCAAAATAATAATTGAATTTAAAAAAGAAAAAAAAAATTATCCTGGGTATGAAAAAATTTATATTACCTGATTTATAAAGGGTCATTCATTTTTTGGTTTCGAAAGTAAAGCTAAATAAAACACACACAGCGATACATTTTTGATAAACATTTTATTTCATTATAAAGTTTGGACTTTGCCATTAAGTGTGAGAAACAATATCATTCAAATAGCCGCCTCGGAAAGATTCGCAGCATGCGATTCTTTTGAGGTAATTTTTAATCACTTTTTCGCTCATTTCGGGCGGTATCTCGGCCATAACTTGAGTAGTGTTGGATTATTAATGCGTCTAGAGTTAGGGGATTATTCGCGTAAATATACGGTCTTTTGCATAGCCTTACAGAAAAAAATCTAACGGTGTCAAATCGCATGATCTTGGTGATCAATTGATGTCGCCAAAATGTAAAATTACGCGACCGCAGAAAACTTCTCACGCAATAAAACCATATATTCGGTCGCGTTGTGTGGCTTATTGCCCCGTCTTGTTGAACCACATATCGTCCAAATCATGATCGTCAATCGCCGGCCAACACGACAAGTTTAATTGCTTTGAGCGCCACCGCCGCCGGGAAATCGATAAATTCGGATCATCAGCAACACTTGCGCTTACAGCAGCAATATTTTTGACTGAGCGTTCATTACAATGATGCACATGCCTTATGACATCAGCATTTCAGCAATGCTTTCACTCTCTTCAAATTTCTTCACAATTTTACCGATTGCTTGCGTAATCGGTCGATTATGACGACCGCGTAATGCGCAAAAGGTGGCTACGTTTGAATCACCACTTTTGTATTAACTTTTAATAATTTTAACGTGTTGTTCGATTGTTAAGCAATCCATTATCGTAAATGGCAAACATTCAATTAATATAATGAAACTTCAAATGACAGCTGAATTTGACAGGTGTCAAATGCCAGTGCTACTAACTTGAAACCACGAAATGAAAGACCCGTTATTAAGAAGAAAAAAATCCACTTTTTGTTTTATTTCTACCAAATTTATAAAATAATGTTTTAAGGTTAAATAAATTTACAGTAAAAATTTTAAGAATAAATTTTGAAAAACAAAATTCGTAACTTAATTTTTATAAAAAAGTTCTAAATATATTTTTTTTACTTTTAGTAATAAATATTCTCTTCAATTTTAATGTCATTGTTTCGACCTCAAAAGTTATTAATGACGAGTTATCTAAGCCTAAATGGCACAGGATATATGTGTGCAATATTTTTCGATACCAATAAATTGATACCAAGGTTAATTATTTTTTTTTTCAATTAAATATTTCAAAACACACCCCCAGAGTATTTAATTATTTCAAGATACAAATCTAAAAACATGAAGAAAAATCAATCTACAAAAAACTCCCACAACATCTAAACACACCTTCAGTAATTTACCCAACTCAAAAAGACTACCACAGGTGCATATACTGGATATGCATTGCAACAAATAAAATTGAAAACAAACCGAAAGTCATTTTTCATTTCCTTAAGATATGTTTCCAGCCTTTTTGGATGACTCTTCCTTAATAAATTCTTGCAGGTACCTTACCTACACATATGTATACCTACTTATCCAACATCCAAGAGTTACATGTACAGATCCTTTTGAATCCTTTGATCTGATTTTATTGCGCCGCCGCTGTCGCTGCCGCCTTGTTTGTATCGTAACCCCTAGACAATTACATTCTTTTTCCAAATTGAAAATTATTGCAGCAATATTGTGACAACAAAGAGGATCTTCTTACAAAAATAACAATCACAACATTTTTTTTTTTTTAACAGGAGGAGGATTCTTTTGCCATGATGCCATATAATGACCAAGGATCATTTTTTTTTCTATATACACTCCTGAAAGTCTCCCTAGAGACAGAGTCCTTTAGTTAAAGAGCGCGGCATATTGAATTGAAAAATTGTCCGGACAACAATTAACCGACATACATTTATTTCAGACCTCTATTTGTGATTGTGGCTAGATTTTTTTGGGTGGTCTACCAACAGACTCACAGTAGGTGACATTCTCTGATGATTGCCGCACGAAGAAGTCGCACCCCAGAAAAGATGAATGAGTTGAGTTGCCTTAAACATGTGTGGTGTTCGGAGTCTTTTCAAAATTCAGGCTCCTAAACAGAGCCATACATATTACTTATAGTTTCCAGGCCACGATTTAGACATTGTCCGCGCATGTAGCCTCAACTACCTATTAACTAAATCTACTGCAGATTGAAAATATTTGCAATTGGAACGATTGAATTGATACTTTATCAACGCCGCGCCGCCGCCACCGCCCGGTGTTGGTTCGGGTTGGTCATATACTCCGACCAAGATAATACTGGAGGCGATAATAAACAATCTTCCACAAAGAGCACACTCCAGCTTTCCCGGTCTCTAGCTTTGTTGTGGCCTGCCTGCCTGCCTGCCAATATGCAATTTGCATTTATCCGGTCTGAAAAATATGACGCGATATCGGTCCATCAGTCAGTGAAGAAATGACTTAAAGAGAATTGGATGGGGAGGGGAGGTGAAGAGGTTGAGAGCTGATGGCAAGGAGTGTGGGAGCGTTTGGCGATTTTAAAGAAAATTGCCCATTATTTAGTCACGAAGTAGTAGTAGAAGGGTGGTGGCCAATTTACTTGGCTTTATGAGCTTCATAAATGGCGCAATAAAATTCAATGAAATGTAAACAATTTCCAATCGTTTTTTGTTTTTTTTTTGCTCGGGGGAGGTGCAAGAAATCCAATTAACTTAGCAATTTACTGGTGGTTGGGTATTTGTTTGAAATGGAGTTCTTTATGCAATTTGGACTTTAAAATTGGAATTCATCAGTTCAAGTTTCGTGGGAGAAACCTTTTTAAAAAAGAGGTCTTATGCTAAATCAGAGATTAAAAGTGTAGATAATTGAAATTCAGCCGAACTTATGTCTTAAGTTGGGAATTAAGGAAATTTTAAGTGATTAATGAATTGGATAATATTCATCTTAGCTTGGTAGAGTTTAGTATCACGGTCACTTATAGAAAATATTTACATTTGATACCGATGTATGTCTTTTTAGTTAATCATTGAACATATTATAGTAAAATAAATGTTTGTCAATACAAATCTAATTTGAGGATATCAGTTTTGATATTCGAAAAATCTACGCTGGTGTACCACAGGGCTACGTTTTGTTACCAATTCTATTTCTTATTTTCATAAACGTTAATTTATCCGAAACTTACAAGATTGCTGTTAGCTCCCTTACATTAGTATTTTTAAACTCTTGGAGCGTCTTATGAGAGGAAAAATGTTATTTGGGTATGTAACTTACAGTTTTGACTCAAAATTGTTAAAAAATCAATTTAATATAATTAAAAAACTTATACAATTTTTTGACACCAACCATAAACCAATATGATTTCTTACACAAATTTCAAAACCGCTACAGCGGATTTTTTTTTGAAATATTAATTTTTTGTATGTACAATTTTGAAAAAAAAATTGGTACACCATTTTGTAGTATAATTATAAAAATAATTTTAATTTTTAGAATCTGCTATACAAAAAACTACTGGTTGCTAAATTTAATAAAAAATTAAGTTTTCGAATAAGTAAGAACTCAAAAACAAATTTTGAAACATTTTTATAAAATTAAAAAAAAAAATAGAAAATTTTAGTAGGTATACAATACTTTTAAAACTTTTTTAAATATTCTCTTTAAAGAAATTGATAAAAATCATTTGAACCGTCGCACAGTGGGCAAATATCGTGAATTTAGTGGTCAAAAATCCATAACTTTTGAACCAGTTGAGATTTTTTTATATTTTTTTTTATTTGTAACTTTATTTAATTACCTATTAATAAACAACGTTTAATTTTTCAAATATGTGTTTTTTTTATTTTTAAAATAAATAACAAAAAATGTCTGTTAATTTTTTTTTTAATAAAGAATATACCTACAAGTTCTTTCGAAGTTAATGACCCAAAAATCTTGTAAAATGATTCTGATGATCTAAAAAAAGTTAATTTGTTGTTTTTCTCCCTGTTAATGTGGGAGGACAAATTTTTCAAAACCGTAACTTAAAAACTTAAAATGGATACAAAATAATTCCCAAGCGGAAAAAAATTAGAATATTTAATTAGTTATAGCTTTATTTTATAAAAAAAAATAAAATTATTTCAAAAAACAATTTAAAGTTGTGAAAAGTTGTGAATTTTTGTATCGCCTTTATAAACTTGATAAATTGGGTATAATTGAGATGGGTTTTTCAAAATCAAACGGTACTAATCTACTTAACGTTTCTTTTTGTTTTTTTGGCGTATTATAAAAGACAAATATGTGGAATAACTAGCTATAATGAATTGAATTACTTTCCGAAAGGATTTTTAGGAAAATCGGGAATAAAAAATTATGCCGAAAAATGCTTTAAACATCGATTTATAAGTTTTCCTAAGTTTAAATTTATTTTTCTTAAAACCTCAGCATATTTAAATAAAAAAAACGTCATATACTTTACTTACAGATATTTCTTTACTTAATTAAAATAAAATTTATGTGATTTGAAAAAAAAAAAAAAAAATATTTTTGACCACTTAAACGACGATTTATGCCCACTGTGCGTCGTTGTTGAGAAAATCAAACATAAAAAAAAAAATGGTTTTATGGGAGGTACCATTTATAAAACGGAAAGCTTTTTGTAAAAATTCTACTGAACATTTTTTTAAATTGTGGACTCGTTCTTGAGAAATATTAGATATTTATTATGTATTTGAGAAAGAATTTTTACGGCAGGTACCGTTATTTTTGATACTAAAAAAATTAAAAAATATGTGGGGGTAATGCCCAAAAAACGCTAGCCATCAAGTTTAAAGAAAATTGACCCACCCGTTTAGGTTGCAGTAAAAAAAAAAAACAGACCCCAATTTTACGATTTCGCCATCCTCTTATGTCACCTTTGATCAAAATCTCGATTTCGACTTTTTTTAACGAATCCATAACTTGCCATAGCTCTTTGATAAACTTGATATTCTTCTAGTACAAAAATAATTATGGAAACATGACTTCTGACGCTTCTGTTAATTTAGATAAAAATAATATAGACCAGCGGCGAGGGTTTTACGGGCAATAACTTTTATTACAGCTAAATTTCGACTCCTTACAAAAAAGTTAATGGAAATATATATTTATTAAGATGGACTTCATAAAATTTCAAGTTGGCGATCTCCATATGTGTGAACATTAAAAGAGAATATTAAATTTTTGAGTATTCAGATGGTATATCCTCGCTTCTAATACTGTTTCAAAGGTGGAGTCCTAGCTTTTTTTCGATGATTTTATAGAACTTAAATGAGGATCAAGCAAAATATTGCATACCTAAAGGGGCCTATCACGTTGAGAAATTCATAAGCACGCTTTGTACAGATTTTCAATAGAAAATTAACAGGCGTAAAATGACCGGAGAAAAATAGATAAAAAATATTTTCAACACTTGTGACCATCTCCACAACTTATACTGTCTTAATGTGACAAATCTATAGCAGGGTTTTAACAGTTAAACAACAATTTCTAAAATGACGCAACAATTTCAAACAGGCAGGAACCACCGTGCATTTTTTTAAGCAATCAAGCATAGGTAAATGTACAAGAATTTCCTTGTGTTATTTTAATTAAAGTGAAAGTCCAATAATTACAACCCGTCAGAAGTCCATCACACCTTTGAATTCACACCTTTTCTCACAAAGCATATTCTGTCTCCCTTAATATCTATAGTAACTTATTTGTCTTAATTTATATACATATACCTCCTGTCAATTTTGTCACTGATTTACGACATGTATAGGTTTAAAATATGTTGACGATAAAATAATTTTAATAACATTCATTAACTTTATTGCAAATATTGTATATTAAAAAAAGTATCACCTTTCACAGCCCCCAAAAACCCAAAAGATGGTTATCATCAAAAATGTTCAATTAAAAAAATCCAACGATGCGCGTTAAACAATAATTAGCTCCTGGATCGAATGAATTTAAAATTTAATTATTTTATATTCACGATCCGTCGCTTTATGTTTATATATATAAAAAAATTAAGATTGAGTACAATAATTAAGCCCGTTGGCAGGAGCTGTTAATCAAATATTCACCTTCTTCACTTTTTCGTTGAGTGTACGTATACGTACACATGCAATGCATGAGGTGACCCCCTATACATGTCCAGTTTGCCTTTTCAAACACACATTTTGAAGGATTTATTATTTTTGTCGTTCCGAGTATAATTTAACCGCATTTCACACCTCAAAGTCTGACTAATTAAAAAAAAAGGAGAAATACAAAAATAAAAACATCCTGTCTATCCTGCCATCATACATCAGATATTTCGCACTGTGAGACAAATTTGAATTTACCTCAAAACTGCAGGATGCATATAACCTCAAAAAATTATATAAGAACAACAACGAGACTATTTGACAACTTTTTTTTTTCCATCAGACCGCAAAATTCATAATCCGGTTCCGAGGCGAATCGTGTCCTCTTTTCTGGATATGATGGAAATATCCTGGCACCTGACTTTTTTGTTTGAAATTTAGCATCCCAACTGTTTCTATTGCCAAAACCTTTTCAGTCATAACACATATACGAGCTGTATGGTGTAATTAACTCGCAAAATCTTCAATTCGCCTCGAGAACCCTAAGCCATTATTTTGTATAGGAAAGTCGTTCAATGTCCTGTTTCTTTTTTGTTTCAGGTACTTTTGACAGTAGGACGACTACGACTACGACGACGATGAACAAAGTGACAGGTACTCTCACTATCTCTTCGGCACAGCAGGAGTTCGTGTGTCAGAGTTGGCCAGGTAGTTGAGTTGAGTTGATGAAGGAGCTAATAAAATAGGTAAACTGTGTGTGTTGGGCCAACATCGATTTGTTACGAGGAGCCGCTGCTGGTGTCCATGTGTGTGGCCTGACCGATCAAAACGAAAACACAACGGTCAGCCAGACCAGGGGTGTTGACTTCAAATGCGGTCAGCTAGCTGTCAAAACATTACGATTTATATATTGTTCCCGCTCTGGTCGGCCAGGCTCATCACTTTAATATCGGGCGGCATCCTTGTTATCATTTTTGTTGCGTTTCGTCCTCTCGCCTTTACGGCAAAGACGATGACTATGGCGACCAGGACAGGAACACGAAGACGAAACACACAATCGGGATGAGTATCTGATGGTGGGACAATTAATATAGGAGAAGAGATGTTGTGGTTCTTTAAGGGACAACGCCGAATGGACATTAAATGGATACTTTGTCTGGGGCTGGGTTCAGTGCGATGGTGTGGTGCTGTCGGTTGGTGAGCTAAACATGGGACACAATGCGTGACACCATCTCTTCTACAATGTTTACTTCTGCGTCCTCGTCGTAGTCATATTCGTCATCGTCATCATCATCATCGTCCGTGCAGTGCCAGTTTGTTATCGGGAACATTTAAGCCATCATTTCGGGTATTTATGGGGACTGCCGCTAAGTAGTAGTTAAGATAGATAGATGGTTGGGTTAAAAGCGGCTATATGCGCTGTGATAACATCGCACACAGGTGATGCCTAATTTATTGGGCTATTCTGTGGTTTCTCGCTTAGATTTCTTTTTTTTTTTTTTTTTTTTAATAAATTTTCTTCCACAAAAGGTAGGTAAGGTACCTTAAGTGATGAAGCAGTGGTTATAGGCAATGTATGTATTGTATATGTCCTCCTGATGGTTGGAGGCTTATATTTATTGAATTTTATTGTCACTTTCACATTTATTTTTTTTTTTTTTTCAGATTGTGTAAATTGTGGGCGAGCTATTATAATAAAAAATTGTGTTGAGAAATTAGTGATTGATGCGGTTTCAAATCACTTAATGGGCTTAGAGAGAGATATACTCGCTTATAACATAAAGCATCATTATAATGGCTTCTTAAAGGTGTAAATGTTAAAGTCGTTATAGGTTTGTATTTATACCAGTCTTTTTTATAATATACCAAAATTACTTGACTGCCATCAGGGAAATTTTTTTCGGATTTAAATTGTTTTGAAAATTTGTCAATACCTATAATCAGACAATATAAAAGAGAAAAGGTTTAGAACTCATGTATAGAATAATTGAATTGATGTATGGTTTTTTTGGGACTTATAATGATTAAAAAAATTAGTGACAAATAAGATAAGAAAAATGTTGTCAAATAGAGTGATGAATGCTTTGATAAATTTGGGAGAAAAAAATACGAGGAATTTAACATGGAATGTTTTTGAAACAAGTTTTTAAAAAGACCAACTAGAAGAAAACAATGCATAAGTATGCGGTAGTAGAAAAAAAAATCATATAGACATAACTGTAAAAAATAAAACTTACAAAAGGACTGCGTGGAACAAAATGTCCAAGCCCATTATCGCCTTAATTTTTAACATCTTATTAATTATTTCAACAAATTAAAAAACTATTTTTCGAATTCAAACCTAGGCAGATTCAAGTTGGTTAGGTATACAGTTTCAATTATGAAACCAAAATATATGGCAAGTTATGCATTCGTAAAAAAATCGAACTCGAGATATTGATCAAAGTAGATTAGATAGCGAAGTCGAAAAAAGTGGGTCTCACAATTCTGTCTGTCTGTTTGTCCTTTCGGCTGTAGCCTAAACAGGTGGATCGATTTTCTTTAAACTTGGTACCTAGCATTTTTTGGGCATTCCCCCCACACGTTTTTTTTCATTTTTTTAAGGCCAAAAATAACGGTACCTGTCATACAGTTTTTTAGCAAAAAATTGAAATCGATTTTTATCAAAAATGTGCCCACAACTTAAAAAAAAAAACAGTATTTTGTATACAATAAGACTACCATTTTATAAAAAATAATTTTATAAAATGTTTATAAATGGTACTTCAAATAGAATCATGTTTTTTAATTTTCTCAAACGGTTCAAATGATTTTGATCAATTTTTTTATAGAGAATGTTTACAATAATTTAAAAAATATTGTGTAGGTACCAAAATTTTCAAAAAACTTTTTTTTTGGATTTTTTAAAAATGTTTCAATTTTTTTTTTGAGAACTTAATAATTCGAAAACGACTTAATTGAATTTTATTAAACTTATCACGTAGCAGTTTTTTGACATTATCTAGTAAATTTTAAATAAAGTTTTTCTTATAACCAAAAATAACGGTACCATACAAATGTTTAAAAACCAGTATTGAAAACGACTAATACGATTTTTATTAAAATTTTTGTGTGAATTAACATCAAAACGGAAAAAAATTATCTTTCGTTTAAAAATGGTAGGTATCTCTCAAAGACCCATTTTTTTGATTTTCGGACATCTCATTATCTTTTGAACCAATTTTAGTGAAATTTTTTACACAAAAGCTCCTTATAAGTACCAATATTTTTCTTAAAAACTGTTCTAACGATTTTAAAATTTTTGTCTCATAATTTGAAATTTGTGTAAGAAATCAGATGGTGTACATTGCGTTGGTATCAAAATATTTTAATAAATTTATTTATAATTATACATATTTTATTAACAATTTTTCAGTCTAAATTGCAAGTACCATGTATACCTACTTTAAAACCACAGTATGATCGCACATAAGAGCAAGTTCGCGCGATCCAGTCGTGTATATTATTTTATTGAAAAATCGATTTTCAGAATTTTCAAAATTATTAATAATTTGAAGACATGAAACATTAAAATGCATTTATCAAATGAAGTTATAGCCAAAACTTTGTAACGTCAAAAAAATACTTGTTCATTACAATATTTTAGTATTTAGTTGAAAATAAAATTTCATTCAATCTGAACAAAAAAGCAGGGGACATCACACAAAATTAAATTTTTTATAGGCTCGACTTTGTATTTTATTGTATCTTATAGTCTAAAGCACAGCCCCCCATGCACTTGCTCATTTTGTCCCTTTTATTTCTTATACATCGATTTATTTGATTTATTTATTTCTTATGCGTTGGAGAGCAGAAGTGTTTAATTAAGAAATATTCAACAATTTTAAACATTTGTTGTCCTAGTGAAGCATATAGATTCAATTAAATATTTATTTGCAAAACCTCTATTTTTATTTAATGTTCATTAAGGACACTTTTCACTTCGACAAAAAATACTAAAAATTATTTTCAGTTGTCAACCTAGGATGAATATTATTTCGTAATTATAATTTCATAAATATAATTTTAAAATTTAATAGATTTTTCAATTTTGTGTTGGGCTTTCTCTGGATTAGAATTTTACTTTAATTTATTAAAGTATTTCCAGGAAAATCAGTTGTATATATGTATGTTTCTTTATGCTAGGTGTACGTTATTTTTTGAGCCATAGAAATTTTTTAAATTTTTTCTCTAAAGAATCTTTTATAGGTACAAACCTTTAGTGCCAAGTTTGAAAAAAATCGATTCAGCTGTTTAGGTCGAGGTACAGACAGATAGAGTTATGATATTAACTTTCGTACTGTCTTTCTTCGTTAAGTCAAGTTTTGCTTAAAAATTTCAATTTCTATAGTTTTTTATTAGAAAATGACGTTTTATGTTGCTTACGGCTTACCCCATGAAAGTATAATATTAAGCGAGATGTCAGTAAAATCACAACATAAATCGTTAATCATTTTTTAATAAAAACAAAAATTGTTAATTATAATAAATCAGAAAAAATGTAACCTAATAGGTAAGATCAGGAAAATGGGGTGACAGAGACTTCAGCAATCTCTGTATACCTACATGAACAAGATTCTTCAGCAAATTTTCTCAGTTTTGCTATCAAAATACTGAGGAACAAAAATTTTCGGATTCACTTGCTCACATTTTTAAGAAGCGAAATCTCTATATGACCTCATTCTCTTAAAAATGCCGTATATAATTTTTCTCTGACAGATTGCCAGTTGTTTGCTTCGTGTAAATCTTCTATGAACATAATGATTTTATCCAGTTTTTGTTGTTGCCGTTTTCGTGACCAAAAATTATTGCAATTTATCAATTTGTGGCATTTACTATATAGTCTAGCATTAATACATTCGACAGATTGACAGGAGACTGAATTACTAAATAGCACCCTCACCCCAAAATTTCCCTAAAAATATTGAAGAAAAAATATCTATAGGCATAATAATCTACCTAAACAGTTCTATCTATAAATTATGTAATCTCTTCTCGTCAAGAAAGGAATCATTTCAGCAAGCTGTTAGGATTTTACGTTTTTTTTTTTCTTACTTTCTAGGTAATCACTAAAAAAAATTATATGAAAATTTCAACCTTAAAAAAAAATAAAATAATCCCTCTCGTCACGTACTTCATAACTTTATAGAAAGAAAAACCATCATCTATTTCAATGAACCTCCCATTCTGTCATTTTCATCCTTTATATATCCTCCCAACCGACCGACCGTACAGCTCGCTGCTACCAATATAAAAACGATCTTCATATTGCGATGGAAATAAAACATTTCATACATCTGCCACCACAGGCCGGCAATTGGAACAGTCAGCAAAAATCAGGATAACAAGCTGCTGAATGAAATTCTCGAGAGCACAACACGCGAAAAACAATCCAAACCACATGATCCCACCATTATTATAACTTGTACCTAAATCATCGTCGTCTTCGTATGGATGTGGATGTGGATGTCGATTTCGAACTAACCGCAGCAGCATTTCCTAACAAGGATACTCTTCATTTTTATTGAACTCATCCATCATCATTTTCATTCCTAATCCGGATTCGAAGAGAGCTCGAGCAAAACTTTCTACCGCAGCTCTAATTCCAGGTGATTATCACCAAGTGTTGCAACCAGAAGCAGAACATATATACGGAGGAGGCACACAAAATGCTCGTTGCTCGCCACAATACATGGCATTATTGGTCCATAACTAGATTGCCTCTGTCGATTCCACATTTAATCCCACAACCGAGAAACATAATAAACACCCAATTTGGCCAGGGTATAGCGAACCGGTCCCGGATGTGGACCACTATGCTCCTCGAAGCCAAGCCAACACAAAATGGCTGTCAACATGGAGTAACATATGCGATGTGTTGTTAATGGTCCTGTGAATTTTTCCAACAATCATCATTCCTCTATCCTGCCTGCGCGATAACGATATAGGGGTGGGAAATGGGAATGGGTATTGGGAAGGCCACCACAATGATATATGATGAGTGCGGTTACCCCTGTCAGCGTCGCGTCGCGTTTCTCGTTCATCCTTTTTTAGTGAGTGGCTCATCCCTTAGATCTAGGAGCAGGACTCGGTCGACTAACAATAGCAATAGCAACTGCGCCGGGTTGTGCTGCGATGATATTATGATGGCAACCGAAGGAGGCGGGGATATGTTTTGCTTTGCTTTACTTTGGCCATCATAAATGCCGAACATACTGAACGCAGATATAGAATAGTATGATGATGATGATGACGAGGAGAACGATGATGATGAGTGTACTTTGTGGTTCCTCAATCCTCTTCCTCCTCGCCATGAGATTATTAGCACTTGGGAACATCTGCCACCAGAGCGATAAAAATGCTGCATCGTCATCATCTCCGCTCTATACTCTTATGATGATGGTGTGTTTAGTTGTGTCAGATTTTTCAAATTTATTACAAGGTTTTTCTGGCACAACTCATAAAAAAAAAAACCAAAAAAAAAAAACAAATGAGAACAGAAAAAGAAAGCAATTTCGGGTAACCATTTTTGTTTTTTGTTTTTTTTTTTTTTTTTTTTGGAGGAAAAGATACAATTTTTTTTTCCTTTTTCAATTATTTCATCTTTGAACTCATAAAAGTGAACATTTGGGGTTAAGTGGTTCTTGGCTCATGACCAAAATAAAATCAAGCACTTTAAGATATTTAATTAATTCGAAATATAGAAGAATGGAAAATAGGTATCTATCCTACCTAATGAACAAAAACTATTTAATTTATTAATAAAATTTTAAATGGTTAAATGAACTAAATGAGTTTAAAGTACCTACCTATAACAGTAAGAAGGGGTATTATTATAGTAATTTAAAATATAATTGAAATTTATGTATTTTTAATAAAGAATCTATTTCCATTCGTTGTTTAAATCTCAATTTTAAAGTACAAATTTTGTAGATAGTAATTTTATTTTTTTATTATTTTATCCAAAAAATGCTGGTTTATTAGTAAGAATATGAACTTTGGAAAAATCTGACCTCTATGACCTTTTTTTAAAAGCAAACAATTGTCGATAATTTATTAAAATTGTTTTCCGTTAAATCTTTCTTTTTTAAATTGCTTTTTAATGAATACCAGTATATAAGTTTATAAATTAATCGACCTTTAATTTAATGATTATTTTTTAAGTTGGTAAAATTATTTAATTTATAAGTTTAGCACTTTATATAAAAGTTAATAACTATACAAATTAAATTCTAGATACAAGTATAATCGTGTATTTAAAAACCTTGTCCAGCTTGTAAGTCAGCCGAGAAGCTTTCTTAAAGAAGCCAAAAATTTGAAATTCTACACAAAAAAGATTCAGACAATTTTGGAAAAAAGCTGATAGTTTTTAAGATAATATAGGCATGTTTTATTGGAAAAGCTATCCGGTGTATAGAACGATTTTTCATGTTCATATTAGAAATACAACATCGGCAAGTAGGATTCGAATGATAAAAGCTACAGTAGAATCCTCCTGGATGGATGGATTTTTGACGTTTATATTCGAGTTTCGGTTTCGAATTAAATTTTTGTTATTTTTGTGTTTTGATGTTGGTACCTACAATTGATAATTGAATTGTATCTTGGATGTATTCATCATATAGAGTAGTTATTATTGTAATTTTCCATTAGACGTACAAATCGTTCTTTTTTAATATTTTTTTTTTGTCAGTTTTTATTTCTAAGATATCAGAGAACTCATTTTTTTTACATATAAATATAAAAGCGGTTTTGCTATCAAAAAGTGAAAATGATATTTTTTTTTGCACCGTTATGCACAATGATTTTCTGTCGCACGAAATCAAAATAGAAGAAAAGAAATGAAGAGTTCTCTTTCAAAGTGAAAAAGGAAAATTTGTAAATTCTCAAAACTATGAAGTGTCCAGCTTTTACGAAAAAAAAAAGTTATGGATTCGTAAAAAAAATTAACTCGAGATTTTAATCAAAATTGGCATTACGATGATAGCGAAGTTGAAAAAAGTGGGTCTAGCAATTCTGTCTGTCTGTCTGTGTCTTTTCGGCTGTAGCTTAAACGGGTGGATAGATTTTCTTTAAACTTGGTACCTAGCGTTTTTTGGGCATCCCCCACACCAAAAATAACGGTACTAGCCGTACAATTTTTTTTAGCAAAAAATAAATATCTTATTTTTCTCAAAAACGTGATTTTTTTGATTTTCGATTTTCTCAAAACGGTTCAACTAATTTTTATCAATTATTTTTTATAGAGAATGTTTACAATAATTTTAAAAATATTGTGTACCAAAATTTAAAAAAAAAAATGGATTTTTAAAAAAAGTTTCAAATTTTTTTCAAGAATAATAATAATTCGAAAAAGGCTTGGTGGATTTTTATTAAACTTAGCTTACCAGCAGTTTTTTGACATTATCTAGATCTAGAAGATTTAAAATCTATTTCTTCTTATAAACAAAAATAACGGTATCACCCATATACAAAACCGGTATTGAAGATCTAATTTTTTTCAAAAACGGCTCCTACGATTTTGATTTAAATTTGTATGTGGACTAATATCAGAACGATCTACCATATTATTAAGAAAAAAAATTAAAAAACGTTTAAAGATGCGGTACCTCTCATAGAACCATTTTCTTGGTTTCCCACTATTTCATTATCTCTTGAACCAATTTTAATAAAATTTATTACACAAAAGCTACTAATAAGATTGAATAATATTGCATATCAAAGTTTCAAAAAAAATCAATTTTTGGATTTTTAAAAAAAAATTCGAAATTAGTTTTTTGAAAATGGGTGGATATTTTTTCCCAAAATTATTTTTTTTTTAACTCCGCAATAATAAGTACTAAAAATTGGCGTATTAATTTTTTTTCTTAAAAATATATTCAAAATTTTATATATAAAATATTTTTTTGTTTAAAAACCGCTTTAACGATTTTTACAAATTTTGTCTTATAAATTGAGGTTTGTGTAAAAAATCACTTGGTGTATATTGCGTTGGTGTCAAATCAATTTCAGATATTTTTTTAATCAATTTATTTCTAATTTTATTGATTTTTTAACATTTTTGTAGGTATACTATACTGTATAAATTTTATTCATATGTGCGAAGTGCAAGACAGCACAGTGCTATATTATTCATATTTATGTAGGTACTCACATAATACTTCCTTAAACTATACTATATTTTTGGCAGGTGGCATAAGATACAGGCTCCAATAACTAATCAATTTCTTTTATCAGATGAAAAGTTTTTTAAAATTAATAAAAAATACTTTAAAACCACAGTGTGATCGTACATAAGAGCAAGTTCGTGCGACCAAGTCGTGCATTTTATTTTTTAATCGTACCATTACATCCTTTCAAGAACCACTAAAAAATGTTTCATCTTTTATTTTTTTAACTAAATATGTAAATACTTTTTGCAAATGTTTCCCCATAGACCGAGTATTATACCGAAAAGAATTCTAAATTTATAAATTTGTCCTATAGCTTACTTGATTGTATAATATTGATAAATTATAATAAAACGAAGTTATACCTACCACGTACTCATACCATATCGTTAATAGAATCAATAAACCAAAACTCATTAAGAAAAATCCACTTCATGAATAACTTTAAATGGAATTTCAATTAGGTATAATAACAACCGTTTGTACTAAGTACATTATACTGAATATATAGGTAAGGTATACCGTTAATATACTCCCTTAATAGTTGAATATAATTTTAAATTATTAACACAACAACTTCAGCATCGTGATTCGTAACCCAGAGTCGTAGAATGAGAGAGAGAGGAAGCCACCCCCTATAACAAGTTGTTCTTATGCTTAACACCAAATAATCACTTCAATTACGAGCAAAGAACATACTCGACTTGTATCGTAATAAAAAACAACAACAACACAGTTATCGTTATATTCCACCCCCCTGATGGTAAGAGTGTCCTTCTTTTGTGAGAGCAGCAGCAGCAGCGTGTTGAAATTTGTTTTTTTTTTCCACCCACAACGCGACCCTTAAACGTCTGCAGTAAACTTTCAATTTGTGTTTGTTGCTTTTATTATCGCTTGTTGTGAACTTACCCACATTTACCGCTATAACTATGCAATCCAATAAGGAAGGAAAAAGTAAAAATTTGTGAATGGGGTGGGATGGTGGGGGGGTTTTGGGAAAGAACAACAGTAAAATTGTGGAAACAACCCTCATTCAATTATCGCTTATTCCCGGGCGAGTGTATGTGCTGTGCATATACCAAACAACGACGACGTTTGGTTCCGTCTATTCCCGTTTTTTTTTTTTTTTTTTTTTTTGTTAACCCTCCATGATATTATCTTTCGGTGGCAGCCATTGTGCTCTGATTGGGGATGAACTCTCCATGAAATTAACCATTTGTCGATTGTACTTATAAGGGAGTGGTTGATGTCCTTTATTTTTTTCTTCTTCTTCAATTTTTGTATAAATGGTAGCGGATTGGAGTAGAGTGGATTTTGTTAAAAGATATACGAAGGGACTTCGTGGTGTTCATCCCTTTTGTATTATCTGATGGAATAATAATATTTTCGCCTTACAGAGGATTTTATGTATACTTTTCCTTAAGTGGAACCATGAATTGCGGGAACGCGTAACGGTTTTATTTTATTTTTTTTTTTCCCTCTTTCGTTCGCCCGTCATTCTTTAATCTCTGCGTGAAAAAAAATAAAGGATGTTGTGTCTTTTTATTCAATTTGGTTTATAGCAAGGGGTTGATGGATAGAGGGGAGGGGGGTTAGTGAGGAGGAGGTAAAATTTATTATCTTGTGTTTTTCAACATGTTTTAGTTAAGCAAACTGAATTATCTCAACAAATCCATGTGTTGTATGAGTTGAAAGTTGGGAAAAACACGGAAGTGTGAAACACCCTTACATATATTTACAACAAACAGTTGGGGGTTTTGGGATATTATTCATTTTGTGTTAAAGAATAAATACAGTTGTATACAAAATGATGAACCACCCTCTCTGCTGCCTCTCTGTCTCTGTGGTGTAGATATTGTTTTGTGGTTGGGATTGGGATTATATTTATTTTCTCTTCAGTTAATTAAAATCACTTCATAGATTGTTTTAATGCCTCATGATAGGTATGGGCCATGGGGTTGGGTTATTCGTGGTTGGGTGCTTTGTATATTGAGCTCTTATATGGGGATTATAAGGGAGTAGCTAACTAAAGTGGGATAGATCGGTATATTCATGTTCAAAATGGAATTTATTAGACAGTTAGATATTTTTTTTTTGATATTTGGGGGGGATGTAGAGTAATTGTAGGTTGAAACATGCAACTTTTTAGATGTTGTTGCAAAAGGCATTCTTGAGACCAATACGTACATATGTATATGGGACCTACATATATGGGCTCACAAAACCTGCAATCTATATCAAACATAATTGTATGTTATATATATACCTTTTTTTCTCGGAAAACCATGGTATGCCACAAATAGCGCCTAAAATTCAGAATACAAGAAATTTAAAAAAATTAATTTTCTAACTAAACGAACAAATAAGAAGAAACAAAAAATAGCTTTAAACATTTTTATAAAGATAAAGAATATTATTAAATTTATTTCAAGCAAATCAGTTTACTACTGTCTGAGTTTATGCGTGACAAACTAAATTATTGCTTAGTCTTTATATAAGAAGAATTGATTGTAAGTAAAAAAGGTATAATTTCTATTTTTAATCCTTCATTTATAGAATTATTTTTTTTTATTATTTTTTTATTTTGCAAAAATGCATTTCATTTGTTTTCATTAAAACAATCGTGTGAGTTTATTTTTAGAGTAGGTACCTATTTTTTTCCATTTGTAATATAATTTATTTTTTATTTCATTCGTTTTCACACACACATGACTGAACGCATAAATCTTTTTTTTTTACCCACAGTAATTATCTCATAACTAACTATGTATATTGCTTTGATTGCAATCTAAGACTCACTTAACGCAGTCACAGCGCACTTAACCATTTGGCGAAGCGGCTCGGCGGCGGCTTTATTCTTTCATGTTTGAACAAAAATAGCAAATTGAATTACTGAATTTAATTAACAATTAAAACAATCACACATAATCTTTAAACAAAAAAAAAAGCTCCATTTGTACACTTTTTACGCGCCTTTATATTATTAGCAACGTCATTTGCCCCACAGGCATAATTGGAATCAAGCCAACCGCGGAGGACCGTTGCGTTGTTGCGCGCATTGCATTTCCAATCCTCATTATATTATATATACTCGTACTATATAATCATGATGGATTTATACACAAACTTGGTTGGTATCCATGGTTGTGAGATTTTCTATAAGAAAATTCCCAACAATTTTCAGACGTGAACGCGATGGTCTATACCTAGTTATAGCCGAGTTAAATTGAAGAATTTTCCATTTAACGCTTCTTGCAGATACAATTGCTACTGCGATGTGCGATGATGATGATGGCATGGCATGATGGCTAAGTTGCAACACTCTTGTTAACGAGCTAAAAGCCACACATCACTATATAAAATTAATCCCTCCATTTAGACATGCTTTTATCTTTTAATTGTTACATATAATATAATTAGATAGAGATTATGTACTTATACACATAAAAAAAAAAATACGAATGTGAACGCCATTTTAACGGCCATTGATTTGATGATTGTGCGAAACATTATAATAAGTGAGATACATATATCATGCGATATTTTTGTTATAAAGCGATTGTTGTAAAAAAGGGGTTCATGAAACCTAGAGTGGAGGTTTGGTTTAATTTTGTAGATTTGGTTATTGTTACATAACTAATTGTTTAAGCAGTTAATGCATTAAAGGTATATTGATGCATCGATCTATTTATCTGGAATTTGACGTTTCCTTTAAATTTTTTTAAAGTTTGATAATAAATTTGAAACCGATTCTAAGTTTCTATTAAAAAATGTATGTATTTTTTTATGAATTCAACTTGTAAATTAAATAATTGAAGCTTGGAGAATATTATAAAAAATTTATTTTTAACCTTGAGCCTATATAGGAGCATATACAAATTAAAAACTTTTTTTTTGAAAATTTCAAGTTTTTATTTAGCTTGCTGTTATTCCGGATTACAAAATGAAACTAGCATCCAATTTATTTGTGCATCTTAAATGTATAATTTTGCGCGAAATAAAATACAGAGAAAAACGGAGTTCCAAAATCTACATTCATAATGTTAAATTTATTGGTGCACCAGTTTTAAGTGTTTATAAATCGGAGTTTAAAAATTAATTTAAAAAAAAAATTACCTACCCATTTTCGAAATATCGTATTTTCAAAAAATAATTTTGAATTTGAAAATTGTTTGAACAGATAATGAGATAAGTAGTCGAAAACCAACAAAACGGTTCTATGAGAGATACCATTTTTAGACAATAGATAAAATTTTCTTTTCAATAATATGATGAGATTTTCCATACCGGTTTTATAACATTTGTATGGGAGGTACCGTTATTTTTGGCTATAGAAATAATTTTTATTTAAAATCTACTAGAGAATGTCAAAAAAATGGTGGATGCCACGTTTTATAAAAATCGACCAAGTATTAAGTTCGCAAAAAACATTTCAAACTTTTTTTAAAAATCAAAATAAAAATAAGATTTTTTGTATGCAATACTTTTAAAACTTTTTGATCAAAGTTCTGGACACGTTTTTTTAGAAAAATAAAACCTTCATTTTATGCTAAAAAAATTGTACGGCAGGTACCGTTATTATTGATCTAAAAAAAAATGAAAAAAGCGTCTGGGAGGAATGCCCAAAAAACGCTAGGTACCAAAGTTTAAAGAAAATCGACCCACCCGTTTAAGCTACACCCGAAAAAACAGACAGACAAACAAAATTGCGGGACCCAGTTTTTACGACTTCACTATCATTGTAATGTCAATTTTGTACAAAATCTCGAGTTCGGTTTTTTTTACGAATCCATAACTTGCGCAAATAAAAATTAACTTTAAGCAATTTCTCGCGGATGTTTTTTTTTTTGGGACTTTGAATATTGACGTTGATACTGGAAAAAGTCGTAGGTATGTTAAAAATTTGTTCGTCATAGAATTTTATTAACTTCCCATTGGAAGTTATTCTATAGTATATTGTCCGATTTGTCGAATCGAAAATTTGACACATTACCACGGTTTTAGGTTTCAAGAATCCAAATCCATCGCTTTTATATGGTGATCTCTGTATGTGTGTGTGTACGTACATTCGTAAGTTCTAAGTTTCGTAAAAAATTGGTTATAAATCCCCAATATCTATGGGCTAGAAGTCCACAAGAATTTCCTGTGCACTTTTAACTCATCTATATAAGTCGGTCTAAAATGATCCTGCGCAACGTTAAAAATCTAGATCTTAAGCATCAAGCTTGTCCCGACCGACATATGTAGCTGTCTCTAGGTTTTGTCACCAAGTCGTTTAAGGTTTCCTTCCACCTGAGTTGCTTTTAGTCCTCCACTGCACCTTCAGTCGTTCTTGAACAAGAAAATCTGATATTCTGTTCATACCATAGTCTATTATAAGAACCTGATTTTAAATATCCCAAGAGACAATTTCATGACAATTTTTATGACAAAAAAATCTTATTAAATATTTTCTATTCAAAATTCTTGCAAATCATTTAATATAAAAAATTAAAAAAAATTATACAATCGCACCCAGAGAAAAACATGTGTAAAATTAGCCTAAATCAGGGGCTAAGTTACCTTAGGACTAAGGCCGTTTTGAGCTTGCTTATTCCTAACCTAATTTGCCTTAGATCGCTTAGGTAAATAAGAATTGGTTTTGAAATTCGCTAAATCTACTTAGAACTAGGTTAAATTAACCTATACGCCTAGGCTAAATTTGCATAACATCCTAGGTTAATTTTCTTTATTTTTTTGCCAAGACTAAGGTATTTTAGCCTATTTCCTAGGTAGATTTTACCTAGTATTTTAGCTTAGGAACGTGTTAACTTACCTTAGTATCTAAGCTAAGTTTTACCTATATTTGCGCCTGAATTAGCTTATTTCCTAGGTTAATTTAGCTTATTTTGTTTGCCTATACTTAGGCATGTTAGCCTATTGCCTAGGTAGATTTTACCTAGTATTTTAGCTTAGGAACGTGTTGACTTACCTTAGTATCTAAGGTAAGTTTTACCTATATTTGCGCCTGAATTAGCTTATTTCCTAGGTTAATTTAGCTTATTTTGTTTGCCTATACTTAGGCATTTTAGCCTATTGCCTAGGTAGATTTTACCTAGTATTTTAGCTTAGGAACGTGTTGACTTACCTTAGTATCTAAGGTAAGTTTTACCAATATTTGCGCCTGAATTAGCTTATTTCCTAGGTTAATTTAGCTTATTTTTTTTGCCTATACTAAGGCATTTTAGCCTATTGCCTAGGTAGATTTTACCTAGTATTTTAGCTTAGGAACGTGTTGATTTACCTTAGAATCTAAGGTAAGTCAACGCGTTTCTAACCTAAAATACTATGTAAAATCTAACTAGGCAATAAGCTGAAATGTATTAGTATAGGCAAACAAAATAAGTTAAATTAATCTAGGAAATAAGATAATTCATATGCAAATATATTTTAAACTTACCTTAGATTCTATCACCTGTTTTATAAAAATTCCAAGAATGATTTGTCTTATATCTGAAAAAAAGTTCTTGAAAAAATAGAATAAATTTTATATAATTTTAAATTTTTTTTATTAAATTTCTGTTTTCTTAAACAAGCATAAAAAATAACGTTTTTATTAAGAGATATAATATAAATGGACATATATTTTAGAGCAAAGCAAATATGTAATACTAATTAAGTTTTTTGTAACATATACAAATTTATGTTTGTAGTGTATTTAAAAAACGTAACAATTTGTGAAGGTAACATTTTCAAAAAAAATTTACAAGCATACCTCATTTTTCTAATTTTAATTGTTTTGGAGATAATTTGATTTTATATTTGTGAAATTTGTAATTTTTTTTTATTTTCGAAATATTTCTTTTTTTAAATAACAGGGGTGTAATATATTTAATTTTCAAAAACATTTTGATTTGATTTAAAATTTAGAAACAAATCAAACTCTTATTTCTAAAACATGAATTTAAACAAATTGATTCTTTGCAGTTCTTTTTAATTTGAATTTTCAACTTTAAGAGTGGGAGCTTTCTATATCTTTAAAACCCAAAAATGAATATGTAAAACCTTTGCTGAGCGGGTTGGTTTGACAAAAAAGCCCTAAAAGTTTGTCAGACACCAAGAATCATCAGGAACGCTAAGGAAAACTATATTATGTTTTACAAAAACTAGTCGATAGATAACGTGCTAAATGAATTCGTATGTTACATTGACTAAAAGAAAACAATTCAGAATTGGAAACAAGAACCCGAAAATTCGGGGAAGCAAAAGAAGACAGTAACAATGCGCAACAGGATCGCTATTGCACTAAATAAATTGTCTGATGAGTCCAAAATTAATTTATTTGAAAAGATGGCTGTGAAAAAAGACAGTTTATTTGCGTAATAAGTGTTTCAAAAAAGAAAAGAAAAAACGTAAAATGGGAAGATTTGATGAAACTATAAGACAACATTGCGCAGCAAATCTTCTTTAGTCTAAAGACAAATGGAGGAATGTTGTAGGGTATGGCGAGTCAAATATATTGCAGTAAAAAAAAAAACGAATTAAGCAATATGTTATCGATTAAATTTAAAAAAAAAATAATTTAGTGTCCAAAAAAAGAATAAAAAAAGTGGGAAGAAGTCAAAACCTATAAACCTATATAGTGACGAAGAAGTGAAGGATATAATGAAAACTGAAGGGTACATAAATGTTAAACTGCCATTTGCGGATGATTTTAAAACTCGATATATGCTCTGCAAAGCAATGTACCAGCCGAAAAAAAAACGAACTTTACAGTCTATAAACCAAAATTATCAATTGTATCCCTAATCAAATGAATTAATAAAATTATAATTAGTTCTTGGAGAAGCAAAGAAAAGTAAGATGTGATGAGAATGCGACAATACTGCATAGCAGAAACTTTTTTAAAAATCTATTTGTTTTCAATTCTCTTTGATGTAATATTGAACTTTCAGAAAAAATAAAAAATTTCACAAATATTCAATTTCCTTTTTTGAAAGTATGGAATTAAAAAAAATAAATCAGATTTTCTCCAAAATTACATTTTTAAATACTGCCAATATTTACAACTTTAATTTATTAGTGAATTCATATCATTTGATAAGGGTTGGACTGCAGGAATTTCAATCCATGTAAAAGATGTACGCTATATTTAAATATTATGTTATCTGTTAAAACCCCTTAAATGCAAAAAATTATTTAAAAATAAATGTTCATACCAATGTCGAGCTCTTGAATTTTTTGTTTCAACTGTTGCAAATATGTTTTTAAAGAACTGGATTTAAATCTTCCGGTGCACAGTTTTTAGGCTACGTTTCGAAATTTCTGCTATTTTACAAAATCGAAGCCGTTGTTGTGTTTTATGAAATTCTAATCAATATTAATCTGCAAATAAATAAAACAGAAAACATTAGTAAACGATAGAACAACAATTGTTGCTTTATTTCGTTTGTCAAAAAAGCTTCTAATACAATTTTTTAATGTTTATTTAAAATAATAATAAATTTAATTTAAACTGAATTCGTTAAATTATTTAAAAACAAAGTTATTACCAGTGCTGGCGCCGGCGAATAATAGTGCTCGAGCCATTCATGAAGGACTGTCGGGATGTCATTGTCACTGTTTTGGTCGTTCATTCTCCTTCTGAATGACATAGTTTCCATCTATTGATTTATGTCTCTATAACAATTTTAATTTAGCTTGAGCCAACTCACATCGCATCTCTTTCTTGCTAAGTGGTTCTATTGAATATTCAAATCAAATAGATCATTATATGTTTTTATTTTTATTTCATTTAGTAAAAACTTGTACCTTTATTGCTATCTTCGTTCAGAACATCTAAAAATTTTGATTTTTTCGATGATCTGGGTTCATCCTATATCGGTCGTAAAGTTTACCATTAGGGACATCTTTGTTTTTGCATGGGACAAAGTAGGAAATCTGTTGTGATTAAAAAAGTTCAATCAAAAAATGTTTTGTTGCTGCAATCACTAAATAGCTTACCGAGCATTCTTTAGGAAAAATCTTTGTTATTTCGCCAAAGTTACACATTTCTTGACTGTTATGCTCTTTCCATTTCTGTAAAATATTGACCTATTTTGTGAACAAAAAATATATAATAACTTACATTAAGACCCAGTTTTATTTGTACTTCAAAAGTTAAATCACTATGGATTCCAAATGGGAAGTTAAACAAAATTTCTGAAATTTCATACATTTTCCGACTTTAATTTGGTGGAGATGGAATAAAAACATTCGTGATTTTAATAAAACGAAGGTAACATATTTTTATCTGTGTATATGTTTACGTTAAAAAATTATAACTCAGCATGTTTCAGTACATACTCGTTTATAATTAAAATTGTTCAATTAAAAACTTTTAGGTACTATACAAACTTCGTGAAAGATATCTACAAGTTTAGATTTTGTTCGAATAGGTGGGATTACTTTAACACAGCTGCGATAGAGAACTTTATTGTCCCCTGTAAAAACTGTATTCGATTTAATTTTTTAGTCAAAGTAAACTAATTAACTAAAACAAAATCTTAACCATGTGTCCTCACAGTTTGAAATAAATATTTTGAATGAAAACTCAAGACTCAAGCTAAGTGAAGAGGACTGAAAGATGTGACTATATTGCCAGATCTGTCAATCCACTGACAATGAGCTGCTAAAAGTTTGTTTCAAGTTTCAAGAAAATGGGCTGAAACCGTTTAGGATCTTGTTTTGATAAACATACACACAGACATATTGTAATTGTTTCCTAGAATCTTTATTATATTAAAGTCGTTTTATTATTAATAAATTTTATTATTATTCACACTTACATCAGAATCCGAGGTCTAACTGTGTGGTGATGGGCTACTTATGCTGTTAAGCATTCTACAAAGAATTCTTTAGTCGATATATTTTGAGGCTTCGGATTTATAGGAACAATTACACTGCAAACATGAAGAAAAAAATATAAACAGTTAATAATAGTAATAATTTAACTGAAAACAGTCTAGACATAAACAAAACAGTCTAGTCATATAACTTACATTTTCCTTTTGCCAGAGAGATAACTTGCCTCCAAGATGATTTTTGTATTAAAGTAGCATATGTTCATAAAAATAATTGGTCAATATGTCTTTCCTTCATGCATTTTAAGCCCTCAATATTACTGATATTCTTTTCTGTTAATAAAAATATTCTTTCAAAAAACGTTAAAAAATTTAAGAAAATTTACCTTTTAGGAACACATAAAGTTGATCATAGAGTTTCCATGATTTCAGTAGTTTTGCCAAGTCATCATCCTCTTGTTTTGGTTGTGGTTTGATGTTTTTGATTAATTTCAACTGCAATGTTTAATTATTCTGGTTCGTTTTGATTGAGAAACGATAATTCGCCATCTGAATTAATAACCATGATTGATTGAAGATTCGCTTGAAAATTTTTGAGAAGATGTCAAGTCTTAACAGATGTTTTAGGATTGCAGGTGGATTCTTGAAGTTCACTTGTGGAACTACCTGGGTTTTGGGAATTCATTATGTAGTATTTTTTATTTTCTATAGGAAAAGAATTTTGTATCGATTAAAGCCACATTTTCTAAAGCCACAAATTCTTTGGGTTTTTTTGAATTTTTCAATAAAGTATAGTGACTACTGCCAATTTTTGAAAAATCTTTTCAAACTAAAAACAAAAAATACCAGAAGCTAGTGGATGAAAATAAGAATTCTGAATAATTGCAATCGAGCTTATACTGATAAAGTTGTAAATACGCAAATAAAAGCCAAATTTAGAAAAATTCCCTTAAATTCAAAGCGAAAAACGTCAGAAGCTAGAGGATACAAATTAGAACTCAGAAAACCAAGAATCACTGCAATCGAGTTGATAGTTTACGAGAAAAGTCAAATTATGTTTGGGTATTTTTCGAAATTTTCAATAAAGAAGTGAATACTGCAACTATAGCCAATTTTGAAAAACTCCTTTAAATTCAAAATAGCCGTGTTTCTTTGGATGTGGAGAATAACACTCATGAGTAGATACAAACGATAATCTAGAAGGTACTACCAACTACTCGTGCTTTCATGTGCGAGTAGATGAGATTTGTAGGAAAATCAATTCTTTTTGAGTTCCATTGAAAATGGCTAGCTAAGAACTCATGAGTACTTCCCCACCTCCAAGAAAACACAGCTGATGTAATCAAGTCGAACTTTTCACAAAATATATAGATAAATGTATATAATTTCTTTTAAAATTGTCAAAAAGTAGTGATAATATAATACATAATAATAACTATTTTTCTGTGAGTGATAGGTATACCTAATGAAAATATACTATAAGGAGCTGATGAACAAAAGCGGCAGGTGCTGTACCATAAATTTCTTGGGCAAATTTGCTAAATTTCGGAATACATCCATTTCTGTATAAAACGTCAGCTTTTTGTGTGCTTTGTATATATTATACCCGGTTTTGATTGATAATCCTTAAAAAATCAAAGGAATCGAACTTAAAGACGGCAAAAAGTAAAATAAAAACCTATACATATTTACAGGACAGCTTCACTTTTGTTCATAAGATTTTCTATTATAAAAACATATACTTACTTTGAAATGCTCCAAAACGCTTTGTTTTATTTAAAAGTTTATGTTTTTCCTTTTGATTTTCAAGTTTTTAATATATTTTTTTATTATTATATTATGCTTACAATGCTTTTTTTAACTTTTTGTTTTCTATCACTTAAAATTTCAACTGCTTGCCATGAAAACTACGAACCAAGTGATGTAAATCCACGAAAATCACTCAAAATAACGGAACTCGAAGGAAATTACCTTAGGACTATGCTAAATCACCTTAGAACTAAGCTAATTTAACACATCTAATGCATTTTGAAGGGAAAATCACCTTATGCCCTAGGTAAATTTACCTTAGGCCTAGGTAAAAGTTTCATTAGTATAGACGGTTGGCGGTAATTTTGCCCTAGTGCTAAGGTAAAATCACCCTATCCCTAAGGTAATATTACATATATAAAGAAGATTGGAGGGAAAATTACCTTAGGCCCTAGGTAAATTTAGCTTAGGACTTGGTAAAACTACGCTAGTAGCGATGATGGTTGGCGTTGGCGTTGGCGGGAATATTGCCCGATTGGGCTTTTCCAAAAACTATATATCTATAACTATATTATATTTGGCGATTCTAGTTGGGGAGAAAACAATGCAATACAAACAATTATACATACGCATACAAACACTTTTCCAAAGGTGCGAATAGTGTGCACATTGTGATTTATCGTTGTGTATGTAAGTATATTTGTTTGTATTGCATTGTTTTCTCCCCAACTAGGCAATTTTTGTTGTTGATTGTTTCACATTGTCACATTGACGTATGAGGGAACTTCCCAATTGCTAAGGTAAAATGATGCGTTCTTTTTTAAAAAATTTAACTTTCTTAACAATAGTAAATTTTCCTCGTTCTTTTATTCCATAAAAGTAACATTAATAAGTAAGAAAAAAGGAACGATAACAGTTAAGAGTTAGACACGAGACTTTTTTGCGGTCGTTTTGTCTTTCGTCCTTTTGACAGCTTGGGTGAAGGGTGTAGAAGTCGGTCGAACCATTTGCACCGTGTGCATGGGTTCAACCGAGCCATTTGGATTATCATCAAGTTGGAAATCAGCAAGCGAAATTGGTCACTTTCTGTTCGTGTTTGGATTGCTTTCTAAGTCCCCTTTTACACGAGGAAAGAAGTTGTTTTTTTTTACGTTTTCTTATAATTTCCTTAAAAATCTCTTATATCTTTCACACGAGGAAACAAAATCGTAGACATTTTCTGTAGTTTCCTTTTAAACAGGGGGTGTAGAAATGTAAGTGGAATGAAGTACTTTCCACCCTACATTTCTACATCCCTCACCCAAGCTGTATAAACAACGAAAAACGAAACGAATGAAAAAACGAGTCGTGTAATCAGCGCCTAAAAGTATACCATGCCTACGTTCTGTAACTCGCGCATCGATAAGATCAAGCGAGAAACGATGAAAATTGTAACAAATCGTTTGATGTTTGTTCCACTTTTCAACGTTTCTCGACCAATTTTATCAATGACTGCTTTTACACGACTGCAATTTTTAACGGGGTTTCTCTTTTGAGTTTCTTTTGGATTGCGACATCCATTTAAACGCTGAAAATTTGAATAGCTGCAATTTTTGTTAAATGAGAAGGAAACACCTCTTCACACTTTTTACTCCGCTTATGTCTCAAACAATACGAAAAAGCACAAAAAAACGCAAATGACAGAACATCAATAGTGTTTTCTTTTGCAACTTGTTATTTTCTTTTCTCTTAACTTTTTTTTTACAGCAGGTTCTACATTTCACTTTCACTCGAAATAGAATTGAAATCAAATGATGAAATTAGATTGACTTCAATTTCATTTCGAGCGAAAGTGAAATGTAGAACCTGGCAGTTAATATTTTTTTTAACAAAAAAAACACTTTTTCACACACCGCACTGAAAGCAAACAAAACGATTGAATGCTGTAAAAAAACTGGTCGCATATTGAATTGGGGAACGATTTTATAACGAGAAAAAGATGACAGCGATTCATGTCACGCTCTCGTCTCGTTTCTTCGTCACATTTACATTACGTCTGTTTGGTAGAGTGAAATTTCTTGCAAATTTGCAAAAATTTTTCAGAATTTTCTGTCAATTTTTTTTTAAAAAAGTTACCATTACACGAGGAAACAAGTTGCTGGAAATTTGTTGACGTTTTCTTTTAATTTCCACCAATCGTCGACCACTTCTCTTACTTGGTGCCCTTCTCATCTTAAAACTTAAAGTTGGTGGAAACTCAGTTATCCATGTCCAAGACACAGAATAAAACAAACACAGAAAATAACAAGCCGGTTTGATTTATTTTTTTAAGAAACATGTGTAAAACATGTCAAACTTTGAAAGAAGAAGAAATATACCTAGAAAGGGAACATTTTTCAAAAAGTAAACAAATGCGCTGAACCACTTTTTGTATAAAATGTTCCTTTTGTGTACAAGACGGTCAAACGGTGAAAAATCATTTTGAACCTTGTAATTTTTAAATTGTAAAATTTGGACAGATTTTAAACTACCGATTGCGACACGTCGAGTTCGGCCTAAGGTGATTTGGAATTAACATTGCGAATACCGAAATGATTTTTTTGTATATTCTTAGCCAACGTCACGTGACAGACATTTACAGCTGTGTATTTATCAGTTTTCACGCTCCTTGCACACAGAAATTTGCAAGTTATCCAATGGAGGAGCAATTATTTGCTATCTCATTGTGCTCTCTCGTTGCAACTTTTTTGAGTTAACAAACAGGAATTTTAGACAGTTTGTGAAACGTTGGCAAACAGCTAACAAACAAGCACAAAAGAGACATGTAGTGGAAATTTGCCGAACATTCCGATTTTGTGTGTCCACAATCTTCGGTATTGTAACGTGAAAAACTGAATGTCCAAATGACGATTTTGTTAATTTGAGATACATTTTATTTTTAAATAAAAATTTAAGTTAAGTGAGAAGTTCAGTAATGAGATTTTCCTTTCAAGTCGGAATATTGCCTACGCCCTTGTCTAGGTGATTAAAGGAATGCGGATGTCCTCCCTGACGAAAATATTGCGACGCCGCTGTCAGCTAATCAAGATTTTTGGCGGCAATATTGCCCTAGTGCTTGGTAAAATCACCTAAGATCTAAGACAAAATTGCACATTTAAAAAAAATTGGAGGGAAAATTACATAAGGTCCTAAGTAAAGTTACGTTAGTTCTAGGCAAAGTTATGTTAGTCAAATAACATTTCAAGAAAAAAAATTAGCTTAGTTTCCTAAGGCAAAATAGCCTATTTGACTTTACCTAGGGCGTGCATAAATTACCTTAGTTCTAGGCAAAGTTATGTTAGTCAAATAACATTTCAAGAAAAAAAATTAGCTTAGTTTCCTAAGGCAAATTAGCCTATTTGACTTTACCTAGGGCGTGCATAAATTACCTTAGTTCTAGGCAAAGTTATGTTAGTCAAATAACATTTCAAGAAAAAAAATTAGCTTAGTTTTCTAAGGCAAATTAGCCTATTTGACTTTACCTAGGGCGTGCATAAATCACCTTAGTTCTAGGCAAAGTTATGTTAGTCAAATAACATTTCAAGAAAAAAAATTAGCTTAGTTTCCTAAGGCAAATTAGCCTATTTGACTTTACCTAGGGCGTGCATAAATTACCTTAGTTCTAGGCAAAGTTATGTTAGTCAAATAACATTTCAAGAAAAAAAATTAGCTTAGTTTTCTAAGGCAAATTAGCCTATTTGACTTTACCTAGGGCGTGCATAAATCACCTTAGTTCTAGGCAAAGTTATGTTAGTCAAATAACATTTCAAGAAAAAAAATTAGCTTAGTTTCCTAAGGCAAAATAGCCTATTTGACTTTACCTAGGGCGTGCATAAATCACCTTAGTTCTAGGCAAAGTTATGTTAGTCAAATAACATTTCAAGAAAAAAAAATAGCTAAGTTTCCTAAGGCAAATTAGCCTATTTGACTTTACCTAGGGCGTGCATAAATCACCTTAGTTCTAGGCAAAGTTATGTTAGTCAAATAACATTTCAAGAAAAAAAATTAGCTTAGTTTCCTAAGGCAAAATAGCCTATTTGACTTTACCTAGGGCGTGCATAAATCACCTTAGTTCTAGGCAAAGTTATGTTAGTCAAATAACATTTCAAGAAAAAAAAATAGCTAAGTTTCCTAAGGCAAATTAGCCTATTTGACTTTACCTAGGGCGTGCATAAATCACCTTAGTTCTAGGCAAAGTTATGTTAGTCAAATAACATTTCAAGAAAAAAAATTAGCTTAGTTTCCTAAGGCAAATTAGCCTATTTGACTTTACCTAGGGCGTGCATAAATCACCTTAGTTTTAGGCAAAGTTATGTTAGTCAAATAACATTTCAAGAAAAAAAATTAGCTTAGTTTCCTAAGGCAAATTAGCCTATTTGACTTTACCTAGGGCGTGCATAAATTACCTTAGTTCTAGGCAAAGTTATGTTAGTCAAATAACATTTCAAGAAAAAAAATTAGCTTAGTTTCCTAAGGCAAATTAGCCTATTTGACTTTACCTAGGGCGTGCATAAATCACCTTAGTTCTAGGCAAAGTTATGTTAGTCAAATAACATTTCAAGAAAAAAAATTAGCTTAGTTTCCTAAGGCAAATTAGCCTATTTGACTTTACCTAGGGCGTGCATAAATTACCTTAGTTCTAGGCAAAGTTATGTTAGTCAAATAACATTTCAAGAAAAAAAATTAGCTTAGTTTTCTAAGGCAAATTAGCCTATTTGACTTTACCTAGAGCGTGCATAAATCACCTTAGTTCTAGGCAAAGTTATGTTAGTCAAATAACATTTCAAGAAAAAAAATTAGCTTAGTTTCCTAAGGCAAAATAGCCTATTTGACTTTACCTAGGGCGTGCATAAATTACCTTAGTTCTAGGCAAAGTTATGTTAGTCAAATAACATTTCAAGAAAAAAAATTAGCTTAGTTTCCTAAGGCAAATTAGCCTATTTGACTTTACCTAGGGCGTGCATAAATTACCTTAGTTCTAGGCAAAGTTATGTTAGTCAAATAACATTTCAAGAAAAAAAATTAGCTTAGTTTCCTAAGGCAAATTAGCCTATTTGACTTTACCTAGGGCGTGCATAAATTACCTTAGTTCTAGGCAAAGTTATGTTAGTCAAATAACATTTCAAGAAAAAAAATTAGCTTAGTTTTCTAAGGCAAATTAGCCTATTTGACTTTACCTAGGGCGTGCATAAATCACCTTAGTTCTAGGCAAAGTTATGTTAGTCAAATAACATTTCAAGAAAAAAAATTAGCTTAGTTTCCTAAGGCAAAATAGCCTATTTGACTTTACCTAGGGCGTGCATAAATCACCTTAGTTCTAGGCAAAGTTATGCTCGTACACTAACATTCCTACACAAAAAATGTTAACTAAGTTTCCTAAGGTAAGTTAGCCTATTTTACATTACCTAGGGCGTACTTAAATTGCCTTAGCACTTGGCTATGCTATGCTCGAAAGATAACATCCATACAAAATAATTTAACTAAGTTTTCTAAGGCAAATTAGCCTATTTCACGTTACTTAGGGCGTACATAACTTGCCTTAGAACTAGGCTATGTTATGCTCGAAAGATAACATCCATACAAAATAATTCACCTAAGGCAACTAAGGCAATTTTACACAGATTTTTTCTCTGAGTGCGATTTCGATATACACAATTGCCAATACAAAAGATAAAAGGTATCTCCAAAATCGATTTAAACCTTGTCGGCTCGCTTCAAAGTCACAAAAAATAGTTTTTTTTAAAAAAAAAAAAGACAAAACTCTTTAGACCATTGTCCGGCAGCATTTTCGAAAGACCATAATTCACTTGGCATCACAAAAAAAAAAAAAAAAACGATTAGATATAACATCGCAACTCAAAGTCCCTGATAAAACCAGTTTATTCTGTCGTCTTATATACTTATACACATCCCATGCCTATCAATTCACCTAAGCCACACAATGTCAAAATGCAATCTTATTGTATTAACAATGACACTTTGCCAGCCAAAAAGTCATTACATCCAATAAAAAAAAGGACATTTCTTTCTTCAATTTTCACAACAAAAGCAGCACCGACAACAATATTTATCCTGCCAATGAATCGATATCAACAATAATGTAATAATAAAAAGGCACACAAATGGACAATCTACGCAGGTAAACACGTCGCGTCGTCGTCGCAAGGATCCTCTCCTATAGACGCACACAGCTCTGTGTGCACAAGGTATAAAAACCGATAAAGTTTGTCAACAATAAAATCAAGACTCGCTCATAAACAAAAGCCTAGGAATATAAAACGCACACACCCATATTATTGGATGAGTGAAAATACCATCGCAGAGATCCTTGCTCAATATATCTATATATTGTTTACGATATGTCCTTGCTGTGCATTTAGTGACAAAAGAAAATCCTTCAAAGTCATATCACCGCCATGCATGATATAGAAATGGGTGAGCACGAAGAGTATCAATATCAGGATCAGGATACACCTCTGTCTAATATATACCTGAATTTAAACTCCGAGATGAGATCCTTTATACATCACATCAGAAGGTCGTGGGAAATGATGTTTCCTGGTATTAATGGCGCTACTTGCTTGCGTGATGGCACACAATCACAACCAACACAAAAAAGGCTAATTTGAATTTTTATGGTTTATTGGCATTGAGGATATTATAATAATGGACCACCCAAAAGTCGCTCGAGCACGGTTTTATGATTCCAAAGAGGTTATGGCATCTGATTTGAATTTAAACAAAAAATAGAAAAACATAAAAAAACCTCTAAAGATAGCGGGAGGATGTGCTGTGATTTTAATCGAGGTTTTATGATATTCAGGTCAATTGTGGTCCATTAGCGTATGTGCTAATGCATTTTGATTAAGGATAATGAGACCGCTATTATTTGTGTGTGCCTTCTTTTTATTATCTCAGGATAAGGTTTGCCAGCGTGATGTTATAATGAGGAATCACGTGGTTAATGGACCACTTTGTAAATTATAAATTGTTTTGACTATAGGGATCCTTTTTTTTTATTTTCATCGATTTTGTCATAAAGAGAGGAACACTATTTAAATCAATGAATAAATTAAATATTCTGTGGAAGATTTAAAGCCTCATCAGAAAAAGGGTGAATTATCCTTAATTCCCACGACAAACTCTTACGAAACGAAACATTCTCTTGGATCAAAATGTCACATCACCCTCAATCAACTTTTACTATTATGATCTCTGAACTATTTAGTTTGAAAGTAAAAATGCTTTGTTAAACCGTCAATTGCTCATCAATTACCATTTTTCATTGCAACCAAAAAAAAGGAACAAAAAAAAATCTATAATAATCCCGCGATAAAATCCTTTACAAATTATTTAGATGGAAAGCAAAACAGAGCAGCAAATCCAAGTTACCAGCAAGCTATTCGAAACAACATATTACACACAAAAACCATAACATAAATATATCCAGACCAAAAAAAAACAAAAACACAAAATAACAAACGAAACATTGCATTTCAACAACAAATAAAAACAAAAAAATCCACAGTCACTCGTGGTTGTTGTCGTCAATATAAAAACCGCAATCGGGCATTTGAGCTCCATCATCAATATAATATCAGGAGCCAATGAAGCCGCAGCAGACTGCACCACGAACTGACCGAAAAAAAAAAAAAATCTCGTGAACCACCTCATCATTTGATTCCCCATCGAGTTGTTGGTCGTCGTTGTGTTCCATTTATAGACTCTGGTTGTGGCTGCTGCAACAGCAGCCATCGATTAAGAGGCCACATTAAGGCATTTGCGATATCATTTGATAAGTTCCACCAAACGTTCCACTATATGTATATGTTGTGCCTCTCTATATACTTTATACAAGAACAACAATCCGCAAGCAGCTCGCACACAAACCATACCACTTCACTGATGATGATGGTGAATCTGGACTTATAGTGCGACTGCGACTTGGATTGGGATTGGGACCACTTCTTGTTGTTGTTTTTGTTTGTTGGTAGTGCACTTTGGAAAACTGCATCCGTCGAGGCAATAAATGTCTGACAAGCAATAAACAACCAAAGAGGATGCCCATGTTCGGAGGTGCATCAGCAACGGCTATAAGAACTTGAGTTTGCTGCGCAATTGCGATTTATTCTGGAGGGGGAGGAACAGGGCCGCATTTACAATGTCATTATTAATATGGGCCTTGTAAATAACAGTGTGAAATTCTGCCAATTCAATTCAATTCAATTCAATTCAATTCAATTCAATTCAATTCAATTCAATTCAATTCAATTCAATTCAATTCAATTCAATTCAATTCAATTCAATTCAATTCAATTCAATTCAATTCAATTCAATTCAATTCAATTCAATTCAATTCAATTCAATTCAATTCAATTCAATTCAATTCAATTCAATTCAATTCAATTCAATTCAATTCAATTCAATTCAATTCAATTCAATTCAATTCAATTCAATTCAATTCAATTCAATTCAATTCAATTCAATTCAATTCAATTCAATTCAATTCAATTCAATTCAATTCAATTCAATTCAATTCAATTCAATTCAATTCAATTCAATTCAATTCAATTCAATTCAATTCAATTCAATTCAATTCAATTCAATTCAATTCAATTCAATTCAATTCAATTCAATTCAATTCAATTCAATTCAATTCAATTCAATTCAATTCAATTCAATTCAATTCAATTCAATTCAATTCAATTCAATTCAATTCAATTCAATTCAATTCAATTCAATTCAATTCAATTCAATTCAATTCAATTCAATTCAATTCAATTCAATTCAATTCAATTCAATTCAATTCAATTCAATTCAATTCAATTCAATTCAATTCAATTCAATTCAATTCAATTCAATTCAATTCAATTCAATTCAATTCAATTCAATTCAATTCAATTCAATTCAATTCAATTCAATTCAATTCAATTCAATTCAATTCAATTCAATTCAATTCAATTCAATTCAATTCAATTCAATTCAATTCAATTCAATTCAATTCAATTCAATTCAATTCAATTCAATTCAATTCAATTCAATTCAATTCAATTCAATTCAATTCAATTCAATTCAATTCAATTCAATTCAATTCAATTCAATTCAATTCAATTCAATTCAATTCAATTCAATTCAATTCAATTCAATTCAATTCAATTCAATTCAATTCAATTCAATTCAATTCAATTCAATTCAATTCAATTCAATTCAATTCAATTCAATTCAATTCAATTCAATTCAATTCAATTCAATTCAATTCAATTCAATTCAATTCAATTCAATTCAATTCAATTCAATTCAATTCAATTCAATTCAATTCAATTCAATTCAATTCAATTCAATTCAATTCAATTCAATTCAATTCAATTCAATTCAATTCAATTCAATTCAATTCAATTCAATTCAATTCAATTCAATTCAATTCAATTCAATTCAATTCAATTCAATTCAATTCAATTCAATTCAATTCAATTCAATTCAATTCAATTCAATTCAATTCAATTCAATTCAATTCAATTCAATTCAATTCAATTCAATTCAATTCAATTCAATTCAATTCAATTCAATTCAATTCAATTCAATTCAATTCAATTCAATTCAATTCAATTCAATTCAATTCAATTCAATTCAATTCAATTCAATTCAATTCAATTCAATTCAATTCAATTCAATTCAATTCAATTCAATTCAATTCAATTCAATTCAATTCAATTCAATTCAATTCAATTCAATTCAATTCAATTCAATTCAATTCAATTCAATTCAATTCAATTCAATTCAATTCAATTCAATTCAATTCAATTCAATTCAATTCAATTCAATTCAATTCAATTCAATTCAATTCAATTCAATTCAATTCAATTCAATTCAATTCAATTCAATTCAATTCAATTCAATTCAATTCAATTCAATTCAATTCAGTTCAATTCAATTTTTCATATAAAATGGCGAGAACTTAGAATCCAAGGAACCCCCAAATCCGCTCCTGTTTCGAAAAAGCTTGTCCGTAAATAGATTCCATCGCGGGCGCGCTTTGCCAAAGCTATCTGCGATCTGGAATCTATGATGCTGCGCGAGATGTGCGCTTGCTCTGTGATCTGGTTTCCCGTGCGCACCTCCTCCTTCCCCCCGCACTTCCCCCCAACATCAACCATCCGCCACCCCTTAATCTCAACAACTCATGTTCCTTGGGAGTTGTTGCTTTGTTTGTTGCATTAAATGCGCTTCGCATGTAATTTGACAGCAAATGTATTACTCTATCACATCCTTATTATTATGCTCTCCAGCTGGTCGGGAGATGTCCATTGTTGGTGGTAATACATTAGCCATTACTCCGACAATAGATGTTTAGATGTTTTCGCTAGTTGTGCGGCTGTATAGCTGCGGTGGTTGCAGTGGCAGGATTGGATGTTAGCAGCAGTGGCGGCAATGCATGATAGTGATGCTCTGCTTTTCTTGGACTCTTGCGCGAGCTACATACATATATAAAATCGTACATATACAAAATGCCGAATCGGTTTAGTACGGCGCGGCGGCAGTACTTGCCAGAGTTGGAAGTTAGGTATAAGTTGTAGTTAGTCTTCGTCTATTGAATTCCGATTTAGGAATGTAATTTAGCACAGTTGATGAGATGGAACTGTTGAGATAGTAATGTAATTGTGTATTAGTGGAAATCTGAAATCGTTGAGTTAATTGGATTTATTTTTTGTTTTGTTTTTGTTATGGTTGAAGGGATTTGAGAGAATAATAATGTTATGATCTGAAAATGTCAAGTTGACTTTATTATAAAAAAAAAAATAATATTCTTATTTCATAAGAAAAAAAATAAAACACAATTAAAGTTCGAACCTCAGCTCTTTTGTTTGAATTGTGCATAGAATTACGAAACAATTAATAATTAATGTTTGACTGTTGCATTAATTTTTTTTTATTTTGTTTTTATTTATTTATATCGTTCAGTGACTGACTTAGTTTAAAAATCTAGAATTAAATTTACATGAGATTTAAATGATAAAATCAGAATTGTTTAGAAACGATGATGGACACAAATCGGAAAACTAAATGGATAACATTTTCAAAAACTATATTGATTTTTGATTTAGTAACTCATAGCCATAAATTAAATCTTACAATTTTATTTTTAAATAAATGTTTTTTAAGTAAATTATAAGAGCATTAGAGTCTCCTGAGTATTTTAACAAATAAAAGTTCTAAAGTGCTAAACGTCACTTATCTTCTGTGTGCACTAAAGTGGTCCAAGATTTCCACTATCTCTTTAAAATTAAGTCCACCTGTTTCTAAAAACACTATAACAGTGTTATTTCATTTTTTTTATATTATATTTTTAAAGCTTGAGCATCAATTTTATATACAGTTCAATTTCAATTTTTAATTTTAATTTTTAAAATTGTCGAAAATTCAAGACTGTTATTTTTGACTTGCGGATTTGTTTAAAAATAACGTTTAAATGATTGTTTTCCGTCAATATTTATAGTTTAAACGGACTTCTCTATTTTATCGATTATTACGCATTATTATCAAGTTTTCACATTAAAAATTATATAAAATATAATGTCCATGTCATGTTTAACATCTCTCAATTTGATTTGGTTGAGCATAATTAATTTCATTATTTTCTATTATGACATCGAAAAATCACCATTAATGTTTCAAGCGCCATATTTTTATGACTTGACATTCAACCACTCCCTTTGTTTGTTTCTCATCATCACCAAGTATATTTTGTACCTACATATATACATAATAATACAACTTCAACTTTTATATGGCATGTCTTTGAGTTATGTTCATTTTGGAAACAAAAAATGAAAACCTTAGAAAATTACCTAAAATTTCATAAGCAAGTCTTTTTTTTTTTCTCTATTCCCATCAGCATGAATCATTGTCGTCGTCGTCGCTAACTTTGTTCCGGTTTTTTTTTTTATAAAGAAACAACAAGCAACTCATATAATAAATTGTGGTTTGTTAAATATGTAGACATTGTTCTTTTTATTCTATAACATAATTTATGAACATTATTAAGTAGGTATTTCTCTCTGTATATTACATGCCTTAGACTTCTCTATATATAGTCACCTCTCCCTCTCTTTCGCCCTTTGTAAGAATTACCTAGCGTGACGCACGGAAATTCATTGTTTCCCATTTTGCTAGTTAGGCCATTAAATAAGTTCATTATATGTTCAATGGCGGGGGTTTTCTTATAAGTTTTTCTATACCCATAGGTACATATATATGTCAAACCTCCCTCTCTACCCCCCTGTTCATACAACTAGAGAAATAGTGAAAAATGAATATTTCGTTGTCTTGGCCATTTTCTTTAAACCACTTCAAGCTATGGTATACACTGAAAATAAAATGTTTAATTAAAAATAGATGAAATAGTGACATTTTAATATTTTTTAACTTATAGGACTTTAACCACAACTCCCTTAATAAATGCTTTAAATATGCAGGTTAATTTGCATAAGATGTGCTAAAAGGCTAGAGCGTGTAGGTTGGATTAATACAATTTTCCCAAAAACTAAAAGACAATTTACCATACAGTTTTCTGTTTTTGACTAAAAATTAATAAGAGCATTAAATTTTGAAAACAAAAATAATACTTATTTACGTAAAATTAAAAAAAAAATAGTTTGAATTTTTTTTATTTTTTTTTTCCAAAATTTTGACTTTTTAATTAATAATTAATTTTTTATATATACAATTTTGAATAAATTGTTAAGAAAAAAAATGGTACGCCAATTTTTAGTACTTATTTATGCTTAGTTTAAAAATTAATTTAAAAAAAAAACCATTTACCCATCTTCGAAATATCGAATTTTCAAAAGATAATTTTGAATTTTTTTTTAAAATACAAAATTTAATTTTTTTTTTAAATTTTGATATGCAATATTATTCAAACTTATTAGAAGCTTTTGTTTAAGAAATTTAATTAAAATTGGTTCAACAGATAATGAGAAAGTCCAAAACCAAACAAAAAAATGGTTTTATGAGTGGTACGATTTTTAAACGATACATAGACTTTTTTTTCCCAATAATATGGTAGATCATCCTGATATTAGTTCACACAAAAATTAAAATTAAAATCGTAGGAGCCGTTCTTGAGAAAAATGAGAGCTTCAATACCGGTTTTTAAACATTTGTATGGGAGGTACCGTTATTTTTAGTTATAAAAAAAATGCATTTAAAATCTGCTAGATAATGTCAAAAAACTGCTAGGTTCTAAGTTTAATAAAAATCGACTAGGTCGTTTTCGAATTATTAAGTTTAAAAAAAAATTGAACCTTTTTTAAAAATCAAAAAAAAAAAAAAAGTTGTCAATTTTGGTACACAATATTTTTAAAATTATTGTAATATGGGAGGTACTATTTATAACCATTTTTCGAAATTTTTTTTATAAAATGGAAACTTTTTGTAAAAAAAAGTACTGATTTTTTTTTTGGAAGTTGTGGGCACGTTTTTGAGATAAATAAAATTTTATTTTTTACAAAAAAAAAAATTGTAAGGCAGGTACCGTTATTTTTGGTCTTAAAAAGTGGAACAAACGTGTTGGGGTAATGACCAAAAAACGCTTGGTACCAAGTTTAAAGAAAATCGACCCACCCGTTTAAGCTACAGCCAAAAGGACAGACAGACAGAGAGAGAGAGAATTGCGAGACCCACTTTTTTCGACTTCGCTATCATCGTAATGTCAACTTTGATCAAAATCTCGAGTTCGATTTTTTTTTACGAATGCATAACTTGCCATATAGTACCTAGTACATATATATCGCAAGTAAAAATTATAACATGGCATTGTAAGTGTTACCATTGTTTTTTAATATATTTTTCTGTTTTAAGTCAATTTTTTAGGAAATCGCTCCTCTCAGATTAACTGTGGGGAATAGACCCCACAATTTTTTCTTCAACCTACACCCTCTATGTTTTTTTTGTCACACCGCATGTGAACCACTCTGTATATCGTGTATAAAATTTAAGAATGTCAGTGATACTTGTGAAATTATATGTTTGTGTTTAATTTAAATTATATATTTTTCTGAGTGTATAAGAAAACTGCTAGAGGGTGCAATTAAACTACACCATCGTCAGTTAAGAGAAAATTGAATGATTTAAAAGTAGAAGCCTTTTTCGGTGCTATAGTGTTGTTTTTTTTTTTTTTCCTAAAGTCGACCCTGGAATGGGGGTTGGAATATTAATACCTGTGAATAATTCATTAGGCTTTTATTATTTCATTTCACTCTGTCAAATCCAAGCCCAACAACATTTATTTAATTAGTTTTCATATTGTTTTAGATGATGATGGTGTGGGAAATTTTCATAAGGACCTTAAGGCTGTCGTTTGGATTTTTAGTCCTATACCTATGTATACAAAAAAAAACTTCTAAAAAGATTTCCATCGACATATAAAATTGTAGGTAATTAGAATTGTTTATTTTTTTTTTTCGTTTTTACCAAAATTTCAATCAAACATGGCTGATTAACTATAATTAATATGGGAAAATTAATATTGACCACGACACGATGAAGATGAATGGTTGGTTGTTAGTTTTTCTTTTTTTTTTTTTGTTGAAGTGGGGTTTACAATTAATTATCAATCAAGTAATTTAGCCTGTAATTAAACATGTCACAAAAACTTTCAACTTGATGTTTTATGCGTGTTTCTGAGTGTGTGTGTGTGTGTATGAGTTCAAAACGCCTCTTTTCAAATTATTAAATGACCAAGAGTTAAAGATGTTAATCGACTTTTAATTGAGCCTCGCATTTTATATACCTTTACCTATAGTACCTACATATACCTTATCGCTGTTTGGAAAATTAAATTTTCCCAACCAACAACGTCAAAAAAAAAAACTGAGGAAAATTATTATTAACTGATTTTTAATATGCAATTAGTCAAGTTTTTGATGTTGTTAGAAAATACTAAAAACGCAAAATATATTATGTATGTTGATCCACAGAGAGAATTTAATTCCCTACTCATTAAAACTTAGAACATGGTTTGGTCAAGCCATCAAAGGGAAGAAGGCGATACCTTAAAAAAAATGGAGGAATTTCCACAAAAAGTTGCAAAAACTCACATCTGATGTTTCATAGGAATTGAATAGGATAATTTTGGAACTTATAGATACTTATGCAAAACTTTTGGACCACTTTTTGAGAAATTTGACAAAAAATAAATAAAATAATTTATTGAAAATGATTTACTTTATGATAATGTTAATATTGAAGATTAAATTAAAACAAAAAAGGGTTCCTATAATTAATGATCCAAACTGAAACTGGTGATAATCTAATAATTAAATAAACTTGTTCATAACGAATCATAACAGTTCTCTAATCACGCTTTTGTTTTTTTTTTAATTTTTGGACTCAAATGTTACATAATTATAAGACAAATTTCTGCATTAAAACATTTTTTATATTTTACACTATTTTACTCAAAACTTTAATAGATAAATATGACATTTGGATCAAATCTATTTTTTTACTTTAAAAGCATCCTGGAAAAAAATTTAATGACTTAAAATTGATCTTTAATTTTAAAAAATTTCCAAGTTCTTAAAACTTCTTAAAAGGTAAAGTATGAAACTTAAAAGTTATAACAATTTAAACTCAATCAGACAGGGGGTTCTTAAATAAATAAAAATAAATCTCATTTTAATTAACAACTCGTTGTTTGAAAATCTCGTCAGTAAATGAAAGAAAAAAAAAACATTTTTATTATTATCTCAAATCAAAATTATAAAAAATACTTGCGATATATTATATGTAAGTACCTACTACATACATATATGCCATGTTATGCATTCGTTAAAAAAAATTTAACTCGCAAAAACGGCTCCTACGATATTAATTAAAATTTTTGTGTGAACTAATATAAGAACGATCTACTATATTATTGGGAAAATCTATCGTTTAAAAATGGTATCTCTTATAGAACCATTTTTTGAGTTTCCCACTATCGTATTATCTGTTGAACCGATTTTAATGACATTTTTTACATAAAAGCTACTAATAAGTTTAAATAATATTGCATATCAAAATTTTCAAAAAAACAAACATTTTGGATTTAGGTAAAAAAAAAATCAAAATATTTTTTTTTTTAATTCCATATTACGAAAATAAGTAGATGGTTTTTTTCAAAATTAATTTTTAAAAATTAAGTTTTAAAAATGGTGTACCAATTTTTTTCAAATGTTTTCAAAATTTTTTATATAGATATAAACAATATTTTTTTTAAATCCACTCTAACGATTTTTAAATTTTTTTCATAAAATAAAATTTGTATAAGAAATCAGATGGTGCATATCGCTTCGGTGTCAAAGCAATTTCAGAAGTTTTTTTTTTAATTTATTTCTAATTATAATTATTTTTTTTACAATTATTCAGGCATGACTTTATGCTATATGTGCAACACGACACGGTGCTATATTCTTTATATTTGTGTACATACATACTCACATAATACTACATTAAACTACGTTTTTGAGAAGTGGAGTAAAATATAGGCTCCCATAACTTATTTATTTCTTTAAAAATCAGATGAATATAGATCTAACTTTTCAAACTTTAAAACCACAGTGTTATCCCACAATTTGTCCGCCACCCCCATCTTATTTTAACGGAACGGAAAACGGGAGAAGTGCTTTTTTGAACTTGAAATTTTAAATTAAAAATGATAGATACAAGTTACAAAACTAATTTTCGCTCAAAAAATTAGCAAACAGCTTTACAAATTTGGACAAACTAAGAAAATTATTATTTTTTTATTTTGAATTGTTTGACTTAAATTTTAGCGGAAACTTAAATATTAAATAAACTTTATTTGAGCTACAAAAAAAAGAGGTTTTCTTATTTCAAAATGATTTAATTAGCTACAAATTCAGATAATTTATCAAAATTATTTTGATTCCGCTAAAATAAAGAATGCACTGAACCAATAACGAGAAATCAGAGAGTGTGTGAAGTTAGCCCCCCTTTTTTGGAATTTGATATTTTTGAAACTTGTTCCAGGTTGTTCCCGATTTGTTCCGCATTGTTCCAAAGTTTTTTTGAAAAATATTCAAAAATGGGGGTTTTAGACCCAAAAAACCGTTTTTGACCTAGCCCCCCTTTTTTTGAAAATCAAATTTTTGAAAGTTGTTCCAGGTTGTTCTAGTTGTTCTGAACATTGTTCCAAGTTTTTGGACCCCTATGTTCAAAATTTCGAAAGTTATGAGCAAAATTCGAAAAAATTCTAGCCCCCCTTTTTTCGAAATTCTTGGTTTTGAAATTTTTTTCGGGTTTAAAAAAGTGTTCTAACCATTGTTCCAAAAAATTAAAGTTGTAGTGCTTGTATTTTTAGAGATAAAGCCTTCAAAACTTTTTTTCAAAAATCCCAAAAACGGGCCTCCAAAATTTTATTTTTTTTTTAAATCGTTTGTTTTAGAAAACTTGATGGTAAATGCATCTGTTGAAAAAATATTCTGAGTCTAGCTTTATATTATCAGTTTAAAAACTAACTTTAAAAAAAATCTGCAAATTTTCTAATTTAAAAAAAAACTCCATTAACCCCCCTTTTTGAAAAATCAAAAATTCAAAAGTTGTTCCGGGTCAAACACTAATTTGTCTTAAGTGTACCAAAGTTTCATATAAAAATATAAATATTTAAAGGTTTAACATAACAAAAACGAATAAAGCACAATTTTTGCTCCCCAGTGCTCCCCTTTCAAAATTTTAAAAATTAAATACTTGTTTCAGATTTCTTTAGCAATTATCTAATCGACATTAAAATCCTGTTTCTTTAAAATAAATTTTTAATGCACATATTTTCAAAAAACACTTCCCCAACCCCCCCTATTTCAAAAATTCCGGAAGAAATGTATTTCAAACAGGTATCTTACCAAACCTCATTGTTCCAAGATTTCATCAAAAAATATCCGCAATAAAAGATTTTAAAAACGAAAAACGCTATTTACGATATTAAACGAAAATCTTTATTTCGCACCCCCTTTTCAAACTCAGACAGCAAAGAAATTTCCTAACATTGTATTAGGTCTTCTCTACATTGCCCCAAGGTAAAATCTTTAACAAAAAAATAATTATTAAAAAAAACCTAAATAAAAACTTTTCCCCCCTCTTATTATTACCAAATTTGGAATCAAACATAAACATGCTGTTTCTGCAAAGTAAACCAAATATCTTAATTTAAAAAAAACATTGACAAACAAAAATAAAAGATTTTCAAACAAAACATATTTACTTACGATATTAAATGAAAATGTGTGTTCTGAGCCCCCCCCCCCCCAGAAAAAAAATTATTTTTATACTTCCTCGTTATCGAAGTGTTCTTCTAAAACAGTCCAATCTAAAATTTTGAAATAAGAATTTAGAATAAAAAAATATTCTTAATGCTACCCCAATTCTCTTCGTTTTTCCAAAATCGAAAAAAAAGATTATCCACTTAATGAAAATTAAAAACAAACTCATTGAGTTATAAAAATAATCAAAGAAAGTCCTAAAAAAGACATACAGATTTTTACGATATTACATAAAACTTCAATTTTGGCCCAACCTTTTAGAAATCCAAAATTCAAAAACTTGTTCCAGGTTGTTCTAGGGCTCTTCTAAATTGTTCCAAGCTTTCGTTTCATAAAATTGATTTTTAGTATGAAAAATTTCATTAAAATGCTCCCCCGCCCCCCTTTTTCCAAAACTCCAAAATCTAAAACTTGTTCCAAGTGCAGAATCACTCAAATCCAATTGTTCCAAAGAATCATGCAAAAATATTGAAAATTGCACATTTTAAGCCCAAAAAATACTTTATATGAAAATATTTTTTTATACTTGCGCAAGTATAAAAAAATATTTTCATATAAAGTATTTTTTGGGCTTAAAATGTGCAATTTTCAATATTTTTGCATGATTCTTTGGAACAATTGGATTTGAGTGATTCTGCACTTGGAACAAGTTTTAGATTTTGGAGTTTTGGAAAAAGGGGGGCGGGGGAGCATTTTAATGAAATTTTTCATACTAAAAATCAATTTTATGAAACGAAAGCTTGGAACAATTTAGAAGAGCCCTAGAACAACCTGGAACAAGTTTTTGAATTTTGGATTTCTAAAAAGGGGGGCCAGAGCAAGGATAATAAGATATTTTCATTTAAAGTGTTTTTTGGGCTTAAAATGTGCAATTTTCAATATTTTTGCATGATTCTTTGGAACAATTGGATTTGAGTGATTCTGCACTTGGAACAAGTTTTAGATTTTGGAGTTTTGGAAAAAGGGGGGCGGGGGAGCATTTTAATGAAATTTTTCATACTAAAAATCAATTTTATGAAACGAAAGCTTGGAACAATTTAGAAGAGCCCTAGAACAACCTGGAACAAGTTTTTGAATTTTGGATTTCTAAAAAGGGGGGCCAGAGCAAGGATAATAAGATATTTTCATTTAAAGTGTTTTTTGGGCTTAAATGTGCAATTTTCAATATTTTTGCATGATTCTTTGGAACAATTGGATTTGAGTGATTCTGCACTTGGAACAAGTTTTAGATTTTGGAGTTTTGGAAAAAGGGGGGCGGGGGAGCATTTTAATGAAATTTTTCATACTAAAAATCAATTTTATGAAACGAAAGCTTGGAACAATTTAGAAGAGCCCTAGAACAACCTGGAACAAGTTTTTGAATTTTGGATTTCTAAAAAGGGGGGCCAGAGCAAGGATAATAAGATATTTTCATTTAAAGTGTTTTTTGGGCTTAAAATGTGCAATTTTCAATATTTTTGCATGATTCTTTGGAACAATTGGATTTGAGTGATTCTGCACTTGGAACAAGTTTTAGATTTTGGAGTTTTGGAAAAAGGGGGGCGGGGGAGCATTTTAATGAAATTTTTCATACTAAAAATCAATTTTATGAAACGAAAGCTTGGAACAATTTAGAAGAGCCCTAGAACAACCTGGAACAAGTTTTTGAATTTTGGATTTCTAAAAAGGGGGGCCAGAGCAAGGATAATAAGATATTTTCATTTAAAGTGTTTTTTGGGCTTAAAATGTGCAATTTTCAATATTTTTGCATGATTCTTTGGAACAATTGGATTTGAGTGATTCTGCACTTGGAACAAGTTTTAGATTTTGGAGTTTTGGAAAAAGGGGGGCGGGGGAGCATTTTAATGAAATTTTTCATACTAAAAATCAATTTTATGAAACGAAAGCTTGGAACAATTTAGAAGAGCCCTAGAACAACCTGGAACAAGTTTTTGAATTTTGGATTTCTAAAAAGGGGGGCCAGAGCAAGGATAATAAGATATTTTCATTTAAAGTGTTTTTTGGGCTTAAAATGTGCAATTTTCAATATTTTTGCATGATTCTTTGGAACAATTGGATTTGAGTGATTCTGCACTTGGAACAAGTTTTAGATTTTGGAGTTTTGGAAAAAGGGGGGCGGGGGAGCATTTTAATGAAATTTTTCATACTAAAAATCAATTTTATGAAACGAAAGCTTGGAACAATTTAGAAGAGCCCTAGAACAACCTGGAACAAGTTTTTGAATTTTGGATTTCTAAAAAGGGGGGCCAGAGCAAGGATAATAAGATATTTTCATTTAAAGTGTTTTTTGGGCTTAAAATGTGCAATTTTCAATATTTTTGCATGATTCTTTGGAACAATTGGATTTGAGTGATTCTGCACTTGGAACAAGTTTTAGATTTTGGAGTTTTGGAAAAAGGGGGGCGGGGGAGCATTTTAATGAAATTTTTCATACTAAAAATCAATTTTATGAAACGAAAGCTTGGAACAATTTAGAAGAGCCCTAGAACAACCTGGAACAAGTTTTTGAATTTTGGATTTCTAAAAAGGGGGGCCAGAGCAAGGATAATAAGATATTTTCATTTAAAGTGTTTTTTGGGCTTAAAATGTGCAATTTTCAATATTTTTGCATGATTCTTTGGAACAATTGGATTTGAGTGATTCTGCACTTGGAACAAGTTTTAGATTTTGGAGTTTTGGAAAAAGGGGGGCGGGGGAGCATTTTAATGAAATTTTTCATACTAAAAATCAATTTTATGAAACGAAAGCTTGGAACAATTTAGAAGAGCCCTAGAACAACCTGGAACAAGTTTTTGAATTTTGGATTTCTAAAAAGGGGGGCCAGAGCAAGGATAATAAGATATTTTCATTTAAAGTGTTTTTTGGGCTTAAAATGTGCAATTTTCAATATTTTTGCATGATTCTTTGGAACAATTGGATTTGAGTGATTCTGCACTTGGAACAAGTTTTAGATTTTGGAGTTTTGGAAAAAGGGGGGCGGGGGAGCATTTTAATGAAATTTTTCATACTAAAAATCAATTTTATGAAACGAAAGCTTGGAACAATTTAGAAGAGCCCTAGAACAACCTGGAACAAGTTTTTGAATTTTGGATTTCTAAAAGGTTGGGCCAAAATTGAAGTTTTATGTAATATCGTAAAAATCTGTATGTCTTTTTTAGGACTTTCTTTGATTATTTTTATAACTCAATGAGTTTGTTTTTAATTTTCATTAAGTGGATAATCTTTTTTTTCGATTTTGGAAAAACGAAGAGAATTGGGGTAGCATTAAGAATATTTTTTTATTCTAAATTCTTATTTCAAAATTTTAGATTGGACTGTTTTAGAAGAACACTTCGATAACGAGGAAGTATAAAAATAATTTTTTTTCTGGGGGGGGGGGGCTCAGAACACACATTTTCATTTAATATCGTAAGTAAATATGTTTTGTTTGAAAATCTTTTATTTTTGTTTGTCAATGTTTTTTTTAAATTAAGATATTTGGTTTACTTTGCAGAAACAGCATGTTTATGTTTGATTCCAAATTTGGTAATAATAAGAGGGGGGAAAAGTTTTTATTTAGGTTTTTTTTAATAATTATTTTTTTGTTAAAGATTTTACCTTGGGGCAATGTAGAGAAGACCTAATACAATGTTAGGAAATTTCTTTGCTGTCTGAGTTTGAAAAGGGGGTGCGAAATAAAGATTTTCGTTTAATATCGTAAATAGCGTTTTTCGTTTTTAAAATCTTTTATTGCGGATATTTTTTGATGAAATCTTGGAACAATGAGGTTTGGTAAGATACCTGTTTGAAATACATTTCTTCCGGAATTTTTGAAATAGGGGGGGTTGGGGAAGTGTTTTTTGAAAATATGTGCATTAAAAATTTATTTTAAAGAAACAGGATTTTAATGTCGATTAGATAATTGCTAAAGAAATCTGAAACAAGTATTTAATTTTTAAAATTTTGAAAGGGGAGCACTGGGGAGCAAAAATTGTGCTTTATTCGTTTTTGTTATGTTAAACCTTTAAATATTTATATTTTTATATGAAACTTTGGTACACTTAAGACAAATTAGTGTTTGACCCGGAACAACTTTTGAATTTTTGATTTTTCAAAAAGGGGGGTTAATGGAGTTTTTTTTTAAATTAGAAAATTTGCAGATTTTTTTTAAAGTTAGTTTTTAAACTGATAATATAAAGCTAGACTCAGAATATTTTTTCAACAGATGCATTTACCATCAAGTTTTCTAAAACAAACGATTTAAAAAAAAAAATAAAATTTTGGAGGCCCGTTTTTGGGATTTTTGAAAAAAAGTTTTGAAGGCTTTATCTTTAAAAATACAAGCACTACAACTTTAATTTTTTGGAACAATGGTTAGAACACTTTTTTAAACCCGAAAAAAATTTCAAAACCAAGAATTTCGAAAAAAGGGGGGCTAGAATTTTCGAATTTTGCTCATAACTTTCGAAATTTTGAACATAGGGGTCCAAAAACTTGGAACAATGTTCAGAACAACTAGAACAACCTGGAACAACTTTCAAAAATTTGATTTTCAAAAAAAGGGGGGCTAGGTCAAAAACGGTTTTTTGGGTCTAAAACCCCCATTTTTGAATATTTTTCAAAAAAACTTTGGAACAATGCGGAACAAATCGGGAACAACCTGGAACAAGTTTCAAAAATACCAAATTCCAAAAAAGGGGGGCTAACTTCACACACTCGAAATCAGAGAAAAGCCCAAAATTATATTATTTTTTGAAAAGACCCCAAAAAATTATTTATATTATTTGATTTTTTGTGAAAAGATTGTTGTTAATCATAATTTTATTGCAAAGCAGCAGTTTTTAAATATGATGGTACCTATGATGGGAGTTAACAGGTTCGAGGAACTTAAATAAAGCTAGAATTTCATATTCCTTCGTTTGACAAGCGAAATAATTCGATAGATCTTAATTTAAGAACCTATGTAGGTTCCTTTGAATATAAAATTTTCAGTGGACCTATTAATTTAAGGTATACTTTATTTAATTTACAGGGAGATAAGGGAGTGGCATAGAAGTACGAACTACAATACTGGCCACCGCCGCAGTCTACCGCGCTGTGAGAAAATCGCAAGGCACCAAAAGTTAACTATGGGCAAAAAGATTTAGAAAATGTGGGTATTTACTTCATGAACTTCTTAAGCTTATTAAAAAAAAAAAAAAAAAACAGATATTATTTTCAGCTGCAAGGCGCAGCACTATACATTCGACGAAAACTAAAACCATATCCTGCTGAGTTAAAATTATATGAAAATATAAAACCAATTTGATTGCAACCATAAGTTAATTACTAAAAATTCCACAATTTATATTCCTCGGCAATTATATTCATACGTATTGCTGGAACTATCTAAGCTGCAATCAAACTCCAACTCGGCAAAGTGCAGAGGGCTTAATTCTATGAAGAAAAAAAAAAAAAACATAAATACTTCTCCCCAAGCTAAAATGTTATATAGCATCAATTCCAATTCCACCATCAAAAGACTCTTCAACAGAAAAACAACAACAACAAAAAATATAAAAAATATAGAGAAAGGCTAAAAAATAATATTAAATTGAGAAATACACACATATGAAGTTGCTGCCGAAGACGAAGCCGAAGTCGAAGCTTGTGGCAGGTATAGCGCGACCGGCAGAAGCGACGAAGAGAATATAATTTAATCTTGTTAATGCTGCAAAATCAAGTTGTCGACTCCAAACAGGCTTTGGCATTTTTGCTTCACAAAAGTCGCCATCGCAGGAAGGAAGGTAGGTATAGATAGATATATCCTTTGGACTGATATAGGTACATTATACGAAAAGCACTTTAGCCATTAAATTCCCCCGGGAGATGGAGCTCTATAGGTATTTATATAATACAACAACGAGACGGAAAGAACTCGCATCATGCAATCGCGAAGAGCCTATTAGACCGGGGACCAAGTTCTTATGACTTCATAATCTTAATTAACGTAGGGTCGTCATACTTGCACACAAAGCAGTGGAATTAACCAGCGCTATAAAGATCCAATCAAGGCCCCCGCGCTCGCTCCTGGACACAGAGTGTGGCATCAACCACAGCCATCGCCAACAGGATTCTCATTCGCAACCGGGAATTGTATACCTTTATAATATATAAATACATCATCAGGCAACCGATAAGCAACTCGCTTGGACGAATATGAAGCCCTTCAGAAAGGCAGAGCAATGGAATTCAGCATGGCGGCGCGGCGGTCCTTAATGCGCCTGCTGTTATATAGGTTTACCCTGCATGCCGATCCCGAACCACTAATACTGCTGATCAAATGGAGTAATATATAGGGAGAGTGAGAGAAGGGGGCACAAATGGGCATGGTTATATTTCCCTTCATCGTATATGTTCTTTAATGAGTTTATACCTGGACTTGCACCACTGGCCTGGCTGGCACTGGCATTTGGGATGGACGGGAGGCATCCACATTCACATATCTAAAAAAAAAAATATGTATATACCTAAACCTTAGGAACGAAAGAACCATCCGAAACGGACAACAAGACCATGTGCATCTCTTTCCCAATGATCGTTCCATTATATCGAATGGTTCATTCGGGGATTTTGATTAGTTTGTCGGCCTTTTTTACCTTTTTTTTTATTTTTTTGTTTGGTTTCCTTTTTGGGTATTTTTGTGTTGTGTCCATTTTTTTTTTTGAATTTTATATTTATACATAGAACATATTTCTTTTTCGTGTGACAGCAACGATATCCCCATCAGCCTAAGATTGTCGAATTGAAATGGGAAAGAGCATCATACATATATGCGCGGCGGATGGGCGATCCACCCTTGATTGGATATGCGAAGAAACGCGTTAACACTAATTTATTCCAGAACTTGTATTTCTTTTTTTTGTAGGTAAACCTTTATGCGCTTTTCGGATGCTGTGGAGGAGCTCAATCTCTTTCAAGCTTATAAACAAAATTAATTCTTCTCAAAGGTTTTATGTTTTTTTTTTTTTTTTTTAATTTGGATGATGATGCTCGGCATGGGGTTTCACAGGTTCTCATCATCATGCATAATGGAAGGCTATATTATTATGTTCAATAGGTATATATAGGAAGCTTAATTTATTTCTAGGGACAAGGCATGAGGTTTGCTTTTTTTGGTTTTTATTATTCCAGTTTATTGTAAAACGTGTTAATTTAAAAAAAAAAAAGTTTTGTTTGGACTTTTTTTTTAAAAGATGTTATGTGTGTAGGTTTTATTTTATGCTTTTATTACTTTATTATTGAATAAAAAAAAGAATAAGGTTATTTTTGATATTTTTTTAAGTTTTGATAGTAATATCATTATGGAAGGTGTTTGCTTTAGGTTTTTAAAAAACCTCTATAGCCTTTCATAAATAAAAATATCGTAAGTAACACCACCTCTTAAGTTATTTCATTTAAAATGTATCCATCCCGTTCTCCCCGTCTTGTAATTCAAGTAAATTATTATTTTTTTACATTTAAATTATTAAAATTAAAATTTTGTATATTAACAAATTTTAACTTTGAGAATTTTTTGTTTTATTTATTAACTTCCCATTGGAAGTTATTTTAATTGGACCGATTAGTATTCCATTTACCAAAAATATAGCCTAGTTAAAGGAAGTATTATGTGAGTACATAAATATGAAAAATATCCCACCGTGCTGTCTTGCACTTCGCACATATGTATGGAATTTATAGTTTAGACTAAAAAAAAATAAAATTTGAAATAAATTGATTAAAAAATATCTGAAATTGATTTGACACCAACGCAATGTACACCAAGTGATTTCTTACACAAAGCACAATTTATAAGAAAATATAATTGTAAAAATCGTTGGAGCTGTTTTTTTAAATATAAAATTTTGAATATATTTTTAAGAAAAAAAAATGGTACTCCAATTTTTAATACTTATTAATGCGGAGTTAAAAAATAAGTTTTGAAAAAAAAATCATCTACCCATTTTCGAAATATTGAATTTTCAAAAAATAATTTTGAAATCCAAAATTTGATTGTTATGAAAATTTTGATATGCTATATTATTCAAACCTATTAGGAACTCTTGTGTAAAAAATTTCATTAAAATTAGTTCAACAGATAATGAGATAGTCGAAAACCAAAAAAATGGTTCTATGAGAGGAACCATTTTTAAACGATAAATAATTTTTTTCTTCCAATAATATGGTAGATCGTTCTGATATACCTAAGTTCACACAAAAATTTTAATCATAATCGTAGGAGCAGCTTTTGAGAAAAATGAGATATTCAATACCTGTTTTTAAAAAATTTGTATGGGAGCTACCGTTATTTTTGGTTATACAAAAAAAATTGTTTGATTTAAAATCCGCTAGATAATGTCAAAAAACTGCTGGGTGCTAAGTTTAATAACAATCGACCAAGTCGTGTTTTCGAATTATTAAGTTCCCAAAATAAAATTTTTTAAACTTTTTTTAAAAATCCAAAAAACAAATGTTACACAATTTTGGTACACAATATTTTTAAAATAATTGTAAACATTCTCTATAAAAAAAAAATTGATCAAAATCAGTTGAACCGTTTTTGAGAAAATCGAAAATCAAAAAAATGGTTCTATGGGAAGACCATTTATAACAGTTTTTGAATTTTTGTTTTATAAAATGAAAGCCTTTTTGTAAAAAAAAAATTTGTGGGCACGTTTTTGAGAAAAATAAGATTTTTATTTTTTGCTAAACAAATTTTAGGCAGGTACCGTTATTTTTGGTCTTAAGAAAAAAGAAAAAAACGTGTGGGGGGAATGTCCACAAAACTCTAGGTACCAATTTAAAGAAAATCGACTCACCCGTTTTGGCTACAGCCGAAAGGACAGACAGATTTGCGAGACCCACTTTTTTCAACTTCGCTATCATCGTAATGTCAACTTTGATCAAAATCTCGAGTTCGATTTTTTTACGAATCCATAACTTGCATTAAGTACCTACATATGTATGTATATATCGCAAGTAAAAATGAATTTCATGCTTTTAAACATTTTTCTCTATGGCATACCCATTGTGTTTATACAGAATAAATAAATTCAATAAATTTTTGAAAAAAAAATGCTAAGTTAATTATTTATTAATTAAAATATACAAATTCTTAAATCTTAAACAAAAAGGCTATATTATATAAATACAAATTTGATGTATCTAGTTTCATTGGGGAAATAACCTTAAAGACTACTTGGGTTTAATTAATAAGGGGATATTTCGAGAATTTTAGAAGTTATGGTTGTTTATTATATCTTGGAGTGAAATCTCTCGTCCTATTATACCCATAGTCCGTTTTTCTTAATTTAAAATATAAATCTGTTCATAAACTCCTACTTATCTTCTTAGACTGTAGGTATTGAATAACTAATGTATCTAAATTAATATATGACCAGACCAAAGCATTTTTCAATCTACCAACTTTTAATAAGTTCCCATCAAAAGTATATATACTTAGTCTGAGTTAAAATTTTTTATAATTAAACAATTTTTAAACATCGTCCTCGTGTCACTGTCGCCGTTGGTTCTCTCAAGATTCATAGATAGATTAAACAAAAAAAAACGACTATAAAGACCTAGAGAGCGTTAAAAAGATCAATTTATCCGTTGATTGCAATATTTTCGCATTTAATTACCTGCTAACTAAAAAAATTAAAAAAAAAAAAACAATTTCTGCATAGACGAGTGCATATCATCATGAAAAAATGCTAGTTGGCTTCAACTCAAAGGATCATGATGAAAAAACGACAGACGATAATGATGGTGTGTCCATCAGTATAATCATGTGCGTCGTGCCGGCTTTTGTGCAAATAAGTTATCTTCAACCGATTGACGGCCGACATCGACATCTTCTCTATAGAAGTGCTTAATTTTTGTTTCTTGCTCCTCGTCCATGCATTGTCGTTGTCGTCGTCATGCGTCAGACCGATTCCAATATACAGTCCAGTCCGGTCTGATGGTCCGTTTGTCCGTCCGTATGTCTACCAATAAAAACCGGATAAAAATGGTTATCATCCAGGAGTTTAAGTGGCATATAGTAATTACCACTGACCATCACCACAGCAGCCCCAAAGATCAGCAAAGTTATAGACACTACTCCTAACCGCAGAGAGTCACCACCATTGCTTGCACCACATCAGGCGCAAAACTATATACAAAACCGAGAGGAGGCATTTTTACCTCTGCGCACACAGTCAATTAAGCCTTAAAGTGGTCGCCAGTCACTCATTTCCCCCTCTCTTTTATTTTTTGGTTGCGGCCAAAGACTTCCCGAGGGAGATAAATAAAAAACAAAAACAAAAAAAAAAACAGAAGAAAAAAAATCCCATTGCGTGATAATTAAAATCGCTGACTGGACAACTCCTCCTGGCCATCACATCATAATGCCATATGCATAGGTGCTTCTCTGATGCCTCACAAATGAAACCAGACCAATAAGCAAACTGGACTGATGGACGGACACGAAAAAAAAAAAAAAAAAAAAAAACGAAACCAGTCCGAAGATCGTTGTGCAGAGCAACGAAATAATTACGATCATCAGGTGAAGATGTGCTCCCGGCACATATCCTATGGACGAAGACGCGACCGACGCGACGTACCAAACTGGACGGATGGCATCATCATCATGGGTGCACTTGGATCGTGACTCCTAATGATATAATGGTCTCTGGGGCTCATTATAATTTTTGGCCGAGCCAATTACATTCTCTCGGCCTTATGTGTGCACATCAGTGCATGTGGTGTGGTGTGGTGTCTTTGGTGTAAGTTTGCTGGTTTTGGTGATGTTGATGGTGTGTTTGCATATCCAGACATGAACAAGCAGTGGACTCTCTGACAAGTTCCCAAATGATGATTCCATCATGCAAAACTCATGAAATGGAGTCAGTCTCTGAATCGTATATACATATATTTTTCCATGCATGTCCGTCTAGCTAGGAAGGTACATATATGTAGATCCTTCCTTGGGATAAGGACCAACGACAATGATGATGCCATCACGACCGACGCGACAGACGATATGCTCTCTCTTGACTCGGCTTGGCTTGGCTTGACTATGCTTTAGCTCATGCTTATGCCTATGCCTATAATGGGGTAAGCTCGTTGAAGGACAACTTAACTAATAACATCTCCTTGTTCTGTCCCGGCATAGTCCATTACACTTGGAACATGTCCCGGGCATTTTATTTCCATTTAATTTCGTCTTCTTTGGTTTTTCCTGCATGATGCTGGGCTGATTTTGCTCCTCTTCTTCGTTTGGTGGTGGTGTGGTGATCTGGCTGGCTCTAAAGTAAGTGGTTATAGACATTCGCTAAAATCATGTACGATGTGATGTTCGCGCGTCAACATGCCACGAAATGGCCGCAGCCAGCAGCGATATTGGGAGGGGGCCTGCATGCAAAGGGAATGAAGAATGCAAGGAGTGAGCGTTTCTTTTCGTGCATCAACTCTAATTTACAGCATCTCCTTGATGTATATACGAGTATATGTAGGTACTCGAAGAAGGGAGATGATGCCCATATAATGTTAGACCCTAGTCCTTGAAACAGCAAAGCGATAAAACATGTATGTTTGGGTCGTATCTTGGAGCGGTTCTTCCATATGAACTTTTAATTCTGTTCATGTGCCTGGTTGTTGTTGTCGTCCGTCGTCTTGGTCGTCATCCTGAAGGAGTGAATTTCTTCGTTTGAAGCTGTTGCAGTGCTCCCAATTCGCTGTCCATATAACAGCGACCACCGATGGAATTCATTAAAATCACATTTGTATGGACGGGATGCGGAGTCTGGGAATTAATGTCCTCTATATATATATGCTTCTGATCGGTCGGTCTCTGATGGTTATGGTTGTGGTGTTGGCCTTTTCTGTTTTTTTTTTTTTTTTTATTGAGCTTTTGTTCGTCTGTCAATAATGGTGGAACATGGCACATGAAAATAAGATTGTTCAATGTGATCATCCATTGTTGTCGCCTTGCGTCCTCATCGTCGTGCGTCGTCGTCGTTGTTGTCGCCAAAAGGGATAACAAAGAGTTACATTTTTTTTGTCCAGTTTTCTTGTTTTTTTTTTTTTTTGTAAAGTTGGATTTATAAAAGAATTGGTTAAGTTTGAAAATATACGAGTGCTTTGTACTTTGTACGGTTGTCGTCTCATGAAACAAGGCTTAAGATAGAGCACTATATTAACTGCAACTGCTGCAGGTATATTAAAGGTCTAAAGGGTTTTTTTTCTTTCTTATATAAGTAAAAATATATAAATGGACTTTGATGGTTGTAGGTATATTGTTTTTGGTCTTGCGCCTATAAACGAATTAATGCTAATGAAATTGTTGTTTCGAATAATGTTGTCCATAATTATTGGTCTTTTGCAAATTCCGTTCCAGGATAGACATTTAGTTTGTTTTTTTTTTTTTACTATATATGGGAGACGCACATTTCGGGTTCGAAAAATTTACAGATCTTACTCATTGAGTAATATTATGGGGAAATTGTAAATGACTCTTATTTGATAGTTAAAACAGAAATTAAACGCATGACCTGTCGCATGTGAATGCGTGCGTCAGGTTGGCGTGCATGCGTGCATCCGATCGTGTGTCAGGTTTTATGTCAGGTCTTGCGTCAGATCTTGCGTCAGGTCATGCGTCAGGTCGTGCATCAGGTCATGCGTCAAGTCCTAATTTTGTTTTATTTCGAAAATAAAATTTACAATTCCAACCAATTTTCTTTATATTTTTTCACTTCAAATATAATTATTAAGCTGGACAATGATGATAACTTTTTCCCTATACGTAGGTACGCTGACTCAAATTATTTTATTTATTTAAATATTTGTTCGGATACACCGAAAAAATAATAATATTGTTAATATTAATACAAAACAAATTTGCAAAACCTTCTATGTTTTTTACCAATCACCCACGTCATTTTTCCTTGCCTTCAAACTTCACACACACTCTTACTCATGTACATATACCTACGCCTGTTTTGCACATATACCGATATGGCCCCCATCTACAATATTAGAGGGCAAAGTTGAAGCCACATGTACAATTTAATTTAATAAATAACACACACCGCACCCGCACAAGAAGACATTAAAACGTTTATCTTTCAAACACAAAATGGCTACGAGTATAGGTTAGGTATACAACTGACCTAAGTAATCGAGGTCTATACATAAAAGTTCTCCTCCTTTTTTGAAAGACCTTAAACAGGAACAATCCTTCAGGCGGTTATGTGGGTTTTCTGTTCAGCTTATAAGAAGAAATGCGTTTTTTTTTTTTCAAGAAATATAAAGTCCAGAAAAATGGTTCTGCATTTTCCATCAGGTCCAAGAGACCAGACTTATATATGTATAAAGAGAACATAGAACAACACCATCCACTGCATGATTGTGGTAATAACGTAATAACGTGAATATATTGATTTCATCGCAAACACATAAATTAGTGGCCAAAGTAAAAGCCTGTGGAAAACGAGGTGCAGCGCATCATAGACTTAATATTCGATCCTGAACTTCGTCTTCGTCGTCGTCATCATATCGGTTGGCACAACAGCAACGCAACAGCGGCAAAGGGGTTTTATATATATTGTTGCAGGCTAAATGGGCGTTTGCGAATTGCACGTATTTTGTGTTTTTCTTCGCTACGTATTTTGTATATATAAAAAATATTGGCCAGGATATGAGTGCTGCATGCATCTCTTCGTTGCCTATGCTAAGTTGCAGTGTCTTGCCGAGGGTGGTTTTATGTGATTTCAATATGGTGTTGCATGAGGCTTATCAACATACAATACACTACAAATCAATTTATTAATGTCGCTTTTTTTATTAATTCTACAATCTTATACCTGTGGGTTTTAACAAATAATTCTCAAAAATTAGGGGCTATAAACTCATGAACTCCCAAAAAATCCATATTTGGTGAGTTTTCATGATTAGCAATAAGTTTTTAAATTTTAAAAATACCTGAAATCGATTTGGAAGAATAATGCATGCATCACTGCATGCGCAGTATTGAGCATTTAACACATATATGAATTATTTTTGACATTTTATGACAGCTGGTGTCCTTTTTAATATTAATCATACGCCATGGGACTTTCCGACGTGCCTAAAAGAGGCGTACGACTGATGGATAAAAACTAAATTAAATAAATTGGTCGGCGCGACAATTCGTATATAACCAGGGCCTAGTGACTTATAACTCTCAATCATTATTGTGTGCATGTTATTGGCAGGAATAGAGGAAACCTACAACTTTCTGCCGAATTCGAACGGCTCACCCTAGCCTAGCACTTTTTCATGCCAAGAGATACTCTTGGAGGATTTGTCAATTCCTCGCAAGAGGCAGTAACCCGTGAAAAATATTTCGGTTTTTTTAGGTGGCATATAGGCTGGGAATCGAACCCAAGACATTGGGCGTAACAGTCCACCGCACGACTAATGATAGTTCTGTTTAAATTATTATTTCTAATATTCGTGGATATTTACAAAAATTATAAAACCCAAATCGACATCAATCAAAGGAACTGGAGTGTAAATAAGTAGTACCTCCATTGAGTTCTCTCTCTCTCTGGACTGGTGGTGCATAAGTAAGTTATAAATAATAACTGGCGTGTTGTAAATCAAAATTATCAGTTTTGATGGTCGAGAGTCGAGAGTGTTCGCCTGCAGTTGAACTCTTTTTTCGCACGAGTTGGCTCATTGGTTCGATGCTGGTCTTGGTCCTCGTCCTAGTCCTGGTATTTTGATTGGACTTTGTCTTCTTCTTATTCTTCTTGCAGTCGTCCTCTACCTAAACCTCTATGCAGACTTTATTCGATAAACACATGCGAGTTATAAACTCCATAAGCTATCATGGCTGCCCCTTGATGGCCGTTTTGCTTGTCCACGATGATGATAATGGTGTAGCGAGTGCATATAGTAAAGACAGTATGCGTTTACCAGCCAGGGACGTGCGCAGCCCAACGCGATCCTTTAGATATATTATATTAAACTCAAAAGTCAAACGTATACGATAGGATATAATTAGGTGGAGTTGCTTTTTGAACGCCATGCCATGCCGGACCAGCGAGCAGTGTGCTGCGCTGCAGCGAATATTTATACGAGACCCGAGAGCCATTCCCACCTCAAACGGTCTGTGTATAATTTATCAGTTATGTGCGCAGTGCATAATCAAGTGATTTTCTTAAATGGAAACGTTTATTTATGCTCGCCAATGCATCAGGATTGAATGGATCTATAATAGAGATGCAGTTTGAAGGAAAAGTGGAGGGATACACATAATTTCTTTTAGATTCTATCTTACACACCATCTGGAATTACAGAACTTTCGCATTGGTTATAATATGTAGCTATGTATAAATTATAACCTTATTGGAATTGACTTTTGAGAAAAGTACACACCAATTTGAAAATGATTAGGTTAGATGGTGGTGTTGAACAACCTGAAAGAGGTTATCTTTATAAATTTCTGATGATAATGTAGGGGTCGGTTAAACTTGATGTGTGAAGAACGGTGTGAGATGGGCATTTCGAATTCAACTTGATTGCATTTTCTAAGCGTGAAATTACCTGTTCGTATTGTTTCATCATATAGATGGATGGAAAAGCCCTGACATCCAAGGCTAACGTTATAGGGTTTACATTTTTTTACGTTACGGTAACCCAGAAAAAAAGCTTTTGATGAAAGTTTTTGTATTGAACATGTACTGGATTTGATGAGCAAAGTCCCATCGGACCGTAGAAATAAGTTCCATTCAAAAAAAGGCATGCCAACGCACGGGCCAACTAAACGCAACGAACGCGCGAACGCACTTGTCTATACCCGGGATAACACGAACACTTGCGCCAAAGTATGTTTCAAGGTACGCGCTGATCCCGACGTGCGTTGGATCGTGGGTTGGAGCATGCATTGGAACGTGCACTGGACCATGCGTTGGCGCATGTGTTGAAGCGTGCATTGGGACGCGTTGAAACCTAGCGTTTTCCTGTGACTGTGCCAACGAAAATTATTTACAAATTTTTGTATTTCCTTCTTTTCAACAAAAGTTGTCAGTACAGAAAAAATAGGACATTGGTCTGTCACTCTGGTAGCGCCAACGCACGGTCCAACTCAACGCAACGCGCGTACGCACTCGTAAATTCCCACAAAAACACACGCACGAACACTTGCACCAAAGCACGTTTCAAGGTACGCGCTGATCTCGGCGTGCGTTCGTGCGTGTGTTGGCCCAAGCGTTGGAGCGTGCGTTGGATTGGGCGTTGGAGCGTGCATTGGGACGTGCATTGGAGCCTGCGTTGGTGCATGTGTTGAAGCGTACATTCGGAAGCGTTAAAACTTAACATTTTCCTGTAACTGGTGCCAACAAAAATTCTTTACTATCTTTTTATTTATTTCTGTTCACAAAAATTGCCAGTACAGAAAAAAATAGGACGCTTGCCTGTTTCACTCTAGTATAGCATTGGCGTTCATAAACCTGTCACTATTTAAAGCTCTCATAAAATCGTTCCAAATCGGTTTTTCCTCGAAAGCTTCAAAAAGCTACAAAACACGAAGCTTTTCGCTACAAACCATTGAAAAAGCTCTTATAATATTCTTTCAATAGGAAATGGTAACTCTGTTTGGATGAACATATTTTCAACACACACAGTGTTGTTTGAAAATTTGGTCACCATAATGTATTCTTAAGAGAAGGTAGGGTAACTATAATATATCATTTTCATAGCTGGATATAAAAACCTCATTTAACTTAAAACACTTTTTTTTTAAACATATACATCACAATTATTTCGAAAATAGAAAATTCACTTAATTTTGTTTAAACTCATTAAGTATCAAATCAACCGAAACGCGGCGCATACCCATTAAAAACAAAACTACATCACGCACGATCCGAATCGCCCGCCGCGCCGTTGTTGCTTGCCTGAAAACAACTCAAGTTAAGACACTTTTACTTTGGCGATAATTAAATGGAAATGAGTTTAATGACGCGATCCAAATTAGTGTTTAATTCAATATATAAAAAAAATAGTTGTTAGTTTCATAAAAAAAAAGAGGTGGTCCTATCACGTTTTTTTTTTTTTATTGTACCTTTTGAAAATGCCGAATTGAATGCCTTTTATTTTGTTTTTATTTTCAGCTATAGGGCTCCGGCGCATCTCATTTTTATTCGTTCTAATATTCAAGATAAACGGGTGGCAGTGGCGATGTAAGTCAGCGATCGAACCCAAACGAAAAACCTATTATATTCGAGCTCAATGGAAGCCATTTCCTCGAACATAAGTTCCATTAAAACATAATTTTTAAAGGTTTCTTCTGCAGAAGTTGGTGGTGGCGGTGGTGGGATGATATAATGGAGTTATGTTTTTTTTTTTTGTTATATTTTATGCCGCATGCGGGAACAGTTAAACCATTATTCACTGAATTTTTCGTAATTAACATTTAAGGCAGTTATATTTTACCTACACTTTATGCTTTATGAGGAAACAGTAGCTAAAGAGTTATTAAAGAAATTTAAAAGAAAACAAAAATGGCTTCTTTATGTATAATAATGGCTACCGCAGTTACCACAATCTACTAAAATGATGATGAGGAGTTTTTGGTTAATATCTTTTTTCAGAAATGCTCCACACTTAAATCAAAACCTTTTTCAAGAAGCAAAAAGCAATTTCATAAAACTATTAAAAGGTAATTGTTTTTTTTTCTTTTTTTTTGTGGGTGCACTGTAAAATTTTAAAAGATCTAAGACGAATTTTGTGGTAAGAATTTTTAATAGACTTTAAAAAAAATAAAAATAATATTAAAGTTAACTTGGAAGCACTTTTTAAAAGATCATTAAATTTTAAGAAATACAAAACTGGAACTGGAAATTTTATATAAACTTCAAAGGCCTGCGCACTGAGTTTTTAATTAAATTTAATGAATTTTGGTAAACTTTAACCGCAATCAGCACCGCAAGTTCTAAATAATAAACATAATAATCCGAGAAAAATAAGGTATATTCCAATGTTAGTTCTGATTTCATACTGATAGAGTTTGACTTCTAACCTGAACTGCTTAGCAATTAAATCAATGAGGCCAAATGTAAGCAATATAAACAATATTTTTTTTTAATAATATTTAGTACATTTGAACGGGAAGCGGTATAAGACCGCAAACAAAAAGTTCTATTAACAAAATCTCGCATTTTTATAAAAGACCTGAAAAATTAAATTTCGTATTTTTAAAATCTCGTATTATCGAAATCTTGCATTTTGTTTGCATTAACTATTGACAAAAAAATTAGAATTAATTATGAATTATTATAATTTTCGAAATTGCAGGTATAAATTGCATTTCCCCAAAAGGCTACATGGACGATTAAGCATAATGCCAACATACATAATTTAGATCAACATTGTTTGACAAAATTCATTTGGCATTTCTTTGTTTCGCTTTAGTCGTTAAATATTTCGCAATCTTTAATTGGGAATTGTTTACGTTTTCTTTTTTATTCATTATGTTTTTCAATCATTTCGCAATTAACATTCGGCGGATTTGTATTTCGCTTTTTTTCAAAAATATCTTCAATCGTTTCGTGAACATCATTTGGCAATTTGTTGTTTAGCTTTTTTTTTGTTACATTGTTTGATATTTGTCCAAGTATTTATCTCGTGAAATAACGTTTCGCCGTTTTAATGTTTTGCCAAATATCGCCAATCCGTTTTATTATTTCGCTAATAGATAATTTTGCCGTTTAGTTGTTAAAATATTTAAGTATTCGTTTTTTTTGAGAAGTATTTTTTTTTATAAATACATATGTGTTTTTTCGTTTAAAATAAAAATACAATCATAAAAAGTCTTTGTTTTTTTTCATATTACTTTCCTTTTGATTATGGTATTTTCACATTTTACTGCTAGAGAGTCAATTTAAACAATAAATGGGCATCTATTTATTTTTTATCTTATTCATTTATTTTAATTCACTATCTTAAATTTTGTTGTTTCGCCTTTTTTTATTTGGCATTCAATTGTTTTGCTATTTTCGTGCGAAATTTATATGCCAAATAAAAAAGCGAAATAATAAAATGCCAAAAAAAAACGCAACAGCTGCCAAACAAAAAATTGTCGAATTTCAAAAATCTAATCAAATAAAAAACTAAATGAAAATTGCGAAATGAAAAAAGCGAAAGGATAGTTTGTCATATCATTTAAAAAACGAAACGTTATTTGCAAAACGTAAAATGCAAAATAAAAAAATGCTAAATAAAAAAATGCGAAACGAAAAACGGCGAAATTAACCCCAGCGAAACGTTGGTTTGCCAGACAATTCTTGCGAAACATACAATACCGGCATACCCACATAGTTTACATTCAAGAATATTTTTGCCTCCAATTAAATTTCAACAATATCATTAGCGCAAAATTTAAATCAATTAAGTATTAATAATTTCTTAATTTTAAACGTCTTGAAAGTCATTGACATTTTATTAAAATTTTAATCACCATGCTATCTATTTTATCTTTTTACTATCATCCTAATTTTATAGACTCTTATACGCAAAAATGTCAAAAAGATATGTTTCCATAGTTTTTTGTATGAAATGTCACGTTTATTAAGGAAAATTGTAGGTCCCCTCTATTCCTGTACAACACGCAAAGCACATACGAATGGCTGACATTTGTATAAGTTTCAAATTATATTTTTTTCGATTGTCAAAGCTGAAGCTTTATTTTCTAAAAAAATACCAAACAAAATCTAACACTTAAAAAATTTAACGCCCCTATTACATAATAAACTGAAATGAAATATGAGTTATCTTTAATCCAGTGACTTAAATGTGAAATCTTATCAACATGAAAATTTGTTTCATGGTATTCATGGTAATTAAAAGTTTATCTATGTGTCAAGACTAAATAATACTTTTCTTATTGAATGTAGTAGATTTTCGTTAAGTTTTGCCATTTATAACGCGTCAATTAGTATTAAATTGTTTATTAATTATTTGATCAAATATTTGTTTATTTGTGAATTAGAATACAAATGAGATAATTAAGGGTTTTTTTTCATTAAGGCTTATAATTTTTTTTATTTTGAAGCCTTTTTAATGCTATAGTTTTATTTGAAATTTAAAAAAAAAACGAGTTTTCCTCTAAAATAAAAAGAACTAAATCTGTGATTATTATTATTATTTTTTAGATTTTTTCGCGCTAACTTCAATCTTATTGTAGCAGAAAAATCTAGTTTTTTTAATTTAAATAATTATTATTTAAATTAATAAATAATCTTAAATGTAAATTGCCATTCCCTTTAATTTTATACGTATACATATGCCATAATCGGAAAATGAAAATTCCCAAAAACAAATTATTTATGTCAACAGTTTTTGAAAAATTCGGATGCAAACTCAAAATTTTGATAAAAAAAATTTTTTTAAAAATGTTGCGCCATTTTTTTTACAATTCTGAAATCAGGTGATAAATTGGATTTTTTGTGTTCGATTCACAATTGATATAAGCATTGACCAAAAAAAACACTAATTTAGCACTTTATTTCAGAAGTTTAGAAATTGGTCTAAACTTTTTTTTCATTTTACTATCATGAGTTTGCATGCGATTTTTTTTAAGCTCCTGCCGAACAAAATAACTCAGTTTTCAAAATTTTGAGTTCAAGGATACATTTTTAAAACAACTATTTACTATACAAATCCGAACGAAATAACTGAATATTTTTCCTTTTATCTAAATTCTTTAAAAAAAAACTAATAAGAATAAGTAACATCATCACTTTATAGACGCTGTCGTTGTTTTTGGAATAAACACTTATGTACCTACCTTTATTTTTGTTAAATACATTTTTCGAAAATATCGTTTTTGGGGGCCCCATACAATTTTGTTTCTTGCGTAATGCAGAAACATTATAACAATAATTATTATGAGTACCAGTTTTTATGCAAAATGTATGCTTTTGTCTGGTATTTTTACATTTATATAGCAAAATACATTAAAGCCAAAATTCTTAATTCTTAAATATCTAAGCTTTAAAAAAAATGTGACCTTTTCTGCTTGAATCCCAAATTAAATAGTATTTAAAATCGATTGAAGATGAAAAATATGATAAAAAAAATGTAAACATATTGTGTTTGAATTGGATTTGGGAGCCCCTGGGGCCTTGGGCGGACCGCCCCCCTACCTTAAACCGCCAGTGCCGTCAGCATAGATGTTTACTCATCAAAAAATTCTAACAATAATGCCAAATATTTCATCAGAAATATAAAAGGTGATAATTAAAAAAAATTAAGTTTAAAGGTCTTACAACAATAAACTTTTTTATTATGTACGGATCTGGACGGGATCGGTTTTAATCCTAAAATTATTTGTGGGTTATTTGGACTATTTTTGATTTTTGAAAATTTGGAGATTTTAGAAAAAGAAAATATTTATTGGGGATTTTGTGTATATGTATATAGGGCGCCTTTTACCATGGGGATTTTGTCTTATTGGAATGCATTTTTTTGGGGATTTCATCGGATTGATACTTTGGTTTCTGGGGATTACGTAAGTTTCCCCTTAAAAGTTAGTGAAATTCAGGCAGGTAACCTTGGTCCTTACGTGTACCACAGATTCAAAATATAAATTCTTAACCCTTTTATACCTAAGCAATATTAGGTATTCCCCCATCTAAATTAAATAATATTTCAGATCTGTTAATAAATAAATTATGTATATCACCTTCAAAAACACCACATGTAATTTGATACGAGTGTGCCTCTATACCACCTAAAATGCTTGTTATTGCAAAAACTAAATAATCTTAAAACAGCTTTTATTCACAATCTTCGATCTTTTGCATTTAATCATTAACACCATGGTGTCAAAGCTAACTCAGGTAGGTGGCTTTGGCTATATATTCTCAACTTTAAAGCAACTGTCCTTCGATTTCATTGGAATTGGTTGTGAAGAGAACTATAAAGAATCCACTATAGCACCAGCAGACCAGCCAGTCACAGCCAGCCACTGTAGCACATTTATACAAACCTAATTGACCTCCAATTATTTTTTGTCTGTCATAATATTTATGTATGATTCGCAATCTTGTTGACAACACACAGCTAGTCAAACATAATTTACCGCTGTTTGCTGTTGGCCCAGGATTAAGAATGTGCCACAACTAAAAACCAAGCAAGACCGAACCGAACCGAACCGAACCACAAGCAAAACACATACATTATAACAAACCATCCCAGTCTGTATGGCTGGGGCTGGGAATTAAAGCTGCCCCATGCAGTCCCGATTCCCAATTAAATGCCATCGAGACATTTGTTCATGCTACTTTCTCGCACGTGGACATAAATCAAAAAGATTAATCGAACATAGCTCAATTGGAAATGGCATAGCGCATGGATAACACCACTTCCATGTTCCATTCCATTTCATGTGGCATAGTTGCTGCCTCTCTGCTCAGCTCAGGCTCATTTTGCTGTATATAACTGCTGACTATGACATGAAATACACGATTCATGGCCCGAAAATTGCTGCATAGAAATGTATATCCGCTCTGCCCGACCCCTGACGGCAAAAATGTCTGTTTAATTCCCATGTACAATAATGTAAATTGTGCTCATTTGTCACTGCCTCTTGCGCGATAGATTGAGCTGGGACTTATGCCGCGGTCTCGACCGGGAGTAGGTATGATTTTGCTTATTTTTGTGTAACGGCATTCAACATGGCGAATATATATGCCATCTCCCATAGTCATAGAGCTCTTCCTCATAGCTCCCTCTGATGGTTTATCGATGTGAAAATCGTGTCAAGAGGCAATCAGCATTATTATTTGTTGCAATGATGTATAGCGACAGCCTCAAGGGAGCACACGTATTCAAATATTTGGATCATGAAAAAGCTCTACGCGAACTGATTTTTTTTTTTTTGGTTTTTGTAAATATAATAACGCTGACGTTGCCGCAAATTGTATTTTGTATCCATAATCAGTATCGATCTCCGGAAATCTGAGCAAAAAAAAAAATAAAATGGGGCATGAGAAATTGCTTAATTATATGGGAAAATTTAAGACCTAGGCTATAAAGGTAAAATAGATTGCACGGGGGACAGAGTGGGACTTGGATTGTGAAAGTCAGCGTTGTGGATTTATTGCAAAGTGATTATTATGAAGTGAAATGGGGTATTATTATATACTCAAATAATGAAATATCTAATGAGATTGGGAATTTTTTTTTAAATTTAAATCGTTTTAATAACTTTAAGTACTTAACCATGACGGGTTTTAAGTTGGCAACACATGTTTCAAGTGACAGTTAATTTGACAGCTGAATATTGATTTGTGCTTAGTATAGTTTTTATTTAGCCATAAGCTAGAAAAATACTAGCAAATTGTATACTTACAGCCCACCAGCTGTTCGATAAAACTATTGAAAATTGAACTTCCAGATTTATCTACATACATTCGAGTCAAACGAACATGCTCAAAATCATTTTTAAACACAAATGACAGAAAATTATGATTTCAATAAAGTTATTATATTACCATGGCTATAATGAACATTATTTGTATGCGTTTAATTATTTAAATTTCTACTTTTTAAGTTTTATAATTAAAAAAAACACCATTTATAAAGACTATATACAATGCGCCACCTTTCGGGAAAAAAAAAGATGCAACTTCTTCGGTTTGATGCAAGGTGAATTCCCAACTCAAGAAGGGTGAATAAAAAAAGTAATTGCAAAATGTGAATTAAATTATAAAAAAAGGTACTGACAACTTTCAAGATAAACTGTTATAACTGTAATAATTTGACATTTCGGTGGTCTCGTCCTAAAGAAAAGACTTATATTTATGTATAAATCGGCTGAACATCATTCGATTTGCAGCGGAATTATTCATTGGATTTATATTGGTACAGGTAAAGAAAATTAGAAATTTTCACCGAAAAAGCAGGAAAATCGTGAAAACCCGAAATTGCATACTTTCAGGGGTGGAAAGAAGCAATATCCGAAAATTTCACTTCGTATGGGAAAGTGGAAATTTTGATTTTAAGAAATGACTTGACAATCGGCTAATTTTGTCCCCCATAAAAATGGGATCGCCAACCGACGCGACGCGACGTTACGATATCAAACTGGTATATTTATGTATAAAAATTATTGGAGCGTGCCAAAAAACTAATTTCAAAGGGTTGTTTGAAGTCCAATATAAGCAATAAATATTATTTACACTTTTTTAAGTGCTAAATAAATACAAAATTCTGTAACGGACAGACGGGCTTGTACGCGAAATATTAATAAAAACATTTTACATTAATAAATCATACAGTAAAACCCACTTAAGAGAAAGCCGCTTATCTAAAACACTTTTTTCATCCCCGACAATTTTTCGACCAATAACCTATAAAACACTCCGCTTACGCGAAACTTCCTTAAGTGAAAAACCCGCTTACCTGAAACATATTTTCAGTTAAGTTTTATATTTTTCATTGAAAAAAACTCTCTTAAGCTAAAAAAAATTGAATCGAACAGAACAAAAAAATTGCTGAACTCTTTCACTTCGGTTCGGTTAAGTGAAAATAAACTCGATTAATTGAAAGAAATACTGTGACATTTCGCTGTTTCTCTTTAGCGGGTTTTACTTTATGTTATTTCTAGAGTCTAGATCCCTTTTTCGACTCTCATACTACACCGATTTTGACAAATGAGGTGTCAAAAACGAAGCGGAATTATCTGCTGATTTGACGAATTATAACGTGCGTTCCTTTACTTTGAAACTCTTATGTGATATTCTGTCCAAACTACACATTTTATTTTTTTGTATGAACTTTGCCAGACTTTAGTGTAGTTTTGAGCAGAAAATCAAACAGTTTCAAAGTAAAGGAACACATTTATAATTTTATTTTAAAAATTTAATAATTTGTCCAAAAACTGCATTTGTTTGTTGAATATTATTCCAATAAAAAATTAATTCCAAAATGAACATTTCCACTTTCCAATTGGTAATATTTTAGCATGTGACATTAAGTCGGTTCAATTTTGCAGGTCCATTCATTTTAAAATAATTTGTGCTTCTTTGATTTTTATGTAATTGCGAGATTCACTTCACAAAAAGAGTTAAACTAATAAAAGTAATGATTGTTTTATTTTAATTGCGAATACTAGTGAATTTAAGCACAACCAGCAGCATAATGTAGTTCAAAACAAAATTGAATATGAAATATAAGATTGTCACTTTGACTGTCAACTGTCATAATTGTTAGTCTTGTTATTTCAAAATGGATGTGTTCAATAATTGCACTGCATACTGATTGCAGTACATATAAAAGATTACAATTTGCTTACTGCTAGAACGCAATAGAATGCTGCAACTAGAACTGGAGCTGGAGCTGCAACAGCTGTGAAAAAGTGCTATTTTTACGTGCCCACAATGCAGCTATATATACACAGCTTTTTGAATATTTAAAAGAAAAAAATCACGGGCTTTTATAATTCCCTTTTTTTATTTACGACATTTTTCTTTTAATTAATTTTTAATTTTTTTCGCAAAACAAATAAGGAGAAACTGGATGAATACCGGAAAAAATACATATATCTTAAATAGGTATTTTTGCCGGGATTTTTTTTTCTTCATTCAAATTGAAACGTCAAAATTGCTGTACGTGAAAAATTAATAGTTGGTGAACTCTTGAAGCACCGACAACTTACTGTAGCTCTGTTTGCAGCGCAGCGTTGCGGTGTTCGTAAAATTGAATTTGTGTGTGTTGAATATTTTGACAGCCAGCAGCAGTTCCAGTTGCAGCTCCCGACTCCCATTGTGTTTAGTTCAGGCCGTTACACTGAAGTTATAGTTTATTTTTTAATTATATATTTTAAAAACAAATAAACAAATAAATAAAAGTTAAGATGCATATTGAATAAATAGGTGCAGTTCGAGAACCAGTACCTGCATATTTTTGTATTTCAAATGCAGCTAACAGCGATGAAATCTCAAAACAAATCAAAATGGCAAAAATCCTCTCAATTCTATGCTACTAACATGTTTAATCCGGTTGGAGGCTCAATGAGTTGTTCGACAATAATGTATAATTTTGTATAATTTTACTATATTGTATTGCTGAATTCCAAAATGCATTAGATGCAAAATCATGAGTTCCGAAATTGAAAATAGAAAATGGTGACAAATTCATCAGTTTCTAAACACATCTCAAACGTCGTCAATAATGCGCAGCGCATTACAACTGAACAGTGAGCAGCGAACGCTTCCAATTTTAATTGGATTGTTTCATTTGACGTTTTGAACTGAAAGTAAAAGAAGGTAAAAGAAAAGCATGAAGTCTCGAGCAAAGTAAGTATTGTTATTGCTTGTTTTTTGTATTTTATGGTTTGTTACACACTTTTATTATATGGCTGTTGTTTTACTTAAATGACATCTCTGCATAAAATGCGTTCCAAAATGTCAAACTAATGCAATGTTAAATGTAGGTATGCAAAGCATCAGGGATGCGTTCCAGATGCTCACGAATAGAATCAAAACTTCTTGTTAGATTTTTTGGAACTCAGTCTATTGCAAATTTTATCTTTTCAACGAATTGTTCAACTTCTTAAATTTTTCTTTGGCGAGAATTGAATTGAGTTCCACGAAATTTCCATGCAGGTGCGAGTGGAGTCATTGGTGAGCTGTGGCTTAGCAATCGGAAGCGGTAAACGATTGATGGAAAACTAAAATCTCTAGATTTACAGAATTGCACAATCTCAAATGAAAAAGGTCTTTTTGGAAAGTTTTTAAAATTAATTATGGTGTCTTAGATAGCTTTTGACGTATAAATGTAAAAATAGAAGACAAATGTATATAGATTTTGTCAACAAAATTGATGACACCACTTTTCCCTACTCACAGCCTCAAATATAGTCAAGGAAAATAAAATCATATAGATACACTTATCTATATGTTCGTGGACCTATGTATAATGTAATGACCAAAGGTATAACCCTATTAAAACATATCCTCCATTTTGTCCATTTTAAATCTGTCCCAATGTCTCTTCTCACGAATATAAAATGAACATTTCGTTCCCTTAATTTCGTATAACTGAATAAATTATCCCTTTTTTTTTTTCTTAATATCTACTGGCTTCATATGAGGCACAGAGCATAAAGCAATTTAAAGAAGACTCCATTTTTCCAAACCAAAAATCATTTAAATGGACGCAACATCTAAATTGCTTCTTATAATATACTCAAAGTATACCAGGTATAAGTTTCCCTGTCGTACATAATTATTACCAAAACAGCCTCATGCATATATATATTTATAAGATAATCTCTGAAGAGTCCAATCATCATCTTTAAACGAACAAAAAAAAAAGTCAGGTATTTTTTTTATGTTGTTTTTGGGATCCCTTTGATTCTCCCACAAACAGAAAAAAAATTAAATCACATTTCTAATAAAATTATTTTGTAGACATTCCGATGATTCTAAGAAACCTAAAACCAATCTTCTCAGCAGCAGCCCTCAACCGGTCGGTTATGTAAAAAGATACATTTAATAAATAAGAAAATATATATCTTCGGTCTAGAACTCTAAATCTACGGTCTTAGAAAATAAATTTATTATTGTTTCTCCATCCAATGATGGGACCTGATGGCGATGCGATGGGATGCAAGATGCCATGGGGACACACATTAAAAAAAAAAAAAAAAAAACAATCCCATCAGGCCTCATCAGACACAACCAGAAACAGAAATCTTCACAAGGTTCCATTTTTGGAATGCACCTCTCTCTCTATGTATCTGGATCTTAACAAATTAAAAAAAAAAAAACACAGGAATAAGGAATAATGTGAGAGCTTATTATGTATGTTGGTAACATCGACGAATTTTGCCTATAACATAAGGTTGACGCATTTTATAGCAAAGCAATGGCTGATGTCGTTTCTTGTCTTGGTGATTCTGGTCACATCCCGTCGAGGCCAGCATTTAAAATGCTATTAAGATCCTGTGCCAGAGATGTGATTTTTAACTGGGAATCATCTTCGGACGTCGTCGTCGTTGTCATTTACTTTTCTTATAAACATTAAGTCGTAAATTTAGTTTCCGTATATATACACATTGATAATCACTTGTTTCATTTTTGTTTTTTTTCTTTTTTTGATTTTTTTTTTTTTTAATTTTTTAATGTACCACTCTCTCTCTGGGAGATGAGGACATATCATATTCCAGATGTCGTGTCGGAGTCTTTTGATTAAGCGAAATACCAGTTGGGCCCAACTGATGGGAGACTTTGATAGACTGAGACTGATTGAAAAATTTTGAAACGAACAAGAATATAAAAATCTTTATTAGCATACGATTGGAGCATCCATTAATTATACGCTAGAATTATTTAATAATTGAAATGGGGGATAGGTATTCTTGGCATTGGTTCTGACTGATGATGGAAGCACTGCAGAAGCAGAACATATGGCTATTGGAAGAATTGATCTTGATTAAAAATTCTCCTGTTATTAACACGACAACGATGTACATTATAATGCCAAAAACTTGCAATTCTTTTTGTCTACGCTTAGCTAAAATTAGTAGATTTTGATTGATATTGATTCGCTGAACACAATTTAATAATATTTGCTCTTGCTATCGAAATAAGTGCTTTAATTTTTAAAGCGATTTAAAACTGACTTTCAGGTTGTTTTTGGCTTTAAATTCCAATTATTTATTTATTTATTTGCAAATTATCGGACATTTTTTTGGTTCATATTTTTATCTTTGTTATTGGTCAGGCCGTTTTTATTAATTTTTTTAATTTCAAAGTGATGAAAAATTTAAAAATTTTAAAAAAGAAACAAACAATAAAAAAATCGAAATTAAATTTAAATAAAAAAAACAAAGAAGATCTATCGACAAAATCAATTTAAAAAAAAAAACATTTTTTTGGCCTTTCTTATGTATATTCAAAAAAACTAATGTGTATTCTGATATGTTCTAGTCAAAGAGGGGGACACACGTTAAAGGGAATCACACCAAAAAAAGTAACACCCACGATCTTTACTTTTAGCTTTCTTTATTATCACTAACTCTACTTACAAACTAACATAAAATAAGCACCTAATACGGTGTGGTGAATTGAATGAAGCAGAGAGCTTTTTTGGTACATTTACTGCTCATCTTTACTTTAATATATATCATATTCCAAAGTATTAATTTAAATGTCATCTTTAAAAAAAAAAATAATATACCAAAAAATTGGTTTCGTTATACCGTCCATCGCACAAGGTGCAGAATGAGGTAAAATTTGGTATCAATTCAGCGGGAGATCTAAAAACCTGCAATTTTGCACGTTTTGAAATGCCAACTAAAAGGTAATTATTTTCAACTGTATAGATTTTTCTATACATGACGTTTCCGCTTTATAAAATAGGTACTCTTGGAAATCATTTTTCGAGATATTAAAAAAAAGAGGATTGGCGTATTTCCCCCCATTTAAGTGAGTTCTACAATTTTCTAAAACAATATTACCTTTATTCCGTATGCTATATTAATTTTTTAGAGCCATAAATCTACTCTTTTAATTTATTACTTAATTGAAAACAAAAATTTCGAATTTATTTAAAAAATCTTTTGAGGGTTTGAATTTTTAACAATTTTTTTAACAAATCAAATAACTAAACGGTTTTCGTCGTTTACTATTAGTTTACTATTACGAAGGACGAATTTAAATTACAAAATCCGGAATTTCTTTCAACGAAAAAAAAAAAATAATAAAAATTTATTTGTTAATAATCATAATTAAGGGAACTTTGACAGGTGATATTTACAGAACCTATCAATCTTCCAGGAACTTCATATTATGCGACAGGAAGGTTTTTTTTAATATTGACCTCAAATATGTAATTAAATATTCTATTTAAGAATGACTCAAAATTATCAGTTTTTGACCTGAATGTTTTTGTTATTTTTTGTTTCAACTGTTCAAATAAATTATATGGTCTCTTTCTCGTTTATTTAACTCTTTAGTCATTAAATATTCTTTTTTTATTTGTTACCTCAAAAATTTGTTAGATAACATATATGCTTTCATTGATTTAAGATATTGGTCGAAGTGTCCTGGCCATTGTCGAAGATGTTCCATGTTCCACTTAACTTTCAAAAACTCAATTTTAATTTTAATATATTTAAAAAAAAAAATCTCCGTCTAAATATTGCCGAAAATTCAATATATAATTAAACTTTTTTAATTAAAAAAAAAAACATACAACAACTATTCCAGGTGTACATAGAACTAGAGCTAGAATTAGAGTTCTCCAAGACCTGTCTACTGTCGTCTAGCTGTGGATAGCTATAGCTCGCTTACAATGGTTTTGTTTTTCCAATCTTTTGTTTAAGTAATTTTGATCAAACTGTGTACCTGTAAAGTATAATTGCAAAAAATCTGTGATTCTGATTTTTGCCGAAAAAATCGCACAGTGTTTTTTTCAGAAAGTTGCCTAATTTTAGGGTTATGCTCGAATATATCCTCAGTTTCTCAACTAATTAAATTTAAACTTTGCATCAAGATGACTTTTTGAAATAATAGCCGCGTTTTATTATCTACAGATCTGGATCGAGATCATCTTTTAACACGTAATACAACAAAAACTTTGGATCCTGCTCTGTATCTGGATCTATTTTAAGGATCCGAAAATAAGTTTTCACTCTGGCGGGTAGACGGCTCTTCAGTCGGTAGGAGATACAAAATGTAGTGTAAAGAAAAAAGACAGTATATCTACATGAAAAATAAACAAACATAAGAAAAAAAGAAATGAGCATACAACACTGTTGTCATTAGGGTCCGTATCGTTTTATTTTCACGGGGTGATCCTGATCCAGATCCATTGAAAATAAAACGCTGCTAATACAGCACTCCAAAGTTATATAAATTAATTATCTGGTCCGCCCAGCTTCGCACGGAATTTTTCATCAGTTGTTAGCATTTTCAAAAGTAAATCCTTCAAACAAACCTTTATAATGATTGCATATTCTATTAATTTTTATTTACAAATATAGCAGACTGATAACGCAACGCCATCTATTAGCGAGGGTATTTTTATGATAGGGGCTGATTTTCAATTTTGTTTTGGTTACCATCTAAATGGGATTTTCAACAATCACTACCATCATCCCATGAAAGTATACAATTTTAATTTTTCACGATTTTACGAATTTTCCTGTCGATTTTTTTCAATTTTAGGCTCCGTAGTTTTTTTTGCTTGGTTCAATACCAATCAAATACATATACAAAATTGTTATACCTATTTACAGATAATGTTCTTTTAGTATTAGGTTGGTAGTAGTAGGTTGGTAACCTTTCGCAGTCACAAAACACGTATGTATATATTTTATTTTTTAAATTAAATTAAAGCTTGCAAAATTTTGGAAGTGAATCTAATATTTTTTTTCCTTCAAGTTTTGACAGCAAATCTGCGAGATTTTGCGCTGAGGAATCCTTTTCATGGAACTGAAATTGCTGAGTTCTCTGAGATACTAAAATTTCGATTATTCATACAAATATACTAAAATCGCGGCTAAAACAAATTGGGGTGGTGGTAGGAGGGTGAAAATTTGTTGTTATATGTAGATATTTTTTTATGCCAAAACTTAAAAATTAAAAATTAAATGTTTGTGTGGGGACACCCTATTTTTTTGTAAAGCAGCACCCTAATCACCTAGCGGTATGAAATATACTTTGCGACCTTTTCTCATACCACCACATAAACGAAAAAAAAACTTCATAAAAATCGGTCGAGCCGTTTCAGAGGAGTTCGACCACAAACACCGTGACACAAGAATTTTATATACACATTTTTTTTATAAACAAAAAATCTAACTGAAATTTTTTTAGTTTATTTCATCTTGTTTCTAGAAATGTTGTTGTATTAATAAATCAATTTCATACATCTTTTCTTTGAACCACAAGATCAAGTTTCTGCAATCAAGTCGTGAATTTTATTAAAACAAAACAACCTATTTTAAAGTTAAAGTGCTATGGTCGTAAAGTCTCCAGTTTCTCTTAAATTTAACACTTTGTTTATTGAATATGGGGGTATGTAATTTGAGAGTTTCCAAAATAAGATTTTTAATACCAAAATAATATACACCCAGATATGCCCAAAAGCGGAAATTTGTAATTAAACCATAAATAATTCACATTTATGTTTTGTTTTTGTTTTTATTTTAATTTGAAATTAGAAATAACAAAAAAAAGTTCTAGTTTTCAAACAATTTTAATCTCATCAATACAACCAAATATATGTTTTTTTTTTTCATATAACTTTTATTTGTATTAAGCAAATACAAAACAGAAGAAAAAACTCCCTCAATATAAATAAACGAAACCAATATTTTGTTGACAAAGAAAACTTTTTTAATTTCTGTCAAGAAAACAGATGTTTGTGAAAGACATATGATTTCCAAAGGAAATTAACATTTGACAATTGGAAAAGTTTTTGCCGATATTGCATGCAATATTGTTTTTTTTTTTTTTTTTTTTGAGGAAATCTATTTAGTATTACTTTTTAATCGGGGATGTGTTGTTTGGTTTTCAGGAAGAATTGTTTACCATAAATAATTAACTGTCAGTTACTTTTGATTGAAATTGTTGTCAATCTGTTTTTGTTAAACTTGTACTATGTACGAACACATATAACGCGGTTTATTTGAATAAAAGCAGTGTATTTTTATTTTCACAAATGATAATTTTTCTTTTTTGAGAAAGGTTATTTAGTTCCTAATAAAAAAAAAAATATGAAAAGAAGTTTGGTTAGAGAGTGTTTTTTTATCTTTTTTTTCTAAATAATGTTAAAACAATCTGATTTTATTTGTTTTTAAATTGAATTAAATTTGAACTTTTGGGACCTAAAATTACATCTCAAATTCAACTTTTGAGAGAGATTAACAAATATTTTATTCAATCTTTTCAATAATTGGTAATTTATTTGAGACCAAGAGAAATACAAAATTGAAATTTCAAAAAAAAATGTATGTACTAGAGCGATAAGATCGAAAATTTGATTTTTAAATCTATTACATGGCAACCTCAAAATGACTTACTTGAAATAATTTTTCAATCAATAACCTATGTAATTTGTACCGAATTTATATAATTCAAGTTTGAACTTCAGCTCTTTTGTTTATTTCTTCAATTATGTTTATACTTCAATTAAACGTAAAAATGTTGACATTTAAGAAACGGTTATATTTTTTTTTTCTCTCTAGAATGACTTTAAGATATGCGGGGGCTTTTTCATCCTTGTCATCGATATAAATTAAACATCAAGACTAATTTAAAACACCTTATAGTAGCTGATGTTAAAAATTGAATTCTTTTGGAATATCCACAATTAAGTTATGTATATCTCCAATTAAACAAAAAAAAAAAAACACTAACTTTTCTCTAACAAACACATAAATCAACCATATTCAGTTTAACACTGTTGACAGATGTAGCTTGTACCATTGAATGCCTATAATGCTTGTATATTTCCAACCATATAGTTACTTACTAACAAGCCTCTCTGCTTACAAGATGTAAGAAGAAGAAAAAAAAATTGTAAAATATTTTTAATAATATAATAAATTATAAAACCTAATAAATCTTCAACGTCCAATCGATAAGATGTGTGTATGTTTTTTTTTCTGTCCTCTTCTTCTGCTTATTCTCTTTGTCAAAACCAATGACAACCACTCTAGCCTGAGGACAGACTCAATCAAGATAATTATTATTTAAAAAAGCACACGATACATTCGCCATATTGACTTTATAATGTGAAACCACTTTTATCGATTCGATATACACCTATGTAATATGTATGTATATTATTTTTGCTAAACGGCTACCATATTCGGTTGGGCTATGGCATGAATGAAGTTGTTCCTAATTAGAGACTAAGATTTTCATGTTAAATGCTTTTTTAATAAATAATAAAATAAAAAAAAAATATTTATGTTTTGTATATATTTTTATTTCTCTGTTAAAACAAGTCGTCTGTCTGGTATAATATTGCTGACATAGTGTGTATAATTTTCCTCATAAGGCCAAACGTTTTATGACGATTGCCTTAAAATAAATTAAATTAATTGCAAAATAAAAACAAGAAAATAAAGAATTTGTTGAATCTCCTGGAAGGGTTTTGCTGTGATGGTGACATACGCATATATGTATGAAATATTGTGATTTTAAAATTAATTTTATTTAAACAATTTATTTAATAAATACTACAAACTCTTATTTAGATGTGAAGTTTTTTTTATTTCTATGAAAAATTCTTGTTTTCTGCTTTTTGGTTGTTGTTGTAATGAGCTTAAGTCTTTCAAAACAATTCATATTCCATTTTGAGACTTAAGACTCATGTAACTTCTTAACAAAGGTTTTCAGAAGATCGTTTAAGAATATGATTTGTTGAATAAATTAAGGATTAATTAAATGATATAATGAGTGAGTTGTATAAATATTTTTTTTATTTTATGAGGGGTGAAGAAGAAGATACGTTTTAAAAAGAAAAAGATGAAGAATTAAGAATCGAAACGGAAACGAAACAGGTAAAATAAAAATTCTTCCAAATTCTTAATCAAAAGAAAACGGAAAAATTATGTGTGTTTACATAGTTGTTTGCCAATAACGAGCTTCAGTTGTGTTGAAGGTTTGAATAAAACAACAAGAGCACTTTCGTGAGCTACCGCCAAGTTTTTATAGGCGTCAGTCATTGAAGGAAGCAACGCTGTGTTTTGGTGCATTTTATTTTTTCACAGTTAAAAAAAAATTGTATAAATAAATCCAAAATGGAGAAAAACTTTAAATACACAAAATTTTTGTAAGTTCTAATAAGAAAATTGAAAATTATAATTTTTTAAAGGATTTTTTTTTTTAAATTGAATATTTTTGACATTGCACTCAACTTATATAATGCTTTTTTGTTTATTTTTTTAAGAACCGGTCATTCATTTCGTGGTTTCAAGTTGGTAGCGCTGGCATTTGACACCTGTCAAACTCAGCTGTCATTTGCAGTGTCATAATATTAGTTGAATGTTTGCTATTTACGATAATGGATCGCATCGCATCGAACAACGCGTTAAAATTATTATTATTAAAACTCACTACAAAAGTGGTGATTTAAACGTGGCAACTTTTCACGCATTATTGTCATCATAATCGACTGACTACGCAAGCATTTGGTAAAATTGTGAAGACATTTGAAGAGAGTGGAAGCGTTACTGATGTCATAAGGCCTGTGCATCATCTTAATGCACGCTCAGTCGAAAATATTGCTGCTGCAAATGCAAGTGTTATACTGATGATTCGAATTTATCGATTTTTGGCGGGAAATTGAACATCATGACTTGAATGATATGTGGTTCTAACAAGACGGGGCAATAACCCAGACAACACGACCAATTATGACTTTATTGCGTGAGAAGTTTCCTGGTCGCGTAATTTCACGTTTTGGCGACATCAATTGGCCACCAAGATCATGCGATTTAAAACCGTTAAATTTTTTTCTGTGGGGCTACGCAAAAACCCGTGTTTACGCGAATAATTCCCGAACTCTAGACGTATTAAAAATTTAAAAACCAACATTACTCAAGTTATAGCCGAGATACCGCCTGAAATGTGCGAAAAAGTGGTTAAAAATTACATCAAAAGAATCGCATGCTGCGAATGTTCCCGAGTTGGCCATTTGAATGATATATTGTTTTTCATACTTAATGGCAAAGTCCAAATGAAAGGAAATTTTTATCAAAAATATGTCGCTGTGTGTATTTTATTAATCTTTAATTTCGAAACCGAAAAATTAATGACCCTTTACTTATTCTGGATAGAAATTCAATTGCAAGTTTAGTTTGAGGGGAAAAGGAAAGACAAATTAAAGATTAACATAAGAATATGAGTATATATGTCTGTACATCCAGTGCCACATTAATAGACTACTTTTAGACGACTGCAATTTTTATCCGCAATTCTTTTTTGAGTTTCTTTCGAATTGCAACATCTATTTAAACGCTGCAAATTTTAATAGCTGCAATTTTTGTTAAATGAAAAGGAAACATATCTTCACACTCTTTACTCCGCCTTTGTGTCAAACAATAAGAAAAAGCACAAAGAAGAAAGAGCGATAACTCTGCAATTATTTCAACCTCTGCAACTTTGTTTACCCCGGCCACCGCATACATCCCTCGCCAACATGCTTAAAAATTGCAGGGGGTAATTGCAGCGTTTAAAAGCAGTCATAGTAAACTTTACATGCTTTCGTAACTAAAAACACAAAAGAGCTATAAAGGGATTCAGTCGAGAAGATACACACATATAAAAGGTAACATCTTCAACATTTTAATTTTTTGTTCAGTTCTGCGCATCTGTCAAAATCGAGGAAAATGGTGGATCAAGTGTCCCTTTTCTTGTCTACTTTCAATATTTTGTTGTTGTTTCTAAGGATGTCGTGAGTAGTTCGTGTTGGCACTAGAGCTGCTATTTTTAATTTCTGACACTTCCAACTTTGACAAATTACGCAATATATTACCTTGATTTGTGTCTAATATGTGGTGTTAACACCTATAATTGATTTCAATTCAATTTATTATTTAGTTGGCCAGCATCTCCTGTTATAAATTAAGTACAGAAATCAATGAATGAAGATAATAAATTTTTTGTCATGCCAAAGAAGAACCTCTTACATGTGCACATATATGCACAATGCACATTCAATATTTTTTTTAACAACACTGAAATAGCAGTGAACAGCTGGGAAACAATGCTGCGGATACGGTAATTTGTCAAGTCCCAAGTCCAAAATGAAAATTCCATTTGAAGGGCAACTAATAAACTTTCAATTTTAATTTAATATTGTACTTATTATTGTACAAATTTTATATCCCCTCTAATTGATATTCCTATTCTACTAATAATGATAATTTTTTTTTTAGAACCGGATTCAGAATTTTAAGCCATAAGAGTGTACCTCGATGAATCCAAAGTTGACATTTCATTTTTGTTTTTATAATTTGCAAAACTATCCACGTGCTATGGTGACAGATAAATTGAATGGTTCTTCTGTGATTGATGTCATTTGCAGTTATAATTATAATTTGTAAAACTGTACACACAGCGGACATATTTTTATGATTAACGGTTAACAGTCATACTTTCTTATGAATGTCCATCTAATACTCCATTCTAAAAGCCATACTAAGCAAAAAAAAACCTATACTGAGAGATGTAGTAGAGTTGATTGTGAACATAAATACTAAATTCTATTACCAATATCTATCTAATGGCACTTTATTAGATAAGTATGTATATGTATGTATATTTGTAGAGAAAAAATGCTGTTTATAAACATCAACAATCATTGAAGCAATAGTCTAACAGTCATATAAAATTTTATAGTGGTTTATAATACACAAATGGTGACTTGTCAGTCGATTGTAAGATTAACACCATCTCATTTTCTTTTGCTAACTTAACAATAAAGTCAGGGAAGTAGTGTTGCAATATGAATATAATATACATAATTGCTTAAAATAAATCGATATTTTATAACTAAACTGATAACTAAGCATCACACATAAGGAGCGTGTTATTGTGAATGTTTAAGTTAGGTATAAAAACCGACAGCGAATATTAAAAATGGAATTATAACCAAAAAAACTTTTGAACTTTTAGGGCCGGTTTCAAAATATCTGAGTAAAGTTCTAATTAGTTATTCAACACATGAATATTTGCAAAGGGTCATAAGTTTTTTAAATACAACCGCAAACGACATAAACCCTTTTGCTTCAACTGCATGCGGTATATCTAAAGCGGCCCATGCATGAGGAAGTTATCGATGTATTTGCAGCTAAGAAGGCCAGAAGACTGAATATAGTTTTGTAAAAATATGTAATACTTTTGTAATGATACTATTTAATTATGTACCTACCTAATAAATAATAACTGTACGATTATATTTTGTAGAAATAATACCTTTTCGTAAATTTTTCTGCTTAGGTATCTATTTAACGGAACTGCATGATATATGCATATGTACATATTATGTATATGCATAAACCTGCACCAAATGTTAAAAAAAAATTGTGTGGGCTTTTTTTGATTACTAATTGGTGAATTTTTCTTTCCGAAAAATTATATTAGTACCTTGTGTGAATTTATGTGTCGGATAACAAATCAGAACTTTAATTAGACATTGAAAAAACAGGCCATAAAAGTAAAAAAGAAAAATTTTAAAATTATAAAATTGAATTTTTCAGTTATTTTTATTAACTATGTACTTACATTCTTTTGCATTCGTTATTAAAAAAGCTCCTAATATGCATTTTTTTTTTATTTTAAAATATTTCCATTTATTAGAAATTTTAACTGACAAGAATTTGAAGTTTTTTGTATTTAAGGAATTTTGCATTTAGATAATAAATGCAACGTAAGAGTTGTAGACTTACTTTTTACAAAACTTAAATCTTGATATTTGATTAACTACATATGTATATGGCGTATTTAAGGGAGGTATTTTAGTTTTAAAAAAATTGACTTAGAGAGTTTTCATAAAACGATGACGCTTTATAAATATTTTAACCATAAATATTTAAATAATTTGATCATTAAAATTGGTACAAAATTTAAAAGTGGTTTAGAAAAAAAATTCTATCATTTACAATTTAATATGATGCCGGACTATAAATATGATTCAGTAATTAAACGAGTTGAAGCACACATTATCTTCATTTTTTATGAGTGATCAGTGATGCCATTTATGTATAAATTAATTCAATTACACCGAGTTAATATGTGCAATGCAAGCAAAGTGGTTTTGCCAAAGATGGTAAAATGTTTTATTAATTTATGAACTATTTCTATTGAGACACAATTTATAAAAAAAAAATATACGATAAAACTTTATGCCGTTACACATATCAGTTCAGTTTTATTATAAATGTTATAAGTTTTACTTAAGTGATGTGATAAAAAGATACTATAGAGCGCAAGTTTCGCATTTTTTAAATAAATTTAACATCTTTATAATCTAATATGGATAAATCTGTACCAATTTAAAAGTTTTCAAAAATAAAAATTCATTGAAATCTGTTTTTGTTTGTGTTTTTTTTTTTTTTTATTAAGCTCTACTTAGACAATATCACCCCTATAACGATTGTTAATTATTATGAACTAATAGTTGATAAATATTTAAAATCGATATATAAAAATCCAATTAACAGAAGTTTTAATAATATTGAGAATGATGATGAACGATTCGATAGTTGATCAGTTTTTTAATAAATTGAGGTTCTAAATTTCAATATCAGTCATCGTTTGATAACACAGGCCTTCAAAATAAAAAAAACTTGGTGCCGCCATAAATGGTATCATTTTTTGTTGTCTACACTGTCACTGAATATACGAACAACAGTATTTTCAAGTTAAAACTACGCACATCTTTGTTTAACCCTCGTTTACATTAAGTTCGCATATGTGGCCTAGTTTTCTTGAAATTAAGATCATTTCATCTATTTTAAACGATTTAAATTAAAGTTATTGGTATGTCTTCTTCAAAAAGAAATGATTCGAACTCATTTTGTTATTTTTGTGGTGAATTCACATTTTGGCAAAACGTCAAAATCCTATTACACAATGGAAATAAGTATGGTACTGTTCCACTATACCATTTCACGAAGATAAAGAAGAATATCAAACTGTTTCTCTTGTTTAAGGATATTTGAAATACTATGATCATCAGTACGTTATATGTGAGGATTTGAAAATAGTGAGGTGAACTTTTTATTATAGGACAAAAAAAGTGGCTCCACGAAATTTCCATGTTTCATTTGTTTATGAGACAGCAGACCAAAAAGTAACCACTGGATCATCAAGGAATGCTAGCCCGTGAGGGAATTTTTAATTATTGGAAAACACAGCATTTTGAACCCTCCTCTAGTTTTGAGAGAACAAATAATTTTGCCTCCATTGCACATAAAATTAAGTTTGATGAACGATATATTAAAGTACATATTAGGTAAAACTGACACTTTTTTATCTAAAGGGTTTTTCAAAAAGAGGTTTCATTTTGAATAGCCCGCTATTTGGGCGGCTGTCATCTTTTGACATTTGACAAGTAAAAACTACGCCATTACTAAAAATGGAACGATACACGTTTCAACAACTCACTGAAATTGTTAAAATTCACTACAAAAATGGCGCTATATGCCACACAAGCAAAGAAACAATCGCAATTTTGCAAGAAAAGTTTCCTGACATTGTTATTTCCCGAAGAGGTGATCACAATTGGCCACCGAGATCTTTTGATTTAACACCTTTAGAACTTTGGCGCCACGTGAAAGATGAGGTCCACAATCAATTCAAGACCTTAAAGATGGAATTCGTGAAGTTATTGAAAACATGCAGCTGCAAATGTGCGAATTGGTCTTGGAAAATTTCATGAAAAGGATATAGTGCTTCAAACGTAGCCGTGGCGGCCATTTTGCTGATATCGTTTTCCGTTGTTAATGGCATATCTTCCTCTTTGCAATCAAACAAACATCCATTACAATTTCTCTTAAAGAATACTCGTTTTTTTTAATATAAAAAAAAAGTGAAAACATTTTTGAACTACTTAATCGGAAAATGTTTGTTTAATACAATATGTACGATCAGTGTCTTGGAATTAAATTTTTCGTTTTTATTTCGGATTCTCATTTGTATTGCAGAATTAGTCATATAAACCACAAAAAATTGATCATCTGAGTTGACATAACAATATATCAATATGTATACAAGTTTTTAGGAATAGAAAAAGTTTTTAAGCACGTATATGACACCTAATAGCACAATTCTTGGTTTTAATATCAGCTCTTTTGTTTCGATCAACTTATACTTAATAACTTAAGATCTTAACCTAATAACCTAATAAGACCTTAAGACCTAACTAAAAATACAGAATTTCAAAGCATTGAACGCATATAAATGCAAAATAATCATAGATCATCTTCATGTTCCTCAAACAGTTAACTATACAACTTAAAAAAAATTAATAGATACATATGTAACGAACTATTGCATATATAACAACGCCCTCTTCATGATTATACTGGCACGAAGTCAAACATTAGACTAATTCAATAGTTATAGCCACTGACCACATGATCGCATGAGAGATGTTCACAAATTGTAATATTGTAACCCCCATCTCAACCAATTGATCATCATCATCATTACAATCACGAACTTGATCGGCAGCGGGTGGGATATGGCGGAACATCATTGCAATTGCAATTTACTTAACAGAAATAAACTCAGAGTCACAGAAAGCCCACCCACCGCATCCGCGCAACTGCAATGAATAAAAAAAACTGTAAAACAATGCGATTTTCAAATTGCTTGCCGCCACAAATGAATACGTTTCGATTACGGTCTCAATCGCGGCATCCATATCATTATAAGGTCGATTTGCAACGGCGGCGGCGGCGGCAGCGGCGTAGATACACAAACAAAATTGTGCGATCGTGTGCCAATATACACATATTCTGGTGAGTTTTCGATGCGCTTTTAAGTTGGTCAGTTGGACTTGGACGTGCGATGATTTTTTTTTTTTAATATTTTTTTTAAACTGACAAGTCTGAATGTCTGTCAGTCTCGGTCTGATTGTTTGTCCTGGGGGCAAGAAAACCAATAATATGAATGTTGGATAAAGGTCAATTTGAATGATGGACTGACCAAACTGAATACAACTACAACAAACATGATCAGATAGAGGTTTGAATTATTTTTGACCAATCATCATTACATCATCAATCAGCAATTATCGATTGCAAATTGATGTTGATTGCAAAGATTATAATGATCATGTTTGTTATTGTATATTACCTGTGATAATCAACGCGCCATCATCCATCGATCGACCATATTATATTAATGGAGATGGAGACTGCTCGATGCGTGATCCGGTGACCACAGAGATTTATCAGACCATATCTATATATGTACATACATACTTGACAGTTAGACGAGAGTGTGTATTGTTCGTTGATGGTTGGTTGGCCTTTGGGGAATTTTTTGTAATTGTTTGATTTGGATTGTTTTTGACAGGTCCAATTAACAATAAGACATTTGCCAGGGCCAAAAGATAAACAAAAAAAAAATATCTATATTATATGCGTGGCCTGAGTCGAAAAGAAAGTGAAATGTGGTTGAGGTCAAATTGCTTTTTAGGCTCAATCATATAAAACAAATTTTCGGAGAAATTTATTGATAGTTAAAAAATTTTGTCAAATGCTTAAAAATGTGTATATGTTTATCTATATAGTTGTACTTTTTAAGAACCTTTGCCACATACCTCTTATATCTGAAAGAATTTATAATTGTATAGCAGATTATTTGAGGAAGTCTGTACTCTTTTTTTATATCGTTTTCGTTTGGACATTCGGAGCAATCTTTTTGCACGCACTTTTTCAATTTCCCCTTTCACACGAGGAAACTTCACCAAGCAAGTAAGGGAAATGAACGGTCTATGATTGGTGGGAATTGGAAATTAAAAAGGAAACGTCAAAAAATCTCCAGCAATTTGTTTCCTCGTGTGAAAGGGGACAATCCTACTACTCCAAAAGAATTTGATTGGCTGGTCCGAGCAGCGTTAGAACCTTACTCCAATCGGAGTAAATTTACTTAAATTTTGAGAAAGAAAATAAACCTACTCCTGCACTCCGCTTTTTTTGAGATCTATTCCTTTTTTCCACACTGAAAAATTCTTCAGCCAAACGCCCAAACCACATGAAAGGAAATAACAGCGATGTATTATTCAATTTTCTAATATCAACTCTGGCTTTGACTGTTTGAATCTAAAATTATATTTTGTTCTGAAACGAGTGGAATTTTTTTGCTTTAGTTTTTTTTATTTTTATTTAAATTTTCTTTTTGTTAAAAATACAGTTTTTAACAACTTAAGTTTTTCTTTCGTTTTCAAATCTACTCCGGAAATTTTCAATTTACTCCACTTCTTTGGCAAATCTGCTCCGAAATATTAGTATACTGAGGTTCTAACCCTTGTCAAAAGTTATGAATCCTTGAAAAGTCATTTTGTTAAATGGCGACGTTCGGTGTTGTGGGTGTTAGTTTGGGAAGTCGATTGAAATGAAAAAGTAGTAGAACAGTCTGGAATTCAAATTTAAGATGACATTAGTTTGACTGAACTTTGTATGTCCTCAAGTTTTTGTCCATAAATAGTATAATGTAGGCACATATTTCAAATTTGACAAATTTTGGGATCTATCCATATTGCAGAGAAAAGGCTACACTTAGAAGAAGAAGGAGATCTCTTTTTTTCATTTTTCATTTTTTTAATGAAATTTTTCTTTGTAGGACTCGCCTACAACATGAATCGTCTACTACCTTAAATCTCTAACTACTTATATACCGTTATATCGTTAAATTTTGATAACTTGATTTAGATTAATTGATCAACGAAAGCAAAAAGTCAAATTTAAACAGTTTTATTTTTAATAATTAAATTTTACGCAAATTAATTTCAGATTCTCAACAACTACAACAAAAAAAAAACCTGATTTATGACCCATCAGTCAAATAAAAGAATGTGTTGGTTTCTTGTTTTGACAGTTTTCTTTCACAACATGTCAGTTCGAGTTGCTGCGATGTAGAATACAAAAAAATTCAGATGAAAGAGAATCGTAAATCATCTGACAGCTAGCATGATTGAAGGTGGTTAAATTAGCGGATATTTTTGTTTATTGTTTTTTTTAGTTTCCCTATAAAAATAAAACTAACTCCAAAAGGTATAAGCGTTAATGTGTGAGCTTTAAATGGTTTCTATTCCTGGTAATAAAAAGCATTAAAAATTTTGAATGCGGTTCCCCTCAATTTGATTTTTATGAGCTTATATAAATTATTATATGGTTGGATTGATTGAATTTCTCACTAAACAGATTATAGCAAAAGGTGAACAATGGGCAATTTGTCGGCAACAGACAAATTTGTCTTGCTACTCTTTGGTTAAGTTATAAAGGGTATGAAATTTTTTGCGGAGGAGATCAAAGATTTTTGTTTGGTTTCTCATGCGAAAGTTTCATCAAAATTTGTGAGTTATTATTCATTTTTTATATGAATAAGGAAATAAATTTTTACTTTATTTGCAAACAATGCAAAAACACACCAATTTCAATAATTGTAATACTGTTAAAAGAAATAAACAAGAATCCAATTCCAATCGGTGCAGTGGATGGCGGCACAGCAGATTTGTTTTTGTTTTATGAACAGCTGACATTGGTTTGCCAGTTAAAGTAATAGATTTCCTTTTTTTGGTACTTTATTTGACACAAGGCCTGTTTAACTAACTATACACGGTAGAAAAATGTTTTATAAATACGAATTTATGCAACGTTGAATAGAGACCTCCATAAAACCTTATGCAGTGCATACCTATAACTATTCATTTATTTAGCGAAATCTATTAAATAAGACTTAATATTTGGAAAAATTAATTTATGTTCAATTGCAAAATAAATAAGTATAGGTAGAAATGTCTTATGACGGTACAACTGTGAAAAGCCAAAATTTGGTGTATATTTTACCAGGTGATATTATCGAAACGCCACGTCGCCGTTACATCCCGAAAAAATTATATTTTGGTGTTGTCTGTGGGGTGGTGGAATCATCGGACCATATTTTTTTTCCTTCAATAATGAGGATGATTCCCCATTCCCTGATATTGAATGGTTTGAATGGTTGAGATGTGGTTTCAGTACGATGTGGTGCTGCGTGCCAAAAGACAAACGAACCAATCGATTTATTGAATCAAACATTCAATGAACGCTTGATTTGCAGTAATAGAATAGGGACATACAGCCACAAAATGCTTGAAAGAAAAAGGTTGAAAACTTCCATCAGATCCATACCTGGTGGGCACTGTATATATGCGCGAAGTTGAGTTTTAATTAATTGAGAAATATATGGTCTTATTTATAAACGTTGTCTAACTTTAGACAACTGTCCAACTTTAGAAAATGTGTTCAAAAACCTTGTTTATCTATTGTTGTCTTATAGCTGGCTTAACTTAGACACAAGAGTAAATTGTCTTAACCGTGAATAATGTGATATTTATATTTATTAAATAAAGCATATTTCTACTAATTTAAAAATAGTTTGACAGTGGTCTAAGTAGACAAAAATCTAATAAAAAAGACTGATATTCTCTTGATTTTAATACAAATAAATGGCTGTTGAATTTTTCAAATCAAAATTAGTAATGGCTCAACAAACAAAACGGATACTTCTGTGGTAAAATGTGGTGTATTTTAATACTTACCACAATTCACAAGACAAGACACAAACCTATTCTAGAAAAATAATTATAGCAAAAGAAAGTGAATCGGTTTAAAGAAATCAAATACAAGAACCAATTATGAGGTAGGTTTTAAAATTAGAAAATTATGCGATACAAAAATTTCCGTTTCAAATTTTGAACCGTTTCAATGGGTGCATTCAGTTTCACAAGTGGCCAGTGAATTTTTACACGAGAAAACAAATCGCAAGAGATTATTGTTGATGTTTTCTTACAAAACGAACATTTCGACATTTTGTCCACCTTTTTATCTGAAGTAAAGAATGCCCAACAAAAACAAATACGTTAATTATCCCTTTGCACGTTTAATGCTTTTTTGAAATCGGGATTTTATAAATAATTGAGTTTTTTTTTGGGTGAAGGGAATTTAGCAATTTATATGTGATTATTAGTTTGTCACTAGATATGAATTTTGACACAAATTCATGAAAAATTAATATTCAAAAGTACATTCAATTTGGTTCGTAATAATAATAAAATTTTCGGAGTGAATAGTAGTTGCAAAGAAAACAAATTGTGTATCTACCCAAGTAAAAATCAATAAAGTTCCATAGTGGAAATGAGGCCTTCTTTAAATTCACAAAGGACCCATTCGTTTGTAATGCAACGAACGAATATTTTTTTCTTTTTGTATTTACATACCTACGTATTGCCAACTAATATTCACTTAAATTATTGATTTTTTTTTCATAGAAGAACCGCAAACAAAAAAAAAAACGTATGAAAAATGTCAAATCTTCGTAATTTGCATGTCCAAGTAAAAAAATTGAATTTTTCTTAACAAAATCGATTTTTTTGTTGAAAAGAATTCAAATACTAGTTGGTCGTTCTGTCAAAATGTTTTCAATTTGACTTTCGGTAGTTATTTGACAATAATTATCACGGAGACAACTATAAAATTAATTTGAATTTTTATTATTATCCAGCCAATCATCAGCTACATACATAAAACAAAATGCACAACTTGGGGAATACAAAAAAAAAACAAACAATTCATTCTAGTTTTTCATAGTTTCAGTATTGTATTTACGAATATATTTCTTGCATATCGAACATCGTTTCTTAACGTTATGAGTTTTAAGTGTATATAATATTTTTGTGTATATATATATATATATGTATATATATATATTTATTATTTCAAAAAATTTAAAACTTAAACTAGAACAATGCATGGAAAATAAATTAGGAAAAAAACTATATAAGAAAAAAACAATCTCGATACACATGAAAAATTATACACTCCTATATTATATAGACATAAATTTATTATTCTTAAAATACCAATTATACATATAAAATATATTTATAAATATTTAATACACATAAGTAAAAAAAAAAAGAAGATGAATAAGGACTGATATATCTAGATTATCATTAAAAGGAGAGAAAAAGAAATGTATCTGCTTTGCCAAGCAATTTACTTAACTATAAGTACGTTATTATTTTTTTTTTTTGTTAAGAAAATAAAAATGCGCACAATGATGATAAATATGATGTCATGTTGTTTAAATTAAAAAATAATCAAATTAAAATAATTTAGCGACAATATCATTATAAGCGGGCGAATTCCGCATGAAAGACATTTTTTTTTTTGTTTGATAACTTAAAAATTCTGCCCTTGCTCGTATGCTTGTAGATTATTTATTGTTCTCGTGTAAAAAATATATGACAACAAAAGCAAAACAAAAATAAAAAAAAATACTGTCAAGTAAAATCTCTAAAAAGTTTGTACAAAAATTTGTTTCAAAATGTTTCATCTGCTTTCATCTGGGTTGAGTGTGTGAACTAAAATTATAGGAAAATATTCATTTTGTGTAGCGAAGCATTCAGCTTTTTTTAAAAAAATACATCAATTACTAAAAAATCAAGTTTAAAAACTTTAAATATAAGAAGTAAACTATTTACAGAACGGAAGTTGATTTTAAATTTAAAAAAAAATATATATATATATTTAAAAAAATGTTTAACACTAAATCCTTTTCCATACGAATTGGAATACTTTTTTTTTGTATTTTATTATTATTTTATAATTTGTTTGCCTTGCTTTACATTTTATAATTGTATTTTTTTTTTTTTTTAATTAATTATTTTTTATTTTCTTTAATTATAACTAAGATTTGTTTTAATGCTAAATTCTAAATCAATTTTTTTATATTTGTGTGTGATTTTTTTATAAATACTATTTAAGCTTTCTAATCATTCGAATACTTTAGGTGATGCATTTGATATCATGAATGTTTGTTATCAGTCAGTTCAGCCCATCGGACTTCAAAGAATTTTCTCATGCCGTGTCCTGCTTTGCCGACAGGTGAGTCATCTTCGTTAAACATTTCGCAATTGTCAAAGATTTGCCGCACATCTACGCAGAAATCTTCACGGGTTTTATAACTGAAAATAAATAAGCACAAAGATACAAATTATAATAATGAATTTAATCAGAATGTGTATTTTAAGATTTTGCATTAAACTAACTCAAAAGTCCATTTTCGATTTCCTAGGAAAATAATTTTGTGTAAATATATTTATAAATTATTTTATGCTATATTATTACGAGGTAATTTTTTGATTATTATTTATATGAATATTTCAGAAGATTACTCGACATTAAAGAATTTAAAAAAATATTATTGTTTTTTTTTTTTATTTTTGAATTCATGAGATTTTTTTGAGACAAACACAGAACTTCTTTTAAGACTTACCTTAAATCTTGAAGACGTTTTTTGATTGTAGATAGATCCATTGGAATCTTTATAATTTTACGATACGTTGGGAATTGCTTTGTATTCACAGGTAATAAAAATGGCCAAGAGTCTTCGTGTAACTGTAATTTTAGAAAAACAAAAAAAAATATATTCTATTTTATGATTTCCGGATATTTAAAATTTAATTAATTTTGCTTGCAGCAAGAAGATACAAAAAAATTTAAAAGAAAATAATTCATTATTTTGGAATGAAAGGAACTCACCTCCATTTCCCCTAAAACTGTTTTGCAAACGGCTAAATCCTTCATTAGCTTCTTGGTGGCATGTTTCTCTTTTTTTTCTTGTTTTAGTTTCTCTTTAGCCTCATTTATGACTTGTTGTTGATTTGTCTGTTGCTGTGGTTGTTGTAGTTGTTGTTGTTGTTGCTGTTGTTGTTGTTGTTGCTGTTGCTGTTGTTGCTGCTGCTGTTGCAGTTGTTGCTGTTGTTGTTGCTGCTGCTGTTGTAGTTGTTGTTGCTGTTGTTGTACCTGTTGTTGTTGTTGTTGTTGTTGTTGCTGTTGCTGTTGTTGTTGTTGCTGTTGCTGCTGTTGTTGTTGTTGCTGCTGTTGTATTTGTTGTTGGGGAATCAATGGAGTTGTTTGCAATACTGGGGATGGAGATGATACCATTTGTGGTGGTTGCGGTGCTGGTGGTTGTGCTATTGGTTGCAGCTGTTGATGTGGTATTTGATGCGGTTGAATCTGCGGTGGCGGCGGCGGGGGTGGTTGATGAATTTGTTGCTGCTGCTGCTGTTGTTGTTGGAGTTGTGGAAGCTGTTGATGTTGTAGAAGTTGATGCTGGTGCTGTTGCTGTGCTAACTGATGCTGTTGTTGTGCTTGTTGATGTTGTTGTTGGAGTTGAAGCTGCTGTGACATCACTGGTGGTTGTGGAATAATCATAGATAGTTGATTGCTCTGATTGCCAATATGTTGCGGAGATATTGCATGTACCATTTGTTGTTGCATCGGTGACATATTTGGGATTGGATTGGGTTGTGTAGCACAAAGGCCAACACCAATACCGACACCAACTCCTAATTGCGTTGCTTCCATGCTTATATCTACATAATCGTTATTGATGGCCATCGGTGTTGATGGACGTGTCATTTGAGTTTGGAAACGTGAAGCATCTACTGAATTGTTGTGATGTTCATCGAAGGACGTCGATGCTACTGAGTGTGCAGGACTAAAATAAAATTTGAGTTTTTCATAAAAGAAAACAAAAAAAAAAACCAAAACAAAAAAATTCAAACATAATAAGAAAACTCACCTTAAAGGCGCCACAACAGAGTTCATCGACTCATCGTGCGATGAGTTCAATGACTGTGATGAGTTGTGCTGCTTTAGTTCCTTGTTGGAAGGCTTTTTACTGGGACGTTTCTTCGGTGGTGGTGCCTTTGATATACACCCGTGACAATACCACTTGCCTCGTGGCACCTTCAACAGTGGCGGTATGTAGCAATCATGATGATATGCACGTGGACATAATTCGCAGTAAATCATTTTACCCACTGGAGGAGGTCGATGACCGCCACAAACAATACATTTGCGTTCATTTGTCGCCTTGTTTACACATTCATAGCAGTACCTTAAAAAAAAAAAAAAAAACCCGCTTGTTAAGACCTTAGCTATTTTCAAATGAGTTTTATCTTACCAATCTCCTTCAGGGATATTATCCATTTTCGGCTTAAAGCAATATGTATGATAGCCCTTATCGCAACCATCACATAACAGGAGTTTATCCTCATTCTCGCCAGATGTGCAGAACTGGCAATTCTGTAAGTAATTGTTTTGGGAAATTGTAGTACGTTTTGTGCTTGGTGTTGTGGATGTTGTTGTAGTAGTAGTTGTTGGTGTACTAGTTTCAGTGAATAACATCTTCGTGATTTTGTGGTTAGTAGCAGAGGTAGGAGTAGTAGTAGAACACAACATCATTCCAAAGGACACCGCGTCTTCTTCTTGACCAGTTGATGTCGTTTTTGTTTTTGTTTTCGTTGTCGTCATCGTCGTCGTCGTCATTGTCTCATTTGGATCACTCATTATCGATTGGTCAAGGTTTTTTGCAGACTTATTTGCCTTCGCATTTGGTGACTTTACTTTCGATTTATTTTTCGAAGACTTTTTTGATTTTTTCGACGACGAAGAGGAGGATTTTTTGTCAGCTTTTGGTGTTGTTGTCGTACTACTCTCCTTATTGTTAGGGGTGCTAGTGGTAGTGGGCTTACAACTTTCACCGTTTTTACTCGACTTTGATTTCGATTTGGATTTTTTCTTTTTACTTTTATTAAGCTAACATTTTTTTTAATTTCATTATTTAGTTTAATTAGACATTATTTATTATTTTTTTGTTTTTAATTTATTTTAATTGTATGTTATTCAAAGCCACAAGAAGCGTTAACAGAAACAGAAAAGAAGTACCACATACACCAAAGATATAGAAAAAAAAAATATAAAAAAACACCATTTATGTATATAGTAGAGTAATAAGTAAATTTTGTTTTGATTTTTTTTTTTTTTTTTGTGTTTTAATCGAATCGTGTTGTGTGTGTGAGTGTGTTTTTTGTTTTGTTTTTGATTGTTTTGTAATATTAGCGTGCAGAAAATACATAAACGTTTATCATGTAGAATTATATAATGTTTTTTTCATTGGATACGTATTTCGTTTTTTTTTTTTTATTAAGGATATCAGCAGGCAGGCAATTATAATTTTATCATATATATTTTTATAGCCACGTTAACATTTATAATTATATATTTTATCCAAATAAATTTTACATTAAATGCGGAAAAGAAAGAAAATAAAAAAGAAAAAATGTAATTAGTCAAAACATAGGAATCAGTATTAATTAAATTAAAGTATACGTTTAAAACAAATTTAATGCTATAAGTGCACAACAACAAACACTAACCAAAAAAAAATAAAAAATAAGGAAGTGTGTGGAAAAACTAAATAAACTGTGCTTGAAAAATAAAAGTTAGTACGGAGAAGTCGTAGACTACTAAACGTAGGCTTTCTGAGCATATTTCACACGGAAGATATTTGATTGTGAACTTGTAAACAACTGCTCATTTTTTTTTTCTTCAAAAAACAACTATACACGAGCACAAAAACTTCATTTTGTATATTTATGTTCGTAGCCTGTTTGAAAGTTTTGTTTTTTTAAAAACGAAATAAATTACGTTTCAAAATATGCACATAGATTGATTTGTGATTTTGAAGCGTAGGGTTAATTTTATATTTTCGGTTTTGTATAATTTTAAAACCCGCCGGCCCTCAACTAAAAAACACAATATGACTTAAAATTGAATAAGAGCAATAAATTATAAAAACAGCTTTTATGATTCATTTTTAATGCGAAAATATTAAAGTCAATTTGTTATCCTGCCTTGTCGAGGCATCCGTTCGGAAGAAATTCCGATACAAATCGTAATCTAGACGGCGTTCGAGGTATCCATCCGTTTAGGAACAAAATAAATGAAGTATACAATCGCATTCATTTGACATAATATGTTTCAGCTGTTTTGTTTCATTTTACCTCCGCAACTATTTCTTATCGGAGACCGTCAAAAGAAATCAAACGCGCAGCTGTCAAAAATTCTTTACTTAACTCATTGTGTCGCATTGCGTTGAAGCGCGTGAATTTTTTTAGGAAGATCTGTTCGATATGAAAATCCGCACGGATACCTCGATTGAAAACCCTCCGATTTCGTAAAGATCGTAGAAAATTTCAACAGGATGGTGCCACAAGCTACGCAGCACACCTTACAATCGATTTATTGAAGAGTAAACTTGATGATATTATCTCAAGAAATGGACCAGTCGATTGGCCGCCTCGTTCGTGCGATTTAACGCCTTTAGACTATTTTCTTTGGGGCTACGTTAAGTCATTGGTTTATGCCAACAAGCCGACGACGTTGAAAGAGCTCAGATCCAACATTTAAAAGCGGCCGTTTCGGCCGTAATGTGTGGCAGAGTTCCATTCATAAATGTTTTGATTGTACTTCAAGCCGATAATAAAGTTTTTGAAATATCTCAAATTGTTTGCGTTTTATTTAAAGAAAAAAGTTTGTCAAGTCCTTATTGGATAACCCTTTATAATAAAAGCAAACTGAGTTTATGCGCAGTAGGTATATTCATAAATTGGAATATGTCAATCAAGTAACAAAATTATGTTATAATTAATTACTACAAAGACAAAATAAGAATATTATGATTTGCCCTCAAATAATAGATATGTCATTGAATTTTAAATTTATTTTAAGCTCGAATTTATAGGTTAAGTTCGTGTCACATCAGTAACAAATTGGCATTTCAAAACGTATTCTTTCTGATTTTAAACTCATTTTGTGTTTTATTGTTTCTAAATATGAAATTTCTGGGAAACAGGAATATAATTCCTGTAAATGTCAACATTTTAAAAAAATACCTACGTAGATAAATTCACATTGTCGTGATAAATGTATTCACTTTTAAATGAGAAATATTTTACTATTTTATTTAAATTATTACTTTTTGGCCATTATAATATAAAACCCTTTATTTAATCCCGTTACTGCGTAAAAGTCATACTTGGTCCCTCACGTAACATTAAATTTTCACATTGATCACGTGACCTCGATTGCGCAATGCGAAGTGTATTGGCTCTGAGGGAGCTTGGTCTAAGTCCGAGTCCCAGCTGGGCAAGCTGGTGGTAGCCCACCCAAGTGTCGTTTTTTCATTCAAACCTTCAATATTAAACTGTTACTTCCGTAACATTTTCGTTTTGGGAGTGACCAAAAAAAATCACTTGGAAATTATATATTTACCCTTATTCCAAAAGGCGTTTCACGAAAAGCCAGTAAAACGACAAGGCTCCAGAAGCGTGTTGTGTGTGCGTTAAGTAAAATTAAAACTTTACCGTTCTCTTCTTTCTTCACCCTTCTAAGCAAAACGATAATCGTTTAACTAAATTTCAAATCGCCGCACAATGGGGCAAAACGCAAAAAAGCTGGCATTAAATCAAATTATGAAGTTGAGCTTTGTTTAAAATAACCGTTCTATTTCTCTCCGAGATATTACAGAAAATTAGAAATGAGAGAGAAAAAGTTTATTCGCATCTACTGGAGATCGTCACAATTGAAGAATAAGTTCATGTTTTGCGTCGAGTGCAGACCTCTTTTTACCACTTTGCGTTGTTTTAGTAAATTGTGTACTATTTTTTATTTATTACGTGTATCAAATTAAATCTTTTTGCAATGGAATCAGTAAGCTCAGGTGTGTTTTAATATGTTAACTTTTTTGAGAAAAATATATTCTTGTTATTTTAATTTGTAGTTAAAAATGAAAAAAAGGAAAATATGTGTTTTTTTTTTGCATTTTTCTGAAATCCTTATGCGATTAGTTGTGCTTCCCGTGGAATCCCAATATGCTTTATACGTCATTTTGTTTAGTGGTTTGTCTTCTTTCAGAATATGTTAAGTTTCTTGCTAAAATTTGCTCCTCTGTGTGTAGCGTATATTTTTGTTGGTGAAGTCATTTTTTTAAAATACATGTTTTTGGCCAGTTATAGTATTTTTTAAACTTCTTAGGCCGAACAACATCTTTACAATATAATGAAGACGTCAGGTTGTCAGGGATTGGACAGCCAGATAAAGTTTTTAAAGGAAGAAGTTGTTAGGTGGACCCAACGCTCTGGTACTTTTGAAAACTATGTAAATATAAAAATTTACAAATTCAAATGGCAATGAAAAACAAGTTGGGAAAAGGCTAGTCGTGTAGAGCCAAGATTTTTAAAAACCAATCGAATTTGGTTTAACACCCCCATTCTCTTCACATATTAATGTCCCTTAAAATCTAAAATTTAAAAAAAAAATCGCTGCATACACAAGCACACGCAGACATTTCTCTAAAAACTATGGATTTAGTTTCTAGGGACCTTGAAACGTCGATAAATCTCAAAATTTTCAGTTCGACAAATCGGACCGATTACAATAACTTCCTATGGGAAGTTAATAACAATAATAATAATACAAATCAAAAATTTTAAAAATCTCAAAAGTGGCAACCCTTTTTTTAATTTTTTATAAATGCAAATACATTACAATCAATTAGAAAACACCTAAAATAATAATCACTTATGATACACAAAGTTTTATCAACATTTTGGAGCCCTTTATGAGAAATTTCGAAATCTTACGAATTTTTGTATGGGTGGTAACCCTAAAAATGGGCGTGGCTATTAGAAACTTTGACTATGAATTAACATTGGTATCAGTAGAATTTGTGCCAAATTTCAGGTTCCTAGCCCTGTTGGTTGATTTAATGCCAACTTTTCGTGATTCTGCCCATTGTGCGCCGCTTCCAGAGCCGAGTCATTTTAGAGCCGAGTCATTTTACTGTCGTTTTCGAAAAACGCCTCACGAAATAAGGGCGGTTATGTCATTCGGTGTATTTTATTGACAAAAGATTAAACAAGATGGATTTTATTTTAATTTGATTGTATTTATTAATTATGACCATTGAGAGTAACGGATATTTTCTTTCCTTAAATTCGTAAGAAATTAATTTCATCTTTTTAAGTCGATTTGAAAACTTATTGACTCTAACCCTTCACCCTTTTGCTTCTTAGATTAAATGAACTTATTTAACTAAAAATTAATAAAGTACCACTAAAAAAATATTTTTACGTTCTAAAGAAATAATGTTGTTTTCAAAAATCAATAAATTAATTTAAAACAAAAATAAAAAGAACCACCACACTTTTAGGGATTATCAAATTAAATCAATTTCTACACAAAAAGCAAAAAATAAGCAACTCTATTATTAAGTTAAAAGCATTGCAGCACCTGGCAGAAAATTTATTACTGAATTTAAAAAAAAGCAAATTAATATTTTATATTCTACTTCATCAGGGGTTAAGGTTAAACACAAGTATCAATCATCACTTACCGCTTTCATAATGCTCTTGTCCCAGGCAACACACGATTCCAGCACATACAATGCCATGGCTAACTGAGCAGTAGTATGCGAACGAGATACTGCCTCGCGCCATGATACCAAGCCTTTCGGTATGTTCTCTTGGGGCATATCTCTTTCGCTGTCACAAACACTGGCAGGTGAAGCAGCTCCAGAATTTTCTCCCGATGCACTAACAGAGCACGATTGCTGTTGTCCACCGTTATCACTGCTATTACCCGAGGCATTAACGTTAGCAGCATTGCTCTGCTGTTGTTGTCCAATTGATGTGCTATTATTTTCCGAAGAAGAAGACGTTGACGAAGAAGATTTCTGATTTTGTTGATTTTGCGCGATCACAGCTAGATGGGCATCTCCCGTCTGACTGCCTAGTGGTGGTTTAAGATATCTTCTTTCGATGGCCGCCTCTAAGCTGGCAATACGATCGCGAATCATTGGAATTATTGTCACAAATTCTTCCTCGGTTATGTCCTCCTGGTCAAGTGAGATTTCACTCTCTATTCGTGGTGGCAGAACCCAGTGTTTTATTTGCATTGATGCACTGGCTATTTTATCCTCAAGAGCTTCAAGTTGTTCCAGTAAAGCCAACTCAACGCGCTTCGCAACTTTTGGATTCCAATCGTTTGGTCCATCTGGCAGGACTATTTTCTCTTCTTCGTTGTCATCATCTTTGGCGGTAAGTGAATAAGGTGTCGCCAGTTCGATTTCTTCAGAAAGAATTCGACTTAAACTCTGCTTTAATTCACGTTCGCGCAAACCCTTCGGATTGAGATTGTCTATGACGTCTTGGATCATCTCGAGAGTGTCCACCTTCCACCAGCCGTGACGGTATTTGCTCGGAACAAAATTACTCTCTAGCTTCTTGGGAAACCCCTCGATTTTAATCTGCTCTAGCAGACGATGTTCGTCCGGTGTCATTGAGAGAGGGGTTGGAATGTCGCATGTGATGTAAGCGCTAATGTTTCCCAATGACATGTTGGCTAAATTTTGAAATGATATTCCAGTTGCTTCATCAAGTTTCATTTCGACACGACCTGCTTTGAGTTCGGCACTTGCACTAGTTGTGTTAGCGGTGGCTGCTTCTCCGGCTTCATCTCTCCCTCCACCGCCGCAGGTATCATCAAGAAAGGGAAAAAACTTCTGCTCCTTTAAGTCATAGTTGTTGTCGTGTGTAGGGCCGCTATCCTCTCCAACAGCCTCTTTCATAGCATGGGCTCTCAGCTTCCGCTCAACTATTTTCTCATCGAGCCCTGATAGTGTGAGAATAGTCTCGTTTTCAAAATGCAAGTCAAGTTTTCCGTTCTCTAACGGTACCGTAAAATACTGCGCGTTATTGGCAATGTCCCAACGATGGCCTTGAATTTGAATAGCACTTCCACAGTGGATGTTCGAATAGACCCTCTGGAAATATGCAGTCTCTCCCTGCATTTCGGTTGTGGTCAGTGGCATTTCACGGTTAGCAATGGAGAACCATCGATCGGCCGGTGTAGCTGGCGGTTTCAGATCAGAGTCGCAGCCAATTATAATAACTCCATCATTTTCCTTCTTTATACTGACATCGGCTTCGGATTTGATTTCTCGATTGCTAATATCACAGACGTTCTCTTCGTTTTCTTCGATTCTGACCGATAATGATGATGATGATGATGATGGTTCGAACTTGTCCATAACGATTTCATTCAAATCGCCGACATTTTGAGCGATTGGTGGTGGTGGGGGTGGTGGAAGTAATTCAGAATCGTTTTTCAAACAACTCGTTGTATTTGGTGGGTTTGGAGGGAAGCCATCCCCATGTGCCGACGGCAATGTCTCGTTGTTGCTCTCATCAACTTGCATGCATTCGTTTTCTGAATCCATTTTCACGGTTGTATCTGTAACCGGCTTTAACTCGTCTTCTGTGCTTTTTTCCTGATTATCCAATTCTTCTTCGTCTTTCGATGTATCGCAATACTGTTCCTCCTTGACATCATCCTTAGGAGCTTCCGTCTTGACTGCATTTTCAAGAATTTCATTGAATTCGTAGATTTCATTCTGAGCCGATTCCAATGCTTCGATGAAGATACCACCTGCTTTTGGTAGCTTCCAATACCTCCGCCAAAAACGATCTTGTCCAAAGCAACACGCCCGTAGTTGATTGGTGCTCTTTTCTAGTGATTCCTTGCAATTTAAAGCAGACTTAATCATTTTCTCGAGCTTCTTTTGCACTTCGTCGGCAGTCATGCGATTATCTTCGTCCTCTTCAATATTAGTCATCTCACTCTCAACGTCACTGAGATCATCATCCATGCCTACATCAGTTGAGGCGTCATCACATCGTGAGTTATTCTTTTTGTTGATCAACTGGCTAAGATCAGATGGAACAGTCGCTCCATTTTGATAAGTCAAAGATTCTTCTAATTTTGACTTGACTGGTGTGTCCACACTGCTCTTTGACGGGCTATCGTAGGTTACTTTCTCTCCTGGTGTAGAGGGTGGAACTAACAGATCTGGCTTGTTGGCCTCTACTATTTCCACAACTGCATCAGGATCGGCTTCTTTTGCTACACTCGTATCACTCAAAGGAACGATTTGACAATCGTCTGAATCCATTTTCTCCGATTCGTCTTTATTGCTGCTGTTATTATTGGTTTCACCCTCTCCAATAACTGCTACTTCCGATGCCGCCGCATTAGATTCCTCTTCCTTTCGAGCCAGCTCATCTTGCTGCTGTTGCTGTTGTTGCTCTTCTAGCTGTTGTTGCAGTTGCAATTGCTGCTGTTGTTGTTGTGCAGCTATAGCTGCCATAGCAGCTTCTCGTTCGATTTGGGCCTTTTCATAGGCTTCTAATCGTGTCTTTCTTATGTGCAGTGACTTATATTTGCGGATTTTCATATCAGTCATGTATTTCTCTTTCTTGATTTGTGCGCACGACTCAAGACTTCCGTCGATTTGTTTGAGTACAGCTTTGTTCATTAGCAAATCATTGCAAAGATGGGCTAGAATTTGGGTTTTTTTCGTTGGATTCAATGCTACAAATGGCCGATCTTTTAAACAAATCGACAACTTCCACGTATCGTTTTCATGCAAAAGTTCATAATATTGCTGATTCTTGCCAGTTGTCACATTCACATCAGTATCCATTTGATGATGATCTGGTATGCGTTTCTCTTTCTCTCGATCAAGTGTAATGCCATGCATTTGACGAACTTCACCCGTAGATGTGGCATACAAATATATTCGCAAAATTTCAGAAACATTTGAATTGGTAATGTCGGCATTGCGGAGTGATTGACCCAAAAGTGTTGTGTGTCGACCGGGATTCGGAATGCCCGGATCTTCGATGGCACAAACAAGTAAATGTGTCATTACAGAGAGTAGTTCTTCTTCGGCTTCAACATTACTATCGGGCACAAGAGCGTCATGAAGATTCTGAAGTGTTGGCAGGGATTCCATATCTAAATTTAAGTAGGTACATATGTGATGTAATTAGAGGTGTCTGGTTAAATTACTTTCACAATTTCAATTAACTTACCAAAACCAAGTGTTTCCCCGAAATTGTGCAAAAACTCGAAGACCATCAATAGATCTGCCATTGCTTGGCCTGGTAGCCGACAACCAGCGATTCGCTTCAGCGGAGGCAAATCAATTTGATCAGAGATTTCAGAGTCCTCTTGTGGTTTTCTTAAAAGCACAAAAATAATAATAATATTAAAAGATATCGCATGAAAAGAAGTTTGTATTGATTTAATGAACACTATCATAGATTTAGAAGTTTTATAGTTAAGGAATTTTTTCAGAAAGTCTCTTAACTTGTGATCTGTAGTCAGCACATATACAGTACAAGCTATAATATAAAAAAAACTGCAATTACCTGATCTGATTAAGTATTTCAGCATCACGCTTTCGAGCAGCTACTCGCTTTTCACGTAAAATCAGTCTATCCAATACCAATTGATGCTTTTTCTTTTCACGATCTTCATATTTTCGTCTCGTTTCTAGCTGTCTAATGAGTGTCATATGCTGCCGGCGTCGTTCTCGTTCCTATCATAATATACAATATTTTAATTAAAAATAATACACATATTCAATGTTATGGCAAAAAAAGCAACTGTCAATTAGTAGGCATTAATAAATGTACTAAAACAAAAAAACACAGATTCGTTTAAAATCATGCACTATTTTGGTGTAGCTTGTAATAAAAGGGTTAATGTGTTCCAAGTTAAAAATAAAAACTTTGTGTTAAAACAAATTTGTATATGGAAAACTATTTGTGTGTATTTTGTTTATCTGAATGTTTTTTTAGTACGTTTAGACACAGACCAGGAGCCAGTGTAAATATCATACGTCATTTCTATGAGTTTTGGACAAAGGATAAGTATGTATAAGTAAGATGAGACTGCCCACAACAAAGTTACTTGAGGTAGTTTTCTGAAACAGGTTATATCTGAAATGTCTTCTTTTTTTTTGTGAAATTTCGATGTCGAAGTTTTTTAAGGTTGAAAGTGCAAGTAAAGTGCAAACTCAATGTCATTTTCATCCACATCTTCAAAAAATGGCCTAATGATGAAAATGTGTTTCATCAGAAAAGTTCACTTTTGATGAAAAATTGTTTCTTCCACTAAGGGCCAGTTTGTTCAACGTTTACTTTAGGATTACTGCAAATGGTAAATCCTCGTGCATATTTCCCAAATTTTTTATTAAGGAATCTAAAATTTGAGTTCTTAATCATGGAAGTAGCTAATTAGCTGATTTGTATTGATTAGCGCCATTTAATTAGAGCCTGTTGAATTGATGGTGTAGATTTAACCCACTGTTAACAAACTTGCCCTAAGTGAAATTTCAACATCGGAACCTGTGTTGGTTTTACTTCTTTTATGATTCAGATCTTAATACTCGTCCAAAAAATCCAAATCCACGGTATGGCACTTTCATCACAAATAAATCGACACCAATTTGATCAAAAGCCAATCAATATTTATGTGGATGATTCCAACCTCTCTCAAATCAAAACTCATAACTATGATTTATGAAATTTATAACTAGTCTTAGGTGAGGACTATCAAAATGTATAATGAATTATTTTTAAGTTGTTAAGTGTTAAAAGAAATTAAAAAAAAAAAATGTATTTATTTATTTTGTATTCATACCAATTCGACAGCGTAGAGCAACTCCTTCTGCTTGTTGAGTTCCTGCAGATAAATCTGCGTGTCAGTTATACATTTATATATATTTAAATTTCAATTATATATTTAAGGACATTAAATAAAACTAATAGTAAAAGCATAGTCAAACTTTTCCTATCATTTATAAAAGGTTCTTAATAAAGATTAAAGCGGAAAGATAATATGTTTGTTATAAAGTGGGTCAATTAAACATGAAGATTTATTTATATAAATAACTCATACAGTTTATGTAGGTTTTTTTTTTTTTTGGTGATAACTTTATCTTATATGAGAGAACAAAGAGGAAAAGGCAATAAATATATGTGGAAGTTTATGTGTGAAGGATTTATGATTCAGCAATAATTTATGCAAATTCTTCAAATTATATTCAATCCTTAAGTGTTGAATAACATACACAACGCGCGTAGAATCTATAGAATGACTGGATGACATGAAAATAAGAAATTTATCTTGTTTAAGGTGTTGAATTGTAAAAATAAGGAAAGTAACATTTCTGTAAATATGATTAAGACACACAGTCAAACCTTATACAATCTGACAGCTGACAGCAAAGCGAAGACCTTTTTTAGAAAAGAAACTATTACTGAATTTGTTTATCAATTTCCCAGAAATTGTTAAAAAAATACAATTTATAGACGATTTATGTCTAATGACAAGTTGATGCTAGTTATAAGATAGTCATTAAAGCTGTCCCAAAAATCTGCTTCGGTACCAAACTAAGGATCTTCTGAATAATAAATCGAATAGATAAGCAAAGAAAGACAACAAGGTGAGTTAAATCACAATTTATTCAGAGTAAATTAATTGAACTTGGCATATTGAAAAACGAGTTTAGAATAATGTAATCTATAGCTTCGATGGAGTGTAGTGTAGCTCAGTAGCCAGAAGTTTATAAGTTATAAAACTCAATTTCAAAAGTCGGTAGAATATTGCAAGGAAAATTAATTATATGGATATTCAAAATCAGAAACTTTTGATGATCAATTTGAGATATTTGAACGAGGTTTAATTTCACATTATAGACTTAGTGGAATAATCACACCCTATCCTATATGTTCTGATCGAACCTTTCGTTTTTTTTTTTCTAAGCTCATTTAAAAAATTCTAAAGAACATCAAGAAGGTAAGAACAAGAAGAATGTAAATGTAGTTTTAAGGAAAGAAATATGAGGATTATTAGTTATGTGTAACACCTCCCCCGACAGATCATAAATTTCTAATGAAAAGTTTGCCCACTTTGTCGAACAAGAATGTTCAAGGACTACTTTTTTTTTATTTCGTGTACTTTTATTCAAGCTCAAAATATAAATTTGACTTCCTCTGCACACGTTATCTGGCAAAAAATTTGCACTTCACTCTTGCGAATTCGCTTAATTTGGTGTGTACACGGATTTTTGTGTACACAGAGTAAATTTAAGCTTGCGGAATTGGGCCTGGTGCATTTGTAAAGACAATGAGCTTCTGCCTAGCATTTGCTACAAGGTATTTAGGGATCCACAATTTTTTGGCGAGAAGCAGCACTTATTTATGGCAAGAAATACTCTCGGAGGATTTCTCAATTTCTTGCAAGAGGAAGTAGCGGTGTTTTTTTAGGTGGAATAGCCTCTGTTGAATCGACCCACAGCCAAACGCAAAACAAATGGAGTAAAAAAAAGTGCATGGTTTCATTTTTTTTTTATCATCAAAGAATCGTATGCCAAATTTAAGAAGGTGTAAAAAAAATAAGAAATTTCACGTCACTGAAACTGATCATTTCGGTTGATTAATTAATTGAACACGTGAAAACCGTAACACTTTTAACATAAGTGACGAGCACACACACCTTATTGTTTTCACAAAATTGTTTTTTAATTATTCTTAACAAAAAACTGGACGAATTGACACGAAACTTACGCACGACAATCAAAACGCACAAACTTTCAGTAGAACGATTAAAAACACGTACCTGTATGCATTTCGGACTGTTTACAGTCCATCATCAGCATCACGACTTCGTGACTTCCGAAATGCATACAGGTACGTGTTTTTAATCGTTCTACTGAAAGTTTGTGCGTTTTGATTGTCGTGCGTAAGTTTCGTGTCAATTCGTCCAGTTTTTTGTTAAGAATAATTAAAAAACAATTTTGTGAAAACAATAAGGTGTGTGTGCTCGTCACTTATGTTAAAAGTGATCATTTCGGATTTATAAACACGTTTGTAAAGGGTGTTTTTTAGAGGTATAAAACTTTAAGTTGGCAATACCATTTTAACTGGCGGCCATTTTGTCAGCTGTCAAGTGATTTATTTTTAGTTTGGTTTGGTATTTCAACATGACTAGACTGACGCCTGAACAAAGCTTCCAAATTCTGCAAATTTATTTTGAAAATCATGGGTCATGGTTCCCAATATTTTCATAAGCGAATTTTGTTTAGCTCACTTTTGGTTGAATGGATACGTCAATAAACAAAACTGCCGTATTTGGAGTGATGATAATCCTCAAGTGTATGTTGAGACACCGTTACATCCACAAAAACTGACTTTTTCGTTCATCAATTGAACAACCATGATGTGCAGGAGCTGTGGTTTCAACAAGACGACGGGACATGTCACACAGCTCGTGCCACAATTGATTTATTGAAGGAAATGTTTGGTAACCGCACGTTACGGACCCATGAATTACCCTCCAAGATCGTGCGATTTAACGCCGCTTGACTATTTTCTGTGGAGATATGTAAAGTCGCTAGCCTACGCCGATAAGCCCGAAACGATTGACCACTTGGAGGACAACATTCGCCGCGTTATTGCCGATATACGGCCACAAATGTTGGAAAAATTCATCGAAAATTGGACCTCCAGATTAGACTACGTCCGAGCCAGCCGTGGGGGTCATATGCCAGAAATCATATTTAAATTATAATGCCAGAAGATTATCTTTCGAATAAAGTAAATTTCATGTCAATTTTCGTAAATTTCGAATTTTCTAACCTACGACAATCGGAAGTAAACCTCAAACAGCGCCTTGTAGTTGACAAACATTTTATGTGGAGAGATAAAAATAGATCGAACCAATCATTCTACACAAGATCCCTCTGAGGAAATAATATTAAACAAAGAAGAAACAACCTTCTAGCATCGAATTGGCTATTAAAAAGGAAATTTTTCTGTTTATGATTAAAGAGACAAATATTTACCTACCTAAAATAAAAACCAAATCATAAAATAAGCTACAAAACAAAATTAAAACACTCAGTGAAATTTATAAAAACACCAACAAATTCGCTAGAAGGTTCATAGCGAATTAAAAAAAAAAAAAAAAGAACAGCCTCCAAATAAGCTCTCTTAAGATACACAAAACTACCAACAACAACTCTTCACACTTATCACAAACATAAAAATTTATTTTCAAACAGACAAAGAGCACAAAGGTAGATAGATGATTGGACTCTGATTAGGCACACTGTTTCAATGATCAGTTGCGATGATAACTAAAAGAAAAAAAAAATTGTTTTCACAAAAAAATATCAACCAAAAACGAATAAACAAAAAATCCTATCGCAACTAACCAAAATCATACTAATTATACAGATATTGTCTACTACTAAGAAATGATTTACTAAAAGTATGGATGACTTAAAGTATGCAATACCTGTTCTTTAGCTAAAATAGCTTCTTGCCTTTTCTTTTCTTTTTCCTATAAAACAATAATAACAAACAAAATATTAGAATTGTTTTTTTTTTTTTTTTTTGCTGTTTATAAATATATAAATTAAAACAAAATCAAAGTAGAGAAATTATATTATATTTTAGATTTAATAAAGAACAAGAAAAATCTTACTTGTTGCTTTTTTAGAATTTCTTCTTGTTTGATACGTTCGAGTTCTTCTTGGCGTTTTTTGCGAGCCTAGTAATAAAAATGATTTTTATATAAATTTAATATTTAATTTTATATAATATTTTTTCTTATATATTAAATAAAAACAACGACGTTAGTAAGAAAAAGAGCCACACCGCTCACCTCAATCGCCTGCTGATTCTTCAGCTCTTTCTCTTTTCTTTGCTGTTCAAGTTTTTCGTTTTTTTCCTGACGTGCTTTTTCCTTGTTTCTAGCTTGTTCTTCTTTTGCAAGCTTTTTTGCCTCACGCATAGCTTGTTGTTGTTTTGCAATTTCAATTCGCTGTTCAACATTTAATGTTTGACGAGTGAACATCTTTAAATCTTCTAATCGTTTTGCTACGTCGGCATCTGACATGCGAATATACTCTCCATCGTTTGCATACGGTGGAGGAGCGGGTTGAAGAAAGGATCCAACTATAGCTCTTGAAGAAAAGCTAAAGTTGTCACGATTTAACTTTGATGGATTTTTTTCCATATACTGCAAAAGAGAGAACCAGCGATTAAAATAAAACTTCCTAAACCTAAAAATTTTCTTTAGAACTTACAGAAAATATCTGACCAATTGTCTTTAACTTGGTGGAACTTCCAGGGGCGTAGTAGCAAACATCACCACGAATCTGTCCAGCTTTGGTTAGACCTTTGATAACAGTCTCACGTTTCCATCCTAACTCAAGAGGCGCTCGCAGTTCGGTGATATTGATAATTTGTGAGTCTTCTCCCTCAGATTCGGAGAGACCACTCTCGGCGGCTACACTTTCGGAGTCAGTGGATACATCAAGTTGGGCACTAGCTTCTGTTAAGGCCTGACGTATTTTTTCCTGAAATTTCAAAAATCATTCTAATATCTCGCCAAAGAGTTTTCTCAAAAAAGAAAAAAACTTACAAAATCAGCACCCTGTTGCATTAGCTGCTGTGTGGACAACATGGGCTTTATACCGACAGCTCGACTCTGGGCAAGCAATGAAGCAACCGTGTTTTTCTTCGGTTTCGATACTCCACGACCCAGGTTTCTGGGTCGCCCTTCTTTATATTGCGGTTGGGAACGATCACTTCCGCCACTGCCACTAGAGCTGCCGGAACCCAGTGCAGCCGTTATTGAGCTTAGGCTTTGTAAACTATTCGATGCACCACCGGCTGATGTTACATTACCACCAGTGCTTAGGTTTAAGCTGCCACCACCAGCTACTCCTGAAATAGTAGAACTAGTATAGTCGTTATTTGACGATTTATTGTCCGGCTTCATGGATAGATTGAGAGGAGCGTCGAAATCTTCAGCTGCTGAAATGGGTGGAGCAGTCTTCATACTAAGATTTACTCCAGAACCAATCATTCCCAAATGATCCGAATCATGTGGATCTTTGGATTTGCTTGTTAGATTGTAAGCCCCGTTTGACGTAATGGTTGGGGGTAGTTTGATGACTTCTACGCGGTCGGCGCTGCCAGTTAGATCGGTGGCCATACCACTATTTCCACGGTTAGACGTCAAAGAAGATGATGAACCAACTCCAGAATTTGATGTCGCTGATGGAACACTCAGATGACCTCCCAGCAATGAGGAAGAACCAGAATTCGATGCAGACTGCGTTGAACCAGATAGACCAAGCATCCCGCCTCCAACGCCGCCACCAGTACTGCTTCCACTACCAGATGATGATTGCTGTTGTTGCTGGGCGGCATTAGCAGCTGCTGCTATGGCTGCATACTCCATCTCGAGACGTGCCCGTTTAGCTGGACTTAAGCCTGGAAATGCAAGCAGAGGATTTGATGGATCGAGAGATATTGTCTTTTTGCGTCCGCGATTTGTAGTACCAGGGATTTTGGGGCCAACTATAGATGAGGTGTATTTGATGATTTCGGTATCGGGCGGCAATCGGACTCCCAACAAGGATGGTTCACTGGAAACGAAAATACGGGAAACAACAAAATTGTTTTCGTTTTAGTTTCATTGAATTCAATTTAAGAACAAAGGAAATATTATACACACACAAAAAAAAATTATAATAATAAAGAAAGACAGTTATTATACAGAGATACTACTTAAAATATTATATGTAAATAACATAACATCAATGTGAACATCAAGGAAGCTTACTTTCCTTCCAGTGCAGCACTTTGTTTATTTCAACAATGGCAAAGAAAAGTATACGAAAAAAAATATCACATAATGAACAATGATTGGAACAAATGTGTTACAGAGCTATTCATACTCCGCGCTGTGATATCCTGATGGGGAATAGCATTTTGTTTTTACTTGTACTCACCTCAAGATTCCGGACGGCATGTAGTCCTTCACTTTGCCAGTATTGGCAGCGAGGCAGGCGTTCATTGCGGCTTGAACACTCTGTTGGGGATTCAGGCCAAGATTGCCAAGTTGTGAGAGTGAGTTGAGGGCATTTAGTGAGTTATTCTTGTCACGATCTTTGGATGAATTGCCACCACTACCACCACCACCACTACTATTTCCACCACTTCCAGAATGTGAACCCATCATTGAACTGTGATGACCACCTGCAGAGCCGGTATTCGTTGAACCACCAACCATATGATGATGGGATAAAGATCCACTCGATGATGATTTGTTACCAGAGAGGCCTTGATGAGATTGGGACGAATGATGAGACGATGATGAGGATTTTTTCGAGGATGATGAAGCTTGTGAAGAGGCTGCTGCCGAAGCGGCTGCCGCTTGCATGGCCAAGAGTTCTTTGTGCAATGTAACTGGATCGTAAGCAGATGAAGAGGCTGGTTGCATGTTAGATGTTATTGATGATTTGCCATAGCCGGAGGACTGCTGAAATGACATTATTTAAATTAAAGTAAACTTAAAAACTAAACAGGGTTGAAAACATTTTTCGATCAAAAGCTACCAGCTTGAAAGATACAAGATTTTTAATTTTCCAAGGGATGGATAACACATATACATTGGTCAACAATATTTGTTGATGATATTAAATGAACTAAATTTAAATTCGACCTCGGAATTATTCTGGTCAAGTTATGCTGAATTATGGAGTAGCAACTGAACCAACCAAACAACGGATGATTTTAGACGGTAATTTTTGGCTGCGCACAGCTTGAAGAACAAAATCAATTAAGCTATTTTGTTCCGAGAAATTAAGAAAAAGAAATGTGTATGAAAAGGTATTTGTGTATCTTGATAATACAAAAAAAAAAAACATTGAAAAAACATTCGCCAGCTCCCCTAAGTAGAACTTTATGCAATCTACATCTTTAAATACATATATAACCCCAACTCTTTTCCAATTTCTCTGACGTCCTGCAGTATGGAAAATAAATCAATTTCTCTAAGCGAGTGGCTTTAATTCATGTAAATTTAGTGCAGTTTGATAAATTTTTTTGCAACTATGTAATTTATTACATTTTTTAAATCTGTATCATAATCCTTAAATAACTCAATTTTAACCTATTATTTGTATTTGAATAAAAAACAGTATTTTTTTTTATAGAATTCTTTTTTGAAAATTAATTATGTAGTATCATAATCAATCCTCGACAAAATTTCATTACAAACTTTTGTTTTATTTTACGACTTCAACAATAACCAAAACTCTAACACACATACATAATGCGCTAGAGTTTCTTTTAGGATTACGAAATTTGCATGTGTTAGAGAAAATTTTGTTACCCCAAACCCACAATGAAAATCAATAAAATCTACAATTATGAATAATCCAGTAATTAAATAACGAATATTTGCAGAACCAAAAAGCGCAGATATCTTTCGACAGCTGATTTGGTTAGCAAAAATCCTTACTCAATCGTTCGCCCTTCGCCAAAATACAAACACACACAAACAAAATAATATTTTAGATATAAACCACAAATAATTGGATATTTCGTTGCGATTTGAAACTTGTGTCAAAATAATTCAATATTTGGTGGAGTTGGGAACTTTATAAACCCACCTCTCGCCCTCTCTTATTTCAAACGCCACATTTCATTTTGTTGTGTGAATTTGTGCAAACACATCGCATTTGTTGTTGCATTATTCAAGATATGTAATGTTCAGGGGCTTTTGCCAAATAAAAAATAATGGAAATATCAAATTAATCATTTCGATTTTGAGGGGGAGGGTAAAGCAGACAAATATTGTACCTGTAATTTGGTGTATTGTCGGCGGAGCTGGCCAGGAGGTCACATAAATTCCAATTGGTTGGAATCCGTAATTAATATTTGTGAAAATTATTGTTAAATGTTAATGCGGGCAGGTATTACTTAAATTGCAATACGGGTACAATGAATTCATAATAATATGTACATAAGTATATAATTGTTTTGTATACATTATGTATGTATCAATATAAATTTTAATTATATAAAAACTAAACGCTTTTCAAGAAGTTTATACTTTACAATATTTTTGCAAAACAACATCTATGGACACATTAAAGTGTCATTAAATAAGATTTCTTTCAAAACCTATCATGGGTAACTGAAAACACAATTGATTTTTCTCATAATTCGCATATCATTATATTACTTCCCTTACTACGAATAGTACTTTAAAAAAAGTTGTAACAACAAAATTAAACAAACAAGCTCGAATTTGCATTTTTTGTACCTCAAAGTCTTGACTTTTGAGCATAGTAAATATGTAGATATGTATGTAAAAACTAATAGGTATATGAGGTGTTTTATTTAAAAGTACTAAAGTCTTTTATATATGTTTTTAACATGCCAGGTTTTCATAAACTGACAAGTGCCACTGACTATAATCTTGGCATTACGCTGTCGTCATGTAAATAATACATTTTTACTCGTGAAATTAATTTATATTTTATTTTACGTACTGTCCAACACGGAGTTTAAAAGCGAGGGGTTTCAAATGAAATTGTGATCGTTCAATAATTAATGGTTTTCACGAAAAAAAAAAGTTACAAAGTTATAAAAGAAGTTGTTCCACTGCTCAACTTAAATTCAATAAAAAAATCACGTAGCACAGAATAACCTTGATAATTTAGAAAAAAATGTGTCTCTATTTTATAACTAACCTTATATGATGAACCACCTCCACTGGAACCAGAACCTGATGATGGTGTTATTGTGGTTCCTGCACCAAGGCCATGCATACCAGACGCTGATGAGCCCCCACCACTGTTCATACTATTGGAAAGATTTTGTTGATGTTGCTGCTGTTGTTGACGTTTTTCTTTGCGACTTTTACTTGAACTCGATTTACTATTAGACGAGGACGAACCTCCACCACCCGATACTCCACCTGAATTGTTACTATTCCCACTGCCACCAGCCCCAGCCAATCCCAATGCCGAGGGAAAAGCAGAAGCTAAATCTGGGTGAGGAAATGGTGATAACCCTGATGCCTGTAAACGACTAAAGTAATCTTGTGCTGCCAGTTGGGCTACTGACCACCAACCTGCAAAATAATTTCAAATGTCAAAAATTGGGTCATTGGAACAAAAATAACAAACAAAAAAAAAAAAACTAAAACTGATAAAAAGCTTGATTTTTCTCGAATTCCCCTTTGCTATAACGCAATATAGACTACAATTTGTTGTAACCCTTCGGGGTTTCAAACTCACTTGCTGGATGCAAACCTGCTAAACTTGCGGCTTGTGATGCAGCAACTGCCATTGTGTTCTGATGATGATGACCAGCAGCGGCCGCAGCTGCTGCCGCCATTGAGTAACGATCGTTAGATGAACTTGGACTTGGTAGTAATCCAAGACCAGCGGCTGCAGCCGCATTGAACTGGGAACTAAAAAGCGGATTGGATGCTGCTGCTGCAGCTGCGGCTGGGTCTCTGCCCCAATATGCTAAACAAATAAGAAAATTCGTATTAGAAACAGACAATGCTTACAATGCATTTTTTGTTTTTATTTTTATTATTTTTTTTTTTTTTTTTGAAAACTAACCAAATAAAGAGGCTGCGTCTAGGAGAGACTGGTCGTGGCCAGCACCGCCACCACTCGAAGAGCCCGACTTGTTTCCGCCGGACTTACCATCTCCTCCATCGTTGTTTTTATCCATGTTCTTCATTTTTGTTAAGATTTGTTTCTTTTTTTCTACTTATTTTGCTTTTCAATTGCAAAATAATCTTGTCTTTAAATATGTCCGTGTTTTAAAAGAAGTTAGATTTCCTTCGAATGTTTGTCTCCATATTGAGAGTATTTTTGTTCTTACACATAGTGACAGGTTCTGTTATTTAATTAGAATCTGCAATGTCATTGAATTATCTGTAAAGAGAACGAGAGAAATAGAAAATAACTTTAAATTCATATTAAATGGTTTAAGTTTATTAAAGATTAAAAATGCAATAAAAAAAAATTAAAAAATATTTTTTTTTTTTAATTCCCATTTTATTTCCCACCCTTTCGGCGCATACAATGATAAAGATGATAAAAAGCCTGCGGTAAAAACTCGAATTTCCATACATTAGATAAAATGAGATGACAATATAGTGTATCAATTAACCCCTATTATAAAAGAGAATTCACAAAGAAAACAGGAGAATCTTTGGCGCCTATTTAATTTGATTGTAGTTGTGTGGTTATTTTTCTCTTACAATCCAATTTACTAACACTTGTCAACATTTTATTACTCTTCCATTGGAAAACATAATCAATTTAAAGAGAACATTCCAGAAAGTGAGAGTAATATCTCTTTGCGCAATATGCACTCTTTTTTACTATATTTTTTTTTTTTCATTTTACGATTTCCCCATTCTTCGACTACACATTTTTCATTCATACTTTTTTGCTTACTTACACTAATACATAACGAAAGGTGGGTAGGTGATTGAATTTTATTATGTAAAAAGGAGTAATGGCAGATAAGAATGAAAGAGAGAGAGAGATTAGAGACAATGAATTTTTATTTTTTGTGTGCAATTTTGTATAATTTTTTGTTGTTATTATTAGCGTGGGTGGCTTTTACACTTGTAAATTATAATTTTATTACGAGAGATGGGGGCGAGACGAGTCAATTAAATCATCAACAAGTTTTTTAACATGTTTTTTTTTTTTAATCATATGAACCTATCTGCCTTCCAAATAATACCTACGTACATATGTACATACGTTCATAGAAATGTGGCAATGGATACCCATAATACTTTAATTGCCTAGGTGTTTTTTTTTTCAAAATGCAAACTGTTATATCTATGTGCTTGTAGTTATGGGTTAATTGATCTGAAAATTGACTTAGTTAAAAAAAAAAAAAACAGTTTACTGGTGCACTTTTTTATTTATTTTGAAATGTAATGTATGTAATTATAGGTAGGTAGATACCGTTGCTAATTTTTGTATCTTATCTCTTAGGTATCGTGTGATACTGGTCTACTTGACACGATCGCATTACGCGTTGCCAATTTATTTTTTTTCATATTATGTACCTACCTGCATACTTACCCATCTACATTATGTAGGTATACAAATCCATCTGAAATTTAGCGTATCAATATTTACCTATTACCTTTGAGTGGAAATGGAAATACATACATATGTAGGTACCTACATATATAGTTACCAAACATAAGTGATTTCGTGTTTTCTACAAAATGTCGGCGTCTTTAAAGCCGGATAATGTATAAGTATACTTATGTTTTTATTTACATCTCTCGGTAGAAATGGAAAAAATGACTGAGAAAGGTACACCTGTGCAGGGATGCAGACATGACGAATCGAAAATATAAAATTCCTGTACATGTAGTAAATCATTTTTTAAGGCTCCGCTTCTGAGATAGGCTACCATCAAGTTTGTTTCTAAGGAGAATTAATTAGGTTAGTGTCCTAGAAGTACCCTGTTAAATTTCTAACGCGTTTAAAAAACAAGTGTATGGGTAGGTACTACCTACATTCAAAAGCAAATTGTTTGCGTTTAAAAATTTAATAAGTTGACTAGGTAGGTAGGTATTCACCTTTTCAAAAACCCGGCTATTTTTTACATAAGTTACAGCTGGGTTATAAGAGCAAAAAAGAATTTCCAAGCCTGGAAATTTTTTCGGAATTTGCACAAATGTTCCCAATTTTCTTTCAGAACCCATAGGAAAATTTAATTACTGTTTTGAGAAATCTGTTAAAAAAAAGTTGCCAAAGAGGCATAATGTAAAGTGAATATACAACGCATATTTGAGTATTTTTTTACTGCCGTAAGTAAAAGATATTATCGTATCACGCTTGATGATCCCAACATTTACTTATATCTACAAGGATCTCTATCTATTATTTACATTCCTGAGAAATCCGCAGATAAAGCTATTTATGGTAAGAAAACGCCGTACTTCAGCGCTAATTAGGACACTGAAATGAACTATTCGTAGTCCCCAATTCTACCTTCCCTGTTATAGAACATGCATTTAATTCTACCCTTTTAAAAATTAATGGTTGTATGTAAATATGTAGTTGGCAATCGACATATTGAGAAATCGGCATTGTTCTCGTAGATCGCTCGTTATGAATGACATTTTCTTGTTCAAAGCGTTCTGTACATCAAATTAAAAATTTCTTTACGAACAAAATTTGAGTTATTTATTTATTTCGGCTGCAGACTAGAGTAGATATAAGTGGTCTTATTTATAAACGTTGTCTAACTTTAGACAACTGTCCAACTTTGGAAAATGTTTTCAAAAACCTCGTTTATTGTTGCCTTATAGCTGCCTAACTTAGACGCAGGAGTCTTCAACCGTGAATAATGTGGTATTTATTTTTATTAAATAAAGCATATTTCTACCAATTTGAAAATATTTAGACAGTGTCTAAGTAGACAAAAATCCAATAAATACGAGTGAAGATGTTTAAAATAAATACAATGAATAAATTTAAAATAGATAAAATAAATTAGCTTACGAATGTAAAAAATTAGCAAACAAAATTTAAATTATAAGTTAAAAACTTATGAATAGTAAAAAATTAACTTATTAAGAACATACCTACCTATTTATTTTTTTTTTAATTATTTTGGATTCATTAAAATCAATCGAAGTGATGAAAGTTGGAAAAGGAAAAAAATTGTATTCACTTCTTCTTTTCTTTTTCTTCAGTGTTGAATAAGTTAAGTTAAGGTGGAATATGTTTGGTTTGATCCAATTGAAGATGACGGAGAAAAATAGTAAAAACTACACAATCTCTCCATGTTAAATTTTACTAAAAAAAAACTTTCAAATTAATATCCCTTCTAGATGTGTAATAAAATTAGATAATATACTAAGCTTGGGGCCTGTTTCACGATAGCTAAGTAATGTTACTCGAAACATAAATATTGGCAGAGGATGAGAAGTGCACAGGAGAACAAAATCACAAGTTGGATTTTTTTTTTTTGGATTGTTGACTATGACCCTGTGCCAATGTTTAGGTATGTTTTTGCACACATTCAATTTTGTTTATTGATGCGTCGTAGATCGGAAATCCGTTAAAAATCTATAAGAACATTGCGACAGTCCTAATAATCATATCAACGTGTACAGCCCATTTTAAAAATAAATAAATTCGAACCTCCGACGTGGCAGCAGTCCAACGCACTTATCATTACGCTATTGGGTACTACAATTTATATCCAGGGGGGAAACAAGTTAAAATTGAAGAGCAACTTGGCCAATGTGGTTTGAAATCCTTAAATAAAACCAATAGACATTTTTGTGCGACCGATTTCACATTCATCGAAAGAAAGTTTAAAACATTTGGTACATATTTGTGTTTTAATCGCATTAACCAATTCCTCAACTAAGGGCACGCAAACAACATCGATCGACAACTTCAATATGCGCAAATATCTATATTTTATAGGTAGGTCTTACAAAAAATTATAATTAAAAAAACAAGGTTTTGTTTTAAAATTCTTCGCTGGGGTTGTAAATAATTCAAAATGTATCCCAAAGTAATGTACCTAATGTACATATGTACATATGTAAATACAAAAAGTAGTTGTTAATCCATGCCTACAAAATAAAAAAAAACTAATTAAACAACGCGCTTTTTTGTATTTATTATTACTCACTATTTGATTTTTTGTATACTATTAAAAGTGTAAACTCATGGAAAACCCCCATAGAAGGTCATTCGAAATCGAAAACAACAACAACAAAAAGTAGCAAGAACAACAATAGCAAAAAAAAAAAATACCAACAACCCAAGTGTCATCCAACTTACCCTACTCTCCAGAGAACGAAGAATAAAGAATGGGGTAACGAATAAAAATCAATTTAAATTTGACATTTTCTTTTATGGTAGTTCGTTTTATTTTTTGTTTATTTTTCTTTTTGAATATTTTTTTTTGTGTGTCTGTCCATTTATCTCCTTCTCCTCGAGCATTTAAAAAACTCTTCGATATAATACGAAATCCAACTTAAGAGAATGAGTGCAACTTAAGAGAGAAGGTCAAAATCATATCGAACACCATACCACATCACACCACTACCATTACAAACGGCAAAACCACGCATTGACAATAAATTCACTTTGTTTTCTCTGCTCAGTGTAGTCGTTTTTGTTTGGACGAAAAGAAACAAAAGAAAAACAAAACCGACATTTTACATACACAAACAAGATTCGAGCCAGCCGTGTTTTACTCACGCTCTCTTTTCTCGCAGCACACAAACTCATTCACATAAACACGCACGCACACACCAATACCCAATTATTTAATTTTTTTTCTTTCGATTTTTTTCATAGATTTTTTAACTGTAACACTTTTTTATTATTTGCTCTGCTTCTGAACGCATTTTTTTTTTTTGAAAGAAAGATTTAAGTTTGTTTTTGTTTTCGCTATTTTGTTGAAAGTAAATAATTTAATAATTTTTTTTAGTTTGAGTATTTGCATACATACAGTCCACATCCACACAAACGCTTATAAGAATTTTCTGATAGTGTGGCCCGAACCGAAACCAAAACCGAAAAGAAAAAACTTTAATTCATTATTTTATGCACTTTACACACATTTCACGGTGAAAAAACTAAATTTCTGTGAAGCGGCATCACTTAGTGAACAATTTATTTATGTTTTCCGGTTGAATTTGTTAATATTTATTGATAATTTAACAGTTTTCACACCGCGATACTGGATGGTAGACCGTCTTTCAAGATGGCGACGAAACGAACTTGCTGTTGGCTGGCTCTGGCTGGCTGTCTACAACGGCCACGGTGAGTATCGAAGGGAAGTAGCAGCACAGCAGAAGCAGCGCGAGAGTGGTATGGTGTGGTAGTGGGGATTTGTAGTTTTCGTTTTCGCACAGAATTGTTTTATTTTTTCTTATTCTCTTTTTCTGACGGTTTCTCGTTATTTTTATGTTTTTTTTTTTGTTTGTCTTTTCTGCTGTATATCGAGTCGACTTGATTTCTTGGGTTATGTTATGTGCTGAGGGTGACCAGATTATTAATTAAGAAAAAACACAATAATTAGGTAATTACTAAACTTGCTGTTAGGGAAATTCCAAAGTTGGAATTTTTATTTTGAAAAAAAAAAGAAACGAAAAATTCAATATCCGATATGCGGCCTACCCGGATATCCGTTAATATCCGGAAACTCAAATTACATGTAAGAACTAAAGGAGTATTTGTCGTGACACAAGTTTTGGTGCATCTGCAACGGTGCAGTTTAATCAAACTCTTCTCCTTTGTTATTTCAACTAAAGAAATTATTCGTAAGAAATTATGTCTTTATTGTTTGGTAGGTATTTTAAAATATTATTTATGGTTTTTTTCACACGAGGGTACAAGTTGCTAGAGATTTTTTGACGTCTTCTTTTAATTTCCAATTTCCACCAATCGTAGACCGTTCATTACCCTTACTTGGTGTCTTCCTCACCTACAAACTGAAAGTTGCAAACTCAGTCTCCTCGTATGAAAGGGGACTACTTATGAATTTTTAAGTTGCCTTGACCTAGTTTTCTTTTGGCGGGTTTTCCTTCGGGTTTTTAATTCTTTAATAACTCGGCGCGATAAAAAAAAGTATGAGTAGTTTGAGTGTGCAAAAACGTTTTAAATTGATTTGGAAAGAGGAATATCAGTGGCGCGTTCCTTTTCTATAAAATGTTAACTATTGTCAATTTTTACAACAAAAAAATGTCATTGTTAAAAGTGTTACACTGAGTTACATTTTATTTAGGAACGAACAATGTTAAAAATGTTGTTGATTTGTCAATTAAAAGGAGTTGAACAAAATTGTGCGAATGCCGGTACTCACTGATAAGATGTAAAAACATAAAAATTCCCCCGAGTGCCAGATCTCGGCTAATATAATCGTCACAATATGTACAAGTGACTTAATACACGTAACGTGTTACAGTAAGGCAAACGTTTTAAGTTTACCCTACACCCGACATATGTAGATGTTTACACCTCAAAAATCGAAAAACATGAATAATCAAGAATTTTTTAATTGCATCAAATTTTATTGGAAAAAAAATTACTGCCTAAAATATTTAAATTAAACACACATTAACTTTATTAGTTTATAAAATTTGAAAAAAATAAATAATATTAACCATGACGTTAATATTATATATATTATATAATATTAACGTTCAAACCGAACGAACAAAAATTAACAAAATAGGTACCTATATGAAAACATTTCTGAATTCAGCTGATTTTGACAGACCATAATTTTAATTCATTCAATATTCTTGATGAAGGTACCTATAACATTTTTTACAGTTTGCTTTAACATAAATTTTGTAAGGCCGGAAAATATACTGAAATTGATTTTTACATCTTAATGAGATTAAAAAAAAGTCATGTGACAATGTGATCTATTAAAAACTGCCTCTTCCCATATGAACCGACTTGAAACTTTTTCATTATTTTAATTAGGTACATATATACATATACACACATATTTGGTGTTATTTATAAACGTTGTCAAACTTTAAACAACTGTCCAACTTTGGATATGTTCAAAAACCTTTTTTATTGTTGCCTTATAGCTGCCTTACTTAGGCACAAGAGTAGATTGTCTTAACCATGAATAATGTGATATTTATTTTTATTAAATAAAACATATTTCCACAAATTTGAAAATATTTAGACAATCTAATAAATACGACTGATTATGTTTAAAATTTCAAGTCTTGGGAAGGAAAAACTGATTTATGAAACTTAATAAACTGTTAGTAATTTGTAATTTGCGCAATTTTGTAATAAAAATTTAAAATGTTACATCTCAAATTCATCGGCGGTAGCACTTGTACAATGACTTGCTGCTAGCGAGCTCTACGACTCTACGGGCTTTTCAGACAAAAAAGAGCCTGCATGAGAAGCATGTGATCGAGAAATTAGGAGATGTCGTAGCAGAAACGAGGTTTGGAAGTTTTACGAAAAAGTAAAAAGAACGATCATGGTAGCATCGTAATAGAATCGCAATTAATGCTGAGGAAATAAAAAAAATCATTCCTTAAAACTGTATAACGGCGATATATCGAATAAGTCGCCTTAACATCGCCTACAAGATCTTTTTTTCCGTATTATGTAAAATGAATCTTTAGAGACGAGATAAACAAAGCAGATAGCAGTATTAGCAGCAACATTACTTTCTCATTACTTAACGTTCGCTCAAATTTGAGTGGAGGAATGAAGAAAAATTGTGAGTAAACTAATCTTGCACAAGCAATCAAATATAACTACCTTTATAAATAATTATGCCAGCCCTAAATAAAACGAATGTCATATCCATATCGAAATCAATTATGGAGAAAGCAAATAAAATCCTTCAAGACAGCGCTCGTATCATGAGTCGTAACTAACGTTACATACGTATACATATACACCTATACCCTATATTTCTATCTAATAATTTGTATAAGTAATTGATAATTATTACACATGAAAGTATTACATAGGACTTTGGTCACACTGGTTAAATTATATATCGTTGTTCAAAGTGATGTTGTGTTGTTTTTGTTGAATTCAGTTGTGAGAATGCATGAAGGTGGTGGTTTTTAAATGGAATCTTGTTCAAAGTATTTTTGTTTTTTTTTTTTTTGTTCATCCACTTTTGTTTCTTTTTTTTGTAGGTATTTGCTTCAATTTATTGTTGTTTTATCATCGCGCATAATATTTATTTTAATTGCTGTCTATACGGGGGGAGTTTGTCATCGTCACCTCTTACCACACACAGTTCAATGAAACAACAGAAATGATGAATATCATTAAAGATTAAACTTTGAACGTTGTTTTTTTTGTATTTTATATTTTATGTGTGAATTTGTCCATTTATTATTTAGAAACGTCACTTTGACATGAATGGGATCACAATTTCAGAAACCACAATAGGAATTACAATGTAACACGCAAAATTATGCATTATTAATGGAAATGAACTTTGTTTGAATCTAGGTATCCACTTTTTGGTGAATTTCATATGGCTGCTGTTTTTTCTGACTAGGTAGGTAGATACACCATGAGATGACAAAAATTGGAAAATCGAAACACAGCAGAGACACTTTTGCTGTTTCAACTTCTGCATGGTGGATAAGAAATTGAAAAAAAAAAAAAAAAAACAGTAAAAACGTCGAGAGAAACACGATGTGAATACACTGTACCTACTGGCATCTGGCACTGGGGGAAGAATGGGATGTCATTTATGATATTGCAGGGAAGGTAAAGGACACACAAAAGTCAGCTCAGCTCAGATAGAAGAATCTCCTTGGGAGAGGGAATCAAAATTGTGTATCTATCTCTTTGCGGAGCAATAGCAGTCAGTCAGCCTCAGAACTCAAAATGGATTCACATCCTATGAGAACAAGCAAAGCACCCGCTGCCGACGGTATTTCAATTGTTGCGGTGTGGTATGAGGATTTGGGGGAGAAGTTGAAAAACATATACATATGCAGGATAGTTCAGTTATTCAGTGGGGGACAAAAATGAAATGCCCTTAGGGAAAGTAAAGGTTCTACGAAAAAGAGAAACGTTCTCCATGTGAATCTAGTGCAATATACATATGTCCACGATGATTGAATACGATACCTACCTACCTATAATATGGATACATACACTTACATTCATACTTATCAAAGCAATTATTATTAGGAAGTTTGTCTAAGTTTGAAAGAGTTCTTCGAAAGCGGGTTAACACAACTCTAGTTACTAACGACCGTGTTTCTATGTGGCTTATTGCTCTTATTTATATAAAAGATAAGCACCTCTCCTAATAGAGAATAGTTATGAATTCAATGGAGTTATTAATCGATTAAACTAAACGCATTAGATTAAGGTCCATTTTTGATATGCAGCTCATACCCACTTCCCTCTGTGTCATTCCATATTTAATACATATTTTACTTTCATTTATTCGTAAATGTTAATGCAGCTTAAGGTATAAATGTTCAATATGTGCGTTAGGCCTGTTTTAATTAATATCTCTAAATCTTTATGGCAGGTATCGATAGTTTTACAAATCGAACTTAATTATTATCCATATTGTGGCGCTGAACACATTCATTGAAGTATCGATTTTTTGTCAACGTTTGACACTAAACAAAATATTCTACCAAATGAAAATTTCTATCTCCCTTTCTCTTGTCATTTTTACACATATGGTATTGTAAAAAAGTTAAACTGCTAGAAACTCTTTTTGGGCGGTGGAAACAATGCACAGATTTATTTAATCGAACAGTTACGTTTTCATTAATTTTGTTGAAAATACCTTTTAAATATGTATGTACATGTGTATGTAGGTACATACATATTTAAGATTCCCATACAATTTCATTTTTCGAAACGATACCTATAATACATACATATGTATGTAATTCAATCAAATATGCATACACTTTAACTCAGATTAGTTAAATAATAATAATCAACCGGAATGACTCAAACTTTAAATTTCGAATTTAAAACATTTAAACATTACTTAAAGCCTTTTCAATTAAGTAAATGAGCTTTAAAATAAAATCTTAAATGTAATGCCCCTGCTCCAGACTGCCCTCATTTCATTTCATATCTTACTTTACTTTTATTTAAGAGGGAGTTTCTTTAAATGTACATAACTTTTGTATTAAATTCTCCAACAATCGATTTAAATTGCAGCTAAAAAGGAAAGATGGGGTTCTGTGGTTTTGAAATATTTTATTTATTTATTTTTTTGAGGAAGGGCTTATTTTGGAGCAAATGTATTTTTGAGGTTGGTAAGAGGCAGTAAGGGACTTTGTTTATAGACGAAGACATGGATCAAATAAAGACGTGGATCAAACGAAGACTTACTCTTGCTAACAGCTTTTTCTTTGGCCAAAACCCTATCTCGACTAACTAATTGGTCCTTTCATTAGCCACCAATCATTTGGAACCGCTTTAAGCTATTTTTCTAGGAAAACGTGAGTGTCGGAAAAAAAAAGTTTAAGGGCCACAACCTCACAATAAAATAAAAGAGAAAACAAAAATGGACAAAAACTACAATCCGCAAATTTTGGGCTCCATATTATGATTTCTTTGCGTTCGCTTCGTTAAGTACGAATACTTACTTATTGTTTGTTGACCGGATTTGTTAAAAAAATTCGCCATTGGAATCAAAAAGTAGTTAAATATTCCGAAAAACAAAGCTATCTTATCAGATTTATCAGATTGTTCAAGATATGAACTATATTTATTTGAAGAACTTATTCTCCCCACATTAACTTCTATAGGGTATCTGTGTTCAATTTTACCTACATATGTACATGACGAACAGGTACAGTACATACATTACTTTTTGATAAAATCTTGATTTTTTAATAATTTAAATGAATATATAACTATAACTGTACATATACATGCTCTTTTATTATCCATATGAGAGGCCTACCAGAACCTATTTACATTATTTATAACACGAGTGTACGACCATACAGATAATAATCATGAGCCTCATGGGGTCAACAACCTACGATTACCTCCTTGGGTAAAAGAAGCTTCATAAAACGAGTAGGTATACCTTATACAAACGTACAGAATGAAGTACGAAAAAAGCCACCAATTGTAGAAAATATAATATAGACTACGACGACGCGAAGTAGAGTGTGAAATCATGTGATTGCCTCACTTAATTTATGATTGCGAAAGGTCGGTTGGACTTGGACAAGCACACTTCACTGAATATTGCTCTGAAAATCTAGCTGAAAATGTATACATATTAACATACAACTTACAAGACTTTCGCTTAGAAGAAAATTGTTTTCCATCCAATGTTTTGTATTAATCTAACAAGATCTTACATTTTTTTCTTGCATAAAATTGGAAAAATTAATTAAGGACAGACAGTTCGAGGACATATGTATGTACATATGTCAAAGTCAATATTTTAGAAAGGGATATGAAATTAAAATTAGTAATTGCTTTAAATTTAAATATTTATTTCTTAAATGTACCTACCTACATATATAACGGGTGATTTTTAAGCTGGTTTGGTTTTGGCAACACTGGTTTTGACAGCTGACGTGTGTTTAGTACCTTGTGTCACTGTCAAACAGCTTCAGTTTGGTTTGCAATTTAACCATGGATCGTCTTACAAATGAACAACGCTTGCAAATTATTGAATTTTACTATCAAAATTCGTGCTCGGTTCGAAATGTTGTTTATCGAAAAATTGTGTTCAGCGATGAGGCTCATTTTTGGTTGAATGGTACGTAAATAAGCAAAATTGCCGCATTTGGAGTGAAGATCAGCCAGAAGCATTGCAACAGCTACCAATGCATCCCGAAAAAGCCACTGTTTGGTGCGGTTTATGGGCCGGCGGCATTATTGGGCCATATTTCTTCAAAGATGATGCGAATCGCAGCGTTACTGTCAATGGTGAACGCTACCGAGCGATGATAACAAACTTTTTTTTGCCCGAAATGGAAGTTCTTGACTTGCATGATATGTGGTTTCAACAAGACGGTGCCACATGCCACACAGCACGCGAAACAATGGCGCAATTGCGAGGCGAGTTTGGTGAACAGTTAATTTCACGTTTCGGGCCGGTCAATTGGCCGCCTAGATCGTGCGATTTGACACCATTAGATTATTTTTTGTGGGGGTATGTCAAGGCTAATGTCTATAGGGACAAGCCCGCTTCGATTGACGCACTGGAAGCCAACATCCATGCATTCATTCGTGAGATACCGGCCGATATGTGTGAAAGAGTATGCCAAAATTGGACTCAGCGGATGGGCTACCTGAGACGCAGCCGCGGTCAACATTTGCATGAAATTATCTTTAAACATTAAATTGCAAGGTTCAAACTATCGATTCAAATAAATATTTCATTCATTTTTTCGAATTTTTTGTGTTTTTTTTTTTTTTTTAAAGTTCTAAACCTCTTAAAAAATCACCCATTACAATCAGTAGTTTATCAATGTACGAATAGAAATAGTAATTAACAAGCACAAGTACCTACAAAAAGTGTGAAAATATTCACAGAATCTGTTTTAGAATCTCATTATTGGTGTGTGTACAAAATTGTACACTTTTATTTTACAACTAGAAGTTTGTAAACCGCAAAACTGTCGTTATTTAAAGATGTGTTCTTCAGAATTTTGTTCGATTCTGCTTTCGTTCTTTCTTTTTTATAGTTTACGTACAAGTAGTTTGACAGCTGTCAGTTCAAATTAAATCGCATAATGACAAATGATGTTGTTGCCTGTTTGGTAATTTTTTTTTCAACAAATTTCTCAAAACTGATTTTTTTTCCTACGGGTTTTGACAGCAAATTGTAACAAATTTGTGCAAATTCGCAAGAAAATTCATGTTATAATTAACAGAACTAATACAAAGTCACTCAGATAAACCAAATACATTACCAGTTTCAAAAATGTATCGCACAAGTTTGACATTTTGAGATTGAAATCCTTCTTTTCTTCAGAATAGTACAAAATCGACTTAGTTTGTTTCACACAGAAAAAAAATCAAAACTTCGAATAGAAATTGCAAAATTTAATTTTTCTTAAAATAAAAATAAAAGCCATTTAGTTTGTATGAACAAAAGCAAAAAAAAAATTCTTTTTGTAATAATTAGGTCAATTTGTTTACTGACAATTTCCTGTCAAAATTCATATCATAAAACTTGAACGCAAATTTGTAGAAATTTTTTTGGAGATTAAACGAGAAGACCTAATATAAAATTAAAAAAGCCTAGTACGCAGCTGAAGCGAAACGAAAATTTTATGTGGTCTTCAAAATAATAGCGAAAACGTAAACGAAAAGACTAGGTGCAAATATTAATAGAGAGTTTTATCGGATAATGCATAACCAAATTTATTTGTAGTCTCACTTTTCCGCACATAATTTATGGTTCGTGCAAATAATTTAGTGCGAAAAAGGAGCGGAGACTTCTCCAATTTTTTTGTTTATGATTTTGATTTCGTTGTACGGAAATTTTGGTTTCGTTTTAACTGCGTACTATGCCTAATTCAATTAAGATTGAACACTGCAAACGCCAAACAGCATCGAAACATAAATTAGTGGCGCGAATATTGACAAAATTACACTTCTCAAGTTCAATTAAACAGGGACCAAGAAATAATTAAAATAATGAGTTGATGCTGATTTTAACTTTTCTCCTAGTAGGTACCTTGTGCTTAAATTTGTAAGAATTATACGAAAATTTAGTTAGCCAAAAATAAAATTCTTGTATAGATAATTTATTATAAAGGAGATTATCACTTCTGTCACGTCATCACGGTCAGATTTGAAAAAAAAAAAATGACTCAAAAAGAATTAATATTCGTCATGGAAAATGTCATATATTAATCTACAATAAATTTCCATTAAGAAAAACCAATGATAGCTCATTCAGCGTTCATATAGCACAACTACGAAAACCACTGATAGGGGTGAACAAAGCCTAAGGTTTACACAAATACAATTAAATTTTTGTGCAAAATAATAAACAAAAAAAAAATCCACCCTCATATTATTAAGTCTGTCAACCCCCGAATTAGTTAACACTGGCTGGCGTGGGTTTGTTTCCATCATCCATATGTAGAATTGTTGATTGCGTATATATATATATGTATATATGTATCTACATATATTTTAAATTATGTACCCTTTCAATACGTGCGACGACCGACGATGTACATAGGTATACATCGATTCGATAACAAAAACCAACATTCTCTTCGACAATGTGTAATTAAACTACCGTATATACAAAATTCTGTATATTTATGTACATTTCGATGTACATACATATGTACATGTTCTTTCATTTAACGTAGCAAAATATAGATTCACAAAATTTATATTGGAATATTTTTTTTGTATAATCGTTCGTATACAGCACTTCGCCGCGTTGGCTGTTTGAAAATTGTCATCAATATCAAATGAAGGGGGTGCATTTCAAAAATATTACCATTGATGGATTTATTGATTGGGAATAGAAAATTATTTGAAAAAGCAAAGTTTATTAATATGTAACAGCGTTGCTACTCAACAAAATACCAATGGTATTTATACGTACATTTAAAACTAACTACCTACAGTACCTACCTAACTTACCTACCCGTTAATTAAAATCTCCTAAATTATTCAGTGTCTGTTTTCCAAATAATGTACATACATATTATATGAAAATACCCTCTAATCTTGAGCCATGTTTTTTCAATTCGACACTTTTAGCTGCTTTTTCCTGGAATTTCTGCACTATCCGCTTATGAAGACGGGACAAAAATCACCGGCTTTCCAAACAGCCTTAAACACGTTCTTATACTTTTGAAAAGGGACACTTTATAATTGCTTGACAAAAGTCATTGCCATACTCAATTGCCTTTTAAGATTGGTAAGAGTTATTCTTAGTCAGAGCTTGGTTTAGGTAGACTAATTTCCCTTATCTACTACCTAAAAACTATCTAGGTAACTTTTTGCCCAAGATATCAATGTTATGATTATGCCTTCTTGATGACAGAATATAACTTGATCTTGCATCTTGCTCTCATTGCCCGTTAAACACATCTTCCCTTTCATCTCAATAATCACGAAACACAAAGGCACCACTCACATCACGCCGTGTTCTACCAATTTGTTCGGCGACATGCTGGCCACGTGGCACACGTTTGCGAGTAATTTGAAGGAACTTTTAAAATATCGTTTGACTGGTGTCGGCGTAAGAGTTCTTTTAAGAACAATTAAAGAAGTCAAGACTCAAGAGTGACAACAAATTTCCTCACAATTCTTCATTGTCTTCAGAAGAAATATTGCATTCAAGCAGTGGAACGTACATATTAAATTTAAACTGTTACGGCCGTTGTCTTACGAAGCTATATTTATAATAGAAAATGAAAAGATCACACATTTTTTTACGAATGAGAAAGATCAACATCACAAGTCAACAAATGCGTTTTTTGAATTAAAGTAACGTCGTTACCAGCGGAACTGCACTTTAACGAAACTGTGCGACGCAGCTTACGCTCCACAACTGACCATTGTACTTTGAAGTACAGTGTTGCGTTGCGACATAACTCGATAAGTGATGTTATAATTCTATACTAATTGATAACAAGAATGAAGAAATTTACAAAGAACTAAGGACTTATTTATAAACGTTGTCTAAATTTAGACAACTGTCCAACTGTGGAAATTGTGTTCAAAAACCTTGTTTATTGTAGTCTTATAGCTGCCTAACTTAGACGAAAGAGTAGATTGTCTTAATCGTGAATAATGTGATATTCATTTTTATTTAATAAAGAATATTTCCACCAATTTTAAATTGGTCAAAAATCTAATAAATACGACTGCTAGTTTCTAATTTCCTTCGAAATATCGGGGTTAAAAACAAAGCCGCCGTGCAAATCCGTTGCCACTTAGTGCTATATTACTCCTACGATTGCATACAAATAAATATATTTACGTGTCATGAAGTTCCTTTGCCGTGCAGTTCCGTTGAAGTCCTTTGCCGCTGACGTTTAATGATGCTATTATACTATTGGCATGTAAATATTAGATGCGTTCAGAAAAATGAGATCTCAGAGATTTTTCTAACTTAAAAAGTGAGCAAGCGAATTCAAGTTTTTTTTTTTCATCAGCATTTTGACAGCGCAAAGCTGAGAAATTTTAGCAAGGAAATTCTGTTTATGTAATTGAGGTTGCGAAGATCTCCGAGATCTCATTTTCCTCTACATGACTCCTTAAGGTAAAACTATAATAGTCGGAAAGCGACGTCCGTGATCGTATACGAAACCAAACGAATAAAAAGAATTCATATGACTTAACAGTTAACTTTTGCTTTCGAAAGTGAAGAGCGCCCACTGACCACTCCATGCGTAAGTGAACTGATAGCTTTCTGAAAATTGATGTATGTAGCAAAGATTCTCATATATTCGTAAGTTTCACCCTCCAAAACCCATTTGCTTACACTGTTTTTTGTAATTTCATTTCGTATACATGAATGGTCATGTAAAACAGAACAACAAATTTGAGGAGTGCGCCGATTAAAATGTCTATGTGTGCGTTGTTTTACACATCCCTTCTCTTTTGCAGAGAGGTCTTGGCATTTTTATATTGAGTATCTATGTATCTTTGATTATGGGTTACTTGTGTATTTGACGTTTTTGAAGGAAACTTTTCGTTCGGTTTCGTCATTTGCTTCAGACAGCTTCGAACTATTATATTTCTACCTTTATTGTGGTTTTCTACTTCCGTCAAGTGTTTGTTATATTTTGATTTTAAAAGTGAAGAGCGCTCATCGATCACTCCTCGCGTAAGTGATCTGACCGTTGGCTAAAAATGGATGTAGATATCAAAGATACTCCGATAATTGTAAGTGAAAACCAGAACAAGCTTACCTACAGCTTAGTTAAGTAGCATCGATAAGTTTTCTGCTTACTTTACAAAAAGCTCATATTGTTTCAAGACACTTCTGTTTTGACTTAAGGTAGAACTGTAACTGTCAGGGGCCCTTAATTGGTTAATTACCAAAAAAAGGAATGCAAATTAATAAAATAAATCATATAACCCCCTTAAAATTGCGGATTGTTACTTTTTGCTTAGTTTCATTCACTTTTGCTTTCGTTAGTGAGTATAAGTATATACTTAATTTAAGTAGATATGTCTTGATGAAATAATTATTTTTTATTGAGGCTAAAGCCATGAGCCTTGATAAATTAACGAATTATACCTACAAAGGTTAAATTATTTTTGTATATATTCTTCAAATAATTTTTTATTTTAATAACATTGTAATACTCAACATACTAAAACCTTTAGTTCCAGAATCAGAATCCACAGTGTAAAAATATTCTGAAGTGGTTAGGTACGCTGATATAAACCCGCCTAACCCCCAAATATAGACTCAGTGTGAATTAAATTAAATAGATACATACCTACATACATACATACATACCTACATACATCACTTTTATTATCCATCCATCTTTATTTTATCGAATATCCCCTACATCATTTGATCGGAGTTTTCGAAGTAACCATAGCAAAATGTTTCGATTTCGATTTTAAAATTAAATAAATTATAAAACAAAATAAATGACTGCAATATACTCTCAACTCTCATTTATACAACAGTGTTGTTCAACAGCGACACTTCAACATCATTATCAATTCAGGAATTCTCACCGGGACGACAGTGAATCACAGAGCTGCCGAAATAAGTACCTACCTACTAAAAGACAGAAAGTACCAATAGCTACAAACATATGTACATACATATTTACATAAATTGTACATTCGTTTTATTTTTTGAAACAAAGATTACCTTGAAATGACGTAATAATAATTAAGGTCATTAGAACATAAATACAAACTTTAGCGGTAAAAAAAAACTGATTGCCTACAAAATGAATGTCAAAAATAATAGGGGGATTCATGCAACGTCGTAAGACACTAGAAAAGTTTATCTTTTGGATAAATTTCTTTTGGTAAATGAACTGTCAAATTTTGTATGGGAAATGGTTTACGCAAATTGGATAAAATTATCTAAGGATTTTGTTGCGGAAACTTATACAAATTTATTTGGATAAACTTATATTTACAAACGTCATTGTGACTAGACGTTTAATATTTGACGTTTAACGAACAGCTGATTCAATTACGCATTATCTCGTTGCATGAATACCCTTAATTTAGTTTTGTACTATACTCTGTCCAACAAAAATTGGCAGTACACGTCTTATGGGAAAGCTTTTTCAAAATCAGTAGCGTGCCATATTTTTGCACCATATTAAATTGAAATAACTCCTCTACAAAAAATGTTTGCCCGCCCGTGAATTTCCATTAGCATTTGACACAGACCCAACGTCCTATTCAAGGCACATCTGAGTGTGCACTGAATTGCTGTGGCCAATGGCGATTGGCTGCTGCTTGATGTGCATTCAGAGTTACCCGTGTGCATTTGGTAATTCGTTCAGCTTTTTTTCCTTGAGTTTCTGTTAAGGTGCTTTTGATTTTCGAGCTTTAAGAAAAAGTTTTTAATGATGACTGTTATCGTGGACACTACGACAACCCTGTGAAAGCTTTAATGAAGGACAGATTTATGCAATCCACTGTAGCCAGAATGAGAGGCAAACGTCCTATCTTGCCTACACTGCCAATTTTTGTTGGACAGAGTATAGGTATGTGTTATTTATTTACATAGTTATTTATTTACATAGTTATTTATTTACATAATTTAACCTCAAACACTCATTTTGCTGGTTTATGGTTTACGAGAAGTCGTCATTGTTAGCGACAACTCTTGTTAATGAAATGTCAAAATTGGCGACATTTCGATATTCGAAATTCGCTGGTCGTGTTTGATCTGCATGCCAAATTATCCACCGGCACTTGGCACATAATATCCTTCCCAATTTCGTGCAAATTCGTTTGAAATTAACTTATTTCGAAATGTGAATTTGTGTGAGAAATGAGATGATTTAGAATTTTTTAGCGAAATTACTTCATTTGCTCTAATTAAAAAAAAGAAGTATTAAAATCCCAAAAGTTCTCATTTAATTGAAACTTCTAAAAACGACAGCCCTGAAGACGACATCTAGAACATTATTTTGCTGTTATGTGATATAATAAGGGAACACAGGAACAGGAATAGGAATAGGAATAGGGACACACGAGCACGACACACGAATTCATTTGAAATGAGGATTTGTACCTACGTTTTTTTTTTTATTTCGTTTTTAGTATTCTATTGCCTTTGTTGTTGGGGATCTCAGTGTGTCTCTTTATGATTCCTACTGTTCTCTCGCTCATTTTGAACAACCCTATACAAGCACAAATACTAAAAGAAAAAAAAAAAAACTACGACCGCATCAAGGGAACATATTATAACATCCAGCTCCAGCTATAGATATAAAATACCGAAACCGAACTGAGGCCCGTAAGGCTGTAAGGTGGTGGTTAGGTAGCGTAATCCCAATCCTATAGAAAATAACACTGAACCAGGGACACACGGAGACAAAAGGGATAACCAACCATTGAAGAAGAAGAAGAAAAAGCCGAGCAACAACAACAAAAAAAAAAAAACAAATTTATTTTGAGTATACATCTGCTATAGTTGGACACGTTCCACAATGCAACGAAATGGAAACAGCAAAACTATTCCTTGATGTATTACCAAATAATGCAGGAGCAGGAACACAGAGTGCCTGGTGATGGTGCCTGTACCTCTTTCTACCTATACAAAATAAAAAAAGGGAAGAAAATTGAATAAAGTGTACATTTATACTATGTAGGTACATATGTATGTATAAATGTATGTAGATTGTAGGTATCCCGTTTTTGATGCGGTCGGAGAGAGGGACGGAGCGAGAACAACGGGCGTGCCGTGCACTGTGCGCGCACTAAATAATATTGAAATGCTGAATGCATTAAAGGCATAGTACCTATAGTGTTTCATGTTCAGTTGCAGTTCATATTATTATTTGGCAATAAATGTTGTGTCATAATAATATGTATGTATGTAAATTTAATACATGTGTATGTATAAATTTAAAAATAAAATGGAAATTGAAATGGAAGAAACAATATAGGTATTTGTAGAAATATCCACATTCAAATGAAACCCTGATTGCAAGTTACACAGGTACCTATTTAATTTTTTTGTTGACAGGTGTTATTATCTTAGAGACCAAAACCAAGATAGACAGATATCATTGAACAGGTATTTTAATTTCAAACAATAATTTTTTTCGAAGTTTTTGTCGATTGGCTGTGGGAAAAAAATTATCATAGAAGGGAGTCCATACTTGTGAGGCGTACTCAAGATTTGTATAATGACAGAGTAACATAAGGATCATTAAATTCCTTTGCCCAAAGTTTAATAAACCCGAGCATGGAGCTAGCTTTGTTAACAATGTAGTTTGTGTTCAGTATTTTTTAAATTAGAGCTGAAGTGAACACCCAAGTCCTTAAAGCTAAAGACACGGTCAAGTTTGTGCTGCGAAATAGGATAATCAAATGCACTAGCAACACGTTTTCTTGAGAACGTAATTGTTTGGCATTTGGAAGGGTTGAGAGACAGACCGTTTTTCCCACACCAAACAGTAAATCTTTAAATATCCTCAGCATATCCTCATATGCAGAAGAACATGGTCATGGTAAGCCTTTATTGTCTTAAAGATCTTCATATCGTCAGCAAAAATGAGAATTTCACTAGAATGTATACATGATATTACATCATTTATATAATAAGAATGAATAGAAATGGACCCAGGTGACTTGCTTGAGGGACGCCTGAGTGAGCTGTGAAGAGGTTTGAAAGAGAATTTAGGAATTTTACCTGATAGGATCTATTTTTCAGGTATGATTTTATCCATTCTATAAGTTAATGAAAACTTCCTTGCATTCCATAGGCCAACTATTGTCCAAACGAACTCATTTCGAATAGCCGGAATGCTATCCAAATCAATCAACATCTTTACAACAATTTTGCACGTTTATGCTAGAATTCAGGCATGTATATCAAAAACCTTATCTTTTGTTAAAATTTTAATGTCATATTCCAATACATGGGATCAAAAACCTTCGAAAAGTAGGTATATAATCTGGTTTCAGATAAAAAAAAAAATCGTGTTGGGCAGGTAGGTAGAGTTATTTTTTTTGCTAACATATTTTTATAATAACCTCTGCTTGGTTTTTGAAACAATTTTTTGATTAATCGTGGATGCTAACTTTAAAGTTTACATACACGCAGCACGGCTCGTTTAAATTATCAACATTAACACAATAATTGGAGTAAAAGGTGTGGCATTAATACAATTGAACAAGTTGTTTTGAGATAAGAAATAATATACAAAAAAAAATAAACAAAAAACCCGAAGAAATTTAATAAGTTCTTATCAATTTACAAAATGTATATTTATGTATCTTCATATAGTACACAATATATAGTATAACATTATAAAACCATGTGACAGTTAATACATTTTAATGATTGTTCCATTTTGATAACTTATGATGATTATTTTCCGAAAGCAAATCGGTCTCATTAATTCTATTTTTATCCAGGACCCATGTTCTGTAACTTAGGCGATAACTTTTCGCATCGTTAAAAAATGAAACGATCCATTCCGCATTTATCGCCTCTGGAAAAAAATGTGTTTCTGTAAGTCGATGCGATAACTTCAACTTCCACACTATTTTGACTGGAATTTCCATTGGAAGGCGATAAGTCTATTTATCAGTTTGACGTTTTAAAACAAAAAAAGTTAAATTTGAAATCAAATTTATTTGTATTCGCGATTTATTTATTTGAATTATTTGTTTGAAAGGTGAAAAATATAATATAATATATAATTGACAAGGTCCTCACTAGTCAACTGATGAGTCCAAGTGAGATCGCCGGGACGAAACGCCTAAATTTTTGTGGACTAAAGGCCGTAAAAAGCTATTTTGAATCAATAATTCAACAAGTCCAATTAAATAGTGCTAAGTTTTGTACTTGGCTGATGTATTTCAGTAGTATATAGAGTTTGTATTATTAAAAAAAACCTTCATATAAAATATAATAAACTAGCAAAACCCCCCCGCTTCGCAGGACGTTAAAAAAATAGTTTTTTTTTATTTGTTTTCCAGCGAATGTGTTTAAAAAAGAGTAAATTATTAAAAAAAAAAAAAAAAAAAATGTTGCCGGTGACAGGAATCGAACCTGAGACCCCTCACGCGAAGATCTTTTTTTTTTCATTTTAAATTCATTTTTGTTTTTCATTTTACTCATAACTAACTTAAAGCTATACAAAAATTCATAAAAACTAGCCTACTTATCAATAACTTACATCTTTCCACTGCACCACGAACTCTATTTATTTAATTTGCGCAAATTACTAAATATTGTTCAAAGCAGTGACCCATGTGACCAATTGAAATTTCATTTCTTTTTTTAACAGATTTTCTTTATTTTTTTATATTTTTTTTTGTCCTAAACCTTCTACCCTTGTTCCTCTTTAATTAAAAAAAATTCACTAAATAATCAGTTTTGTTTACCTTTTTGTTTTCAGCCATAGATAAATTTGTTTTTTTTTGTTGTTTTCTTTTTTGTACTTCCCTTTAACACGTTCAAAATTTGAATGAAACTATTATCGCTTGCTTCTGGGTCCGTGATAATATTTGACATTTAAAATGAAAAAGTTAACGATTTTCAAAGATACAGAAACGCATTTTATCGAATTTTTCCAGGATTTCTATACCGAGTGTTCCAGTCGGTAAAGTTATCGACTGTCAAAGTTATAGAAACCCGATAATGCGATAAAGTGTGTTTCGTTTCATTTTCCATCGTTTCTCGACAATTTTTATCGACGCGATAGTTACAGAACATGGGTCCAGGTAACAATCCCACTGGCCTATATAGACAAAATTGTACTTTTAATTACTCCGTTTCCAAAATATAAGGCACACAAAATTGTAATTCTTTTCTAATACATATAACGGGTGATTTTTAAGCTGGTTTGGTTTTGGCAACACTGGTTTTGACAGCTGACGTGTGTTTAGTACCTTGTGTCACTGTCAAACAGCTTCAGTTTGGTTTGCAATTTAACCATGGATCGTCTTACAAATGAACAACGCTTGCAAATTATTGAATTTTACTATCAAAATTCGTGCTCGGTTCGAAATGTTGTTTATCGAAAAATTGTGTTCAGCGATGAGGCTCATTTTTGGTTGAATGGGTACGTAAATAAGCAAAATTGCCGCATTTGGAGTGCAGATCAGCCAGAAGCATTGCAACAGCTACCAATGCATCCCGAAAAAGCCACTGTTTGGTGCGGTTTATGGGCCGGCGGCATTATTGGGCCATATTTCTTCAAAGATGATGCGAATCGCAGCGTTACTGTCAATGGTGAACGCTACCGAGCGATGATAACAAACTTTTTTTTGCCCGAAATGGAAGTTCTTGACTTGCATGATATGTGGTTTCAACAAGCCTAGATCGTGCGATTTGACACCATTAGATTATTTTTTGTGGGGGTATGTTAAGGCTAATGTCTATAGGGACAAGCCCGCTTCGATTGACGCACTGGAAGCCAACATCCATGCATTCATTCGTGAGATACCGGCCGATATGTGTGAAAGAGTATGCCAAAATTGGACTCAGCGGATGGGCTACCTGAGACGCAGCCGCGGTCAACATTTGCATGAAATTATCTTTAAACATTAAATTGCAAGGTTCAAACTATCAATTCAAATAAATATTTCATTCATTTTTTCGAATTTTTTGTGTTTTTTTTTTTTTAAAAGTTCTAAACCTCTTAAAAAATCACCCATTACATTTATATAAGTTGCGCCGGTAACTCAAATTCGATTTTTTGCGTAAGATCTTCGAAAATGTTTCTGAAATTGGATCATTTAATTGAAGGTTTTGAAAATTAAAAAGCATTTGTCACGGATAAGAGGGAGTACCTACATCAAAAAACTGGAGTAGTTTTTCACAAGTTTAAGTCGCCTATTGAGCGATGACTCCTTTTTCCCTGCTTCTTTTTGGTATTTAATGAATGCGAATGTGAAATCAAAACTAATTTCTTCTTATTCGGAAAGGAAAAGTCAGTGACAAATCAGACATAATATAGAGGTCGTCGTTAATAGCCTTTTCACATCAAGCTATAAAGCAGAGTACCCTGGGCCCTGGCCCCTGGGTACGGAAATTCTCGCTCATGAGCGCTTATTAAACAGCTCTCATTTTATATTTCGTAAGCAAGAAAATTCGTGAGCAAACTTAGATCAAAGAAATTGTAGCTCATGTGCAAATTAAAAAAAAAAAACATTTAGCAGATGTCTCACGAGAATACGAAGTTTTGAGGAACTCAAAAATAAAAAAAGTTTTTTTTTTTACTAAAAATGTTTCAATTTGTTATCCTTCTAAAATGTTAATTTCTCGCGATCACTAAATCAACTCACTCTCGAGTCATGCTCATAAGGCGAGCAATATGAGAGTAATCATGGAGTGAGGTTTTATAAATCGATCACTTAGAAAAAATAAAAATGATCACATGAGCGAGATGTTGCGGACTAACAAGCAGCTCTCATGAGTGTGTATTTCCGTATCCTTTTTTTTTTAAAAGGTTTACGTATATAAAAACTCGTAAAGTTTCCACAACGAACAATTAAATTGTTTTGGCACCTGAGGCGTTATCTGACCACAGTAAACATACTAAAGGCAGTGGCGCAAAATTTTAAACGATTTAGTAAGATGTTAAGGCATTTTTATCATATTAAAAATGCTTTAACATCATACTAAAACCCTTTAAAATTTTGCGCCAATATCATTAGCGTTTTCATTTTTGTTCAGTTCTGCGCATTTGCAAAATCGAGGTATTATGGTGGGAAAATGGTGGATCCAGTGACCCTTTACTTGTCTTATTTTAATATTTTGTTGTTGTTTCTAATGTAGTAGCCCGTGGCGTAATAGTGAGTGCGTTAGACTGTTACGCCGAAGGTCTTGGGTTCGATTCCCAGCCTATGCGACATAAAAACAAAAATGTTTTTCACGGGTTACTGCCTCTTGCGAAGAATTGACAAATCCTCCAAGAGTATCTCTTGTCATGAAAAAGTGCTTCTCAGCCTAGCCGTTCGAATTCGGCAGAAAATTGTAGGTCCCCTCTATTCCTGCCAATAACACAATAAACACAAGATATACAATGCTTTGAAAAAAAAGTGAACCAAAACACATCAAATCAGACGAAATTTAAAATTTAATTTGTTCAAGCAATAATGACATATTAGAAAGAAATATCTATAATCAATAAAATACACAAAACAAGATAACATACATTTCTAAACGAAAGCGTAAACATTTAGACAAAAACAACTAGAACTTGTAACCATTGTACGTATTTAATTTATTTCGTAACCGAACCGGCTTGCTCGCGTTTGAGAGTTAGATGCGTTGCGTTGCGTTTGTTTTGTTAAAGAAGTTGAAAATGGTCGCGTTCTAGGAACTATCCAAAGCTACATATACGCATGGGTTTGCATTGTTGTGAAAAAAAAAAACAGCTGATGCAACAACAAATCAACTTATCTGATATGTTTACGAACGCAAAGATTGGCCGCGTTCAGATTTGTATTCAAAGCAATCTGGATAGATTTGTGTAATTGTAATCCCATGTAAAAATACAGTAGATGGAAAACAGCTTTTGCCAAAGAAAAAAAATCTCAAGCTATACTAAAAATTCTGGTTTAGTCATCTATCCTATAAGAAATGTAAACAACAGCTGACTTTCCATCAAAAACATACATGAGGTCTGTTTCTTTACTCGCCTGCGGGATCCCACGATATCCCAAATCTACCCAAAATGTGTTTCTTTACTTTTTTCTGGCACGAAAATGCCAGAGCTTTTTGACTTTTTTTTTCAATTTACTTTATTTCCCCTCCACCAAGAATCTACCCAAACATTTTACGTTCTGCCTTTTCTTGCTTGTCAAAATACTGATAAATTCTGTTGTAAAATGTGACGTTTACCCATAAACTAATCAGAAACTACCCGAATACGTTTCTTTATTTTTTATTTCTGGTCAAAACTTACAACAAAACAACATCAAAAAGCTCGAGCCCAAACCTTTTCCCGAACTTTTTCCCAAACAATAAAGAAACAGACCTATGAATACTCAAGTATATTGGATAGACTATCATAGTGCACCAGAACGCGACCATTAATTTATCTTGAAAACATCATCTCAACTGTTTGTTTGACATTTCCTTGATCGCTGAATGATTCAAAAGGTATTTTTATGGAACCAACTTTAATGGTTTGGTGTAAGAAGGCTTTAAGTGTATCTATACAAAAACTTGTTTTTCGTCTAGAATACTTGGTCAAGATGAGCTCAGAAACGAACGTAGAGAATGGAAAGTTGTTATGCCTCAACACTAAAGACAAGTTCAACACGATTTTAATACACGGGTTGGTGCACAATTAGCGTTATGTAAGTATATTTACTTTAATATTAGAATTTAATTTGAAAAACTTTGTTAATTTATGATGGAAAGGCACTGCAAGGAACAAAAGTTCTTTAATTTTATGAGTGCCTGTCTATGCAGATCTTCCGCTTAAAATATACTGCATGAGGTAAACATTGCTCGGGTGCAAGAAAGTGTTGAGGAGAACACTTAAATTTCCACTAGGCGATGTTGATGACGTCTTGGCGGAATTTTAAGGCAATTACACCTTTCTCCCTATAAAATGCAATTAATTCGCAAGTTAAAACAAAATTATCCACAAATAAATAAATTCAAAAATTGTTCCGAGAGTAACGAGTTTGTTCAAATTTTCATAATGAGTGATGGGTAAACAAAACTGCAGAATATGATAAACCCCAAAAATAAAAACAATAATAATTGTTTGAACATCAAATACAACCAGGAGCATTGTATAGTGTAGACTGTAGAGTAACCTCAGGAAGGATCATTAAACTATACCTATATCTTTTCAAAACACTGAAGTTTTTACCGGGCAGTTTGTATTTGTATTTTGATTTATACCTACCTAGCTACCAAATAATCCAAAAACGATAAAACAGCTTAGGCCTTAAGATTAAAAATTGAGAAGTAGCGAGACCGTTAAAAATTGAAACAAGAATTATGGAAATTGCTGTGGAAAGAATACGTCAGGTCATAGTTAAACAATTCCCAAATTTTCAATTTTACAAACTTAAAGTGAATAAATCCATAAATTTAAATGAAATCAGAAATAAAAATGTTTTTCATTATTTAAACCACAACGCAAGTTATGCGCCAACTATAATTACATGAATCTTTGTCACTGATTCTATTATAGGAAGGCAAGTGAAAAAATCAGCAGCTATCTAAATACCTAGGTAGGTACATATATTAATAATTATTCATTGCGAGAATGATTTGCATACTACATTGCGCGTATGCTATTATACACAAGTTTATTTCAAATCAATCGTCGTTTTCTATTGCATATTACGTTCAAAATTACGATATTTAAATTTTTCTAAAAAGAAAACAATACCTACATACATACCTACCTACCATGTAATTAAAAAACAAGTTAATTTTATAACTATAATCGCATGAGACAATCCCACACTTCAGATAACATTAACCCACAAAAAACTAATGTCCAAACTTATGCCCAAACCTATATATACTAACTTACATGTACATACCTAGGTATATTTGTACATTGTACATATACTGAATGTAAATAACCTTTCAAAAAAAAAAAAAAAAACAAGTGATGAATGACTAATTTGCACTTCTTCCGTCACGCTCTAATTTCTACAAAAATCCATAAAACCGTTATTTCTATAAACTAATACACATAGGTACCTATTACAGTCAAAATATACTTGAATTTCATACATATGTATTCATCTTCCAATACTCAAAAGACTTAAAAGATATCATAAATCAAACTCTCTTCGAAACAAATCAACAACACCAACAACAACTATAACAAAAATTCTTTAATTTTTATTAAATAAACAATAAAAGAAAATATCACAATTAAGTGGAAACGCAATGAAAAAAAAAAAAAAAAAAAAAAACTAGAAATTATTTATGAGTATTAAATGATTCATAAAATAAAATATCTAATCGCATTACGAAAAAAAAAAAAATACAAGAAGTAGGTAGGTAGATAGATAGGTACAGAAATATACATACCCATCGCATAAATAAATTGTGGTTTTATTTTATTTTGTTTTTGTTTATTATTTATGTAGGTAGGTTTATCCAATTAGAAAAAAAAACTTGATTTGCAAATCCAGTATGTACTAACTATAATCCACTTTATGCATTTTTGCTTGTTTGCTAAAAATGTATCTAAATACACAAACACACATACACTAACGCACGCACAATGGGTGAGAATATCAATTCTTTTATAAAATTTTACACAAAAAAAAAATCACTTCAAATTATTTTATTTTGTCGCCATATTTTGCGAAAATATTTTCCAAATAAAAATTACATAAAAATTTCAATTGAATATCATCTCATCAACATCAATATCATTATGAACAACAGATATTATTATATGTACATGTATGACCTGACCACCATCATCAACATCATCGGCTCTTACTCGACTGGCAACCGACCGACCGACACGACAACCACGACGACGCACATTTTACAGATTAATTTTTATATATATTTTTTTTTTTTTTTCATTTTATGTTATAAACATTATTTCAGATCCATCCATCGGAATCACTCACATTTTAAAAATCCAAGCCAATTTACAGGGAAGAATACAAAACCAAAAACAAAAAAAAGGAAAAAAACATCAGAAAGATACACAGATACACGAGACTCACGAGAAAAAATTATAATAATAATTTTATCGTCTTCGGGCGTTTAGGTTTTATTTGTTTGTTATTTAGGTATGTATGTTGGTTGAATTGAAAGAATACAAATCGTATATTGCTCGACAAATATTAGACGTAGGTAGTACTCGGCTGATTTCTACTTTAACCCAACAACTTCGCTGGCAAAAAAATTTAACTCAAATTAAGAAAAAATTATTCATCTGAATTTACTCGTAAAAGATACAAATAAAAGAATGAAAAAAACAATCGAAGACAAAATTTAGTACATTATTTTTTTGTATAGACCGACAGAAGAAAAAAAAAAAACAACAAACAAATGTACTGTATCTTGTTGGATTGCGCGTCTCTGAATCCGAATCCGAATCCGAATTCGAATTCGAATCTGAATCTGAAGAAGTACACAACTCTAAAGATTTCTGTTCAAGTGTGCATGTGACACAGAGGGGCAAACACTATACACTATACACCGTGTTGTAGTGGTGATCCCTGTCTATATAGCTAGCTCCTTCTCACTTGCTCTTGAGGTCGTTTTATTGGTTTTCTTTAATTTATTCCGACTCTGTTGTATTTTTTTTTTGTTGTTGTTGTCCCTTCTTATATTCGTTTTGCACTCACACACGATTACGAGACAATTTTTCTTTTAATTATTATCGATTAGAAAGTGCAAAAGATACATCAATCAATCAGTATATAAAATTAAATATAGGTAGGTGGTATATTATATGAACTTTATCAAATACACAAACCGGAAATAACTCATCGATAAAGAGCATATAAAAGTAGGTAGGTATAGATACCTACACACAGTAATTGTTGTAAATTATTATTATAGATTTTCTTTGTTCTCACGATGGGGGGTGTGTGTATGGAGGGAGAGGGAGGTGTCAATTGGGGTTAGGTCTATAAGTAGATATTGTATCTAGAACTCTTTTTGTCGATATAATTTTCCTCCTTTCATGTGGAATTATCGAACTAAACTAAACTATAAAACGCGCTATGGCAGTCATCGTTGCCGTTGCTGTTGCCGCACAGCACAACCAAAAAAAATTAAGTAAAAAAAAAAAAAACAGTCAAAGCTATAGTCAGCAGAGTCACAGCATAGTCAACCCACCGTACCTCACCGCACCACACCGCACCGTACCGAATACAGGCAACACGACGAAGCAGTGTGGAACACCACTATCATCATCATCATTGCCGCGGCAGTTTTGTTCCAAAGAACCAGCACCAGCACGAGCACCATCAGCACCAGCCAGCCAGCAATGGCAATCCTGTCCCGAGCTGGAAATGTGTACATTTCTCTCTTTCTCACGCGCGCAGTACTCCTAAAGCAAACCACTTTTATATTATCTTCATAATAATTTTTTTTCTGTTATTGTTCCGATTCCAATTCGATGGTGGTGACTCTCTACTCTGTATACACAACACACAAAATGACGATGACGACGACGACTTCACAGATACAAAACTCACAAAAGGTACAAAAACGCCATCAGCAAGCAGCAGCAGCAATAGCAGTAGAGGCAGCCAGCAGCACCCCGAACTAAATCCGATGTACGCTCGTACTTTATATTATGCCTCCACCCCATGTCCATTCCCATCTTCACAAACGAATATCATCATCATTGGTTTCCCTTCATAGACCATGCATGCACCGAATGAGGTGTTTCGCACTCTCTGTCCCTGTTCCTGTACCCTAAACCCTATATATGTAGGTATAGTGCTGCTGCTGCTAGTGCTGATACTATCCTTTCTACCCACCACCCGTCCATTTGGCTGTCCATCCACCCGCCTCTCACATGTAGAGCTGCTGCGGGCCTGGTCTCTGGATGATGCATGCATAAAAGTACCTATGTTTCATGTGTAATTTATGTTTCCAAAGTAGGAAGAGAAGAGGGCCACAGCAGCAGGTCGGGTGAGCTGAGCATGAGCTCAGTTAAGCCCCTTCTGTACACCGCCAGCTATATAGTGAACATGCAGCACACAACCTCAGCTATGAGCATAAAGTGTTGGCAGTGCAAGTCGTAGGTATTTATGCCTTAAAAACTGTTTTCTTGTCGTTTTGTTTAAAATTATTTTTTTAAACATTTACCGGAGCATGCCGATGGTTTTTTTTTATTCATCCGTTTGTCCGTCCATCCGTCCATCAGTCAAAAGAAGAACAGCATTTGTGTTAACAGCATCTAACAGCTAAACAGCACACACCGTTACATATTTTCCCAAAAAAAAACTTACAAAATATATCTACCCAGAGAAAAAGAGGAAGAACAATAATTTTGAGAAGAACTTGCTCCTGCGTTAAACTTTTGCAAACCAAAAGAAATGAACTGGTACTGGAGCAATGCAGTTTGCATCGCAGGGAGGCCAACACATCGAAGAGAATCGGGTGTTACATAAGAGATATTATATTGTTGTTGTTGTTCAATTTGATAATCAAATTTATTGTTCGAGAAACATTTTATAGAATGTTTCGTATGTGCGTTAAGAATATTTTGATACATTTTTAATTAAAATTTCGAAAAAAATTCTCAATAAATGAGGCAATTTCATTTAAGAAAAGAAATGGTTTTTTCGATTGATTAATTTTGTCAACCTTGAACTAACCTTGAACGAAAGGGAACAGTCTAACGACCTTGACTCACTGAGAATTATCAATAACCATACTACAGAGTTAATAAAAACTGATTCTTTTTGGTTTAAGGAATTTGATTGTCAGCTGTTTCCAGGACCGAACATTTTTCAAGGCATAATTTGTTTAGTAAGCAGACGTTAAACGTTATTTAATTAAAGTATTCTTTATTAGAGTCTTTTAAGAAGTGCGTATTGAAACGATAGGGACCCGTCATTGGCCCTTGGCAGTCGACAGCAATTTTGAAGGGAGTCATGAGAATTTATAGAAGTGTCATGTTTTAAAGTTAAGCCCATTTTTCAGTAAATAAAAAAATACTGGCCCAAAATTGTAAACAGCCTGGTGTTAAGGTATTAGGGTGATTTACTAACTTTAAATCTCTTTACTTAAATGTTCTTAGTTTTGAACATTTTTTAACTAGTATCATAGGTACTTAAGCTATTTTTGTAATAAACTTCAGCTAAACACGTCTAAAAAAGTGACAGTTCGTGCAAACAAGTAAACAAACGTACCATTTTAACATTTTTAATTGTCAAAGTTACATTTGCAGTTAGTATGATACTAAAATGTTAAACGTTAACTTTATAATAATTGTTGAATTGATCCAAAGAAGAAGTTCGGTAACATAAGCAGATGGCGGGAACCGGACGTCAATCGGAATATTCGCAATAAGCATTTTGTGTTTATGTATGCATCATTTTCTTGCTTTATTTCTAATTCTAGAATATCTGGAATGGAATGCATTCCTTTCTATTCCATGTGAAGAGTGGAATAAATGGAAAATGGAGCGCGTTCAGTGCAATAGACGTAGGTATAGATTCCCATTGGTGTTAATTATTTAAAAGCAACGAAACAACGCGAATAAAGGTTCCCACGCCATTAGTGCTAAGCTTTTAATTTCAATGAAAAATTTCATCCATTTCCACTTAAAGAATAGATACATACATATAATTACGCAAAATAGAAATATATCTTTAATCAATTGTTTTGACATATCACCGAACAACTGATTGCCATTATCTTTATTCATTCTATTCTGGGTATTTTGGATAAACATTTTGTTTTCTCCATTTATTCGATTCTTTATCTGGATTTAATAAAAAAACACACATAAAACTCTATAAACGTTATGCCTGATTCACAATGCGACGAGACAGCGAGACGTCGACGTGACGAGTCTCTTCACAGTTTTCCTCTCTTAATCACGAACTTAAAACAATGAAATAATACATAATAAAGCATTTCTCTCGGCGTAACGTGCGTCGCGTCTTTTTTTCAATTTTTCGAACTTATGACGCGACGTGATGACGAGAAATGCTTTAATATGTATTATTTTGTTGTTTTAAATTCATGATTAAGTGAGAACATCTGCAAAGAGATCTCGTCATGTCAACATCTCGTTGTCTCGTCGCATTGTGAATCAGGCATTATAAAGAAACATAAACAATGGAATCGGTTGCCTTAACCTTGACTAAGTGACAATATTTAATTAAATAAAGTATTTTCCAACTATTATATTATTATATAAGACACTGTCGAATTAGTCAATTTCAATTCATTCGAAGTTTGATACGATGAAATTCTATAATATCAAAGCGTTCAAATTTTAATCCACAGCTAATTGAGCTTTATGTCATTGTAATCCCTTATGAAAACACAGTAAATTACTTCTAAGGCAACAACATCGACAAAACTTTTTCATTGATACATAAATAAACGACACATAATTGTCCTTTTCTTGAATTTTAGGGACAAAAATCATTTCCCACGCCAATTCTGAGCGCATTTTCTGTAACTGAAAGGAGACTTAACACGACTTCAACAAAAAGTTTCCGTTAACTAATTGCCAAGAGTTTGGAGCAACTAATATGAAAACATAAAACGAAAGGCGTCTAAGACTTTTTTAGAACGAAATTTTTAAATCTACTCGTACAAACATTGTGTTTCTTATTTTTTTCCCATTATACAGATACATATTAACAGAAAAGTATGATCACTAAAAAAGTAAGAAGTAAACAAAATTCTTACGCATTTTACTACCCGTCAATTAATAAGAATTGGTTTATTAAGTCACGTATTTAATTACGCTATTAAAAATTAAAATATTGACAGCAAAGCAAATACATAACACTATTTCTACTTTTAAAACATTTATCAAACAAGATCATTGCACTGCGCTCTAACCATATAAACTCATAATAATTATGTCTCTCTATCTACAATTCTTTTTTCTTCCTAAGCAAACATTTAGATATAGGTAGATATAGACACAGTATATCTATATAAATAAACTTCATTCAAGTGAACAAAGTGCTCTCAAACACAAGTCATGAAATGAATTCATAATTGCCCTTTGGATACAAACAAACAAACATACGCCAGCCTTTAAGTTGGTTGCTGTTGCTATTGCTGCTATATCTAAATTGATTTAAAATATTTGTCTCGAAATGAAATTCGAAAAAAAAACTCTTTTCTATAAAGAAGCTCACAACTCGGAGATCGAGACAGAAAGACAGCAAGACAGTTTGCTGCTTGCTCGGTGCTCATTGCTTGGATCTTCTATAGAAGTATATTTCAAGTTTATTGCCCTATTAACATGTAAAATCCATCACTATATACGAAGATCATGAAGCAGGCAGTTCAGTTGGTTTTAGTTTTAGTTGCAGTAGCTGAACCAGAGCTCTAGAATGTGCTGAATTATTCGTTTATAACTCTCACAATTATACATTGCGCATTCAGCGTATTTATCTATGTACATATATCTACTATAAAGATACTTTGCTGTGTGTTGCTTTAAATGAGGTATTTTGCATTTTGTGTATATCAGAAAAACAAGCGACACACCATCTCTACAATCAAACAGAGGGATAGATTTCTGTATCTACATACATTTATATGTCTCATTTTTGATAGACTTCTAGATGCATTTTATTATGCCATGTAGCTTAGATATTGCAAGCAGAGTTGCCAGCAAGAGCGATAAAAGAATCCGACAAATATAAGTTGGGGAGACAGACAGACTCAATTTTGATATTCTTACTATAAGCGAAATGTCAAAATTGATTCTAACTCCCTCATTCATTGGAAAATAAGTCAAAGAAACATGTAAAGTTTGACAGCTGATTTGACAGTAGTTATTGGTATAGTAAGTCCCATTACTCTGAAAAAAAACAACCGTGAAATGCTACCTGAGTTTCATACCTTTCCCGTCCAGGAATCACACCTGATATTAGTGATCTGACAATTGACGTTTAATCTTAACACTATAAAACCAACGGGTAAATATTGTGCTGTCATAATTTTTCAAATTATAACAAACATCAAGGAAGAATGAACTTACCCATTCTTTTCTGACATATTACCAGTATTATTACAGAGAACCGTTGTGTCATGGTTTGAAATTATAGTTGTGTTAGTCTATTTTTTGTAGACTGAGCTATTTTGGGCTAAAAGATTTTATTCAAATTTGACTTTATATATGTACATGTATATCTTTTCAAATAGCTGGTAACTCTGATTGCATTAAACAGGATAAACTGCATACATCATGCTGCTGCTTCTATCCGATTATCTACGAAATGTACATTGTGCGCTCTTTGCTCGCAATTTATTTGGTTGATGAGTGAGAAGTGTTTTTTGTTGTTGGTGTTGTTGTATGTCGTGTATACTGACGGTTGATAGCCATAGCATGAAAAGCAATGCGATGAACTGACCTCCAGGCTTTTATTATATAGATGAAGGGGCCGCTCTTAGAGTTTATTATAGTCATCGTCACCAACAACATCAACTATATACACTATACATCAGCCTCTGTAGCAATGACAGCTCCATGGCATCGTATCAATATATTTAGTCAACCGAACGAAAAGTGGAACGTGTGTAACCGAATCGACTCAAAAGTCGACATATCCAGCGTTACACCTCAAGCAGAGCTCACCATCAGAGCAAAAGGCATGTAGACAGACTTACCATCGCGCATTCCCATCATTTATACCTAGGTATATCGTCTTCGACATTGCCATCAGTGTGTTGTATCTTTTGCCTCTTCGGTTAAACATTGTTGTCGTAATTTCATTTCATTTCATTTTTTTTATTTTTTTATCTCAAAGATACGCGAACCGAAATAAAGTTGGTATACAGTCAGCCAGTACCAACCAAGCCAACAACAAAAAAAACCAAGACCATGGTGGAGGGAGGGAAACTTAAAAGGTGGAACAGAGCATCAGAGGGGGTGGACAAAAATGAATATCTTTTACTTTATTTTTTTCTTTGTTCGAGAACGAAGCGAAACTCACTCGCACTCTCTGTCTGTCTCTCTCTCTCCCTATCTCTGGGTTCTTCTGTGTGATACGTTTTATGTGTGTGGTGTGCCCTGCGCGCGCTATGTAGCTTGCCTTTTGAGATGTCCATAACCTCGAAGATTTGTTTTCTATACAACATCTTGATGCCAGTGAGGTACTTTAGGTGTATGATACCACATTTTAGGGTAGAATTTTACAAGCAATTCAGCGGTGTGGTTATTTCTTGGAAATACCTTAAGATTATTGAGATTTAGCAATGTTCTCTGATGAGCGAATATTGAAACTAATCTATCTAATTGGAAGTTGTAAGAAAGTCTCTATAGATACGAATTCGATTATTTCTTTAAATCTTTTTTGTGATATTTTGTTTATTTCCTCATGTATTTATTGAATGCTGCCCAAATGAAGAGGCGCAAGTCTTATGATGTAGGTAGATACCTAGTTATGATTTCAACTAAACAGCAGATGATGCAATTTTATTTTCTAGAATTTAATTTCCATCCAGTCCAGTTTTGCATCAAAACAACTTGTCGTCTTCTTCATGTGTCGTTGTCTCCTATAGTCGTATCAGCAAGTAAATTGCAATTATTTGTTAATTTTTACTGAATCAGAATCGTCCATTCAATTCAAAACTTTTCGCATGTCCAATGCTTGCTAAACTTAACTCGGGACGGAGTCGGTCGGGGTTTTGCTTTATTTTATATATATTTTCTGTCTCTGGTTCTTTGGTCTCCCTCGATATCTTCGATTTATTGTATACTCGACTCGTTGCCGCTATCTCACTCATGCACTTATGAAATTGTCGTTGGATGGATATCCAGTTAAAGATACTTTTTTTTTATTACTATAGCTGGTTATCCGTTTTGTTCATACGTTAAGCAGAGATGAAGGGACGCACGGTCGGCGGCGGCGAAAGAATGTGTGTGCACACGAAGAATATGAAAATCATGCACACGGAGCAGTGTTGTCGAATTTAAAATTATTCTAGAATTATCTTTATTTATTAAGTAGTTACCTACCTATATGTACATAGGTGAAGTGTAAAATGTGAAAATCTGATAATCACACAGGTGATGAACATTATGAATTTAATTTTTTAATGTAAAAATCTGAATTACTATCATTAGCTTCTTTAGGTTTTTCTTTAACCAAGTACTTATATAGAGTAAATGACGACTATTATTATACACCACATGTATTTAGATTATGCACCTATGTACATGTACTTGCTATATATGCAGAAGAAAAAGATCTTTTCCCGATCGTGACATTTTTTATCAGTCATTTATTTTGCATTTTATAAAACCTTTCGCTAAGAAATACAAAACTAAATCATGGCGGTGTCCAATTCGATGGGGATCGATGCGACGCACGGTGGTGTCCAATGATTTCAGTTTTTACCTGCGAAATCAATCAAAATCGGGAAAAATTATCTTCAATATAAGGCTGAATGCTGAATATGAACAAAAATATAAATGCAAAGTCATACCTGACAATACTGTCAGATTTGTCGGGGAAAAATGTATACAAACAAATCTAACAACCGTTTCAGTTCTCATTTTTTTCTGAAAAAATTGTTGTTAAGCCATTGTGACAACAAAATTATCAAGTAGCTATCTGACAGTCACATGTTTGAATACAATAAGCCTGTTTCTTTATTCGCCTGCGGGATTCCACGGTGTAGCAAATCTACCCAAAATGTGTTTCTTTACTTTTTTTGGTTCGAAAATGCCAGAACTTGTGACTTTTTATTTAAATTGTTTTCATTTCCCCTTTAGCAAAAATCTACCCGAACATTTTACCTACTGCCTATTCTTGCTTGTCAAACTATGAATAATTTCTGTTGTCAAATGTGATGTTTACCCAGAAACAAATCAGAAATATCCCAAATGCGTTTCTTTACTTTTCATTTCTGGTCAAAAATTACAACAACAACATCAAAAAACCCGATCCCAAACTTTATATCGAATTTTTTCACAAACAGTAAAGAAAAGCGATTTTTTTACTTTGAAACTTTGTTATTTTCTGTGCAAAACTACACAAAAGTCTATAAAAGTTTATATATAAAAAAATGTGTGGTTTTGGATATAAAAGCCCCGAGTTTAAAAGTAAATGAACGCACCTAATATTTTTATTAATGTCAGATATAAGATCCGTTCGTTTATTTCCTGTCAAGAAAAGTGCATGTAAAATTTATTTCAATTTTAATAAGTTAAAAAACTAAACTTAACTTGTCAAAAATGCCACCATTTATGAAATTTTAAAATTCATTATCAGTTTCATTAATTTTTTTATAACATTTAAAATATCATTGGACTAAAATTGGTAAAATTGGCATTTTTAGGAAGTAATCAGAGGTTAATTCAGATTGATTTGAAATTAAATTAATTTCACCTTTACTTATCTTCAAGCTAGCTTTTTACAGAACTCACATTTCTTTCACTAAAGTTTTAAGAAGGGAACATTTTGTGTTTTTTTTCTGCCAAAAAGCATAAAATATGTCCGTAAAAGAACGAGAATTGTATTAATTTGTCTATATTTCATACAAATTTCTATCTAACCTTTTTTTACATTGGTAGCCCTGATAATATTTTCAGATCTAAAAACTGTCTTTAATTAATTCAACGATTTCCTCTTGAGTTTTTTCCCTTCGTTTTTCAGTGCTTTTATTATGGTAATGGTTTTAACACCCATAAGCTCCTTATGGCATTTATGTATATCCTCCCGCATCCTATCCCACCGATTTGCAGCCTCTTCTGCTGCTTCCATATAGTGTGTGTCAGTGTGTTTCTGTCTACTTAATGGCTTCAATTAAATATTTAATAATGTATCTTTTAATAGGTATTTATCTAAAATTTAAAAAATCTATGCATATGACATTTCTTTACATATTGCAACAACCAAAACAAAAAATTGACAGTCACATTCTTTAAAAGTCAAATTTTTGTGAATGTGACAATAGGAGCGTTTAGAAAAATGAGATCTCAGAGATTTCGACTCCGTCAAAAAGTGAAGTAGCGAATGTAATTTTTTTTCCTCTGCATTTTAACAGCAAAATTGAGAAGTTTAGCTGTGGAATATTGTTCATGTAAATGAGATTGCTAATATCTCCGACACCTCATTTTGCTGAACATACCTAATGAATAAATAATCGTTTTAGTCAATGTTGGATCGAATTCGGTGATTGGCACTCATCACAAATCACCTCATCTACTTTTACTCCACGTTCACAATAAAACCCTAATAATACATAGGTAACTTCCATCATTTCCTTTTTTTAAAGCGACAGCACTGACCAACAATATTGCTAAAAACGACCAAAGGGTATAGTAACATGCAGACACTGCTCATAGCAGCAGAAACACAAAAAGTAGTTGACGACAACCATAATCGAATTTATGTAAAAAAAAAAAAACTGAATAATCTACTTAATCCACAATAAAAGAGGCAAAGGTTCACTTCACAAGTTCCCACCACTCTTTCCCGAAAAATAAAAAAAAAAAAAAAAAAAAAACAGAAATTCCACTTTCCAAGTAATGTACCACCGAATATAATATAATAAAAATAGGTAGGTTAGGTTAGTTTCAACCTATGTACCTACAAAACGTTTGGAAATATAATATAATATATATTATATTTCCAAACGTATATAGTTTTTATGAACTTACCAATTTTTTCTTTCTAAAAATGCGGAGGTAATCCTATCATTTGCATTTTAAATTAATTAATCCACTTTGATGTACTTTCGAGGTGATGTGTGCCTAATTATACTTTTTTTTTTTAAATAAATGTATCTAGATATTCCTATGTATGTATGTATACATTGCGTGTCACCGACTTACGGATGATTGAATGACTGACTTCCTAACTGACAGACAACCAAACAACGATGATGGCAACAACGACGACGTCCAAGTAGAAAAGGCGAAGACGACGATGACGACGACGCATCGACCAAAATGCGCTCAAGGCGAACCAATTGACCGACCAACCGACGACGATGACGATGACGGACCGTTGAACAAACAATCACACACAATATCTATGATACAACGTTTTATTTTATTGTATCTTTCTCTGTAATATTTAGCTAGGTAGATAGGTAGGTACAATGTACATACATACCTAGCGCTATTTTTCCACACCGTCTTCACATCTATACAATATACAAACTACACCAACCGCTGCTTCCACTTTTCGCTTTGTATCTGTCTCATATAAATAATTTCCACTGTACCTACTTGAACTCAACTCGTCTTGTAGATAGGTTTTTTTTTCTTTAATTTCTCATAAAATTAACACAAAAAATAAAACAAAAACAAAAGATATAGGTACACACAAAAATTTAAGAAAACATAAAAAAATACACTATATCCGGCAGCAGCGTTATTAGTAAACGAATTTCAACTTGCGAATTCGAATATTGTGTAGCTAAATTGAATTTTTATTTTTCACTAGGTAGGTAGGTATGTCGCGTCGCGGCGCGGCGTTATGAGAGCAGCAAATTGTATCTATAACTCTAGTTAGGTATTTAATTAAAGTTTAATGGATCCGATTAGTTTTATTGGACTTACTTCCAATTGAAATCACTTTATTTGTAAAAAGATACAACTTTGTTTGTTTTTAGATACATTTCTATTAATCACATGGATTAGATGATACTTATGGAGGTGGGTATGGTAAGTATGTTGGTTTTAAATCTCATTTAAGAAGAATAAGCGTTTTTTGTTTTTGTTGCTCGTTGGTTTTGTTGTTTCATTTAAAACACCTGACCGTGTGGTGTAGTAATCCCAAAATGTTCACTCCTAACCTAACCATTACGTTGAGATAAAAATTTAAACTGAAAACAGGGAAGAGGTCGATTGAAATTGAATGGAAGTTGGATTGGAACTTGGAATTGGATTTGGATTGGAAGTATATCTAGTGCTAGCTACTCTTCTCTGCGGCAAAACGGACGGCGACGGACACAAAACCATATATGTATATTATACAAACATACATACATATGTATGTATATTAAATGAGCAAGGCACGACACAAACGTAAACGTTAACATACAGATTGAGATTGAGCCCACGGGTTACTTTACTGCTTAACTGTTGGAAGCGGGGGGAGGGATTCGGCTCGGGATATTGTGTTGTGGACGACGGAAAACAAACGAACAACAACGACGTACGACGACGACGACGACACATTTACAAATAAAAATGCGAAGAGAATCTCAATTTGTGCACATAACACAAACACATTCAAACAAAAGATACAAAATACAGATGCAAACAATTTTATTGGAAACAAAAGAAAAATCCAACAATCACCGCCGCCGCTCTCTTTAGATAAATGCGGTGCGGTGAATATGTCAGTTAGAGAGATACATGGTGGTTCGTTTGGTTAATGGGTAAAGTTGCATTGCGCCCTGTGTTCGTTTCGGGTGAATTTCGTTCATTTAATTTTTTTTTTTATATGTAATTTATAGTTTCAGTATGTATGTATAGGGTAAAAATGTCGCAAAGCTGAAAGAAATCTTAAGATTGCCACATTTCTTTTGAGAATTTCTTTATGATTTTAAAAAGAAACTTTTTTTACAGTACCTATTTATTTGAGGTGCCTTCAGACTTCAAAAGATGTAGATACCTACATGATGTAAATGCAGGTACGTACGTACATATATAAGAAAATAAATATGGATTGGACAATTAAAAATTAGAATCACTTTTGTAGGTACTTACCTAGGTACCTAATATTATTATTATTATTATTTATTAAAACTATACATAAATGTACAGTAAAATACTTAAAGCTACTAGCTACCAGGGCTTCAAGCTGAAGGTATATACAAAATATTAAGAAAAGAAAACATAGTTTAAATGTCCACCTTCGGGGGCGGTCAGAAAAGGTAAGAACGACATTACGGGGCTCACGCCTCTAGGTACCTAATATCTTTGAGTCTTTTGAGCTTTTCTGAAGGGAGAAACCATTTTATGGGCATTTGTTTTTTTTTTTTTTGTTGGAAATTGTAACCAAATCCCAGAGAAAAATTGGCATAAATGATGAGATTAACGATGATGTGCCACTTTTCAATGTTAACAAACAACTTCTACTTTTTGAGGAATACCTACTTGCTCTTCTAAACAACTGATGAAGATCTATTATGCATTTTTCATTCTAGGCTACAATATGGGATTGCTTGCTGGGGTTGAGTTTACTTGAACAAAATTCAACCGCTTTTATCTCTTCAAAAACGAACTTTGAAATTAATTTGCAAAAAACCTCTTTTACACTCTAGTTTCCCACTATTTCCGCCACTTGTACTGCTAAAAAAGTCTTAAAACTTTTTTTAGAAGGTCAGGCAATCTCAATTTCAGACTCATTGACAATTATTATGGTTTGCGTGGCAACTCATTGAACTTAGTATCCGTACCTAGGTTTCGTACAACCGCGTTTCGTAACTTTTATAACATTTCTTCTTGTCGTTTATTTAATAAACTTCCATTTTTTATCAGAGCACAAACAAATTCTCATGCTTTTCTTAAATTAGTAAAAACTTGGCTTTTTGATCTTGATTTTAATTGTATAGAATCTCTCCTCAACGTTCTTCTTTGATATTTTGATTTTTTGCTAAAGTTGTTTTTATTTTTAAATATATCTAGATATAATTTTAAAAGGGTCACCCCACCCATTGCTTTCATTTAATCATGAATTTTACTTTTAGCCTTGAAGTGGCATTATCACTATTTTTTTTAAGAAATACCTATGTCAGTATTATTTCACTGAAATTGTTATGAATACATATATCTTGAAATATTATTAATTATTGTAATTTATTTAATGAAATGATAAAAATATTAATAATACAAATACAAATATTTGGCAGGGTACCTATACATATATGTAGGTAGATACCTAACCTACCTACCTTACCTATCCTACAATATCATGAACTTCTTCTACTAGGAAATTGATAAGTGAGGTAGATAGAGCTACCTATTCCAACTCAGATACCTATTAGGTATGAATTTAGAAAAAGTCGAGGCATTAGATGATTTTGACCTTCACCAACTGGAGTTACTTTAATTTTAGAAATGTTACGTAGGTAGGTAGAAACTTATTAAAGTCTAGTGATATTTTTGATCTCTGCCTGGAGTATAAGGTGTGCACAACTTTTTTATCTTGGTACTAAAGTACTGGTTTTCATGGAATAACCAACGATCAATCGTAGAAAAAAGTCTGTCAGTATTTTTTTAGAGAATGAGATGATTTAGTTACAATTGTTTGTATGATCTGCTTTTCAATAGAATTCATAATTCCAAATAGGTAGGTATATATGCCAAAAAAAAAAACGACTTTTTCGACATTTGGCATTCAATTACTTAATTGAAGCGAACAAATGTTGGCGCAATGGACTTTTTAGACAAAAGGTAAAAATGTTCGTGTTAAAGTACTGTGAGTACATACCTACTTCTTAGATCACGCTCTTAGAAAGGCTCTTTATTTCGTTTTCCATTGGATGTCTGGACTGTTCTACAACTTTTTGATTCCAATCTAAATACCGAAAATCACCTTTTAATAAAATGGTTTCTTCAAGTACTTATATTTATCTTTTTTGACAAGTCACCTGTCAAAAAACTTTATATGTATCTGTGGGTTCTTCCTCTATTCCTGTATGAAATTGGGAACAGAAAAACAATCAGAAATCATTACTCGGAATAGCCAATCGAAGGCTTTTGGAGTTGTAGGAGTGAAAAAGGAGTATTCTTAAGAGTAGTCTAAGCAGTTTCCTTGTCGCTTAGAGCGAAATAGCTTATACAATTTCATACAGATAATATTTCTCCGGTTTGTAAAGTTCTGTTGCCGTAAAGTTCCGCTAAAATACAGTTCCCCCGAATGTGATCTTACCATCAATCTTCGGAGGAGTCATCAATCTAGTAGATTCCACTACCCCTGCCGTCTTATGCTCTTTATTAAAATAAAAAAAAACGTCGTTTTAAAATAAATAATTATTTGAGATTTTCTGCACAGAACTCACTTCGTGACTCAATATGGCCATATTTCACTTCTTCTTTTAGCTGCGTCTCTGTCTTTACCTTTCTTAAAATATACAGAATTGACTCTTTTGTCTTACTGAATAAATTCCTCTTAATAAAGAAATTCTTTGAAAACTGAAACTGTTCATTGTTTTTTCATTAAAGTTCATCTGTTCGGTAACATTTTTTTTTTTAAGAAATTTCCCGAAACAGTTTTTTTTCAATTGATTTTGACAGCAAATTGTAAAAGTTTCGTAAAATTTTGTGAAAATTCGCAAGAAACTTCACTCTATCAAATAGTATGCATGTATTGTATGTATGTTAATAAATCTTATGTAAGCTCTTGGCATTTTAGCAATGAGAAAGAATGAGATTATGCATTATATTGTAGTGAAATTTCACTTTTCGAAGGAGTTAGTACCACTTTTCAAAGTGCGGTTAATTTGCAGAAAGAGAAAGAAAGAGAATTTATTACATTTAATTTTTTGTCGAATTGTTTCCCACTTTAGGTTTAAAGGATTATCGATTTGAATTGATATTTTTTTTGATAAGTTACTGTGGCTGTTCCTTAATCAACCAAATCGCGATGTTGTATACTTGTGTGCCCGACGCATTGGAGAACAAGTACTTTAGGATTCAATGGACTTCAACTCCAGCTTTGTGTCGTGTTTATTGCTCATGCATCGTAAAAAGTGGATTCGAACTCTTTAGGCTGTTTTGTGATAAAAATTCTCCGGGTGAATTTAAGTCCTGTCTCCACAGTTTGTGAGTCTAAAAGAAATTCTGTCTGCATAAGTTGATTGTCACATTTGACAATCACATTATTGCGACTTTTTGGAAAGACTGCTTTTAGACGACTGCAATTTTTATCTGCAATTCTCTTTTGAGTTTCATTTGGATTGCAGCATCCATTTAAACGCTGCAAATTTTAATAGCTGCAATTTTTGTTAAATGAGAAGGAAACATATCTTCGCATTGCAGCGTTTAAATGCAGTCAAAGATTGCTTACAGCCACTCGATAAATCCAGATTTAAATTAAATTGAATCCACTAATTAAATCTAATTCCATATAAGGTATCCAATCGGATTTAAACTGATCTCCAAAGATACCTAAGTTTAAGAACTCAAATTTCAATGTCACATTACATATTTACTTCTTTATCTTTAGTTTTATGAATTTTTTAAGCACACAGAATTAAAAAAAAAAACAAACAAACAGTAAACAAAGGAAATTTAAAATAATTGCAATGTATGCATTTTTTACGGTGAGTAATAATTATGGGCATAGATTTGTTTTTTGGTTTAATAAATACCGATCTAGCGATTGGATTTAAAATTTAAATAAAAATTAACATCCTTTTTAAGTGCAGTTAAACTTGAAAATTAATTGAAAAATATGTTATTTATATCCTTTCGTTTACATAAATTATTTATATGTAGATACCTTACTATTTATTATGTTTGTCAAATATTTTTTTGGTTATTTTACCAATCTTCCTTTAAATCATAAGTAGGTACATATAGTTGAAAACATTTTTTATTGAACTTTGTTTTTCGTTATTTTTGATCCTAATAAATAAAATGAATAAAATATAAATTGAATAAAATTAAAGATAAAGGAAAATCAAACAAATCTAATTAAAATTATAAAAAGTTTAAAATAAAAAAAACTTTAAAAATTAAAACGCAAATAGAACTTTTACTCTGATAGCGATACCTAAGGAAATGCATTAAAACCAACCACATTATGATTTATAAATAGCTAAGTATGTAAAACCATTTTTTTTAAAAAACCTCTTCCATACCCTTCTGATTAACAAACTTTACTTGCCCCATTTTTGAGTGACCTCAAAACATACATATATACATTGGTATTAGAATTTTCACTAAGCAATTCACATCGATGTACACATTTTTAAATAGCTTAATACACCATCAGACACTAAAATTCAAATCAAAATAATAATTAATGAGATATACCTACGTGACACTAATTGTTCATGATCGTTCAGTAATAAATTGACGAACTTACAAAATAATATGTTTTTTAAATATTTTATTACCCTTGTTGACTTATTCCCATAAATTCATATCAAATTCATGACATAAAATAATTATTATTCAACACCCATACAAGTGACGGGGCTATAGTAATTAAATTATTCACATATTATACATACCTACATTTATGTTAATTTGATACAAAAATATAAATATAATAATTACTTAAAGACCTATACATACCTTGATCAGGCCACCGCCACTACTCCAAAGATTTTTTTTTATTTATTCTTATTTCTCTTTAAATTTTCTGCGTTGTATCGTTTTTCTTAATTTTTTTTTTATTTTGTTTTTTTTTTTTTTGTGTTAATCTCTAAAAACCACCCCGACACATTCGTGTGACACTCTCAACCACTTCACCACATGCAGGCCCAGGCATAGGTGTAATCCAATAAATTAATTTTATTATTAAAAAAAAAAAAAACTAAGTGGAAAATCAACTTTTTCACTTTTATTTCATGTTTTTCCGGCCCAACTATTCATATATTATATCTTTCTACTCACTACTAGACTTTAGTACTTAATTGCTAAAGTGGCGAACAGAGCGAAACAGAAATAGAAAGACCACACTACTCAGCCGAACGATGGAAACCGATTCGCGACACAAAGAAGAAAAAAAAATTGAATCAAATCTAAAACTCGAATTGGAATCGGAATGGATATAAAAATGTACAACACTCAACCCAACTCAACAACCGGAACTACTATCTAAATACTAAGAAATACACTCGGCGACGAATGAATCTATAACAACAATACTACCAAAGAAATTATAAAACAACAACAGCAAAAACCGACACCGAAACCGAAACACCGAAAATAGAGCGAAGCACTGGTATATCGATTTTTCAAAAATCCAAATCCACCACCAAAGACGAATTCAGCCACATCCGCGAGCGAGAACCAAAGAATACAAAAAACTCAAATCCTCTAAACTTCACCGAAACCAAAGTATCTGTCGGATTAAATCGATTCAACTACCAAATCAATGTGTCTCGGAATTATTTTCACGGCGAATATATAATTATAAATTGTAATCTCAGTTTATTTTCCAAAAATGTCCAATTACTGCTTGGCTTGGCAGAAACTTATATATAATATGTGTACCTCTTAGTACGGCGAGTACGCGATGATATCGAAGGAGTTGGCTCTCTCGCGATAACAAGTTTTCAACTTCAACTATTCTTAGGTACTTCTGGCTTCTTTTAACTCTGGGTCTCTTGTATCTCGTATATCGGCGCTATTTTATGCTGCTGCTGGCTATAATACATAAATATTTGAAATGATGCAGCAGAGGGAGCGACCGACCATAGACCAAAGTAGCAACACCATATATTGGAATTGAGACGAAGACGAAGACTATATGACTGTGACACAAGTCACAAGACACAACGACTTTAACTTCCACTTCGACACGTCTAAGAGCGCAAATACAGCAAATAAAAATATATAAAAATAATAATAACGACTTAAGGAAGAACAAGAAAAAAAAATTAAAAAGAGGACGAAAACCGAACAAAACTCAAGAAAATTCGCACACGATTCGGTCGGTTCGAATCAAACAATTATTATTACAAAATCCGAACGAAATAAGAGATCCGTTGCCATTCCACCACCGTCGAGTCGTGTGGTATGTGGATGTGGAGCTTCCTTTCCTTAGTTTATACGAAAACAACGGAGACGACGCTCTCGTTTCGTTCAGTCACTTGGTTTGTTGAATGTGATGTGAATGGTGGTGAATCGCGTTGTTCCAGTCCCAGTGTCGGCTCGGCGCGGCGTCTTCGGCACTTTAGCCAGCAATGCACTGGCACTCTGTTTCTCTTTCCCAAAAGAACAAGCTCCATTCCATTTGCCATGACATGGTCTGGCCACTCCAAGAGAAATATCGAAATCAAACTGTCACTCTATAACTTTGTGTTGCTTGGCTGGATGATGGGCTGTTATGTTGTTTGGTGTGGAGCAGTGGAGCTGATAAAATACATATGCCAAAGAGTGGCGTCATTTTGTGTTCTCCTCCATTCGATGTAGGTACTTGGTGAGTTTTGCAAAGGAAGGAGTAATAAGAGTATATGTAATGTACATTCATACATCGGTCGTCGTCATATCATATGAATGGAGTGCAACACATACATACAACATACAATTTGCGAGGCGATTCTCCTGTTCGCTATGCTCCTAAAGGTGACGGATGTGGTAACCATAAAGGTAGACAGCATTCATTATTAATGTCCCCCATTTCACTTGAAATTCAAGGAAGAATTATGAAATGTGGAAAGTTTTATCACAAACAAAACACATAAATAAGTTGTAACATACTGTAATTCCAATTACATATTAGAAAAGTCTTAAAATTTGTATACTAACAGACATTGGACATTATGGCATTTTAACTTGGAATACCTATAATGGAAGTAAGGTACCTACTACGTGGAAATCTACTCTACTGCTATAAAAATATCTGGATAAAGATCGAACTCAAATACGTAGCAATCTATAAAATGCAAAATTGGATTACCTCTGGTGATAGAGAGCACGAAAATTCGTTGTACTTCTCTAACTACATACATGCATACCTACATAATATATCCCCAATAAAAAAAATCGCTTAAACATTTGCCTTAATAATGAAAATAACCTTAACTATTCGAGAGTGCCTTAAGCTAGTATTATAAACTATAGGAAATTGATTGTAAGTTTTCCATACATTTTTAAAGAATGATATCGAGCGACGCAGAATTTCAAAGTCATTATTATAACTGTTTTAAGGATTGTCATTTCATTTTATTGGATCCATCTTATGTTTAGATTGCCAATAACATGCACACAGGAATAGTGTTGAGAGTTGTAAGTCACGAACTGTCACGCCACCAAATTTATTTATTTATTTATTAACTTCCCATTGGAAGTTATTGAATTTGGTCTGTTTTGTCAAATTGAAAATTTTGACATATCTCGACGTTTCGAGGTCCCAGGAATCCGAATCTATCATTTTTAGAGAGATGTCTGTTGTATGTACGTTCGTCCGTTCGTACGTTCGTGAGTCTTTCTATCGTTCACTGTATCTTGAGAACGAATGAAATATCGACCTCAAATAAATTTTATTTTACAAATAATATTATCATGAAGTGCAGAAAGGGTTCCCAAAAAAAATTCAATTAGCGGTTTTTTTTACTACATCAATTTAAGTTGTAAAAAATGTTTCGTCTCGAATATTTCGAGAAAAAAATATTCTGGGTAATTTTATTCTACACATAATGACGTAATAAAGCATTGAAAAGAATTTAAAAAAAAATCAACAGGCAGTTTTTTTTTAGATCAAAAAAACATGATAAAATTTTGTGAAACACTCGTTTCGGTTGTAATATTTTGAGAACAAACAACAATATTAACTTCGGGAAAATTTTATTCTATACACAATGCCATATTTGGTTACTGATATAAATATTTAAAAAAATCAATTAACGGTTTTTTTATAGCAAAAAATCTACGAGAAAATACTAAAAATCGTTGAAAAACGTTTTTCGGCTCGAATATTTTGGAAACAAAAACTAGCTCAGAAACGAAGCCAATTTTATTTTATACATAGTGACGTAGTTAATAACTGATAAGGTTTGTAGAATTATTTAATCGACAGTTTTTTTTAAATCAACAAATTTTCAAAGCAAAACCAATAAAAAAAAATTAAAAAAATGTTTTTTCGACTCGAATATTTCGAAAACAAACAAAGCTATCGACTCCGGAATAATTTTATTTAACACATAATGTTGTAACAATGAATTGGTGGGGTTTGTAAAAAACCTAAATTGATAGTTTTTTTTTAAAGCAAAAACATCTGCCAAAAATACAACTTAGATAGTTGAAAAATATAATATGCCCAACTTTGGTTTTCACTTGATCGCATATTGAACATTTGATTAGGTCTTTTAAGATTTGATAGTAGGAATTTCCTTATAACAAAATAACATTAGATGTCCAGTTACCACGGGCACCAATGGGAAGTTACTAGTGTGGGTCGCACCCAGCTTCTTTTTTATGCTTATTTAGAGAAGTCTCCTTAGAGACCACACAGACAAATTTCGTTTTGTATCAGCTTGTGTACTAGACTTAAAGAAAAATCAGGTAAAAAACAAAATTTTTTGTTTATGTTCAAGAGAGTTTATGTGCAAGGAGGGGAAGCGAGATTGTCAGTCGATCTCTACTCTCTTTAATTAATTCTGTTTTTGTTTACAATTTTAAGTTTTAGATAATTTATTATACCAGAAAAAAATCGACTTTAACGTTTTTTTAAAAAAAAGCCCGAATAAGTATAATTTTGAGGGATAGCGTTATTTTTATTTGTTAATCATTTCCTAAAAAGTTCTCTTTAATTTTAACCTGGGCTCTTTGATTTTGTAATGAGTAACATTTCGGTTTTCTGTAAATTGCTCGAAAACTTTCAGTTTTCTTAATTAAGTCAGCTACAATAGCTTTTGAAATTCTAAACAGGACACTTTTTTTGTAAGAACAATAAATTTTGTAATGTGGAAAATTTTTCTATAAGACAGAATTTTGCATTTTTTACCTCATAAAATCGAAAACAATGGTTCAATTTTATGGAATTTTTTAATATGTGCCTATAAGACTTCAAAACAAAGCTCTCCAATTAAATTTTGGGAGCTCTATCGGATTGGTTTTAATTTGGCCGTCTAATTTTCCTGTGTTTTGTTTGAAATTTGAAAATTTGTTTTTCACTATTGGCTTTTTTTACGTCAAAATATTTACATTTAAACACAATACATTGGTGAGTGTTTTGCCAAAACAGAAGGAAATATTGAACATGTTAAAGCTACCGCCTACAATTTTCTATAATTATTCTGAATACTCTGAGAATAACTTTGCAACCGCGCGCAAATTATCATTATGTAAATTTAGTTTTATATTGAAATGTCATAAATACTCCCAAAAAAATAACAGCTTTTAAGCAACTATTACTCAAATAACAATTTGCATTATTTGAACACTGTGGCGTATACTTATTTTTTTAATAGTTTTTATTATTTTTGCTCTATAAACGACAATGATTTATTGTAAAATAAAATAGGAAAGAAGTTTTGTTCCATGAAATAGTTTTTAGCAGCTGCAAGCAATTTGGCCTTTTCTTGTTAGCAGATACAGCAAGGCTATCAAGATAGAGACGATCTTTGAAACCGAAGTCGATATAGTAGATTTGCTTAAAAATTACCAAAATTTAAAACTACATATCAACTACATACCCACTTTTGAAAAGAAGTGATTTTATCGCCAAATTTGAAAAAAAATAAGGGTTGTGCTTTTCAAAAAAGTTGTAGGTAGTGCGATTTCTAATAATTTCTCTACAGAAAACTTTTTGCCGCGCCCATTTTTGCTTTTTGCAGTCTTTGATTTTTTTACAAAAAAGTTATTTTTCGGAAAGAAGATTGTAATATTTTGACTTGCTCAAATACTTGCCCCAGTATTGGTTAAGAGTAAATAAAATTTCAAGATTTTTTTCAAAATATTTTGGTAAAACTTCGTACTTGTAATGACTAAAATGATTGTAAAAAACTGGGTGAAGGGAAATATATGGAAATATATGGTTTTGACGTTTCTTGAGAAAAAAGTAATAGTGCATTTTATTTGCCTTTTAAATTACCCTCTAAATTTGTTTCCAATATTGTTTGAACCTATAATACTTATGGATATTCGGATTTCGTTCAGTAGGTTTGACTTCATTCAAACAGAAACTCATTTCTCTAACTCTGATAGCTTCCTTATATCTTTTACCAGTTTGTTTGTTTATATCGCTGTCGTATGCAAATAATTTTATATTTTAAGTTCGAACAAATTTGTTTGAAAATTTCTACATTTAATATTGCTTGTAGCTGTATTTCCATTGAAATTCGGCAGAAAAAAAGAAGTGAACTGTGGCAAATTGTATTTATAAATAACTATAATCATAACCTCATGGTTAACTCCCGTATTTTGGCCTTCGTTTACTCAGCTATAGTTACTTTCTGTTTAAAAAAAAATTAAAGCTTACCATAAATACATGATATAGAGATTATTATTACACATTTGTTTTTACATTTTATAAATTTTTTTAATTTTGGATTTTCTCTTTAACTAGAGATATATTTTTTTATTTTATTTTTTACTACACATTTTAAGCAACAAGCTCAATATATGTATACAATCCATTTTGTATAATTCTCATTCCACTGCAGACCTTTCCTTCTACACATAATATCAGGGGATAAACAATCATTTGGAAATTTTCTATGGCGAAGTATGTGTAGGTATAGATAGATCAGGTGTACATTTACTCTTCCAGGATAAAATCGATGTAACATTACTTTTCTCTGAAAATGATTTGTGCATCGGTGCTGTATATTGTATATATATGATATCAACGAACCACAATCTACATATGCCTTGTTATACCTTTTGCTCTGATAGAATAGACTTTATATATTTTTCATTGCACTGACTTGCGATTGTGTTCGATTATATCAGTTTCACTGGATAGACAGAATAGTTTATTGAAAATATACACATATAGGAATGTAAATCGAGCGTTCCCCAAAAAATTGTGGCAACCATTCTCCTTAAATCTCATAACCTCAACATGATTCTCTCCCCTTATAATGCAACCTTACCGCAAAGGCCCAAAGCAAAGGCCATCAATAGATTGAGTTCAGCTTTTTCGAAGCAGCAGCAAAGTTCTATGATTAAAAAAAAAAATCAACAAAAAAAATCCTTCGGCACGGTTCTTCTATTATAGTTACCAATACCGCAGCCGCTACAGATGTCTCGATGTGTCGCACTGTATAGGTATATTCTCCGCATAAATTTTAAAAACGCTGCAAATGAGTGAGTTCCAGTTAGTGTGCAGCGTGGTGGCATCAATAGGATCCCGCATTCTATTGTAGGTATATTGTTATTGTAAGGACCTTTAGTTGCGCTAATTCAGCCCGGCAGCATGGTGTCTCGCGGGAGTGTGTTTTCTCTTACGTTGTACCTAATACAACTCTAACTACCTCCTGCGCGCACTCTATGCTATTGGAATCGTATATTTAAATTTGGGTTGGTCCACATTGTGATTTGTCCTTTTGTTGTGTTCCATTCGCTTTTATGCTCCCCATATATCCCATCATCATTCGTAAGTACGAGAACGAGTATGAAGGCGGGAGTTGGGGAGCCGAAAATATAGTATTGCTCCTGTGCTCCTGGACTGAACTTTGTTGGTTTCAGTATGTTTTTTTTTTTTTGTGTTTTGTTTTGGAGTTCCTTCTCATTTACTTATGTATACGGCGGCGGTGGCGGTGGTGACGAGGACGAAATATATTTTGAAAACCGTTTCAGTTTGTCTATTGATTTTTCACATCTATATCTGAAATTGAAATACCTACCAAAAAAAAAAATTGCCACGGAAGAAACTTAAGATTAAGAATTGAATTGGAAATTAAGTTCCACTTTTAAGGGTTGAGGTGTTTTTTTTTCTGTCTTCTTTAAAGAAAAATATTTCAACCCCTGGAAAAATATATTTTAACACCCGAACCATCCTCAGTTATACATATGTAGCTTATGGTCTTATAGGTATATTTGTGTAGGTACATAAATGCAAAAAGAAGTGCGAACAAAAAATGTAGCCCTTTAATAAACGTTTATATAAATTTTGGGTATAAATTTCCATCTCATATTACAAAGGTTGTTTCTTTGCATATAAATAAATACAAGCACTTCAAGTTATAAAGAGTTATTACTGAGAGCTACTTTTTTTGCGTAGAATAATGGGTTTTTTGAAACAAAGTAATAAGTAGGTATGCTTTGTTTAGATATACATATTATATCTACCATTTAAAGGTTGTTTTTAAGCGGTATTTATATTGCTGTGTACAATGTAGGTATATAATATATAATTTTAAACCTCTTTAAACTTTATAATCAAAGCGTTCATTCCATTTTAAAATAACTTTTTTTTTCAATTTAAAACCTAAAACCAAATGATATTATTTATGCAACAATTAAGGTAAGATTTTTTTTGAAAAGGGTCAAGGTCATTCTCGGTCATGATTAAGGTCACTAATTAAATGTGTCTTGTTTAAATTAATAGCTTTTGTCTTTGAAAAGCTTCTTTTCCCAGAAGTATTTGTACACCTAGTTGTTTGAATTTGGTTGATCTTAGAGTGACCTTCAAGGTTAAAATGAACCTATGACCTAATTAAACATATTTTAACCTAAAGTTCACGCTTTATCGAATGGCGATGTCAAAAAAGGGGATTCCTATTTAAAAAAAAAAAAAATTCTTTTCGATTGTATTTTAGGCTGTTTTGGTCTTATTTAATAAAATGCGAATAAAAACAATTTTTATTCTATTATTTCTCCCAACGTTTCGTAAGTTTTCCTTACTTCTTCAGGGGTATATTTATTCAATTTGATTTTTTATATAACTACATAATTATTTTTCGTCACTCCTAATGCATCCTTCCCGGAGACGGCACTAGACACAAAATTGAACATACAAAACAATTATATATAATAAATAAAGAAAAACCAAGAAAAAAGAAAAAAGAAAAAAGAAAAACAAACTTTCAAATTCCATTATTAATAACCTAAAATACAATCGAAAAGATATACCGGAAAGAATTGGTCAAAAAATATCAAAAAAAAAAAAAAATTGCCGTTAAAGGTCAGAGTCAAGGTCACAATTGAATTCCTCGTTAAAAATTACTTCAAGCACTACCTTTTTGAACCCGAGTGGCATAAGTGTAAGAATTTCCCTCATACAGTCAACGGTTGTTCGAGCTATAGATATTTAACTAATATCACATATTCGTAGCTCATGGTCTATTAGTAACGGTTTATCCGGCTAACAGCAAATTCCGGATCTATACGCGAATACAGGCCACCAAATGGAAAAATTAGAGAGTTGTCATGAAATGTGAGGTGAGGAAGTTTTAAAAAAAAACCAAGACAACAACCACTCCAGTAAGCTACCACCAGGTTTTTTATAGGCTGGAGTTTTTTTTTAGATATTTCCCAACTGCCAGGTAGACCTAATTTGAAAAACTTTTTGCCATTACTGGAGCTTGAACATATAGACCAAGCATCTTCAGAGCCCTAAGGAATATACGCCCTATGAATTGGACATCAGAATTATAGGCCTGATCCTCCAAAAAGATTTTTTTTTTGTTTTTTGTAAAAAGGAAGGGTGTGTCGATCACCACCATCCGAATCGAGAGTACGGTAAAAAGAGTTCACCGATAACGCCAGTGCAATTAAAAAAAGACTCAGATAAAAAAGAAAGCCTTGAGAAAGACAAAAACTTGACGAAATAGTGAAACTCTATCAGATCAGGAGTTAAAGATAAAAGTAAATCTTTTTCGCAAAAAAAATGAGATGTTAAAGAACATACATCCTCAAAAAGAATTGAAGGCTAACTCACCGCAAATAGATATTTGCAGGTATGAATCGGATGAAGCTAGCACGCGAAATAGAAAAGCCCTCAAATAAAAGGCCTAGCAAAAAAACAGAAAGCTGGCTCCTCACCTGAGGCATCATTATCTTCTGAAATAGCCTCAACAAAAGAGGCAATTGCAAAGGAAAAAAAACTATTTGACCTCTGCCCCTGCGACCAATAAATGTTATCGGTATTGCGGAATAAAATAAATTGCAAACTATTTTAAAGACGCTATTGCCATTGGCCTTTTAAATTATTTCGCTTAGCTATTGCAAATGGAAAGTTTGTGTGAAAGACCCCGAAAGTTATCGTCTCCTGTCGCGAAAACTTAACGATGAAATAGTTAGTAGAACGGTATAGGTACTTATAACAACAAGTCAGAAAGACCTTTATGTGTTGTGGTGAGAGGTTTACACGCATTATATCCAAAAGATGATGTCATTAACGTCTTAATGGAGCGAAACTACAAAATCTTAGATGCTGTGAACATCGTGAAAAAAGAAAAACAGTAAAAAGATACCGAAACGACTGTGGTACAGCGTGGTCTTCCATTATTTATACTTACTTTGGATAAGGCTGACAAAACTAGACGAAATTTACAAACTCGAAACAATCTTAAATATCGTTATTAAGATCGAACCTTTAAGAATGAAAATAAGATTGGTTTCTTAAAAAAAGATGACCGTCTGAACTGTGCCAACTACAGAGCTGATCAGTCTTCTTAACATCACCTGTAAGATCTTTTTTGTCATATCGCATCTATGAGAAAAGCCTAAATCGTTCTTCAATAATCTTATATAGGTTAATCTAATGGCCTTAAGCCAGAAAAGTCCATTATCATAATGCGGTGTGCAGTTTTTGCGGGCGCTCTAACAGTAATTTTTAACTTCTGACGCTTTCAAATATGACAATCTGCCCTTCTTTTCTTACTCAACCTGACATTTTGTTATGTAAGCATATTAACAACAAATACATTTAGCCAATTCAGGTTTTTCAGAACTACTGAGATCTCAGAAACCTCAGCAATCTCATATATCACTTTTGCTGGTCAAAAAGCTGAGACTGATATTTTTTTTGATTCGCTTACTCGTAAATTTTTTATTTCAGTTCATCAAATTCTCTAAAAAAGAGATTGGGAGTGCTTTTGACTTCTAGTGCAGAAGTTTTGTTCAGGTTTCTCCATCTCCTCAGTGAAGCTGACAGAAGTTTATACTCATTGAGATCTCAGAAACATGAACTGGCTAATTGAGTAAAAAACAAATATACTACAACTGATAATGGTCGCGTTCGGGGATCAATCCAAAACTAGGTATCCGGATAGATTTGTGTTTTGTTGTTATCCCTTGTGACAAAACAGCTGATGCAACAACAACCCAACGTACATATCTGAAAATTGTTGGGGAAAGTGCTTAACCTATATCTGAAAGTTCCTCGAACGCAAGAAATTACATTGTTTTATGATTTGAATTTTAGTTATCACATCGAATTTCTTAAATGTAATTATCAATTATCACCACAAATGAGTTAGGTATTTATCGGATTAAGTAAGAATCCCTTTTTATTTAGAATTCGTTGACAAAATATTTCATAAAACTATCTCATCTCTCACAAAAGAGCACATTTAATTTTATATATCTAAATACCTTCCCACTATCAGGATAAAAACGTTCGTTTAGCAAACTCAATAAATATAATTTTCCATTTGAAAGCCAACATCGCATTGCCTCAATCTCCATCTTCACAATTGCCGCCGCCCGCCACCACAGCTCCATGCCGCCACCGCGCCGCCGCCGCCGCCGCCGCCGCCATACCGTTGCGCTGCCGGCCAAGTTTACTAGTACTTTTATTATTTTTTACAACACATAAGACAGGTCATTTATCTTTAAGTGATGAAGCAAAAGAAGTCAAAGCAAAAAGATTCCTTACGTATACATATATACACACATATATGTATGTTTGTAAATATATGTGATTTTTTTATATACAAACATATGGCTAAACAAAAAGATATACAAAGATATTTCTCGTTCAAATTACAAAGAACTGGTTCGCGGTTTCGCGCAAAATGCTGTTGTTAGTGTTGTTGCATTGCATTGCAACTAAAATGCGAAATGCTACGATCGAGAAGTGTATTCTATACATCGTTTCGTTGTCGTTCGTTCGTCTGACCAGGTATCACATATTAAGAAGAGAGATTTGTGCCCTTCAAGAATCAAAAATAATAAAAATAAAATAACTAAGTTCAACAAAAATTTTAACTGAGAAGAACGACGCGACGCACGACGACTTCTATACGAAGACGCACCTTTTCGTGAGACTTTGGTTATCCTGATATTATCAGCATCACTAACAATCATAGCATATAGAGTTAGTTAACTTACACGTGAAAATTGTTTGCAAAAGAATTTTATCTTGTCGATTTTGTTTTTGGCTTTGGCTTGTATTAGTTGATGCTAAGTGCCAGAAAAGAATGTATCCATGTGGCAGAAATATGTAAGAAAACCCACAATTTAGAGAAGTTACTATATTGGACTAAACAAATTTATTGTTTGCTTATTCCTAAAGGTTTTATAACAATTACAATAATTATTGAAAGTTGACTTCGTTAGCTTAGCTTGGTATGTTTTAAATCTTAAACGATATTATTCAAATTTGTATGTCTATCATAGAAACTGAAGCTATTTGATTTGGCATTTAATAAAAATACACCAAAATAGCCCAACAAATCTTTTTAAAACTATAAAACATTCACTAATTTACCAAGTACCGTCGCCGCCGCGCCGCACCAAGCACTGCTGCTAATTATTAACGGCAAAGCAACTCCATTGATGCGTCAAAATCGGTCACATTATCAATTTTTGCAATTCAATTGTCAAAAAAGTTTTACTATATCCGCGAATGCTAGAATTACATGACTAACTAATTATCACCAATCTAAATGACACACATTTACAATAGTCATATGCCGCCGCCGGTTATAAGGTTGGTGCAGAACCTCGTAATTCTTTTTTCCATGTTTTTTTCAGAAATTTAAAAAAAAACCTGCCAGATTTTGTATAATAATATGCGAAGTTTTGAATTGTGCCTTTTTCTGTAAAATGTTCTCTGAATTTTCTAATTTTTTTGCATTAATAATAATATTTTTTTTTTGAATTTTACGACTTAGAGGTCCTGCATTTTAACCGTCGCAAAATCATCGGAAATTCATCATAAAAGTCGGAAAGTTTACGACGTCGTAAACGGGCTGTCAAAATTTGTAAGGGAACAAATTGTAAGCTTTCCGACAATAGGCGTGTTTTTTTGCAAGCCCGGTGGGAATTGCAGGAAAAAAACGACCACAGGGATTAGTGACAGCAACACAAAAACAAAATGGAGTTTTCATACAAACTATCGATAACAAGTATATAATTTATGCCGGTAACACAGTTTTTCTGTGTGCTTAAGTTAAGCCCGGAGAATTATCTGGGTTTAGCTTAGCCCGTAGGGGATTAGTTCTTGTATTTAACATGGTGATTGTTTAGCACCGACGTTGTTTTTTTCGACCAATTCCCTCTGGGCTTACAAAAAAACACGCCTAATAATAATTGTGTCGTAAACATCGTAAATAAAAATGGTAAACGTGGTAAACTTTTGTTTAATGATATTAGGCGTGTTTTTTTTACAGGCCCGTGGGGAATTGCAAGAAAAAAACGACCACAGGTATTAGCGACAGCATCACAGAAACAAAATGGAGTTTTCATACAAGCTATCGATAACAAGTATAGTATATAATTCACGCCGGTAACACAGTTTTTCTGTGTGCATAAACTAAGCACGGAGAATTCCGAGTTTAGCTTAGCCCATAGGGGATTAGTTGCGTCGTTGTATTCCTCTACCAGATTACCACACATTTTAACAAAAAAAAACCCTACATTTTATTTTTTTTTATTTTTGAGAATAAATATAAAACAAAAGGCACAGTTAACCAATGACAACAAAAATGAAAAATATTTTTGAGATTACCTACCAATAGGTCTGTTTAGTAATTTGAAAATTCTTAGAAACCATCACAATTTGATGTCAAAACCCATAGGAAAAAATCAAAGTTACGATACAGGCATCATTTCATTTGTTCCTTTTATTTATTAATAAAAACGAACTTAACATTAAGATAACATCTTTTAGAAAATTAAGCCGTGTGGTGGAATTACGTTATGGACATTAATTGTGAGAATGTTATAGGTATTTAATGAAAAATTTGTTACTGTTTCTCCTTTTTTATGTACATATGTACATGTACAGTACATATGTAGGTATGGATCTTTTTTTAAGGACCATGATAACCAAACTAATTCTACTTTAAATGGTTGTGATGTGGCTACTCCTTGACAACTTAAACTTCTAAGCTTATCTACAGTCAACAAATCTAAAAACTAAAGTTATGGATTAATTTTACAAAATTGGTACCACCTCCGCTGCCTCTGCTGATGCGGTCAAGTGAAATCAATAAGAATGAATAAGGAAGAATTAAAGAAAAAAAAGAAAAAAACTTCAAAAAAGGGGAAACAGCATTCGACTAACAAAAGCATTTTAAAAGAACGCAAAGAAAGAAGACAGGAAGGTCATATAAATAAAATAAGCACCTCATGCTGCAGGGTATAGCCATAGCCATTTCGATTTATTACTAAAGAGCACAAATCCCATATAAGAAAAAGACCCATGTGTTTTATTTCTGAATTGGAATTGGAAGGTAAATCCCAATGTCTCTACATCTTTAAGTAAAATTACTGGAAAGGGTGTAGTACATCTATCCTTCAATAATAATAATTCAGAATAAAAAAATAAAATAAAACAATAGAGTTTTCTGAATTCTGCGAACTGCGATGATAATAGAGCTAAGTTTTGTGTTAAATTAATTTTTTTTTTTTTTTTCAGAAATAAACTTCAGAAAGATTGCGTTAATATTTTATTGGCAATTTGTAAGGGTAATTTATGGATTTGCAAAATTTTAAAATAAAATACAAAAAAAAAAAACATGAAAATTCCATCTAAGGCCGTGTGTCAATTCGTTAAAAATGTTGATAACATTTTGACGTTTCAACGAATAGATTTACTTTAATAAATGCCAAAAATTATAATTTGGATAAAATTTAACGCGATTTTAATGCAATTCACACAGGATCTACATCTAAGTGTAAGTAACCTAGTTACTCATATACCTAATCTTTGATATACCTAAGCAAAGTTAAGCATTTGAGTTATATATTTGCATGACTTCCAGTGATTAAAGATAATCAATGTCTGATTTCCGTTTATCATCAACAAGAAATTAAACAATGTTTAAACTACTTTTTTTAAGCGCAACGATTTTTGCACCCATGCGGGCGTTAGTAGGTTAGCTAACTTTTTACTAAAAGATATTTTATTCCTTAAGTTTCACATTCACTTATCTAATATTCGTTGAGATATAATATTATAAGGTAATAATAAAGGTACTCGGTTCACGAGTAAAGAAGTACGACTCATCAAGTGCATTTTATTTTACTTTCTTAACTGTGTTTACCAAGAGAATGCATACAGTTTATTTTATAGATATTAAAGAGAAAACATTTGTGTCATAAAGAGAGCAGACGACATTGCACCAATGTCCAAGTCCAATAACAATTCCAAACAAAATGGATTATGTTGGATGTTGGAGTTGGAGCTTTATTTCGGAAAGAGATCAATTTAAAAAAAAAACACTTTCTTCCATTTCCTTCCACCATTTGAATGAATCCTATGAAGTTGGAAAGGAATGAGAAGAATTTACGTTGCACCAAAGATCCGGTTTCCGAATTCAAATTCAATACTCAAGCCAAGGGCAATAAATTGTTGAATTATATAAATGGTTGAGGTGAATTTAGGATTGTTTATGATAGATATAGGTGTGGGTGAAAGATATGGCTGATTATCTTCGTTCCGTATTAACTGTGTCCAGTGCTATATTTGTAATTTCTCAAATTCTGGCTGGGTTTGGGTAAATGCCAAACAGGCATTATATTGAGACAACTAGTTGCTTGATAAAATTTTGGAAATATGTATCAAGTAAAAATATTTTTTTAAATTTAAGAATGTTACCGCTTTCTTTTTTACTTTAGTGGCATCTATATTGTGGTTACGATTAAAAGTGATACCTATTCATTCCTTTACATATTTGTAGCATGTTATTTTTTCGATTTGAATCTTTGTCGAACGACGTTTTTCTCTCTGGGCAAACAGTGCTGAGTGGCTAGTGCAAAGTTTAAAATTTAAAGTGCAAGTTGTTGTTTTTTTTAAGAGTGATAACGCACATATTGAATTTTGATTTTTTTAATTTGTAATCAGAGGGAAAAACAGAGCGCGGTTGTATATTCTACCTTCTTTAATTGTGGTCAAAAAAAGAATCTCTATTATTGACAGTATATTTCCAAATTTGGTCTTAAGTGTAAATTTATTATCACAAATTATAAGCACAAGTACCTACCTTTTACGAAACATAACCGGCTATTTGACTATAACACTGATTTTTAATAATAATAACTTTATTTTCCTATACAACTATTCAAAAAAAAAAAATCAAGTGAGTTAAAAGAAACAATACGCCTGGTATGCAAGTTATAATAACCACAATGTTATTGCATTTTTGAAGAAAACTGACTTCGTAGATATAATGAAAAGCTGTCCAGTTTCCTCAATTCACTTGACAGTGGCTTAGAGGATCGGTTTCGCTTTAACGATGGACAGCTTTTTTTTTTTAAATTTACTTAGATAATAAGATTTGAATTGTGTGCTGCCAATGTAGTTAGTTAAACACCCGAAAAAAAGGATGCGTTTAGAAATAAAAAAAGATTGATTTTTCTTCTGGTCCAGTGGTAGTTTCAAGCATAAAATCATGATATAGCCCATTTTTATCTTTGCAAGACAATTCACAGTTTTACTACTTCCACTTTAATAACATTTCAGTAAGATTCGACAAAAGTAAAAAACAAACCTCTCAAAAACGCCTTGTAAAACGACGGATTTCTTCATTCGAACTTCATTACTTAAAATAAAATATTCAAGTTTCTTCAGGAAACTTTGTTAGGAACAAACATAAAAATATTTTATTTAATAAAATTAAAAATAATATGTAATTCAATATTTTCTCTCCACTACGTTGGTCTTGGACCCGGTTTTCTCCGCCACTTCTTTCGGGATAGCATTTCTTTAGCCTTTTCCTTCTTCAAAGTCTTATCGTAGTATTTCCCACTTTTAGTGAAGAATTTCTGTTCACTTCTCATTTCGGCCAGCTTACGATTCTTCTGCTTCATAATGTTCTTTTTGTTGGCAGATTTCTTTTTGCCTGCTTCAGAGATCTGAACTTTAATCTTGCGTCCCTGCAAATCGGTATTATGGAGGGCAAAACCTCTTTGAAAACTATCGATATTAGCCATTTCAACGAATGCAAAACCCCCACGGCGCTTTTTGGGTATACGCACACTTTTTACCTCGCCGACTTGTCCAAAATAATCTTCAAGATCTTCTTTCACTGTTTCAAAATTGAGATTTGTTACATATAAAACGAATCGATTGGCTTTGCTGGCGCCTCGCATCAGAGATGCTAATTGTTCAGTTGTGAGTTTAGTTGTTGGGATATCTGAAGTTTTTGTATCGTCATCTTCTTCCATGTCCTCATCATCATCATCATTATCGTCATTTTTGTCAGAAGTCCCATTTGCCTGATCCTCATTCCCAGATTCACCACTGAAATCCTTCACTTCTTCATCATTTTCATCATCGCTGGGATTTGCATTTTTTGTTTCGTCGTAGGTTCCATCGAAAATTTCTTTTCTTTTTGCGTCGTCGAAGTTTCCCAGCAGATCGGCACTGTCGCCGTTTACTTGTTTGCGGATTTTATCAGGGCGGACAAATTGTTCGACTTCGTAATCACTGTCACTCGAATCTGTTTCGTTTGAATTCATTTTAATACTTTTTTTTTCTTTTATTTTCTTTTATTTCCACATTTAAATATTTGAATTTAATCTGAAAACACAAATCTGTTGTGCTTACTGGTGAAATGTCGTAAATGTTGACAGATGACAGCTGACTGCACGTGGAGTTCATTTTAGATTAGTTCATCGGCTAACAGCTAAGCGCTCGATGAATATAATTTTTCTTCTTATTGTTTTTAGTTCCATCTGTGTTCTAACGAGAAAATTTCTCCTTTGGATTTTACTTTTAAACTTCAAAAGTATCATAGCTGTTCATTCTGCATTTTGCTGCGCTGTTCGATGACCGAAATAGTATATTAGCAGGGGAAGTCTTTACTCTTTTTTAAGAATTATTTGGCAAGACTTATAATTGGGTGTGCAAAATTATATTTGAGTTTTATTTTTAATTTTGCTGTTTCTTTCATTTCATCCATTTCATCCATTTGGATATTTGTATTTTTTTAATGACTTGTTGGAGGCCACAGAAAAATGTCCGTTTGCCCCAGAGGCGTACTATAGCTTTGCATTGGGAGAAATTAGGTATTTTTGTTGAAAATATCCAAATTCGATTTCAAATCATTTCATTCCCATTCAAATTCACATTTCGAAATTAATTGCTACGAAAGTCGAAATTCGGAACAAAAGCGATTTTAACGGCCAAATTAAATGAATTGTCAAACTAAAGCAATTGCAAAAATAACTCAATTCGGCTTTAATGAAAACATAGTATAGTATTGTCCATTGTTCAAATTTGTCTCGAAATAAACATAATTATAATTTTCAATCAAGAATCCACTTTAAAGTATTATATTAAGCCGTATGTAGCTAGCTATGTGAAAAAACAAAAATTTAATTAAAAATTTCGAAAAGGTCCTACAGAGATTCATAATAAAAATTTCTAAAATGGTTTAATAAAAAAAAATTCTTGTTTTTCCTTCAAAGCGTATTTATAAAAGATTTACAAAAATAAATCAAAAATATTTAAGTTCTACTTAGCATCTTCAAAACATTTCTATTATCATTCTATACTCAACTTAAATGAATTTAATACATAAATAATTCTTTTTAGAAAATTTATAATCTGAATCTCTTAAGAAAATAAAAATACCCAACAATTATGTACCTATTTAAATGAACAGCAGTGTATAATTGCTTTTCAATCATTTTGACCTTGATATTATTTTTATAAACAACAATTTACAAAATTTTCAACTAGGTCATTAAGGATGAGAAAAAGGATATTTTTGTCTCACCTGCAATGTTGAGGTTAGATAGAATGTAATTTACTCTATATGTTTCAGGTAGAAAATATGTTTATAAAATCTTGAGAAAATTTTCACCAGATGTCACAAAGTCAACAGTTGTTGAAAAGATCAGTTTATTAGAGAAAAACCAACCAGGTGGTTAAAAGTTTAATTTTACAATATGTTTGTAGAGTTTGTTATAATTCAATTAATTTATGTGTAAGTCTCATTTATTTTATATCTGTTTTGTACTGTACCGTCATTTATGAAAACGCATTAGTTTTTACACAATATTAATTCAATATAATCATTTTTAATTCTAGGCGTGCAAAACGTCGAAGACTTGTGATGACCAGACAGAGGAGCGAGCCAAGTGGATCAGTGGCGGTTGTTGCCGATTGGGTTAGTATTTTGCTTTTGTTTTTAAATGATTGCTGTATTTAATAAAAATTGAATTTTAGTTTACATTTTTTTTTATAAAAAATAAAAATTTCTCATTATTATTATTTTTTTTTGTAGTATTTTAAGAAACTTGTCAAGGAACGATCTGCATTAAGACCCGGAACTAAGGAACGTTATCGAGAATATAAAATCTATACTGGAGATGAAAGTCTATTTACAGTGGACGGCATATTATATGAACAAGTTTATGTGTTCATGGGATTGACGACATATCATTGGATTTTCTTTAGAAGAGAACCAGAACACATTAGGAAGCAAGGATCAGCTCCACTTACATGTTCATACTGTGGTTGTTGTGTTTATTCACATGTGCCAAGGATTATAGAGACAGTCAAAGAATGTATAAGATTAAAAGATATCCCCGATGAAAAACAAGGGCAGTGATCAGTTTTATTGTTAAAGATGAATAATTAAAAACAAAACTTAAGTTAAGAGCATTCCAAAAACAATATTGTATTTCTTTTAATATATATTTTGAACTTGCTTTATAGAGCATTGAGGCAAGTGCCTACGTTCTTTAACTCTCAAATCGATAAAATTGGTCGAGAAATTTAAAAAAACCCAGTAAAACTCTTATGATTTGTTTCGATTTTCATCGTTCAATAATAATTTTTTCGATTCGGTAGTTATAGAACGTAGGCACAGATGGCGTAAGACTTAAGCCTGATTCACAATGCGACGAGGAAACGAGACGAGAGCGTGATGTGAAACGCTGTCATCTTTTTCTCGTTATAAAATCGTTCCCCAATTCACAATGCGATGATTTAATTCTTGATGAGTTTTTTTTTGACAACGTTAATTCATTCGGTTGTTTGCTTTCAGTGCCGTTTGTGAAAAAGAGATTCAAGCGATTTAAAGAAAAACAATAAAAAAAGAAATACATTTAGAAAAAAGAAAAATGAAAAACAATTTGAAAAAAGAAATGCTCGTGTTGTGATAAACAAGGCGATCCTGGACGGTGACGGACGATGCTAGCAGAATTGAAGTATCGAACAGGAGATAGAATATGGCATTTTCACCTGCAATTAAAATATACGCCGGTTATGGATCCGTTCTTTACTTTTGATGTTCTTTCATTTTTGTTTTAACAAAATCAGTTTAAATTTAAAAGATATATACCTATTCTATCGAGTTGAGATGCAGTGGTCTTGTGTGTTTTTGTTTTCTTTCTCTGTCATTTACTTGTCAAATGAAGAAAATCGTCGTCTCGTCACGTTTTTTTTTCGAACTCTTGGCGTGTCGTAACGACGATAAACGCTTTAATCAATGTGTATACTCTGACATACTTTCATTGGTTAAAATTGGTTTGACAATTGCGACAAGTTAGGTCAGGTTCTCGTCTCGTTTCCTCGTCACATTGTGAATCAGGCATTAAACGATCAGTGGATTGTTCTTTCGGAAATTGGGCGGGTTCAATGAATTATGTACGTCTGTCATCTGAATTTTCAGAATTCTGAATCTATGTCGTTGAAAGCAAAAAACATTTGAAATTTCAGTCAAAAATCATTGTGTCAAATTCTTGCATTTACATATAGGATTTGCATTGAATCGAAATAAAATAGAACTTTTATTCTATTCGTAAATTAAGCATTCAGCGTGAGAGTTATGAGGATGATTTTTATGAAAAATGTAACTAAATCAGCAAACGTTTATATAAGTTTTATTAAAAGTGTTTAAATAGAATGCCATAAAATATTTTGTTTTGTTTTTCAAATATTTTTATTGAGATGTATGACCAACAAAATAATGCAAAAATATCAAAATTTTGATATAAAATTGTTCCACAATAATCGTCTGCGAAATTCTGGGAAGATTTTTGAAAAAACTCACTAAATAATAAAAAATATTCATTGAAATAAATATTTAATTTACCTACATGACCAAAACAAAACAAAAAACACCAACCACAGTGAAAATTATTAAGTTCAACTTTATGTGTAGTACTTCAACTGCTTTGGCATTTCCCCCACCACAAATAACATTCATCTGAATTTTCAGATGAGAATTCCTTGTCTGAAAATTCAGATGAAACATAACTAAAAGTCACTAAAAGTCATCTAACTTTTTATGACAGCTGGCCAATCAGAAGCTCTAAAAATTCAGAATTCTGAAAATTCAGATAACAGACGTAATGGATTCAACGCCCCCATTTCTATCAAAATCGGTTCAGTGGTTATATATTGAATATATTTAATACAGCAGACCACCTGATCTCCGATCTGAACCACTGTATTAATGAACGAATATTGGAAAATCCATATTCGAACCACTGTGTTAATGTACGAATATTTGAAAATAAATAAACTAAAAAATAATTTAGATCACAAACGAGATGAAACTTATTCACATACAAATACATACGTATATCATTGGATTTGCTTATATTTTATACCTAATTTTTTCACTAAGATAATAATTCATATCTAGATAATAAACTATATAAATATGTACAGTACATAATGTTTAAGAAGGGATATATGCTAAATTTAAAATGATGTTTATCTTTCGTTCGTGCTTGTAGACACTTGCTCAAACAAAAGTAAACTTTTTTTCCACAAGTGCCGTACTTTGATAAATGTTGTTGTTCTTTTTCTATTTTTCTGCAAGTTTTTTTTTTGTATATAAGGTTCAACAATTTTAGTGAAGTCAGTAGTTTTGTTTTTCATTTTTATCGCAGGAATATTAAAACTTAAATCTGGAAAATGATTCCATTATTCAAACTATTATTACTAATCGTTCTAGTGGCAAGCCTTGCAGTCGTATTATGTTCAGCAAAACCAGTGGTTTGTGGTACCCCAGGAAGTGGTTTGCCAGATTGTAAACAGTTTCCTTCGAACACTAATTTTGGAAATATTAAATAAAAAAAATTTCTAAGCCAGATAAAACTGGATAGAGTTTTTAATTTTACAATTAATACCTAATATTTTCTAAATAAATTGTTAAAATAATATAAATTTAAAAATTTGTTTATTATTGATAATATACTATTATAGAAACAAGTTATATAGATGTATTTTCATTCAAACCTTTAATATGTTTTTTTATCAGATACAAATGTGCCAGTTTACTTGAAAATCAAAATTCGATTTTTTGCCATTTTGATTCACATTGAAAGAAAGTACCCAACGGTAAACTTTTTTACTTCATCTTTTTTGTACAACTTTTGCAATCCTATATCAATCAGCTTAAACTTATTTAATGTACTTAACCTAAAGAGATATTAAGAGCTTTATTAAAAGCTTTATTTAGAATGATAATCAATTCTGAATTGAACGCCTCCCCCTCTCCACTCAACAATAAATTTGTTTTTCGGACTCAATCTACACTTCCAATTTTCGCACTTCCGCACACTGAATGATTTGGTCACTAGGGCGTATACGCAACTTTGCAAATTTGACCTTTTATCTAAAATGTCATTCATTACGACTTTTACGCCGAAGGTATAGAATTAAGTCTCAGCATCATGCTGCATAAAAAGAGTAATATTTTTTTTTTGCTATTTTCACGGAAAACTCTGTCTCTTTTGAGATAGCGCACTGGTTGTACTATAGCACTCTAGGATTATTTAATTGATTACTTTTTGTTTTGTAAGTAATTTTTTTCTTGTCAATATTTTTATTAAAATATTTACTTCTGGTATAATACTGCGAAACAAGTTGAACGTATAACTAACTTATTTTTAATTAAATAAAATCATCTATTTGTTTTTCTCTGCTGGGATTCTTTCATTTATAAAAGAGAAGTTAACAGTCTCTTGTTAGGAATTGACAAATCATCCAGGAGTTAATTATCTTGTTAGGAAAAAGTGTCTGTCGACATAGCCGTTAAAAATATGAAATAAACTGTAGGTCCCCTTGATTCCTGCATAAATTCCAACAGTAATGTTTACGAGATTTAAGAGTATTAAGTCACTATAGTCTCTGGTTCTTCATGAACTTTTACGCCACCAAATTTATTGTATCTATCGGGTTTTCGAATAGGGACTTGACAACTTTGAATTTAATTTGTAAACGCACCCTTTCACTAATCATCGAACTGTCATTTATCAATTTATTCAGTAAACTCAACATTTTAACCATGGACCATTTGAAGCGACGTACGTTCTCCGATTGGGCTCTAGAGAAGATGCGCCAAGATGAAGAATTTCATCGCAAAATCATCTTCAGTGACGAAGCTCATTTTTGGCTCAATGAGTTCGTCAATAAGCAAAATATACGTTATTGGTCGGGTGAAAATCAACATTTGCTTCATGAATCACCACTTCAACCACAAAAAATAACTGATTGGTGCAGTTTGCATTTTTGTTTTTCTAATTTGTTTATAAACATAATTTTTTTTTTTAATTTTTGTCAACTTTTTCTTTGAGGTTGACACACAGTTTTACTTTTACGTCAAAACCTTCTGGATATTTAAAAGTCAATATTTAAACGTAAATTTTAAGGCCTTAATCTTTTCTTAATTACACCCAACCCAACAGCTGGTAAATATGTATTTAAACAAATTTTAAAATTACAACTTTTTGTATTTTTTTATTTAGAAATTGGGTTTATGCGCAATCAAGCGGTCGCTGCTTATGTTTCACTTCATTATCATTCCGGTGATTTTGCATTTTCTCTTCCTCCTTTTTCTATTTCCTTTTTTTTCTGCATACCTAGTGAAGAATTATGAGGGCAATACATTTTAAAGGGCAATCAAGTTAAAAAAAATTGAACGGGAAATAGCAATCGAACAAGGCATTCGTACGATGATAAAGAAAAGATAAAAAGGAGATGTAAAGATTCTGTTCGTCTATCGAACATGAACCTACCTAACAAAAAAATAAAATATGTAGGTAGGTACCTACAAACAAATTATTTTTTAAAAAAAGGGGATTGATTTTTCTCAAAATAATATAATATACCTACATAAAATAAGGGTATTTTGCGAAGCAACGCGAGCCCGGGTCTGCTAATAATTTATATTTCAGATAAATAAACTATATAAATATGTACAGTACATAATGGGCGCATTCACTAATGTAGTCACTACGTAGTCAAGTCATTCTGATTGGCTTAATACAACTACAAAATGAGTTGAAATTTCCCCTCCGACGTAGTGTAAAAATTTCGGCTTCAAAGTTATAAGTGGAGAATGATTTTGACGTTTCACGTTCGGTTAAAATACAAAAGTTTCAAACTATTCAAAATGAAACTTGACCACAATTATTTTATTTTGCATAATGATGATTTTATCTTCTTCCGAATCACTCATATTATATCTTATATTTAATATTATTTAATTTAAAAAGAAAATATTATTTAAAGTTCTCAAAATACAAATGATTTTTATTTCGTGTGTGTTTACATCTGTCATTAATATGACAGTTCAGAATTGACTACCTTTATAGTGCAATTTTGCATTCACAAAGCTAGTTGAATTTCGATTACGTAGTCACTACATTAGTGAAAGCGCCAAATGTTTAAGAAGGGACATATGCAAAATTTAAAATGGTTTTTATCTTTTGTTCGTGCTTGTAGACACTTGCTCAAACAAAAGTTAACTTTTTTTGCACAAGTGCCGTACTTTGATAATTGTTGATGTTCTTTTTTTTATTTTTCTCTAAGTTTTTTTTTTGTATAAAAGGTTCAACAATTTTAGTGAAGTCATTAGTTTTGTTTTGTTTTTCATTTTTATCGCAGGAATATAAAAACTTAAATCTGGAAAATGATTCCATTATTCAAATTATTATTACTAATCGCTGTAGTGGCAAGCCTTGCAGTCGTACTATGTTCAGCAAAACCAGTGGTTTGTGGTCCCCCAGGAAGTGGTTTGCCAGATTGTAGCCTGTTTCCTTCGATCGCTAATTTTGGAAATTTTACACCGCAAATGTTCATACTTTAAATTTAAGAAACATTTCTAAGCCAGATAAAACTGGATAGTTTTACAATATTACAATTAATAATTTTTTTTTAATAAATTGAATGAATAAAATTTATAAATGTGGTTATTATAATTGATACTGAAAAGAACAAAGAATGGTTTTTACTTTGATTTTAGAACACCAGATAATAAGTCACACAGTCATATCAGACATTCATAGTTGTGAGATGTCATTTTAGGTAAACTAACAATTTCAACTTGAAATTTGAAATTCAACATTATTTGTCAAACTGTAAAAAGTGAAAATAATTAGAAATAAGATCGAAATTCCCTGGTATGCAATTTATATCTTCATTTTTTTTTTTTGGTAAACAACATCATAATTATTCTTCCATATTTGTGTCTGTCATTTTTGTACGAGAGACTATAATAAGTGTCATTCCGGGTACCAGTTTTACTTACATAGATCTTAAATTAGTTAAATATCGGACATTTCAAAAATCGTCATTTTTCAGAACTAGCGATTTGATTTTGTGAGATTTGTCAATGGCTAAAAATTAAAACAAAATGTAAATAAAATTAATTCAAGGAAATTGTTCTTTTTAAACAAATACAAATTTAAATGTTTAGTGATAAAATGTGACTTCTTGTCTTTGTTGCCAAAGTTTTGTGATCTAACAAAAACGTGTTTTCAATAAAGATTAGTTTCTTTGCAGTAGTATATTTTTTTTTATTTGTTATTTATTATTTATTCAAGATAATAAATTATAAATTTTGTACTACTTCGTGCTTTATGCAAAAAAAATTATATCTATGTTCATTTCATAAATACTGTGTTTAAAACCTTTTGTTTTGTATTATTTATTTTACTGTTAAGAACTTTCAAGTCGAGTTGAAGGAAATTAAAAGCAATAAAAAATTTGCTTAAAATTAGTACCAATTAAGTTGTTTGACAGTTTGTTTGGTTTTCTGTGCACATAAGTAAAAGGATCTGAGTTCTCTTTTTACACTTGCACTGAGCAAGAGTGGCAGTCATGATGAAACCTTTAAAGTACCTAAGCCTATTACAGAGATACTACAAAGTTTTCTCAAAAATTAAGCCTATCTTTAATTTTAGCCAAGCATTTAAGTCGAGTCTTAGACAGTTCTAGCAAAAAAAAAAAACAAATCTATTTTTTCTTTCCCTGTATCACTCTGTCAAAAAATAGCACACGAAATGCAGACATTTTTGAGAACAAACGATTTAATTCAGCCAAAGAATAAAGAATCCATAGCATTTGTTTTAAGGACAAGGGGCACGAAGCAAGAAAAAATAAATAAAATCACCCCCAGTCCATGATTTGAAGATATTTTTTGACATTTAACAAGAGATTTTAGAAGAAATCTATACAAACAAACTTGCAGTAAACACTTAGTCTGTTCACGTTTCTGAGATCTCACTGGGCAAACTTCTGTCAGCTTCACTAAGCAAAAGGAGAAACTTGATAAAGAATTCTCCACTAGACGTCAAAAGCACTCTCCATTTCTTTTTTATAATTTGACTAATATATGTGCGACAAAAAATAATTCAGCAAACGAATCCAAAAGATATTAGTCTCAGCTTTTTGACAGCAAAAGTGAGGAGAATTACGTTTAGATTTCTGAAATTGCTGAGATCTCTAAGACCTCAGTGAGCCTGAAAACCCTGAACTGGCTAACTGAAAACTAAAGATTGTGGTACACTGGTTTTCCATTCAACTCTTCAATTATCCATTATGATTTTGTGAAAAAACTTTGCGCAGCTTTTAAAATATATTTGTTGGTTGGTTAATTCAGAAAGTCAAATCGGATAATAAAATTACCCTGTTTTCACATATACAAAAAATCATATCATTTATTTATTATATTTACTAACTACATTAGATTACTTCAAGAGATATACAATTTATGTATTTATTTATTATCATCATTTTTGAAAAAGTTCTAAACTAATTTAAGTTTTGAACCAGAGAATTATTCATAAAGTTGTTTTTATGCAGAATTTTTATAAATGGTTCTATTAAACCACGGCCAGTACCATCTGCCACTTACACCACCACCTGGACTACGAGCAACACGTGAAGAACGCATCGCGCCATCAGCATCAACTGTTGATATTGCAGCATTAATAGCAAACACCATCACAACAACAACGACCAGTAAAGACAATTTGAGTAATAACATTTTAAATATGTAAATTGCAAAATTTTTCTTCTTTTTTTTTTTTGGAAAAGTAGATATATAAACTTGGTGAGGTGAATTAAGTTACTGATGTTAGCCAGGAAATATCTCTAAGCTTTTATACTTTAAAGAATATTTTTCTATTTATAACAACGAAAACAATGTTCAAAATTTAAACAGTTTTTCAATGTGTGCTAATGAGGGTGAAGAATTAAAAAAAAAAAAAAGAAAACAATTTGGCTAATTGTTGACAGTTGATCAAATATTATTATTAGTATGTTCTTATAAGAAACGCATTTAAAAAACATTGCCTTTTTTGCATTTATTTAAAAAGTTAATGTGCGCAAACAATATAATGATTGAAAGAGATACATATATGTATTTATTTTGAAAGTGGATGGGAATGGCGCAGTGGATATAAAAAAGTATATCATCTAAAATAGCAGTAAAATGGTCATGAAAGATCAGCATGATGTTTTTTCAAGATCATGAACAACTCAATTGTTCATAGGATTTAAAAATTTGTAAGGTTTTAAAATGGTCGCAAAAGGTCAGTGTGTTTCATCAATTGGTAGGTCATTCAATTTTGTGTATGAATTTTTAAAGTTGATTTTTTTTTTTCAAGGTTAAATCTCTATTGACTTACCTATAATTCACAAAGGACATAAATACAAAAAAGTAAACTCAGATCACGAAAGACTGAAATTATCAGTCGTCTTTCCCGCTTTAGATTTGAAAGAGACAACTCTATCGTCAAAACGATTTTCATTTAAAATCGACCAATGGATTTATGTCTAAGGTGGTCAAAACTCAAATTCATAAGAAGATTCGATAGCAAAACAAGATACAGCTTTACCGCCCATAATGAACAAATGATTATTAAATAATTTTCGTTGTTAATTTACAAATGATATTCCGATTATAATATGAGATATTGAAGCCAGCTTAGCTCACTTCGACTCCTTGTTAACTTAAGTACATCGAGTTTAAATGGTGTTGGTACGACTCAATCGCTCTCGCTCGATTTGACATTTGTGGTGAAAAACCTGGGTCGAAAAATTCTGTATTTGACAAATATGATAATAATGCATTGTGGTCTGTTTATTAACATGTTGTTATAAAAATATGGATTCCTTTTAATATACGCGTAATAAAGGTACTTGTGTTTATTCAATTTTATTTATTTTTGTACTGAAAAAATAAATATACATTGATGTCATTCATTTTTCTGTAATCTCAATACCAATTTCAACTCGGCTCCAAATGGAATGGTGTACTCAACTCAAGTGACAAAAAGTCGAAAGTCGGAGTCTAATTCGACCGCGATGTATATATAAACGGAATACATGCAGCTACTACTGTTATTATTGTTATTAGATATATTACCTGATTTATGTTGTGTTACATGTTGTCTTAGAATTCATCAGATTTCGATCGCGCCATAACACACTATGTCGCAGGAAAGAGAAGACAGTGCCTACAGAAAGTGAAAACTTAAGTTGTTACAGCAAAACTTACAGTTTGCACCACAGCATACATATTTCATTAATGACAGTCAGCGACACAACACACCGCTTCACAACACAGTACACAAATCTAAAGTAATATGTTGTGCAGGTTGTCAAAGTTGGAAGTGTCAGAAATTAAAACATGGCAGTTCTAGTGCCAACTAATGGGGTTTTCCATTGGTAAATTCAGATTTCAATGAAAAAATTGATTTCTTTCTTGGCGAATGGAACACAATTCAATTGTATTGTATTGTATTGTATTGTGTACCTACTTTCTTGCCTGTGAAACTACATCCTTTACAAAATCTATTACGCGGTGTTTTTTTCTTTCTTTTTAAATAGAATTTTTATTATTTCAAAAAATTCTTCATCACTTGAATCAGAAGAAGATGATGTTGATGAATTTAATAGTTCATATAAAACTGCTTCTATTTTTCAATACGATTGTATTTATTTAACAATTTATTTAACAAACTTTTCGCAAAACGAATAAATTTCAAATCAAAAATCAAATTTTTCAAAATGACAGCTAAAATTTGTATTGGTGTTAGTAAATTGAGAGGTCAATCTGCCGAAACATTTAAATTTGCAAAATTGATTTAAAATCAAAAATAAATCAATTTATTTTGCCCCATGGAACGTAAAAAGAGGGGAAATTGTGTATTTGACAGATCCAAATCAAAAATAAATTAATTTATTTTACCAATGGAAAACCCCATGAAAATAGACAAGACAATGGGCACTGGATCCACCATTTTCCTCGTGTTTGACAGATTCACAGAACTGAACTAAATTGAAAACGCTAAGTTATCCTTAATGGATTCAGAAATTAGTTTTTACTCTGGCGGGTAGATAGCTTTTTCAGTTTTGCAAATGGTAAGGTAATTGTAGTGTGAAGAAAAAAGACAGTATCTATATGGAAAATATAGAAAATAGATGAGCATACAACACTGTTTTCATTAAGATCCGCATCGTTTTATTTTATCGGGGTGAACCATATGTTTTAATTGCGATAATAAAACGCGGCTAGTGAAATATTACCTTTAATATGTATACTGTGACCAGTGTTGCCCCTCCAACTGGTTCAAAATGTAGCATCTCAGATTTAAATAGAAATAAAAAAAACGTAGAATATGGTTACAATAATTTGAACTTTTAATTCAATAGATTCAACAACAAAAATAAATAAATCAAAAATAATAATAATAAAGTACCTACACATAGAATGATTAATAAGATAATCCTTTATTAAATTTATGTTCGAAAAACTTCTTTCTGTAGTTGCGCTGCTATGAGGAAGACTGCATAAAGTTAGCATATATAACTGCATAAATTTTCGAATGTTGTCTTTCTTCAAAATGTTTGCTTTCTTTAAATTAAGCCAGAACTGCACAAGATTTTCATGATGAATTTCGTATTATAGGTAGTTCTTTAGACCCTTTATCCCTTCATTCTTTAAAATAACCTTATTTTTTTAGCAATAAAATGAGAAATTTTTACGTTAGAGAATAATAGCGGAATCGCAACTTTGGCTATTTCAAAATCTTCTCATTTAAAAAAAAAATTGATTTGACCTTGATTGGATTTTGGAGCACAAAAAGTGCTACTGGTGAATTTAAGGGTTAAACACAATGTACAGGATACAATTTTAATACTAGATTTTTAATTTCTGAAATTTTAAAACTAGTATTTTACAAATATTTTGCGATTGTACGTAGTGACTTTTTTTTGGAAAAAAATTGTAGCAAAAACATTACAATTGTAGTAAGGGGCAACGCTGACTATGACTCCATAACACACCACATGAGACATGTGACTTTAGTATAGTAAAATGTTTAGGATAGCTTGGGATTTCACTTTGGGCAACAGCTGTTACTGTTTTTTTTACAAGGTATTACAACAAAACCAAAGTAACTAGATCTTTAAGGCACTGATCTGATGCCATTTCGTAATAAAAATAAAACGTTTAATTCGATAGCTCAAAAATAATTGCACGTTTCGATACAATCTATCGATAACAAAACTTTAATTCGCACTAATAACACAATTTTTCTCCCTCCAGATTAACCGCAATATTATTCACTCCATTAATTCAGATTAAAACAAAAATCCGGATGTAAATTAATTGAATTAAAATTAATTTACGACCAATATTATTTAAGTGTCAATCTCTATTAATCAAGTGAAAAAATTATCTAAGCTTAGTAAAGCCCGTAGAGAATTACTTGTTGTTGAATTTAGCTTAAATTGTTTAGAACCGCCCTAAGTTTTGTGTTCTCAAGTAATCATCAACTATACTTATTGAAATTAGTCAAATTCCTCAATTGAAGAACAATGTGTCCACAAAAATCATCATCAATAACACATCATACAATTTAAACAAACAAAAAAACTCGATATAACATTTTTTAAGTTTCTTTTTTTACTATAAAATATTAGAGAGACGCGGTCAATTCGAAATCATTTCAGGAGGCCACGAGCTTCTCTGGCTTGGGAACTATTGGTTAAGAAGATGAACGACTCCAAGGAAATATCCATCTGCCACTTACACCGCCACCTGGACTACGAGCAACACGTGAGGAACGCCCACAAACCGTCGTTGGTGTACCAACAATAATAAAAATTACCACCAAAACAACTACGATGGGGAACGAAAATTTTAATGACAGCATTTTTAATTGCAAAATTTTGTGTTTTTTTTTTGAAAAGTAAATAAACCTATGGTGAGGTGAAAAAAGTTACTAAAATGTTAGCAGGAAAATATCTGTAAGCTTTTGTACTTAAAAGAATATTTTCTATTTATATGAACAAAACCAATTTCAAATTTATACAGATCTTCAATCGTGCTAATGAGGGTGACGAAAAGAAACTTTTTTTTCTTTTATTATTATTATATGTATTTATTAACAGGTAATTGAATTTACATGGTAATATTTAATTTAATGAGCCTAACTGTGAAGACTATAAGACTGTAAGATGAATATAGAAAGAGGTATACCTCCTTACTAACGTTTTAGCAATCGATCAAAAATGGTTTATTTATTAATATGAGGACAATTTGTTTGTGGGGTTTGCGCGTCGCTAATTAATTTTTTTTGTATATTACTAGAGCCAATATAATATCGATTAAGTTAAGCTTCTTGATTTCCAGTTTACGAAATTTTTTAAAAAAATGTTCTTTTATAAATCGTCGTCATTCTATTAAAACTCCCTAAGTCTATTTTTGTAAATTTTCTAACATTTGCCTTTGTGAAGGAATTTTACTGACAAGAACTTGAACATTTTTGAGTTTAAGAAATTTTGTATTTAGACTATCTAAACGTAATTAAGAGTTGGGTACATTTTACAAAACTTAAATCTTGATATTCTGTTAACTATGCCGTATTTAAGAAAGGTCTATCAGTTTCTAATGAAATGGACTTAAGGAATTTTCATAGAACGACGACGAAATGTTCTTTTATAAATTTATAAGGAACTTTTAAAACCTTTTCCACCTTGGGGTTTAACATCAACGTAATTGCGGGAAGCCCAAGATGTTATTGCGGGAAAGACGTTGATGCCTCTTCTGACTGCACTATACCTGATTACTTAATTATTATTTTAGCTCTCGCACTGATCTTTTGAAGAAGCAGAATTTTCAAAACATGAATTTTGAAAAATAATATTATTCATGTTTTTTTTTTTTTGAAAAGCTCAGCAAAATTTATACACACAATGAATAGAAATTAAAAGTGATTATAAAAATTTTGTTATTGGTACACAAAATCTTTGTAAAAACTTTGCTGAGTTGCAATACACTTTCACCAAAACACATCATAGTTTTAAAAAGCAAAATCTGATTAAATTTTCAACGCCCAACCACACGGCAACCCTTTTCATTGTATTCTACCACTGTTTTGTTTTTTTTTTAAGAAGAAGAACTGTCATTCCGTCGATTTTATTTATTTCCAACTGAAAACAACCTAGCTACATAAATATACATTAATTTCTGTTTTCAATAAATGATTTAATAATTTAAAAATAAATTCATGAATCATAAAGATTGTTAAGTCATAAGAGTATATCTAGATACATATATTAATAACAAAAATTATTAATTGCTTGATTATTTTTTGTTTAATTTGTTTCAAAGTAAACAAAGGAAGCAAGTAATTCTGAGATACAATTAATAATATTGATTTATTTAAGGGTTGTATTTTGGTTCGTGAATCGAACATTTGCTTGGAGTCAAATGATCGTTTTATGAATAGCTTTAAATTTCGTATTAGGGTTGGGAAATAAATTATAGACACATTCAGAAAAATGAGATCTAAGAAATTCCACTACGTCAAGAAGTGAGTAAGCAAATCCAAATTTTTTTGCTCAGAGTTTTGACTGAATGTCATTTACATTGAAACATTTTTTCACATAAAAAGTCAAAATCTAACTCCTCACAATAATAATATTCTATAGGTTTGGTTTTAATTTAAAAAAAAATACACATTTCCCAGTATTATTATTCAATTATTTTTTTTTCATATTTATTATATAATTGTTAAATTCAAATTCAAAGTAAAAGAAACTTTGAGCTGATTGTTTTGCCAGTTGTAACTCTTTTTACACACATATTAATGCAGCAGAAATTCTCCAAGTTTTTTTTTTTTTCAAATGAGAAATTTTGTAGAGAAGTAAGTTTGTACACACACATTCTTTGTTGTTTTTTTTTAATAAGTACCTACATAATTTGTATGCAAAATAATTCTTTAACTTTATTGACTTGACTTTATCTTAACATAAAACATGCATTTATATGAAAAAAAAAAATGTTACTTAAAATATATATATTAACGTTTAATTTATCCTTAATTTAAACTTTCTTCTTTCTTGTTGATTTAATAGCTTCCAAGATACGTGGATATTGATTAAAAATGCAACATCCACAATATGAGAAAGGAATTATCGCACTACCTTCCAATCTAATATGAGCTCTGTCTTTCTTAAAAAATATCCAGTGCCATGCATCGACTCCGAGAATAATGAAAATTTGTTCGAAATGGAAATCGTCGATCGTAAATAAATTCTTGTCACCGGAAAATATTCTCCACTCTCGAATGCTTAATCTTATTGGACAATCAGTCTGGTTGAGGGCATTTACTTCTTTTGTAAAAGTTCGTCTATACTAAGATGGAAATTTAACCGGTTAACTTTTTACATAATATTGATCTTTAAACTTACCCAATCTTTGACTTGTGATAATGTACTACTTGGACGATCCCGCCTTCGAGTCATCATAAGAGGTTTGTCCCTAGCGCTTCTGCAAAAGAAAAACGTATTGAAAATAAAGTAAAAACTTAATTTAAAAAAAAAAAAACAAGAACTATTTATATGTATACAACTTACGCATAAATCATATGAATAACAACAAATTCAGCATATTCTGGAACCATTTTATGATGCTTCAAGGATTATATTTAATTTTACTTTAATTTATTTATTTTTGTATACCTAACCTCTTTAATACGTCATGGTTCTTTTTTGTCTGAAGGATGATCTACGCTTGCATTTGATTTATGTACCCTTAGATTCGTAATCCTATTACCTGTTAGATAACAGGTATGAAAATCATTATCTACCCTAAGTAGTTTGGGGATGAAGTGTAAGTCAATTATTGTAATAAAAATTTTATGGACTTCTTAGAATTTAAACAAGTATAAGTAACAAATAAATATTCATATAACATTTAATGTCTTTATACGTATGTATGCAAAATTTAAAATAAATTTAGGTAGAAGAATTATGAATAAGTACATATATAATTTTTATAACTAAGCATATTCAAGGAAACTTTATAAAATTCACACTGTACTGTAGTGACTAAATATTTAGCTTGGTAGTTTTTATTACTAAAATACCATTACTTCGAGAAATCAATAGTGTTTTTAGAATCACTATTAAAAATTCCCAAACAATCACCCAGAAAACAACCTTCATCACACCAGAAGCCATTTTCTTTAAAATTGCGTACAATTTTATCCAAAGTTTAATTTTTGAGTCTAATGAGGTTATACTCAATAGGCATGTTAAGAAAAATGAGATATCGGAGATCTCAGCAATCTCAGTTAACCAGCGGCTCCATCGGCAATATTTGAGGAAATTAATTGCTTAACTCATTGACTTGATATTGTTTTGAATATTGCCAATGGAGCCACAGTGTTACATGAAAAGGATTCCAGTTTTGCTGTCAAAAGTTTGAGTAAAAAAATTTTTGGATTCGCTTGCTTACTTTTTGACGTCGCGAAATCTCTGAAATCTTATTTTTTTGAACGCGCCTAATAAGTGCAAACGTCAAAATATAATTGGTGATTTGTTGACGTTTCCTTATAAATATATGTGGAGAAAATAAAGTCTCAATTCATTGCCTACCTTAAATTAGGCCATCAACGTCAAAACGTTCTATCAGCGGCTGCGGCCCGTGAACCGTAACATACACAAATACATAGGTAGTATATCTATGTTTATTCAATTGTTTGACAAATCATCGAACAAAAACAACTGATTGTTTTTTCTGTTTCTGTATTTTAGATAAACTAATATTTATCTTATTAATTAAATAAATAAAGAAACACAGTCAAGGTCACTCTATTCGCAGTGGGTTAAATCTTTAGTTAAACTATCAAAGATAGTTTTTGTTCACACATCAAAACATTTAAATATCCGCTTTTCTACAAATCGTTTCATTTGCTAGTCTATCTGTCAATTTAATAATAATTGCCAAACGTAATCTTTCATATACCTACAAATTTGGCGAATCAGTCTTTAAATTAAATGTTATATTTGTATTTCATTTAACATTTTTCTTTGTGTAGTTAGTACACATGTACGTAGAATAATTTTCTATATATTTATAAATTTTCTTCCTTTAGTTAATTATGATTATAATATAGTTGAAATTGTTGTGACGGCATTTAACACCAATCATGTACATGCACATAGTTATATATCAGCTTAAAAAAAATCAATGCTTTCAATTATTGTCGTTAATTTGAACAGATGGTAATAATAATTAATAAAAGAAAAACAACACTGTGTAAAAAAATTAAAAAAAAGTTTTTTTGTGTGACAAGAGGGAGATGAAGATTTGTCTTCTCTTATACGTATAATGCGTTTGTTATTCGCAGTGTAAAATCTAGCATTTCAGAGAATTATTAATTAAAATATCATCAATTTGTTTGGTTAACTGGTCTAAAAATCTAAAGATAAAGTTTTCGATGAAAGTTATAACTATTTAGTATTTAACTGATAAATAGGTTTGTTTGGAAACATGAATCTTTTCACAATTTGTAGTAAAATTCCATAGGTAAAAATTTGTAAAAATTCAAAGTTACCAAAAAGACCTCATAACACTGTTAAATACCAAATATTTGTATTTTTAATTTCTCAATACGAATACATAATAGTTTTCAATATGAGTATTACAAAATTAAACGCTTTAGTTTCGTGTTCAATAACAATAAAGTAAATCTTTTATTTTATAAAATATAAAACAGTACTTTTTTAAATTATCCAATGGATTTAGATGCGCAGTTTTATAAATTTGAAAAATAAAAACGAACAATATCAGGAGAGACACCTCTCTGAATCATATCACGTTTTAGATTTAAGTCTAAATAATTATCATGGATGATGGGGTCAGCAACTTTTCCAGCTATAACATCATCAACTATAGTATTATCGAAAATCGAGCTACTATCACCATTGGCAGGACTAATGGGTATTGGTAAAGCAGTTGTAGTAAAAAATTCAACTACAAACACAACAACAGTAACAAATAATTTAATTGAGAGCTTCATTATAATCAAATGAAAATATTTTCAATTCAGAGGAAGAACTAAAAATTTTAATTGTTATCATGAAGCTTTTATAGGTGACTTCAGGCACACGACACAAATGCTATTGTTAATGTTACTTTTGAGCATAATTTATATCTCTTTATTCAGTTTCAGACTAATGAGATCACTTCATTCATCTATAATAAATGATATGAAGCATATTTTCTATGACTAATGACGCAAGGTACATATATAAATAATTATGAATCATGCGTCACACTTAAAAGAAGACAAATCAGATGAAAACGGCATTTCAACAATTGATTTTTTATTACAACAAAATATTCTTTTGTTTTGTATTAACACGATTGACACACAAGTTTTCATAATGGCGCTCCGATCTGATGATCTGGCATTGTGTAGGTGTATTTTGAAAATATAACATCGATGTTAAAAATACCATTTTTTGTTATGATTACAAAATTAAATAAATAGGTAGAGGTAATAATTAAAAATAAAATTTTTTTTTCTTATCGGAATTTTATATATAGTAAACTACCTTCATTGAATGCGAATGTGGCTAAAAAACTGTAGTTGATCGATTAAGAGTTGAAATTAATTTTCTTTTTGAAAACAATTTAAAATTTTTCAAGGTCGTTTGATTTTGAATTCAGCAACCAATATTTTCAATATTTTATACTGAACATATTTTTTAAATTTTCTTTTCCATAATGTCTCCCTTCATCAGGAGTTAAAAGTATTCACAGAACTATGAATTTTAATCAAAGTCCAATAGACTACCTTCTAAATATTTTTTTCATAAGCATGAGTTAGCTTTTTCCATTTGATTATTATAATATTTTTTTTTTTGATAATCTTACAATTCACAAATAATTTCTGATTGATTTTTTGTTGAAAAGGCTTATTCCCTGTAATAAGGCCCTGTTAGTTAGTTCACTGATGTCAACTATTGCATGAGCATGTATTAGTAGTCCCGTGCTTTTAAATGGGACCCGAACCAATACTACTTTAACAAAAAGTACTCACGCTTTGTAACCCTTTTTCATGTAAGTTATGATTAATATCATTTTTTGTTGCTTCTGGCACATAACTTGACCATTCACGTGGATTCACCGATAGGAAAAAAAAAACAGAGAAATAAGAGAGTTGTCTCTTACTGTTCTCAAATAAAATTTGCGGGTGTTTAAGGCAAGGGGAGAACGAGTCGGTTCTCTGGATCATCAAGTATCAACTTAAGTAAGTAGTAACGAAAACCCGTCTCCAAAATCCAATCCAATACAAAAGTAGTAAATATTAGCCCTAGGCGTGTTCATTTGGGCTGCAGCATCTACTGCCAAGTACTTCTGGCTGCACTGCTGCAGTGAACTACTTCTATAATAATAATGTAGTTACTAAATAAATTCACGCAAGAAAGCAACACAATCAGTTAAAAGAAATTACATAATAAATTATTGTTGTTAATGTTTCTTTAATCAAAAAATAAAATATAAATATACAAACAACAAAAATTACATCTATATTGAGGTTAAATGTTCCATTCATCTCTACTGCGAAGTACTAAAAAGTACTTTGCAAGGCACAAAGGAACATCCCTATTATGAAAAAATAAAATGTATTAGATTTATTTATTCATGGCATCACTTTAAGTGACATTTCGTTTTAGTTGATTTCTATTTCTTGTTCTTTTATTTCTTTCTTTAAACTGAATGATGGCATGTGCTCGATTTTTGTTTATAAATAAAGTTTTGCAAATTATATTAAATACAAAATATATTTCTTTCTGAATAATCAAAGGTACAAGCATATCAAATAAATGTTATTATTTTGCTTTAATTTGCATTTGTTCAAAAAACTTTTTAAGTATTTATTTATAATATTTGACTGTTATATTTTTGTTTGTTTTATTGCCTAAAGATATATTTACAAATCTTGAAAAACTAAATTTTTATAATTGTTCAAAAACAGGTAAGAATCTTGATCTTCAGTAGAAGTTACAAACATTTTCAATAGGTTTTTTCAATTACAGTTTCCAAATTATTTCCCATCAAATAAATACATACATGGTTTTTGCTGGCGGTGAACAGTACCTTAAGGTTCTTAATATTTATTAAAGCAATAAATACCTAATTAGAGTGGACCAATTTCATTTTCTTAACCTAATGCAGATTGTTTAAACCTAACAAATAGAAAATATTTAAAAGAAATTTGTATTATCTATTGGTGTATCATAAATGTAGATGAACACCAATTTCTTTACTGCAATCTCCTCTTGATCTGAATATCAAGTAGGTACCTTTGAAAATGGTTTTAGAGTTGGTTTTGTTTAAAACGAAATTCAAGAAGAAGCTCTTTGAACCTGGAATTGAGCTTCTGTTCGAACAAAACTCTTGTTTTATTTACAGAAGCCCAGATTTAGATAGCTTAGGATTAATATGAATATAATTTATATTCAGAATACCTTGTATTTTATTATTAATTCCAACAATTAAGTAGAAAAATAAAAATATAAACTCATTATAACCGTATGTTCTCAGGTAGTTATTTGTTATTTAAGGGAAAAACTTCATTTTCAGTTGCGGCCATTAAAAAGAGAGTGATCCCGATTGCTTTTAGAAGATAATTTAAGCCGTGTTTTATTTTCTACGGATCTGTACCAGGATCATTTTTTTACAAGTAATAGGTACAACAACTTGGCTATCAGATACGAGACCAGAATTGAAAGAAAAAAACCTTAATCAGATGCTATCTATTGAGATAAAAAAGTTCTTTGTTTATTTTATCGCTATACGACCCCATTCATTAATTTTCAACGCCTTTTCAGATATTTTGTTTTAATTTTGAAATCAACCCAATCTCAAGGGCCATTATCAAATTTTGGTTTTATTCTTTCAAAAATTTGTGTTTTATGCAAAGAAAACTCAAAATATATTTTTTTTAATTGCATTCATATTATATTGTACCGTTTTTTATGATCCCAAAAAGCAATCTAGCCTTAAAAAACTATTTTTTTTTTATTATTGAAATAGATTGAGATATAGAAAGCAAGATCGCAGGTTGCTTTTGTACTACGTGTTTAAAACTGATCCTGACATAAAGACTACAAAACGAGGCTAATGTTAGGTTTAGCATTGCTAATTTATAGGTTTTGGTATATAATTTCAGCTGCCTTTATATGTAAAAGAATTATTGAATTGAAAATTTCTCTTTGTTTAAATTACAGACTTCAGCAGTAAAAAATTCAAAGATCTGTAAAGTTAGGTACTTTACTTACTTACTTTCGAAAATTGAAGTAATCCACAATGATGAAAACAACTAAAACAATAAAAATACGAGCTTGTGGTTCAAAGCGACAAATTTGGCCAACTGAAGATGGAGTTTGTGAATCTTCAAGAAAAAAGTTAAAAACTGAAGAGCAAAATAATAATCTTGAGTGGATGAAATTCGCTAAAAGTGTTGTTGGCAAAGAAGAAACACCTGCCTATTATAAATTGTTGCATTTGCTTAACGAAAGCAACAAAATTGAAATTATCAAAAGAAACGGTGTTAATCTATCAAGTATGTCAAGTATTCTCACTAAATCATGGATTAAAGCTCCTATAGCATTTGATGATTTACATAATCTATGGTTTGATGCGGATGGGAAGAAGACAAAGTATTTAAAAAATCTAGAAGAAAATAAAATAAATCTATCAAATGTATCGAGTATTTTAAGTGGAGCTGGTGCCTATTCGGCAGAAGCTTATAAAGAGTTGTATGACTTATGGTTTGATGCCGAAGGAGAAAAAACACACTACTTAAAAACTCTAGAAAAGGAAGGTCTTAATATATCAAATATGTCAGGAATTTTAAGTAAATCGGGAGCCAGAGCTATGAGGTCTTTTATAGATTTGTACGATCTCTGGTTCGATGCAGAAGGAAACAAAACCAAATATTTAACAACACTTGAAAAGGAAGGAGTTAATCTTGCGACTGTGTCAAGTATTTTAAGTGGAGCCGGGCCAAATGCCGCAAAATCTTTTAAAGATCTATATTGTTTGTGGTTTGATGAAGTCGATGGAAGCAAAACTAAATATTTGAAAGCTCTTGAAACCGGAGGTATTAATGTGACCAATGTTTCTGGAATTCTAAGTCGAGCCAAAAAAAACGCCGCAAAAGCTTTTAAAGATCTTTATGAGCTTTGGTTCGATGAAAATGGCAATAAAACTAAATACTTGAAAGCTCTGGAAAACGAAGGAATTAATCTCACTACAATGTCAAGTATCTTATGTGGAGCAGGAGGGAATTCTAGAAAAGCTTTTAAAGACTTGTATGATATTTGGTTCGATGCAGAGGGAAATAAGTCTAGATATTTGACAAACCTCGAAGAGAAGGGAATCAATTTAACAAATGTTTCAGCTATTTTGCATAGGGCGGGTTTGAATGCTGCAAAAGCTTTCAAGGAATTGTACGATCTTTGGTTCGATGACAATGGGAACAAAACGAAATACTTAAAAGCTTTAGAAGACGAGGGAATTAATCTGACAAATGTGTCGAGTATGTTGCACGGTGTAGGTGTAGGTACGGCGAAAACTTTTCAGGATCTGTATGAGCTTTGGTTCGACGAAGAGGGAAATAAATCCAAAATTCTTATTACTTTGCAAAGAGAAGGAATCAACCTTGGTAACATGTCGAGTATTTTGAGTGGAGCCAAGACTAATACTACAAAAGCATTCAAAAGCTTATATGAACTTTGGTTTGATGAGCAAGGAAATAAAACCAAATATCTGAAAACGCTTGAAAATAATTCCGTCTCACTTTCGAGCGTTTCCAGCATTTTATCAAAATCTGGTGTAAACGCTTCAAAAGCTTTTAAAGACCTATATGGCCTTTGGTTTGATGAAAAAGGAAACAAAACGAAATATTTGACAAATTTAGAAAAAGAAGAATTGCACTTGGCTAATGTAGCGAGTATTTTACATGGAGCCGGTTCGAATGCCAGTAAAGCTTTCATTGAGTTGTATAACATTTTCTTTAACAATGATGGTAGTAAAACAAAATATTTAAATACTTTCGAAAATAATGGAATCAACCTGACGAATATATCAAGTATCCTGAGTGGAGCTGCTGGAAATGCTCCAAAAGCATTCAATGATCTTTATAGTGTTTTTTTCGATGAAAAGGGCAATAAAAGCCAACACTTAAATAACTTTTTAATTAAAAGAAGTGTTAAAGAAACTTTTACAATGCATAATTTGTCTGGAATCTTAAGCGGAACAGGAGCTAAAGCTAAAGAAGCTTTTGAAAATCTACATAATCTATGGTTTAATGAAAAAGGCAAGCAAACACATCTTTTGAATGATTTCTTAAATCATGATTTTAGGCTGAGCTCTTTGTCTACCATTCTGTGTAGAACAGGTATTCGTGCTGTCCCAGTTATCAAACATTTTCACAACATCTGTTTCGATAATAAAGGAAATGAAACGCAACTTCTTAACGATTTCCATCAAAGTGGATTCCGGCCTGCTGATTTATGCTTCATTTTAAGTGCAACAGCTGATGGATTGGAAAAATTTCACAAATTTTGTTTTATTGAAAAAACAAAAGTCTATTTAGAGAATTTCTTAAATGATAATGATGGATTTACGATTAGTCAGTTATGCATTATATTGCATGGATCAGAGGGAAATTGTTGCACAGCCCTTAAAAATTTCCATAACACTTGCTATAATGTCAATGGAGAGAGGACACAGATATTAAATGACTTCATCGACGCTGATTTTACTGCAAGTAACTTGGCTGGTATAGTATCTACGACAGGGAATAATGCATCTTTGATTTTAAGAGATTTCCATAATTCTTGTTTTAATACGGAAAATCGTCTAAAACATTTTTTAGATGTTGATGATATCTTTGTGCCGTTCAGTTTAAGTAAACTACTTTATGGAGCTGGAACTCAAGTTTGTTCTATATTTAAAAAATTGCATGAAAGTTGCTTTAATAAAAGTGGAAAAAAAACAAAGTATCTTAGAGACTTAATCCTAAAAAACTCCCAGACTGGTGTGCTTGATAAATTGTATGAAAACTTTAGAAAAAAACCCAAAGTGAAGCAATGTTGAAAAATTAATTATATATTCATGACTTTTTGTAATATGTATTACATTTTTCAAATAACCCTGAACCTTCTCCTTTGACCCATTTTGACAAATATGACAAACAATTTGTATAAAATTACAGAAATAATATTTTGTCACTTGTGTTAGTTAGAGAATAAGCTGTGCGAACTCTGAGAGAAAAAATTGGGATGTATAATTGTATTATAATTGTTTATTTGGCATAAATTGCCATTTCGATCCGTTGATATATAAATTGCAGATTATGTTAACTTTATCAATAATAATGTAAATACAGTTAAATTAATATAAAAACAGTTAAATTAAACAATATTCATAAAATGAAAAACCATGAGACTTACAGTTTTGAAAGGAAATTAAATAATATTCTATTTTATATATGTGAAAATTAATCTTAAGTATATTTAAATTGTTTAAATTTTTTATACGACATTTGCCCTCTTGATGTTCTCATTCAAATTGTATGTTGCATTTTCATTTGTTACAGCTTGTTCACTTATAGGTACTCCGAACACATATGGTTTTTTATTTTGAATATGGACACCATTGTAAGCATATAGAGTCTTTGATTTATATTAAGCCAGCTTAATAATAATTCACATGTGAACGTTTAGCAGAAAGGGACTGTAAAACTTACCTTAGATAATGTAATTTTTGACTTAACAAAGGATCCCTAATAAAAATCCAATATGATCACACAAAATGTAAATCTTTCTTTTAATTAAACTTTTACAATTTTTTCAGCTATGTAAAATGTCTCAAAATATATTTTTTTTAATAAATTGTGATCATTCTGATGTTATAACCCTTTAAGTCAGTTACACCCTCTACAGCAAAATTAAAAAAAAGAAAAATAATAAATACATAAATACATAAATACATATTTTTAAATCATAACTTTTTGTTTATTTAGTGAAAGTAAAAGAACAAATACAATTTTTTAATACAAAGTTACAAAAATAAATGGAATGTAAATTTGCTTTTTATTTTACACCAATTCTTCTTTAAGAGGTTTAGTGGCGTAACCTGAAAACAAAAATATTTTATAAATTAACTTTGAAAAAGTAAATAAATGTTGAAAAATTGAAAAATTTAAAGAAATTTTGTGAAAAGCAATCTTTTCTGAAGCTGCAGGCACGTTAGCCTTATTAAAATTATCCGCAATTTCATTGACCTGAATATATTAAAAAATTAAGTCAGTGACCATTATTTTTGGCCCTAAAAAATTAAAGAACATGTCCGCAAATATCAAAAAACGCTATATATTCGGGTCCACACTACACATGTACGCGCTTCACGTGACTCAAAAAAAAAAAAAAAAAGACTGCTTGCTCGAAGTGTACCCGAGCCATACAAAACTGACTTAAAAAACAGCGTACACAATAGATCAAATGGAAAAATTCATTTTTCAATTTTCTGTGTTTTTACAGAGTTTTTCCGCATTTTTATTTTTTCGACATTCCTTCCAAACTTAACCTTTATATAGATATTAATGCCAAAAGATTTAAAACCTACCAAATAAACGTCTTATTTTTCGATAATTAATTTTCTCTTCTCTTGAGAAAACCACCAAACTATTTTTAACATCTTGGAAATTCTCTTGCAATATTAAGAGTTGTTCAACCTCAAGACTTGCCAACAAATTCATAGATGGACACCAATAAAATTCAATAGATTTGTTATCCAAACAAAATAATAGCCGATCAAGCATCTGAAATGTGAATCAAATATTTCATATTGTACATAAAAATAAAATTTTGAATCTTACATGCAGTAAAAGTTTTCCGGTGGATTGCATCCAAAAAGTTTCATCTTGTTTTTCGTTCTCATGCAGATAAATAGTCTTTATAAAATAAGATTTAAGGAAATACCCTTCTTTGGTTCTGTCACGGATGCTCTTTAAAAGTCTCAACGTTGGTTTCAGGTTGTACTTGCCAGTAAGCAAGTGTTTCTCTGTTTGCGGCACGCAAATAGAAAAAGTTAATTTGCGCCCTCTTTTTGGACCAACACTTGGTTTTGGTACAGCAAACCAAAGTTTTTCTTTTACATCATTTGGAAATGGCCTTTCAGCCAGCCAATCATAGTTAGCATTGAACTTGAAGGCTGGCACGAAATCAATTGAAATGTCACGACTTTTGGATGAAGCTTTAATGGTATGAGCAGTACCTCGTTTTAAGTATGTCAATTTATATTGATTAGATCCAACAGCGTTAGGCAATGTTCTACCGTAGTTTTTCAATGCTTTCCTTATGATTTTGTTCAGCCAATTGTGTATTTCAGAACGAATTAGAAAATTTGATGGGGTCACGAATTTCTGAAATTGTTCATAGACCAAATGCCAGTTGATATCAGCCTCCATTAGTTGCAATGGCTTTGTAAGTAAAAGTTTAACATAGCCCGGTCTTAAATTATCTTTTAGAACTTGTATATATTCGTAAAACGGAAGCTTTAGCAAGAAATGCACATCAAATTCATCTGGAGCAACGGTTTTTATGTTTTCCAAATAGCTCCCTAAAATGAGCAAAAAAACTCTTCTACTTTAATATTTGATTAAGGTAATTTAAACACTATAGGTGTGTTTCTTTACTTTGAAACTCTGTGATTTTCTGCCCAAAACAACACAAAAGTCTGTCAAAGTTCATATAAAAAAATAAATAAAATGTGTAGTTTCGGACAGAAAATCACACAGTTTCAAAATAAAGGAAGGCACATTATTTATAATTTTAGTATAATCCGACCTTTGTCACGCTCACATTTCTTCTGCTTTTGAATTTTCTACGCATTCAATGACCTTTAAGCTAAAATGTTTGTAATTAGGGCACGGTATGACTGTGTGATTTTCAATGCTAATACTTTTACACTCACTTTTTGTATGCTTACTTTAAATTTTCTAGTTTCTTAACAGTTCTGTGTGTTGAAAATTATGGATCTTTTGAAAACAAAGAATACATGTGTTATATTTTTTTCAAAATTCGCCCACAACCTTCAAGAACCAAGAGGAAAACTCTTGGTTCTTGAAGGTTCTACAAAGTTAAAATTTTTGTAAATAACCTCTTTTAAAACTGAAACATGCTTTCCTGATTTTTTTAAGTGCCCGCCAACTGCCAAACCCAGATTTTTTATATTTGAATTTGAAAAATAAAATTTGTCTTTAACGTAATTTTTATAAAAGTAATAAGTTAGACACGCATCCGCTTTTTCATTCCGATTCAAACCACACTCAAGAATACGTTTTTGTTTTATTTATGGAATTGGATAAATATAAAGTTTTTTTTTTTATAACTTACCAAAAAGGCTAGGTCCAGCGTAGATCTTATCGAACACTGGGTCCGTTTTTTTCATTATGTCCATAAGATAATTTCTGATGGCATCGAAATCCTTTGAATACATTTCTCTGTCTTTTTTTTGAACCGAAATTTCGTTATCGATTTGACTTATAGCTTCTTCGAACATCTAAATGTATAAAGAAAAGTTATATTTCAAATGCGATGTAGACGTCATAAACACTTTAGGCCTTAAACAAAATGTACTAATATTTCTAATAAAATTTTATTAAATCAATTCCAAAGAGCAAGACTGCTGAGCGCCACATTGGAACTCGTGCTAATAACATTTAAAATGGCAAATCTTTGTATTAGACACATTTAGATGACTTTGAAGATAGTAACAGTGAAACAACTAGCGTCTCCAAATTATTAAATTGCGTTATATTTAGATATAATGATAATATGTACATATTACAATTATTTTTTAACTAAGCTCAAATTGTGCAATTTTTAGTGTCAGAAAACAATTTACATCTTAAAAATGTATTTTAAAATTGCACATCGAATATTTAAAATTGTTTTTGAACAAAATTGAAGTCTAAAGAAAAAATCTGTTCCGTGAATTTTAAATTTTTTTTTTCTAAAATCTGTCATATTTCAAAAAAAAACATCCCTTCACTCCAGATATTTGATTAAATCAAGCTAAGTTTCACCAAAGGATAATTAATTAAAAATGGTTTTTGGTAATATTCAAAACTTGTACCTACTATTGTTACATAAAAAGTATTCTTGAGCGCTCTGAAGCTCTTTTTTTACCAAAAACTTTGTTTTTTTCGAAAATTTTAATGCCAAAACCTGTGTATTTTAACTGAACCGTTATGCGAAATTACTTCTGAAAGAAAAATGTTCGGTAGTGAAGTTGTAAACATATTGGAAGATTACACAACTGAAGAGATTTTTTTTTCACACAACATGATGCATTCGTTCCTAAGTTTTCTGGTTCCCTTTCGTTATGCCCTTGTGTGTGGCGGCGACTAGATATCTTTTAACTCTAATATGAACTGCCCAAAGACCCAAAGTAAACAAAAATAAAATAATAAACAAAGACAAAATATCTAAGTAACAGACATAAATAGAAGTATGTATGTAGATATCAGAAGAAGAATTATTTATTACACCTACACTTTTTGCATCGTTAACATCAATGAGCTGCACAAGCAATTCTAATTTCATAATCTTATTGGATGTCTATGGTATGTTCGAAGTTTTTGTTTATTATCAGCAATAAATTACGATTAATATTATAATTATAATGGTGACATGATTTCGTTGTCGTTCAATGAAAACTCACTTAAGTCAGTTTTTACTTGTTTTAAAGGGCAAGTATTAGTTTAGCTTCTTGTCAACAAAATGTCAACATCGAGTTTTTAGAAAAATGTACCGATTTTACGAAACGATTTCACAGCATTTTATACATTTTACCTATACCGATACGAAGTCCGTAAGTTGCATGTAACTTTTTTTTTTTTGCAACATTCGAGTTTGTATCTGTCATTTTACTACAATTATTGGCGTTTCTAGTTCTTATGAAAGTGTAAACAACAAATTTAAAAATAATACATTAACCTGAAAATTTTGCCGCCCCAGGCAAATTTTTATTTTACCTCCTCATATAAAAAAAAGATAACGACAACATTAACATTTACATAATATAGGGTTTTATTTAATAAAAATCAAAAGCTTCCCACAAAATAAATGTTTAAAAAATTTTGAAACTAAAATGATGCTCTGTGATTTCATTTTTGCAAATCTTGTAGCGATCTTTTGATCTTCAATGCCATTAAGTATTATGTCTGTTTAAATTGAAATAGTTGCAAGACCGATTAATCGCTCTTGAGTAATTGTTGAACGAACATAGGCTTTTATAAGATTAACCATTGAGAAACTAGTTTCATCTGATGCAACACTTACAGGAAACGTTAAGATTATGATGCTTTTAATAAATATGGACACTTTATAAAAGCTATTTGTAATCAATAATCAATAATTCAACAATTAAAATAGTGCTAAGTCTTCTATTTGGCTGATGTATTTCAGTAGTAGGTAGGTACATACATATATAGAATTTGTATTATTAAAAAAACCTTCATTATAAACTTTTTGTTAACAGGAATCGTCATTCTTAGAGCTAAAAATTCCAATTTCCCCTCTAGAGAATCACCAAAGACACTTAAATCCCAATTTTGTTAAAAATCAAGTTCGATATATTGCAATAAAATATTAATTATTCCTTTTTCGTGACTTTTTAATTCAAAATAGTTGAATCCTAATTTTGTGGGATTCAACATTATTTGCAATAAAATATTGATTTTTATTCTTTTTTTTTTTTTTTTTCAAAATTTGGCCCTTTCAAGAGAGTTGTGCCGCACGGGGCCTGTGCCAACAATACATTAAATTATCCCATATGGCACTGACAATGAATCCCCAACTATTTGTGAATGTTTTAACTGCAAACCGACCCTAATTTTCTTATCATTTAAACTTATTTGCGAATCATTTTCAATTTTATTATTAAAAAAAAAATACATGCACCTAAAATTACAAAGTGAAAATATTTTAAAGTTAACAATAATTGGCCTAACTATAGAATCCAAAGTTAATTGTGGTAGCGAATTTTGTATTTTTCATAAACAAACCACCCTTCCTAGAACACTTCATATTTTGGAAGTTATCATAATCCATGAGCCATTTATTTATTTTTTTTTTATTTACATTACATAGGTAGGTACCTACAAATATTTATTTTATAGTTTATAATATTCATTTACTGCAATCCGAATGCAAAAAAAAAGTTCATAATTACAGTTTTGAAATACACGGTGCCAAACCTGCCTGTAGGCAAAACAGTCAATTGCCTAGGGCGCTAAGTTTGGAGCATTTAGAAAAATTGTGACAGTACTTTCAGATAAACCGTTCTAAGGAATCTTGGTTTAAACATTATACAAGAAGGATGAAGGAAAACCAAAACAATAGAAAATGTTTTTGTTTTTGTATTTAGTAGACTATTTTGAATGAAATTCAACTAGAGGTTATACAAGAACGCTGTATACATTTCTACAAAAATTAATATTGAAGTGGATTTCATTGTGTCGGATTTGATGAACTTACGTAGCCGCCGTTATCAATCTATTGAAACAATCGATTCTTTGCGCCTTGCGCAGCATCAATTTCTCATCAAAAATTTTAGTTTTCTTTGCGATTTAAAAAGACTGCGAAAATCTTAAAGCAATGTTAAAAACAAAAATTGACAATGAAGTTCAAAAGGATATTATAGCTAAAGAACTCTCGAATGAAATTAATATATTTATCCAAATTTCTGCTATTGTTAATTTTAAAATTTTTTCAACTTTAAGCTAATTTACATTGCTTACATTTCATACTTGAATTAACGGCTTTTAGTCCACAAAAATTTTGGCTAGTCTAGTCAACTGATGAGTCCAAGTGAGATCGCCGGGACGAAACGCCAAAATGTTTGTGGGCTAAAGGCCGTTAAAAGCTATTTTGAATAAAAAACTTATTACTTATTACTTATTACCTATATCAAAAAGTATTTTGATAAAAAAGAAAACGCAGTCTATATTTTAAGTCAACAAAAATTTCGCTAATTGGGAACGCGTATGGTCCTTCACATTTTCAATAGGGCCCATTTTCTAATCTGACTCAACTGAATTTTTTTGTTTTTTGCAAATACCTACCCGTCTTTCTTTCGTTTTCAAATCTTCTCCAAAAATATTTACTCCACTTTTTTTTTAACTACTGAGGTTTTTAACCCTGGTTATAGTTTTAAATAGGTATATGGTATATGTACATATTGTATACGTTATAGGTACGTTAAGTTTGGGCGCTATTTCGTTTTTTATGAAACAAATACGGGTGGTGTCAGAAACTCCGTGCTAGATTGGTTTTTAATTTGAAAAAAAAAATAAATATATAAATAAACTCTCACGCAATAAAATAAAAACAAAACACTGTAGGTACTTGTGTACGGTACGGAAATTGGAAATCCGCATAAGCAACTTCTTATTTTAACTTAATAAATGATAGTTTAAAACTCTGCAATAAATAGCTATTGTTTTTAAAATTGAAATCAATTCACTTACCATTTTTAATTTTAATGGATGAATGTAGATTTGTTGAAGTAAAAAAAAAAAACACAAACAAAAATACAAAAGCAATCAAACTTTTTTTTATAAACAAAATACGCGATAGCAAAATTGTATTTGTTTTCCTGTCCAATGACTCAGTAACTCAGTTGTTGCACTATGTATATGTAGATAGATATGCGCTTTATTAATTTGTCAATTTGACCGAAAGACGTTGGCTGGAAGTTCGCCGGTCGAAAGTCTGTTGATTTGTGTGCTCTGTAGTCTGTTTTGAGCTCTTTCTGTTTCTATTAATTCTGATCGTTTTGGAAGCTTTGCTTTTTTGAATCTAAAGACGGGTATTCACCGATTTACTAACTTGTAAACTGTTATTTATGAATGAGATGCATTCACAATATGAATGCAAAAAATATTGGTGTCCGTCGGGACTGTGTTCAAAAAACTAGACAAGAAAATAAATAGGAGGTCACCAATTACCCTAGACCCTGTTTAGATTATAAGTTTTAACTACGTAGTATTGGCAGTCATGCTTCTATCTCTAAACTCTGATGAATTTTTGTGAATTGGAACATTTGATTCTAAGCACCATGAATCCAGAGTTTAAATATTAATAAATAATAAGTAGCAAAATGAACATGTTAAACTGGTAAACCTGTAAAATTTTTACACAAATTTGACAGGTTTACGCAGTTTACATCGTTTACAAAGTCTTTACGCCATTGCATGAATAGCCCTTTTATGTTTTATTTCTGACTTCTGCCTCCCTTTCCACCTCACCGATTTCGCCAACAAACTGCCGTCATTACGCAGTGAGCAGTCACAATCTAAACAGGGTCATGTGAATGAAGCGTGATTCACAATGCGACAAGAAAGACGCTGATTACACGAGTATTGAAGCGTTATCAGGAAAATGAGATTTCGGAGTTCTCATAGCAATAAGCAATCTCAGTTACATGAACAGGATTACCTCAGGAAAATGTCTCAGTTTTTCTTTCAAAACTCTGAGGAAAAAAAATTTGTATTCGCTTGCTCACCTTTTGAGTGAGAAAAATCTCTGAGATCTCATTTTTCTGAACGCACCATTTTTTCGGTCGTTTCATCTTTCGTCTTTTTGACAGCTTGGGTAAGGGGTGTAAGTAACGAAAGCGGGAATGAAAATTGTAGACCCTTTTCTTTTTCCTTACATCAATGGCTCTGACTGTACGACTGCTTTTAGACGACTGCAATTTTTATCCGCAATTCTCTTTTTAATTTCTTTCAGATTGCAGCATCCATTTAAACGCTGTAAATTTGAATAGCTGCAATTTTCGTTAAATGAGAAGGAAACATCTCTTCTCACTCTTTACTCCGCTTATGTCTCAAACAATACGAAAAAGCACAAAGAAAAAAGAACGATAACTCTGCAATTATTTCAAGCTCTGCAACTTTGTTTACCCGGCCACCGCATACGTCCCTCGCCTATGTACGTGCTTAAAAATTGCAGGGGGTAATTGCAGCATTTAAAAGTAGTCCACGATAGATTGTATCGTCCAGAGGCCGCTTTAATCGCTTGTTTGTGTTGTCGTCTCTATCTCTATGTGCTTTTCTTTACTTTGAAACTCTGTTGGTCTTATTTATAAACGTTGTCTAACTTTAGACAACTGTCCAACTTTTGAAAATGGGTTCAAAAACCTTGTTTATTGTTATCTTATAGCTGCCTAACTTAGACACAAGAGTAGATTACCTTAACAGTGAATAATGTGATATTTATTTTTATTAAATAAAGCATATTTCCACCAATTTGAAAATAGTTAGACAGTGTCTAAGTAGACAAAAATCTAATAAATACGACTGTGTGATTTTAAGAAGATATTAAGAAGATTGACAGATTTGTGTGTTGTTTTGGGCAGAAAATTACAGAGTTTCATAATAAAGTTTGTTATACATCGATATTCGACATTTTCAACGGTTTCCACTATGAAAGGATTCCACTTGGGTGGGTTCGTAAAGTTTTTACGTAATTTCCTATCGTTATGTTAAAATGATTTTTTATTTAAATTGTATACTTTACGACTTTACGTTATTAATTCGGTATCTTTTTCCTCGTAATAAAGTAATATTTTTATCAATTTTTAATTGTATGCCGAAAGCAAAATTAATGTATATGTAGGTAATTAAGTACTGAAGAAAATTTAAAATTAAGAAAAAAAAAAACTCTAACTTAAACGAGGGGAAATAGTCCCATAGATTCAAGTACAAATGTAAAAAAAAGAAAATGAATTCTCACTATTAAACAAAAATAACAAAAATAACAAAAAAAATAGCGAACCCTAGGCAAATATACTCCATCCATACCTAAAGAGTATCATTGCGTCAAGAAGGTGGAAGAGATTACAAATAACTACCACTGTCTATTGGCGAAATGCCGACTGAGAGTAGTGAGAGTAGGTACCCCGGTACCCGTACCTGTATTATATATATATTTCTGTTCTGATTCTCTTTTTTGTGTAAACAGTACAGTAAACACACAAACACAATTTATTTTACGTGTAGATGTAGGTGTTTATGTAGTATACGATTTTTCTCTATATTCACACACAGATGTCATGTACTCTTTCTATATAGTAATTTAAATAACAGAAGAACTTGTGCTGCGTCACTCGTCATATCACAATTCTTTGTCACTTTGGTTCTTTTCGCTCGCTCTAAAATCATTTGGAATTCAAAATCAAAGCAGTGACAAAAGTAGCGTATGCATGTTATCACGTGTTGGTCATTTGCTTGCACTTGGGCGTTAAATTTGTGTCTTAATATTATTACTTTTTTCCTGTATATGTATTTATCATTCGGTTTTTATTATTAAATATAATGAAAGATAATCCAGATACCAATGTACAATTTGTAAAAATGATTGAACGTAACCCTTGTGTCTATAATCGCAAATGCCGTGATTATTCCAACAAAACAAAACAAGATGAAACATGGGCAGAGATTGGAAAGAAGTTTGATGCCACAGGTAAATATTTATTTCAATTTTATCACAGTATGAATTATATTAATTATGTACATAAATACATATTTATGTTAGTTTCTTTGTAGATTTCATTTAGTATAATAGGTGCTTTAAGCAGACATATTAACATAGAAAACCAATTGATACATTTTGAAGAGTATTAATTGAGAATTTCTTGAAGGTAGAAAGTAAAATTATGTACATAGGTTTCAACTGTGAAGAGCGAAAATAGGTACTTTCATTACATATTCTTTTTTTCTTTTATTGATTTTTCTATGTTTTGAGATCTTTTAAAATTTGAGTTGAACTCTGTCAGTACTATTTATTAGATTTTTGTCTATTTAGACACTGCCTAACTATTTTTAAATTGGTGGAAATATGCTTAATTTAATAAAAATAAATATCACATTGTTCACGGTTAAGACAACCTACTCTTATGTCTAAATTAGGCAGCTAAAAGACAACAATAAACAAGGCTTTTGAACACATTTTCCAAAGTTGGACAGTTGTCTAAAGTTAGACAACGTTTATAAATAAGACCATGTGTATTTTTTTTGATGTTAGATCGAGAGATTTTATTTATGTTAGAAGAATATTTATTTTAGTCTACATTACCTATCGTCATCTGAAAACTCATTTCTTCAATAGATAGACCTTTTTTGCGAAATTGGGTTTAATATCGTTTCCTAGGTTTATAAACATGCTCTTTCAATTGCCATTGTCAGAATTACTCTACCTCCTAAAGATTTTAAAAGATTTAATGCTTGTTCAATGAACCATAAAATGTAAACTTTTAAACTTAAACTTCAATGTTCAATGTTTTTTTTTTTTAAATATTAATATTAAAAATACACTTTAATTATATTAACTCGACGTAAAGAAAATATTTGTAGGTTATATTCAAAGAAAAACTATGATCCTGTGACATGTAATTTAAGTAACTTAAAAAACTTAAAAGACAAAAAAGCGTCTCCTGAACAATTTGATCTCGGGTTGATTGAACAAAACGAGTTTTCAGGTGACGCTATGTATATTTTAGATGGGAATCCGCCAGAGTTTCGCAAAACAATGCGAGAAGGGTAGATTCCATTCCAAAATCCTTCTCGTTTCTACGCACATAAAATCTACCTACCTGCCTCACTAGATGCGCCTATCAGTAAAACTGTCACTGTGTAAACAGGCAAATAGACCGTTAAGTTGCTGTACAGTTGTTTTGAAAATCTCATGAGTTTAAACGAAATTACCAAGAAAAGAAAAAAGAACACTATACTGCGATTCACAGCGGATTCCATAATCGGCATGATTATGTTCAATTGGATCGGTGAATACTTCACATACATTGGAATATCTCATCCGACTTTTTTTGACGTCTCTATACTTTATATCTCATTGCATTTCTTCCCTCTTATTTATTTGTTAATAAGATCGTTTTTTGTTATTTGTATTTTTTTTTTCGAAGATGTCAAAAAAAAGCCTTTGTGTATAATTTAATTTTTATAGCAAGTTTGTGAATTTTCGTGCGTTGCGTTGCATAACGATCGTTTAGTCAAGTATCAATATTAAATCAATTGTAAATAAGAATTTAGGTTATTTAAAGACAACATAAATATTCAAGCAAACTTAACTAATTAATCTCTAACCACCATATTATTCACTCGATACATCCAGATTAAAACTTAAATCCGGATGTATGTATGTAATGAATCGAGTGAACAATATGGCCGTAAGAGATATGTTTGAAGAAAATCTAATAAATAGGTACAAGTCAACATTATTTTAATTATAGCTTAGGTATAATTTTTGTAACCGTTTAATGCTATTCCAATTAAAATTAAAGGGTTGAACATACTTTTATCATTTTCAAGTGCCTGAATGCAAAGAAAGATGGAAGAACCTCAGAGCTTGTTTTACAAGGCATTTAAAACTCAAAACTACACCTGGATATGCTGCCATTGCGAAAAAGCCATATTATTTAGCGCAGCATTTAAACTTTCTCAGGCCTTTCACAAAATCTAGGAAACAAATTGGTTTGTATTCCTTTCGTTTTATTTGTATTTTAAAGACAAACAATATTCAAAATGCACCTTAATTATATGTACATATAAATACTAATTTTTTACAGGTAATATTTCTATACCGTCGTCATCCTCGAAACATGAAACCTTCCACGAAAAAGAAGATTTCGGAGATAATTTGTTAGAAAATGAACAACATTTAGATGAATCCACAATAATTGATGACCTTAATGACCCAAACATTCAGAACTCTTCCGATACAAATTTTACACAAACTGAACCAAGATTATTGTCTTCTATTGCAACAAAACCTTCAGTTAGTAATAAAAGGCGTTGGATTGATTTGGAAGATGCGAATGAGAATGATCTTAAAATCTTCACTAAACAAATAAAAACACACACAAATGACGAGGATCTGGATTTGTGTTTTTTTAAAAGTCTACTTCCAGATATAAGGGAAATGAATCCGGATCAAAAAAGACGTTTTAAGGTTGGCGTTATAAATTTATCAGGAACAATACTTAATGAAGATTATCATAACATAAGGAGAGAGTACCAAAACACTGAACGTCTAAATACAGCATCATCGACTTTATCATTCGATTCATTATCACAGAAGTTCATAATACCTCCTGGGGCTAACAAAGATTATCAGAAAACTGATGATAATCTTCCTAGATCTACATTACCGTCTCACTCATCGAGACAAAAGAACATATTTCCTCTGTTGATCTCGAAGCAATCAATTCAATGCACGCCTAAAGAAGAAGTTCCTTCAACGACAAATTACCATCATGAAAATTCAGAATATCATAATATTGAAAGCCGCCCAAACTCAGCTCAGTCAACTTTATCATCTGGTTCATCAATAATTGAATACAAAGTATCTGCAGACAACTTAGAACCATATTCTGATTTAAAAAACACTTAATTATATAAAACTATATAAAATTAGTGTTATTTTTACGCCCGAAGAAATTGGATTTGTTTTTTTTTTTTTTTTTTTTCTCCAATTTCATTCGAACTTGGAAAAAAAAACTCCATAAAACCATAAAATGAAATTATCGAGTAGATCTACTTCTGTAAATATTAGGCGTGTTTTTTGTAATCCCAAAGGGAATTGGACGAAAAAAAAACGACGTTGGTGCTAAACAATCACCATACAACAACTAATTCCCTACGGGATAAGCTAAACCAAGAGAATTCTCTGGGCTTAACTTAAGCACACAGAAAAACTGTGTTACCGGCGTGAATTATATACTTGTTATCGATAGATTGTATGAAAACTCCATTTTGTTTCTGTGATTCTGTCGCTAATCCCTGTGGTCGTTTTTTTCGTGCAATTCCCTCTGGGCTTACAAAAAACACGCCTATTCATACATATAAAAAAAAAAAACACATAACTGCCTGAACACAATGGATACGGAGCTGCAACTGGAGCTGTAGCTGAAATACAACGCAACTGCAGTCGGTGCTGCAAGAGTTGGCCAACTTTTAACTTTTCACTTTGTATGAAGAAAAAAAGAGCTGGAAAAAAATACTGTAGCTTTTTGTGCTTATTTGTTTCGAGAAAATTATTATTAATAAAAAGAAAAATATCAGAAATAAAAAAAGTGAAGCTTGTAGTTATTTTTTTTTTCTTTAAAATATGCAAAAGATATACAGCTGTTTTGTGGGCACATAAAACATAAAAACTATCACGTACGACACTTTTTCACAGTTTTTGCAGCTGCAGTTCCAGTTGCAGAATTCCATTGTGTTCAGGCAGTATAATGATAAATTAACATTTTCAATATGCTTTATTTAATTTAATAAAATTCCACATTAGTCAAGATTTAAACAACTGATTCTGTTGTCTAAATTAGATAACTCTTAGGCAACAATTAAAACATGTTTATTTATTACTTGGACGGCTGTCCGAAGTTAGACAAGCTTTATCCATACGACCCTGTATGTATGTATAAGATTTAACGCGATTTTAATAATATTAACAATCGGCCTTAAGTTAGAATGACTTTGTTTTAAGAAGTTGTGATTCTTGAGTTTTATGTTTAATGAATTTTTTTTTTTTCAAAAAATTCAGTGTTGTAGGTAGATTTGTAAGTGCCTAGGTACATATAATTATTTTCTAATTAAAACGACCCTTGTAAGCTTTAGGTGCAAGCTATAATAAAAGGACAAATCGCTAATACTGATTTGTTTAAGCGATAACTATTGTTAAATTCGCTTAGTTCGGGCAAGTAAAATTTGATTTCGATTAAATACACCCCTATCGTATATTGTGTGGTTTACCATGAGATATCAATATCACTTTAAAGGGGAAGTGTCTGTCATAATGTCAATAGCTCGGGTTGAGACTTTAGATTGAGACTCGGCTCAGCAACGATTTTTTTAAACTGAATCTCATGTAACATGTCTTTAGATGTATTGGTAGTGTTGGTATCAAAATTGTATTCATTTAAGCATGCGCCCTCTTTTGTTCTACACTTCTCAAAGGAACTTACAGGAAATGAAATGAAACCACCCTCGGTTTTAATAACACGTTTTGGTAGCTTGTTAAGATTATTTTGGTATAATCTACGTAGGAAGTTAGGTATATACAATATACACACATTATGTAGATAATGTAAAACTCGATCGAAAACCGAAAAAAGGACTTTTACTGACATATATAATATGAGTACGAGTATTTGAGTTGCAGAGCAGGAGCAAATTTCATTGTTATACAAGCATATAAAATACATATGCCATATGTGTACCTTACCTACCTATAATACAATACAATACAATGCACCCTATCAACACATTTTCGATCAATTTTCTGTAGAATAACAAATATTTGTTGAGGGGAGACGAAAAGTGACAACGCAGCCGATATGATTATCATGAATCGATGTTTTGTTCTTTTATTACGAGACACGTCAGGTGTGTCATGGTTAATGGTAAATATGATAAAAAAAAGATGGCCATAGATGTTATAATCAGCTGGTGTGGATGAGATTTATAAAATAGGGGTATACCACTGTATTATCAGGCGCTTTTTTCTTTGGTCCCAGGTCTGGTTGTAGGTATATTTATTTTCTTAAGGTTTAAAAAAAAGAGTTGGTAAACAAAATATGTACATTGTGTTGGTTCATTGCGGTTTGCTTTTTAGGAAAAGAGGAATACCTACATAGTTCTGTGAGAATTATTTTTTTTCTGCAGATGAAAATTCTTCATAGTAATATTTGGGATCTTACCTACAATGAAGTGTGGGACTCTTATCCACGAAAACCACCGGAAAATGAGGACCAATGTTTAAAATATCGACAGACGATTTCTCATTTTAAGGCCGCGTGTAAATTGCATTAAATAAAATCGCTTTGTTTTAGTCGTTTCGACATTAATTAAAAATGCCACATGAGTAGGTGCTTTCAGTTTTAATATCTAAATCATACTAAATTTAATTAAATAAGATGACTTTAAGTAGGTACCTGCACAAAAAAATAAAAACTGATTGTTTTCGGACTGGTCATTTATTTATTTGATCATTGTTAGCCATATCGGTTATCATTCAATTAAACACATACATACATACATACATACATACCTACATAACATACAATATAAGTTCATTCAACTTCTGATATTTTCTTTTTTTATTCGTTTATAGTGCACTCCTAACTCCTATATCATCCCCTTCTAAATTTGATTTCTTTCCCTTCCAGGTCAGGGGACATCACGAACATCTGCGGCTGGTATCCTAAAATGCAGTGATGCATTTTGTTATGGTTTTATAAAATCTAACTCGTTCTTTGTCTTTTCATGCTCTCGTGCTAAAAGGACAATGCATTTAGAGAAAGTTATGGATTTTATAAAATAAAATTTGAAACAGGGGGAACTGGAAATATGGTATTATAAGTATATTATGTTAAGTAGAAACTTTGCGATCCTCAAAATGGTCGTTTCTGATCCTGAATAAGGGTAGTTCCGTAGGGTTATACCTATTCGTTTGATAGGTACAGTACATACATACATTATACATACATAACGTACCTACGGTGTTGACAATATGACAATATTTTTCTTTATTGCAGAGAATAGGGAGGTATAATTAAGTAGGTTAGTTACTTTATATGTAGGTACAAATATGTATGTAAATGTGTTTGTATATATCTAATAATGCAGCTTAGTTTTGAGTATGGATAAAAGATTGAGATCAAATTAAATCCAAAATAAAACACAAACACTCCCTATACAAGTTCTATTAATAAATCGCCTTAGGTGACTTCGCGACTTTAAGAGAAAGTAGGGAAATATTTGAATTTTTGACCATCTGTTTTAAATAGTGCCGGTTTTACAGTAGCACCAGCGTTCCCACCAAAGGCGTAAAATTTAGATGTAGATTTGGTAAAAATTGGGGAAAACAAAAATGTTTGTAATTTTATTACACAATTTTATTATTAAAAACTTATTCTTAAAACCATCATCTCATAAGGCGTGTTTTTTTGTAATACCGGAGAGTATTGGACGAAAAAATGACGTCGTCGGTGCTAAACTAATAACCATAATAAATATCTACAACAACAACTAATCCCCTAAGGGCTAAGCTAAACCCAGAGAATTATACAGCCTTAACTTAAGCACACAGAAAAACTATGTTACCGGTGTGAATAATATACTTATGTTATCGATAGTTTGTATGAAAACTCCATTTTGTTTCTGTGATGCTGTCGTTAACCCCTGCGGTCGTTTTTTTTGTGTGCAATTCCCTCCGGCCTCCGAGTTTACAAAAAAAACACGCCTACATTAAAATTACCTATAATTTTATTTTACTAATATCATTACTTTATTAATACATAACTACTAATATTACATAAAATGGCCAAGGAGAAGCTTAGGCTTATTGCTTTATATATTAGGTACTTAATTAGCTTGAGCCGTGGTTCAATAACAGCCGCATTTTATTATCTACCTGTTCGGGTTAGCTTTTAACGCTAAACACAAAAACAACATTGGATTTAGGTTTCTAATGGAGTTTCCTTTATAGATCCAGAAATTAGTTTTTACTCTGGCGAGTAGATGGCTTTTTCAGTTTTGTAAACGGTATAAGGTATTGCAAATTGTAGTTCAAAGAAAAAAGACAGTGTCTATATGTAAAAAAAAAAAAAACATAAGGAAAAAGAGGTAAGCATACAACATTGTTCCATTAGGATCCTCATTATTTTATCGGAGTGAACCATATGGGTTATTGGCGATAATAAAACGCGGCTAATGTATTCACGATTATCTATATTTTTCAATTTGTAAAATGAGAAGTATGTACATAAGTACATAATAGCCGCGTTCAATTATCTACGGGTCTGCATCACGTATACCACGTAATATAACAACAACTTGGGATTCTGCTCTCTATCTGGATCTATTTTGAACATCCGAAAATAAGTTCTTACTCTGATGGGTAGATGGCGTTTCAGTTTTGAAAATCGGTAAGGAAGTGTAAAAAAAAAGAAAATCAATACATGAAAGATAAACAATAGGCGTGTTTTTTTGCAAGCCCGGAGGGAATTGCACGAAAAAAACGACCACAGCGATTAGCGACAGCATCACAGAAACAAAATGGAGTTTTCATACAAACTATCGATAATAAGAATATAATTTACGCCGGTAACACATTTTTTCTATGTGCTTAAGTTATGCCCGGAGAAATCTCTGGGTTTAGCTTAGCCCGTAGGGGATTAGTTGTTGTATTTAACATGGTGATTGTTTAGCACCGACGTCGTTTTTTTCGTCCAATTCCCTCTGGGCTTACAAAAAAACACGGCTATTATAAAAAAAAAGATATCAGCAACACGTTGTCATTAGGATCGGCAGCGTTTTATTTTCATGGGATGATTTACATAGTTTGACTTATATCCAATAGGTGGCGTGGCAGGGTTCAGCTAGTAATTTATAAAATTAAAAAGCACGACCAAATGGGGAACTTTCAACCCCGAAAAATCAAACTCTCTATAAAGTCAATGTAACATTTTATTGGACTATATAGCTCTTGTTTGGGTCACCCTGCTGTCGATTTAACTCATTAAACCATTCGAACAATTAATTGTACTCAGAATTTTAATGTAAAATAAATAGAAAGTTAGGTATATGAAAATATAAACACAGTTGAATACAGAACTTGAACCAAGTCGTTGCATGTTTGATTTTTTACAAAAGAACAGTTGATACGGATCTTTTTGTTGCCGTTTGATAAAAAAGAATAAAGATAAGAAAGTTTATATTTTTCGTTGTCCGTTTAAATAAAAAAGGAACAGCTCTACATACATAGCAAAGAAATTCTGCCTCACTAATGCACACCTACGTAGGTATATAAATTAGTAAATTAGATACTATAATACAAGATACGTCATAAATCCATCTGTACCATTTTCACCCGCAGAGATAGTTAGTAAATTAAAATTTAAAACAAAAATTCTTTTTTCTTCAATTTTTAATTTTATCAACAATGTTTCATACGTTTGCAATTCTTCTGAGCCTATAGGGTGGGGTTTGTAAATAGTAAAGTCTTTTGTGCAAAAATCAATGAATTTCAATATCACCTAAACTTTGTACATAAAGTAGGTACAATTCTTTGAACAAAAATGTGTATTATATACATTATGTAGATTTATCCACACTTTCATCAGCGCGTATGATATACCACACACTTGCCAGAGAGGGTGGTTTGTAAAATGCACCCTTGCAAAACAAATCGCATTAGGTGAATAGGGGATATCGCTAAACTTTGGGACACACCTATGTATATGTAGTATAGGTATGTAAATGTAATTTAAGAATTTTAAAAAATAAGATGTTTTTAAGTTATTTCATAAACGATAAAATATGTATAGAACTAGTAAACTCTAGCCTTGTATTTTTCTAGTATAGGTATAAGTACCTAGTTTTTTTTTTTTAAAGTTGTTTTGGATAAAATTGCGTTGTTAACTCCAAAATATATATTTTTTTTAATGTGAGGGTTTGCTTCAAGTCCCACGAGACAATGAAAGACAAAAAAATTGGAACACAAATCTTTGAGTTTTTTTTTACGTTAAAACCTTAAACTTAACTTATCTAGAATTTTACCCAAGTATCCCCTAATACCGAAAATCGAAGTAGGATATGGAGAACATTAAAATCCTCTTTTTACATTCATAATGAAATGAAATGAAAGATATATCCGAATAGGTATAATTTATGAACACAATCCTCTCAGCAGCTGTAACGTACCTAACCTTTAGGTCAAAAAAAAATATTCCAACTAAACTGATCGTACGAACTTTGAGTGAGACCAATTTAAAGGGATGAGATTCCTTGTTTGTAAATGAAAATGTTGCTTATGAATATATGACAAAAGGGATTAATTTAATTCGCCTCCCAGGTTCATATACATTCGTTCAAGTCAAAAGGATTTAATAAAAAAAAATGCAAAGACAAAGCAATTCGAAGGCATTAAATTAGACTTAGAAACAGACAAAATTGCGGTTAAAATTTGTTTAAGAAAACGCAAAAATAGATAGAGGTTTTAATTTTGAAAGAACAAAGTTGGTAGTAAATATTCGTTTAATATTGTACCTTATACATTTTCGCATTTTTCTCATACCCACGTTTTTTGATTGGGAATTATGTGGAATATGCTATATTAAAAACTAAAGAATTGTACAAGTGATGAAAATAATGAAATGCTTTTATTTATCTAATTTTCATCCCTTCTTATTAGGGAAATTTATTGTGCAGCATTAGGCACATGAAACTAGTGTTTTGCTTCCCGAGTTTTAAACACAATAATAGGTATGTATCTAACATTATACGATGTTGGAAAACTATTTCACCTGAAGTTAGATTCCCGAAATGCATCTCGTCATAAATCATCAACTTGAAATTGAATTTCAACTACAGGAAACGTGCAAATTGGAGTTTCTAACACTTTTTTAATGAAATTAAGCTTTGTGCTCCTCATTACTCTCACGTATTAACCCTTCTTAACTTTTGACCAATATCAACAGTCAATACTTTTAATTCTCGTCTTAACAAAAAAAAAAAAAAACAATTAACTGCGCAAATTTATGTTTTATATGTCTTCACGAAAATCTACTTCAACAAGAACTCTGCTGTCGCCAAAGAGTATTAAGGTTAAGGTTATCACAAAACATCGCGAATACATAGACCTGTGTACATGGGAAGGACATTGGTTAATGAGCGAAGGTACATATAACTGGGCATAAAACGAATCTTTGAACATTCTTCTTTCTTCGCATATTCGCTCCGAATGGTTCGCCCCGGTTTGGGAAAAATTGTATTTAGCCTACAGAAAAACACTTACTCACAGCGTGAACTGTTGGACACAAACTTTCCCATTTGAGCTTGTTTGTTAGTTGACAAAAATATCTTATGTATTTTTAAAATAATTATACCTACTCGCTTAATTCACCTAGTTTGGTTAGTTATTTAATTAACATGAATTACCTCTTTTTTTTTAACTGATTAAAAATAATTCATGTTTGATTTGAGTTTATTAATAAAGGTGATATTTTCAAAGTGATCGTGATCGTGATGGATGCACAATTTTTAAAGATTTAGCAAATAAATATTGAAGCTGTGAGAATAATGATAAATTTTCATAGGAATGCAACCATCCAACTAAAAGCCGACATCATTTAAAACTTAAGTACAATAGCCCCCATATACATAGGTAAGTAAGTATGTACCTTACCTAACCTACCCATATTTTATTTTATTTTTAGAGATTTTTGCACAACTCTAAGACGAACATTCCAGTCAATGTGATAAAACTACTTTTTTCAATTTTTCCATCATTGTAATGTTAAAACTAATATGTACCTATTTACCCTAAACGCAAGTAAATAATTTAATATCTTATTTAAATTATTTACTTGCGTTTACCTTAATAAGAGTTAGAAAATTTAATTAAATTAATTTAATATCTACCTAATACATACAAAAAAATCCTACGACTATCTATTATAGCAAAAGAAACATTTCAGGAGTCATCCAATTTTGTATTTTGATTGATTTAGATTTTCACAATTCTGCCAGCATTGCATTTTGCACTTTAGCTTTAAGGTTTTATACACCTACGCGTACAAAAAAAATTGTGAGTGCTGAAACTCACGGTTAAGATGTGTGTTAACAATAACATGAATACGCTCGTTCAAGTGCCGGAATTTTGTTATTGATCGTACCCAATGACAACGTAAAGTTAACACGTAATCAGGGCCGGTCCCAGACAAACTTGCGCCCTATGCAAGATTTGTAGAAAGCGCCCCCTTTTTTATATTTACACACATACATACATACTACACACACTGATACACATGCATAAGACTTTTCCACATTACCCAGGAGGTAGACTTTCAATGCCTTTTTTTTTTTATTTAGGTGGGTGATGTTAGTTAGTGTGGAAGAAATAACTTAGCACAGTTGTGATGGATGTTATTTTGAGATTATTTGAACAAGTTTTGTGGTTGAAATGCAAATGGCAGTAGGTATATATTTGTTTGCGCAAGATCAGATTACATTTTCTTGTTCCTGAATTTTGCGCCCTGTGCATTTGCACATCTTGCACATATGGTTGGTCCGTCCCTGCAAAATGTGTAAAGGTATTATTACGCGTAAGGCTCGCGTTTTAAGTTTACCATACCGCCGCGCCGGCATAGATGTTTACGCACATCAAAAACATTTTACATATATTGTTATTAGGGGTATTTATGCAACGTCGTAAAGTCCCCGTGGTAAACTGCTTAAACCTGTCAAATTTGCCTGAATACCCCTATTATATTTATGTATGTAGGTAAATGTACACTTTTAGGACATATTTTATCATGCTTTTGAAGCATCGCATGTCGTTTGATATTAATTCTTCCTATAAAAATGAATGTAGCTATTTGGTAGGATAGGTACATATATGAAAGAATAAATTATTATGAAATACCGCATGAAAAGTTGGTATCTATAGTACCTAACTCCTCTATTCTCACATTTATAACTAAGAATAATAATAGGTATAACTAACATCTTCTATTCCCGTACCGCATTCGCCATGAAAAACATATCGAGTAAATCCCAAACATAAATAGGTAGCTATCGTTGTAAAGAAAAAAAAAAAAAAAAAACTCATCGTGCCACTAGTCGTATCTTGGTACGAGAAAAATAACAAAACCCTGCCAAAAAAAAAATACTCATTATACCCTCGATGACTTTTACCAAACAACCTAAACGACAAAATAGAAAATACCTACTGCCTTCGAAGGATTCTGTGTTTCTGTAAAATAGGTTCAATGCCCTTTCTTTTTAGATCTAAGGACGACCACTCCCAGCATATTTGTAATGGTGAAAGTCGTTTTTCCTTGAAATAGATACATATATGTAGGTACCTATCTGCCTCGATACTATGTTTGTATCTACAAATATATATTTTTGTTTAACCAAAGTGATATGAATTTTGTTTAAATTCAGAGTCCTTTTGTTGACCAATATATGCTAGTAAAGTAACGTTTTAAATATCTAACTTAATATCCTTTCACTATCTTTATCGACTAAGTTTCTTCTCCCCCAAACAAAAATTCACTAAAAATTCACGACTTCATCGAATCGAACAGTGTAACACCGGCAATCATTGGAAATCTACCTTGGGTGTTTCAATCCTGGCAGCTGTTATAAAAAGATTGTATTGTGTCCAAAACCCTCGAACAGTGCATTTATTTAAATTATTCTTTACAATAAAAAATAATATACATATCCTTCCTATAGTTGACCGTTTGGACAACTTCTGTAGGTCTCTGGTTTCTGGGATTCCGAATTTGGAAACAACTTTCTTTTTAATCAAACGAGTCGTGCGTGTATAAGGGTTGGGGGTTGATATTGTAATTTAAGAGTGTACAATTCTTAATATTATTGAGGCAACACTGGTTATACTGAATTCTCCTACCTTCCTTTGCGCAAGTGTAAGCGCATGCACATAAAAACCAGCCGGAACTAGGGGTTGAAGCATGTTGTATTTTGTTGTGTACATACATACATACATACACGTTACACATGTGTTTGCATTTTAAATGTTCATCGTTGCGAGGGTTTTTTTCACCCTCATGTTATTTTATATTATTTTCCCTAGATTCGTGTTAAAGTTGTTGAAAATGATATCTTTTGTGAAAGTACACTATGGGGGTAAGTTGTGTATTGCGTGCAGGATTGATCGTTTATTGGGAAGTTAACGCTGGGGTCCAATGTGGAATTGAAATTATTAAAAGGGACCTTTCACGAGCTTAAAACTTTCAAAACTACCTACAATGAGTGATTTCCCATTTTTAAAGTTTGATGAAACTGTAATGTAATGCACAAATAAGTGGCACGTAGACGTAGGTAGGTACTTGCTGTTTGTGTGCTTTGGGGATTCTTTAGATACCTTTATTTATCTTTATTAGGTAGGTACCTAGGTATGTATATTCTCCAGATTTAAAGGTCTCCAAAATGGTGCAGCAATTTATTCTTTGCTAAACAAAGAGCGGTGATTTCTACAAATAATAGTATATGGTAGAATTATCAATTTCGCTCGTCGAACAGTGTCCTGCAAAAAAAAAAAGAAACGTTGAAAAATGGAACAAAACTCATATGATTTATTTCAATTTTAACCTTTTCTCGACTGATTTTATCGATGCGAGAGTAAGCGGCCTCTAGACGATACAATCGATCCTACAACTGTGTGTTAAGCCGATGTCAGTGCAGTATAACCATTGTATGACTGACTATATAATCGACTGATAATAATTTGCTGCCGCCTCACAATCCTAGCATGTAATAGCGGTTGGCGATAAAACTCGTTCGCAACGCAAACTCGCATACACACCCTACAACAGTTATACGGTTGTTACAATATCTGAACAACGATTGTATCGTCTAGAGGCCGCTTTACAGAACGTAGGCGTTTCCACAATCATAATATTAGTGTCATTTTAGTGTCAAATACTAAACTTTGGATAAAATTTAACCCGATTTAAATACACTTCAAACACGGCTGGAGTTATTTCGTTTGTTTGTCGTTAAATTAAAAAACAAATTTAACTACATAGCAAGGTACCTAATTAACCTCTAAATAAGCATCTAGATTCTAGAAGATATAATCGCCGTTTTCGTTCTGATATTGTATCAACCGTGCGCATTGTAAGTAGGTAGGTATGGTGTGTTTAAACTTTTAATCGTATCGCTTACTTTTTGTTGCAAGTAATTGTACCTATCTACCTATTATTTCTATTTCCTATTATTTTCTCTCATTCAAAATTGATTTCTCATTGTAATGCGAATTTACTAATTTTTGTTTAGTGTGAAAGATTCCTACCTACTTACAGTGGATTTAATTCCCTTGTGGAGTAGATTTCCCTAAGTGTAAAGAATTATTAATAAATGGCACAGGATTTAATATTCTATATTTTAATAGATAGGTATCCATACCTACAGACTAAATTAGAATTAGGTAAATAAATAAACATTTCAATGGATGGGGTGCCTTAGAGTTTTTCCTAAACACCATGCAACTACATCGCTCACGTTGTGAGCTAATCTACCAAAATACACCTTAAAGTTAATAGACACGATGAGTAGAAAAGAGACTGCGATTGTTTGTATATTTTTTTTTGCACATCGTATACACTACATACACTACACTGTTCTGCAGTATGCTTTGTAAATAAAATACAAAAAGTCAACAGTATCTACCTACATATTTTTATTTTATTTTTGCCCATTTTTTTTTCTCAATGAACCACCATCCACCACACCACTACAGAGAGATAAGGCCAAAAAAAAAAGAAAAAAAAACAAATTACGGAAATGAAACGAATCATAGGAACACAGCAGAATGTGAACAAAGCGTCATAAACCAAACGTCGTCTCGTCTTCCCCTCATATACTCACACTTGCGCAATAAAACTATCGTTGAATTAGAGATCAGGCCCATGTCAGCACAGATTAATTAGGGAACTAAAATACCCCTTAGTTAGATATTACCTATAGGTACTTATTTTAATATTTATTAATTACATAATCAAGTTGTAGTTTAAATATTATTTTATACAGAGATAAATTTTCATAGAGACCTTAGGCGTGGTTTTTTTTAAGAAAAGACAAGATAAGAAAGGAAATAATAATAATTAAGATTACTTAATTATTATAAATATATGTCTTGTCTTTGGCCCAACCTTCAATCATTGAAAAATAAAACTAATTTTACATAGGTGGAAGGTTAGGCAAAAACGAAATTTAGTTTTTAATAATAACAGATTTTCTGTCAAAATCGAAGTATTATGTTGGGAAAATGGTGGATCTAGTGGCCCTTTACTTGTCTTATTTTAATTTTGTTGTTGTTTCTAATGATCGGTGTTAAGTTCCTGTGGGCACTCGAACAGCCATTTTTAATTTTTTTGACACTTTGACAAACTTTGACAACCTGCGCAATATATTACCTTACATTTGTGTACTGTTGTTCCAGAACAACATTTTTTCTGTAGTGTTGTCAGGCCAATGTCAATTTATTATCCTCTCAATTTTCTTCCAATTCCTGTGCCTACGTTCTGTAACTCGGGGAGAAACGGGGAAAAATGAAAAAAAATGTATACGATTTGTTTTAATTTTCATCGTTTCTCGGCTTATTTTATCGATGCGAGAATTACAGAACCAAGGCACCCCTTGCGTTCGAGGAACTATCATATAAACTATCCACCTATCCGAAAAATTTTCTGATATGCTGGGTTGTTGTTGCATCAGCTGTTTTGTCACAAGGGATTACAACAACACAAACCTATCCGGATAGCTTTGGATTGATCCCCGATCGATGTACTGATCTTCTAACAGCTTTGCCGAAGTGGCACCATCAATCGTGCTTTTTTGACACGAAAATTTCATTGTGGCACGGTGGTACGAAAAGAATCAAAATTTCTTATTTCAATTCTATTGCGTTTTTTTCAAAAACGAAGATGGCACGTTTTTCATAAAAAAAAATAAGCACGGAAATTGTTTTTGGATGGCAACGCTGCTTCTGACACAATTTTTTCAGCTTTGTTTATAATAATTACTATTCCTATTTAATAAAAAAAAACTTAATTAAATGAACCTGATTTTTTAGATTTACATTAAAACAAAAAATAAAATAAACCTTTCACCTTCCCATCGTCAAAGAAAAAACTGAATTTTCTTCCAAACGAAATAATTCACCCAAACTTAACCAGAGTCAAACTTCCCCTTTTACATCATAATAAACCATCGCTCTGAAAAGTCGGTTTCCATGTTACAAAATAAAAAAAAAAATCAACCACCCCCTTTTGAAGAAAATGCTACATCCGCGCCTGTGTCGTGTGATATACCTTTGCTCTTGCGGAAAGTCTCATTCGTGTGGAAAACTTCATAGTGTAATGTTGTCTGCGAGTTGAGTTCCAATAAATTTTTAATGTTAATTTGTTAATCTTTTTATTCATTATATAGTAAATTATTAAAAAATAGTAAACAAGTGCAGTTTCCAATTAATTATTACAAAAGTTAAAAATTATCTTCCTACAAGTTGAAATTAAAAGATTCTATCTAGTATCTACACTCATCCCTAAAGTGCGAAGAAGAAAAAAATCTCATCACTTATTCAATTTTTGTGAGCAGCCTAAAATTGAAATAGAGAAAACGCCGAAAAAATCTTAATATCGTTGTTAAAAAAGTTAATTAATTGCATTGTGCAACTTTGATATAATTTTTTTTCTAAAAAAAAAAAGAAAAATTGTGTATCTCTAGCTTGTATGCTCGCTTGGGTGAATTAAAAGAAAAGGAAAAATCAATAAATTGATCGGCAGCCATCATTTGTTTCGTCTCTTTCTGTCTGTCCCTATTAAGTTAGTTTGCTGTCTCGCGTTTTTTGTGTATAGTTTTTCCACCACTACTGCTGTAGCTACAACCACATAAAACTCAAATTGAAATAACTAAAAACCACCACTAAAATATATATGTGAGTGTTTGTGTGCGTACCATTTGAAAAGGAACAAACACATCTACCATCACCTATATACTATTTTTTCTAATTTGACAAAAGTATCTATACCAATCGCTTTCATGATGACAAACGCTCCTGGTGTTGAAGCGCAAGCAATAATTCAAGGAGCAAACCAACAAGCCGCTACCCAGGCTCAGCAGCAAATTCAGCTTCAACAGCAAATGCAACAACAACAGCAGCAGCAAGTCCAGCAGGTCATAATGCAAGTCCAGCAACAACAGAATCAGCAGGCAGTTGCCGCTGCCGCCGCTGCAGTCACGCAACAACTCCAACAACCCAAATCGCCACTTAGTCAAAATGGTAAAATGGAATCGAGCGAAACCAGGACAAATCTGATAGTCAACTATTTGCCGCAAACAATGACTGAAGATGAGATTCGCGCATTATTTTCTAGCATCGGTGAGATTGAGAGCGTAAAATTGATTCGCGATAAGTCCCAGGCATTTATCGATCCACTTAATCCACAAAACTCCCCCAAAGGACAAAGTTTGGGTTATGGATTCGTGAATTACTTGCGTGCGCAGGATGCCGAACAGGCTGTGAATGTTCTAAATGGACTGAGATTGCAAAATAAGACGATAAAAGTATCTTTTGCTCGTCCCAGCTCTGATGCTATCAAAGGAGCAAATCTGTATGTATCTGGCCTGCCCAAATCAATGACCCAACCTGAGCTGGAAGGCGTCTTCTCACCCTTCGGAACAATAATTACATCGCGAATTTTACAAAATGCCGGCAGCGATAATCAGACAAAGGGCGTTGGATTCATCCGTTTTGATAAACGGGAGGAAGCCACCCGCGCTATTATCGCCCTCAACGGAACCACCCCCAAAAATTGCACAGATCCAATTGTTGTGAAATTCTCCAACACTCCCGGCAGTACAAGCAAAATCATTCAGCCACAAATCCCGGCCTTTTTGAATCCACAATTGGTACGCAGAATTGGGGGTGCAATGCATACTCCCGTTAACAAGGGATTGGCTCGCTTCTCACCCATGGCCGGCGATATGCTTGATGTTATGATTCCAAATGGTTTGGGTGCAGCAGCTGCGGCCGCTGCCACCACACTCGCCACCGGACCCGGTGGGGCGTATCCCATTTTCATCTACAATCTCGCACCCGAAAGTGAAGAGAGTGCTCTGTGGCAGCTATTTGGACCCTTCGGAGCTGTGCAAAGTGTCAAAATCGTCAAAGATCCCACAACAAATCAATGCAAAGGATACGGATTTGTATCGATGACAAATTATGATGAGGCAGCTATGGCAATCCGAGCACTCAATGGCTACACCATGGGCAATCGAGTGCTGCAAGTGAGCTTTAAGACCAACAAGGCAAAGTAAGTATATAAAAAATACAAATTTTCTTAGGTACCTATTTAATTTTTATTTTTATATATTATGTTGTTTCATAAATTATTATTTTTAAATTTTCAATGTTCAATTAAATACGATATTCATAAAAACTTTTTCTCTTTCACTATTGTTCTCTCCCCTTTTTAGTATGAATGCTGTCTAAGCAACTAGGTAGAAGGGATGATATAAAATAAATATCCCACTCCTCCCTCTCACTCTCTCACATACACACACAGACACACAGGATCCACGCAGGAAGTATCTCATTGTAGTATCTTCTCATAAAATATATAAAATTTATATATAATATATAAAATAGAGGTAATAAGAATAATAAATTATTTTATTTAGTTAAAAGAATAATAATTACACATTGTGTTACGGAAGTATGCAGTTCTATTTACATAGGTACATATTAAAATTTGGACTAAAAAATATATATTTTTTTTTTAAATAGACCAAATGTAAAAAGAAAAACTGTAAAAATACCTACCTACATTTTTTTGTAGGCGCTTATTGGTTTTGTTGAACAAAAACAAATTTTAAAAAATCTCGTAAAAAAACAAACAAATTATTTTTTTAAAAACAAACAGTTTTTGGCGTGTTGAAAAATTAACACCTTAAAAAAATGGGAACTTGTTTCCGTTTTCTTTTACTTTTTAAAAACTTTTTATAATTTAAAAAAAAACAACAAATAATAATATTAAATTTAATAATATAATTATTAAGAAAAACTAAAGAAATCAACAAAATATAGTCGAAATATTTTGTTCAAAGACTAGTTATTGAAAATTTAGATAAGAAATTTATATGGTAAACTATATATATTAAATATCTCTTCCACATTTACAATTTTTAAAAATATGGTAAAAAAAATTGTTCAACAATAAGAGTAAAAGAAAAATATCGATTTTACTTGCAATCATGTTATTTGTATTAATGTGTAGATCACTTGGTTGTCTGTTCTTTTTGTTATTTTATGGTCGGTTAAGTAAAATTAATATTTTTTTTTATACAAAATAGAGACATTAACGGGCGTAAAAGTTATTGAAAAATACTACTATCTAATATTTAAAACTTTTAATAGTAGCAAGAAGTAATCGTATTCAATAATTAACGGTCCCTTCGGATTTTAATGCATAAGCTTTTCTCTTTAATAATTCTTTCAAATAAAAACAAATAAGTGAAATTAAATCAAGTGCTTTCGTGGATCATAGTTCATTCCATGCTGTCCTAGTTTTTAAAATTAAGTTGCAATAATTTAAAATCAAAAAGGAACCAAGAGCAAGTTTGTATGCAACATTTTTTAGAATAACATATCGTTGTTCGAAAATGAAACAACTATTTTTTTTAGAAAAAGTTAAAAAAAACTTCAAATTCTGTTTATCTGTTCTAATTTTATGAGGCACACAAGTGCGCTATAGGCTACTAATACTAAAATAGCGGTTTGGCGTTCTAAAAGTCCAAATTATAAATCTGGGGATAACTTAAAGGATTAAATGGGTTTTCAGGCTCACTGTACACACATTTGGTACACACATGAACTACATATGTAGCTAGCTAGATTGACGGTCGTTTTACCCGAAAAATATTTTACCTTATAATTTTATGTTCGCTCGGAATTTTAAAAGCTATTGTGAGTTTCGCCCGAACGAAATTTTGTTCGCCTACAAAAAATAAGTGAACATTTAGATTCTTAATGGCATTACATTCCACCCGAAATGAATGTCCATAATAAGGGGAATTTTTCAAACATGAAATCTCGGGTGAAACTCGCAATAGGCGAAAAGTGAAATGTCAAATTTTCCGGGTGGAATTTTGAAAAAGAAAAGAACGAAAATAATTTAAAAAAAAATCAATAATGGACATCTTCTATAAAAATAGATTTTCTCCAAATCAGGAACCTGATTCCGTAAAACGAAAACGATCGAACGATATCGTTTTGGCAATAGCTGTCCCTATCTTTCTCTTTCGATCTGATATAGATGTGTATTGTCAAAACGATATCGTTAGATCGTTTTCGTTTTGCGGAATCAGACTCCAGAAACATCGAATTTTGTGCGTGTTGTATCTAAATTCTGGTGAAATTTTGTTGTTCTATAAGTATTTTGAAAAACTCTCCTTATAGATCTTTGGTTCACTTTTCCAGAGAAAGTTGCATTTCTGCAAACTTGGCCTTTTCCACAAGAAAGATAATTGATTTGAGAAGCAGAATTGATTTTTGAATCATATGAATTGCTGTATATGAGAATTCCAATTTCTTTTCTTGTTTGAAAAGTTTGACCTGTTATCCATTTCAATAGAGATAAATCTTCTTTCTCTATAGCAGTTCTATTTGTCATAATTCTTCATTTTTTGATGAAACATACCCTATGTGGCACTTTGTAAGAAGCTAGATAAGTAAAACATCGACTTTTTCATAGATTTTAATGCATTAATTAATTTATATATATTCTTTCATTCCACATATGCTTCCTTTAAAAGTCACTAAACTCCAAACTAATTTTAGTGTAACATTATTTTAACGTGCGACTGTTTCTTCAGTTCAAAATCGTATGTATATTGATAAATTGAATCAAAAATGCCAGATTAAGTCCTAGTTTTACAATGGAAACTTACCTGAATAAGGGGCACTTAATTTTCCAATCTGTGTAACATAATAATATGTAATTGTCACTAAAGTGTTAATATGTGCACTGTGATTGTGAAACTGTCCCTAAAGAGAAATGTGTATACAAAAATTTTCCATTTTCCATGTCACTCTATGTAAAAAAAAAATATTGTTTGCTTTAATCGAGATGAAAAAAAAAAATACCGTTACTGATAATGATAATATATAAATAAATTGTTTTAATTTTTTTTTGTCAAAACACAACTATTAATAAATATATTTAAATATATTATAACACCAATTGAGGCTGCTCCAGTATTAAATATTTAAGTTTAACAAAAAAAAAAAAAAAAACTCAAATCATAGGAAAATTTTAAATTTAATAAAAAATTATATAAAACTTCACCGTAAAATCGGAACGAATAAACGCGGTGGGATACATAGAAAGGAAAGAAAAAAACAAGTATTTAGTTGATTTCTTTAGTTGTCTTTTTACAAAACAAACACAAAAAAGATTGGCATACATCTATGAATTCGCTCTTTTATTTTAAATTAATTTATTTCACTATTTAAGATTGTGTTTCTTTTTTGTTTACAATTTTTAATTTCAAATATTTATTGTAAAAATATTTATATTATAATACATACATATATCTATCTATATATATATATATATATATACATAATTATATTTAGTGTAGTAACATACAAGCAAATTCAATTCTATGTATTTTAAACTAATTAAGAAATTTCTAGTCAAGAATTATCTAAAACAAAACAAAACAACAACAAAAAAAAGTAACTAAAAAAACAAAGAAAAAATCAACAGTAAAATACAGTGCAGTTTTTTTTTAATTATTATTATTTCTTTGAATTATAATTGATTTTTATTTCGTACAATTTTACAGTTCAAGTAGTTGTTGGTATTCGTTAGGCTGTTGCCTGTGAAGCTTTGACCCTGCACTGCAACGGAGCTGAACTACGCATGTATTTATGATTAATAACGCACTAAGCTGCAGCAATTTTGACTGACGTGCAAGCAATTTTTATAAAATTATAACCTAATTTGCCGCATACAGTTGCACCTCTGCAGTTCAAGTTCGGGGTATACATATATTGAAAAAGTGCCATGCAGTGCAGTTCCGTCGTGTGCGTTCATACGTTTGGAGTTACTAATTTTATCAAACACAACAACAATCGCGAATACCAGCACCTCGAATGTTTTTCTTTTAATTTTTATTTTTGACTTTATAATTTTGATTTGATTGTCCCTTGTATAGAAAAATAAATGCAAATAATTTATTTACTTTAAGCAATATTACAATATGAATAACCACAGATACGATGCTATGTTTATAGACTAATTAAAAGTAAAATATAACTTAATGTTTAAAGTTATATAAAATTTTCTGTTGTCTATAACAAAAATTACAATTTTACTTGTAATCAATATTATTCATACACATGTAGTACATTATATAAATGTATATTTCTTATATAATTGTCCAACGATAAAAAATTGCATACTATGTATATGTAGTTTTAACTTATTACTATATATTATTTTATGTTTTGCACTATATTTTTCAATTTTTACAAAAAAAACTTATATTATGTAAACAAACATTATAATAATATTTAAACTATTTATTACGTATTTATATTTTTTAGGAAATTTTTTTTAGAATTGTAATTGCGTGCAATAGATTTTATTTATGTATCCCGAATATTTAAAACAAACAAAAAATACCACTTAAAGCAAAAAAACAAATTACATAATTTGAAACAGGAAACAAACAAAAAAGCGAGAGATGAACTTCACTCTCGATTAATTCAATAATTTTGTTTAATCTAAAAAAAAAAAAAAAAAGAAAGAAAGAAAAACACATCGTCGTATATATGATTTTGTAACTTGATTTATTATTTTTGCAGATTTTCTTAACTTTTTATTTTTAATTTAGTTTTATTTTATTTTATATTTTTTGTTTTGGGTTTTTCTTTTAATTTAATTATTTTTTAATTTAGTGGGTCTTAAATGGTTTATTTTTTTTTCTTTTGTCAGTTTTATTTTGGTCTTTAGTTTTACTACCATCACTTCTTATTTTTAATTTTATAATTTGATTTTGTGTCTTTTTATTGTGTATTAAATAAAAATGAATTAAAACAAAAAAATTAATCATGTTTATTTATTTTTTTCATTTTCTGTTTGTGTTTTTTTATTTATTTTATTTTTTTTCAAAGTTTCATTTTCATTCATTATTTTTTCATCATCATCATCATCGTATATAGAGTATGTTCCATAACAATCTTGATCCCACCCTGCGATCGTTTTTCTTCCATCACATTTTTCTTTTTTAGTTTGGTTTATTTATTTATTTTTTCGTTTTTGAAAAATCGCTTCATTTTATTAGTTTAAAACAAAAAAAAATAATGCAAGACTGAGATTTATATTTTTCAGTTTGGCCCCGAAGTTTGTTTGATATGTTTATCATTTTATTTAAATGGCAAGCGCAAGAAAAATGATAAACATATTTTAATCAAATCTAGTCAGAAAAAACCAAAGTTTATTCTAGTCAGGAAAACATGATACTCCTTTTTCGATCTTAAAGAAAAACAAAATATTATTTACGTAAGGATAAAAAATAAAAAAATGTGTACAAAAGTACGCACACAGTTATTATGGTGTGCACTATTACAGTGTTAATCTTTACTTTATTAAACAGGTTAGTCAGTTAAACTTAATTTTTTTTTTATCTGAACTAATTAAGAAGGAAGAAAATTAAGTGTGTCTTTCTTTTTAGTTTTGTGTTAGCTTCTATTTATTTACCACACACACACTTATTAATGTTATTGAAATTAAAAAAAAAAAAGAAACTATTTTCCATGTTCCACATGAGTTCAAATGATATTATTTGCAAAATCAACCAAACAAAAAAATGCTGATATTGTATTTTAACACAAACAACAAAGATAAAAATTTAATAAGAACAAATTAAAAAAAAAAGATATTTATTATTACAGACTATACATTCCAAGGATAAACTAGAATATAAGTTAAAAAATTATCTACAATTTATAAATTTAAATTATTTCATTTAGCATATTTATACTTCAAAAAAATTCTCTGTTTAAACAAAACAACAGCAAAAAAAATATTTTAACCTATCGAATATTTCTCATATTATAAACAAACAACATGTATTGATTGACAAAAAAATTTACGAAAAATAATTTATGAGTTTTCTTTATTTCGTTTATATATAATGTAAAAAAATATGGATTCGTTCAGTAATTTTCTTCTTTTCTTTGGTAAAAAAAAAACAGTTTTGTGTATTTTGTATATTAATTATATACGTGATTCCGCACATGTTTCAATTTTGTCCCTTTAAATTTTTTTTTGTTTCATAATTCATTTTATTTGGCATAATAATAATTTTTTTTGAACTTTTATTTATTTTACTAAAAAAGAGATATATTTATTGTCGCTAAAACTTAATAAGCTTCTGGTTTTTTTTTTTTTGTTTGAGCCAAACAAAACTTGTTTTGAATTTATTTTAATTTAATTTCTAAGAAAGGAGGAGGTTTTAGTTCTTTTTTCTTGTTAAATATTAAGATTTGTTTTATATAATTTCTTAATGGTGGTAAAACTCCTTTTTTTGTTGGTTTCTATTTGTTTTTTTTATGGTGGACCTATTAAAAAAGACTTCAAAAATTCTGAAGCATGTGCAATTTGTGCCCCGTTTAATGCTCCCAATATTAAATCCTTGGGTGTATTGAAAAGTTTATTTTGTTTTTCGAGGTTTTGGGTTGTAACGATATATTGAATCTAAAGACTATATGCCAGACTACAAAAGTGACATTTAAACAATTAGCTAAGATTATTTCAAATCAGATTTGGATTGTGTGGAGTTTTTTAAAATCAGTTGCCATGAATTAAAAATTTGGGGTTAGAATTGCACTGCCAACTTGGGATCTATTGTGACCCAATGCAGAGCTAAATGAGATTGCTCATTTTACAGCTTTTCCTCATAGTTGCCATTTAGGACGCCTAGAAACTTATTGTCATAGTCTTTGACGAATGGACAGGCTACAAGGAAATTAAAATTGTTTTTAGAGGCTAAGTAGGTTGCTAAGTGTACAGTGTACATATTCCATTAGTACCTCATAGTTGTTACACTTAAAAGCAGTAGAAGACATCGCCTTAAAAAAAAACAACATATATTAACAATTTTACGTTACTTTCCTCCCACAATTAATTATGGGAATTTTTCGAGCAAACTCACAATAGGCGTAAATTGAAATGGCAAATGGATAAGGTTGTCAAGTTAAAGTCCTAACCCCATGTTTTATAAAATTGAGTCAGTTGGACTTCAGTTTGAAATTTGTAAGGTTAAATAACTTTAGGTTAGATCAGTAGGATCATCTCCCAGATAAAAGTTACGTCTTTGGAATAGAGCAAGACATTTCTAGAGAAGGATATAATAGTTTTTTCCTCATCCTCGTCAAAAAAATCAATTGCATATACTTTGCATTTTTGTCTATTAGAAAGTGTTAATGAGTTAATGTGCAATCTTCTTAAACATATTAAAAACTTAAAGCACTTCAGATCAAATTATGCACTAAATCAGTCAGTTTCACCCGAAAAATATTTCACATTAAAATTTTTTGTTCGCCTGGGATTTTAAAAGTTATTGTAAGTTACGGCCGAACTTAATTTCGTTTGCCTACTAAAAATAAGTGAAAATTTAGGCTGTCAGTGGCATTACATTCCGCTCGAACCTAGGGGAATTTTTCGAACAAGAAATTTCGGGTGAAACTCACAATAGGCAATAAATGAAATGTCAAATTTTATGGCTTAAATTGATTGTTTGGGTGAAACTTACAATAAGGCTGAGTGTGTTCATGTTGTTTCACCTAAGGTTTGTTCTCTTTTTAGCTTCTGGCTTAAATTTTCATGCATCGAAGGAAGGAGAGACTAAGTTTCAACCTAACTGTAGGATTGTGTAGTCAACGTGTGATCTGAATGGGTTCAGAATGACGGGAGTAGACTGTCTCCCTAATGATCCAATGTGACGATGCTTTAAGACAAAAGACCGTTTTTAGAAGCTATTGCTGAAAATAGCGAGGGTTTTCAGATGGAAGAGAACGTTAAGTGCTGCAGAAGACTTCGTGCAAAATGTCCCGCTAACCGCTTATGCACAGGGAAGCTGAACGTTGGAATTTGCTTAATTTATTACAATTTATAGCTTTATCTTAAACGGTCCACCATATTACCCCACCGAATATTTGAAATGGTCCAATTGTCTAAATGTTCACCCAGTGTGTTGGAGATCCCATTTCTTCCCAATGTGCTACTTTACCCCGTTTTCCTCTTTCTTGTATATTAAATTTCCAGCTAAATTTTCTATCAAAATAAGGCCAAAATACTTTGCGCCATCTAAGAGTGTAAGAAATTCGTTACTTTATCGTTTTTAAACTTAAGATTTATGATGCAGTGTGGCATTGTTTTTTTATAACAGTATTAGAGCTTAGGATTTTTAAATGCAACATGCACTGAATGGCAATAGTTAGGTTCGAAGGAATAAGAGAATTTTTTACTAATACTAATTTAATACTAATTTTTAATTTCCTTTAATTTCAAGTAAAAAACTTTATATCAAACAATGGCATATAGTCTTTTAATACAATTGCTACATCAATACAATTTTACTAGTTTCTTTCCTTGTTTCATTATCGCGTCACAAACAAAAACGTATTCCCTAAATTATACCCAGTGCTAATCTTAGCAAGATTTGTAAACTTTAAAAACAATTTAAAGTAAGCTCTCAACTTGTTCAAACAAGGACTACTCTAAATATTTTACAGTCTATTTTATCTAGCTACAGATTTGCGCCTTAGTGTCTAAGTTGTTTAAATCAACATTTTAAGTTGTGTGTAATTTCTGTGCAAATAAAAAATATATAATAATTTACTTTGTCTTTACTAAGTGCTTTGATTTCTTTTAGTTTTATTTCTGTCTTAACAAATAAATAATAATTTTTAGTGTTGTTGCGTTTTAATTTTGATTTTTGAGATTTTTGAGTTGAGAGAAAAAAAAAATACAATAATATTTTCAGTATATAAATAAAATAATATGTTAATATGTTTTCGGTAAGTAAAATTATTGTTTTTATTTATTTGATTGTTGTATTAACAATGACATTTAATTATGTATTTTATTTTTAGAAGTGCTAAATTACGATTATATCATATTTTTTTGGTTTAATTGTAATTTGTCTTCTGCTAGCATACCCAATCGATAATATTTGTTTTTTTTTTTTTTTTTTTTTTAAATAAATTAACAATACTTTTTGATATTCTATTGATTTGTTAATAATTTTTATATAACTATATATTTGTTTCTTTTTTTACTTTCAGGAGAGCTAGTTATTATTGTTTTGTGTAAAAACAATATCTAAATAGTTATACATATGTTTTTAAAAAAAATCTCATCACCGAGTCGGTTTTGTTTTTAAATCGATCAACATACAATATTTGTTTCTTTGTCCTCTTATTTTATTATAAATTTTTCTTTAGGCTTTATTGTTGTATATACATTGAGTATCAAAAAATATAACTTGATTGTTTTTTCAGTTTTATAATTTACAAAGTGTGAGTATCATTATGATAACATTTTTTTTTTTTTTTGTTATTTAATATTTAAATAATTATTTATATTTATTATGATTTTCTCTATTAATTTAGATATTTTTGTCTCTATTTTTTTTTTGTTTTAAACAACAATAGATCTTACTCAGGGTAATATATAGATATTAAAAAAAAAATGAAGTACAATTATAAGACTGAAAAATTAAGTTATGACTGTGATATGATTTACAAAAACAAATAAATAAAATTAAGTATTGAGTTTTGTATTTACTTCTTTTTAAAAAACAGGTTTGTTTAAATTTTAAAATATGAATTTATGTTTTATTGATTTAGGAGCATCGATCAAACAGGATTGGAACTGATTGAAGAACTAGAAGCTGAACAAATTCAATTTTTAAAACCGCGAGAGCATGTTTTAAAAATAATAAAAATAAAATAAAATTATTTATTTTTTTCAACACAAGTCTTGTATTTTTATTTTTATACATTTTTAATATGAAAAGAATTATTTATGGATAATAATATTATTTTATTTTCAATAACAGCAATGTAATTCAGTAATAGCATTGGTTATAGTTTTTAAAAGCATTATTGGACTTTTCAATTTTATGATACATAGGTATTCAAGAACAAAGTGGTGATTATGTTTTATATTATATTGAAATTTATAATTTTATTATATTTTTTATTGTCACATTTTCGGTGTTTGGAGCAAGGGCCTTACTCTGTATTTACATTCTATTTACAATTATTCCTTTCTTTTTCTTTCGTTTTTTTTTTTGGTTCCTAGCTTTGACAGATCTTAAAATCTTAAAAGTAATAAGGCAATTATGCGGAAAAAAACAAATCCGTAGGTACAAAATATTATTTTTTTCATTTCTAAAGTTTTACAGAGTACCAATTCAAAAGCGGAACGTAAACCACTTTCGAATAGGATTGCCGTTGGGAACGAAATACAGAGTAGCGTCACAAGAAGAAAATGCTGACTATGATTTCCCAGCAGGAATTCAAAACAACTCTACCTTTTTACAATAGAATTTAAGTATTTCCTAAGACGAAAAATTAATGGAGACGCCCAAAAATTAAAAGGCATGTTGCGGAGAAATTTTATCAGGTTTTTGGAAATGTGGACATCAGTATTAAATATTTGATTGAATTGGGTGATGGGTGCCGAAGCCATGTATATTATGTATATGTGCATTTTTCATTTTTTCAAAAAATAAAAATAAAACGCACGACTGGTTCGCACGATCTTGCTCTTATGTGCGATCACACTGTGGTTTTAAAGTATGCACGGTACCTACACTTTACACACTGAAAAATTGTTAAAAAATCAATCTGGCTTATTGTGCCACCTTAAAATTTTTTGTTCGCCCGAAATTTCAAAAGCTAGTATGAGTTTTGCCCGAACGAAATTTCGTTCGCCTACTTAAAATAAGTGAACATTTAAGCTTTCAATGGCATTACATTCCCCCCGAAATAAATTTTTCAAACATGAAATTTCGGGGGAAACTCACAATAAGCGAAAAGTGAAATGTCAAATTTTCCGAACGGAATGTTATTCGGGTAACTCATAATAAAGCTGAATAATAATAAAAAATAAATTGATTAAACAACCTATTCTGAAACTGACACCAAATCATTGTACACCATCTAATTTCCGTGACAAATCTCAATTTATGAGAAAAAATGGAGCGATTTAAAAAAAAAATAATGTTTTATATATAAAATTTTAGAAACATTTTTAAGAAAAAAAAATTGGGAAGCTAGTTTTAGTATTAATTAATGCGGAGTTTAAAAATTAATTTTGGAAAAAAATCATCTACCCATTTTCGAAATATCGAATTTTCAAAAAAATAATTTTAAATTTTTTCTTTAAATCCAAAATTTATTTTTTTGAAAATAAATCGATATGCAATATTATTCAAATTTATTAGAAGCTCTAGATAATGAGAAAGTCGAAAACCAAAAAAAAAATGGCTGTATGAGTGATGACATTTTTAATCGATAGATCATTTTTTTCCAATAATATAGTAGATCGTACTAATATTAGTTCACATAAAAAGTAGGTGCCGTGTTTGAGAAAAAATTGATTTTCCTGTTTTTAACTCTTGTATGGTAGGTACCGCTAATTTTGGTCATAAGAACAATTTTTATTTAAAATCTGCTAGATAATGTTAAAAAAATTGCTGGGTGCCAAGTTTATAAAAATCAATCAAACTTTTTTTTAAATAAAAAAAAAAAATACAAAACTTTTAAAAATTCTTGAAAGATTTTCTATAAAAAGATTGGTCAAAATCATTTGAGACATTTTTGAGAAAATCGAAAATAAAAAAATGTTTCTTATCGGAGGTACCACTTATAACCATTTTCTGGAGATTTTTTTTATATAAAATTATAGCATTTTTGTAAAAAAAATTATTGATTTTACTAATTATAATAATTACTATCTATTTTTTTTTTAAGTTGGCACGTTTTTGAGAAAATTAAGATTTTCATAATTTGATAAAAAAAAATCTAGGGCAGGTACCGTTATTTTTTATATTAAAAAAAAAATAAAAAACATGTGGAATGCCCAAAAACTGTTAGGTATCAAGTTTAAAGAAAATCGACCCATCCATTTTGGTTGCACTGTTGCAGCCGAAAGGATAGGACAGACACAGAATTGCGAGACCCGTTTTGTTCGACATCGCTATCATTGTAATGTCATGTTTGATCAAAATCACGAGTTCCATTTTTTTACGAATCTATCACTCAATGATAGGATAATTACATTTTAACGGTATGTCTTTCTTTTTAAACGATGAGCTGTAATCAATAAAATGTCCCTTGACTACATTATTTTTCCCAAAGAAAAAGATTCCGTTAAAATATAATTTGATTTATTATTAACAAAATTTATTTTACTAGCGATACATGAAGTTATGTATGTACATAATATGTATAATTCTATACATACGTAACTTTGGTACCCAGCGTTTCTTGGAAATGCCCCGACAAGTTTTTTTTTTTTTCATTTAATTTTAGAACCAAAATTAACTGTATCTGCTATTCATATTTTTTTTAGCAATTTATGATAATCTTATTTTTTCTCAAAAATTTGCCCACATATTAAAAAAACAAATACAGGTTATTTTTTGGTAAACATTTTTTCCGGAGAAAATGATTTGGTATTAGTTGCGTCTCTAATTGAGCCATTTTTTTAACTATCGATTTTCTCGAAAACCATTCAACTGATTTTGATGAAATTTTGTATTAGGAATGTTTTATAAGAGTATTACAACTTTTTTTTGGATTTGAAAAAAATTTTAAAACTCAATCAGCCCTATTCTGCTTAACGTTCACGTGGATTTTCCTACTCGAATATTTTAAAAAGCATTTATATAAATTGCGATAAAAATTAAATTCTAACAATAAGATTCTCTCGAGAACTTCAAAATTAATTGTTGGTAGAACTTTGAATCGAAAAATTCGATCGGATCGGGAGTGGGGCTGAATATATGGAAAACAACTCGGTTGATTTTTATTAAACTCGTCAGGAAGAAGAATAGAAGTCATTATATTATGTACATATATGCATATGACTTCTCACATTATCCGTCAAAAAAATCATGTCAAATCGTCCGAAGTGACTCATAAAACGTTGACATAGGCTTGTTCGTTGAATCATGAAGTCACTCTGGGATCGCCCTAAAGTGTTTTTTAAAAACCTAGGGTGGCCCTGAAGAAGTCCTAGGATTTTTGCTGAAGCGAATTGAGATAATCAATGAATACCTAAACTGCCGAAGTTACATGAGTTGTGAAGCAATTAATTTGTTGTGGATTCGCCTGCTGCAGGTAATTGCTATAGTTTTTTGCAATAGAAATTAAAAAAAAAAAATGTTCTATTTCTAATAAATAGAAATAGAACAGGGAACCGCTTGTTGTTTTTTTTATTCATTTTTAAAACAAATTTTATGTTTTCATTGAGTTTTCTGCGTTACTCTGGCTTTTTGGGAGGAAGTGTAAATACCATAAATGCATCCTTAACTTGCTTATGTCGATCCTGGAAAACTCTATTAAAGAATCTCATGAACCCATCAAGAACAAAAACTTTGAAGAGATTATATCTGATATCTGAAGCGATGGGTGTAGTGGAATATTCCCGTTTTTTACGAAAAATATTTTAAAAACGCTATGGACCTCGAAGGATTTTCGGTGCTTCGTTCGAAATCGACAGAGTAGCAAATAAATTAATTAAAAATGTGTTGCTGCTGGCCACGTAGAGTTGAAATTATAAAAGAGATTTTTGATGCATTGAGGCGATATCAAGCCTAAAAATTCAATTGAAGCACTGGGTGGGCAATCATCCAGAAGAAAATTTCCCGAACATCAATATGTATGCTAAGAATTTTTGCTTAGATTGATTCCAACAGATCAACGATATTTTAGGATGGCTTGGATGGTTTGGCTGTTCTGGAGATTCATCGAGAGATTGGAATCAGCGGACTCTCTTAGATGAATTATCGAATAAAAAAAACGAAAAATCGGTTTCGCTCTATAATTTTACAAGATTTTTAATACTTGTATACTTAAAATAAATATACCAAAATAATTATTTTTTTAAATAATGGAATTTTGTTGTTTTTGTGGTCAATATTCAATTTTGTATGTGAAGAAAAATGGTACAAACAAAAGCTAAGAATATGAAGTTTAACCTATATATTGAGCAATTTTTTATGCAGAAGCTTTTAGAAAATTAAACTAAAATTAAATAAGATTTTCAAAGAAATATTCTTTAGAATAAACAAAAAAAATATGTTTTCTGCAGTGTTTTCCAAGCGGAAGTGCATGCAGTCTGTGAGGCCGCAAAAAGCCTTACCTCACATCAATTATTAAATAGTAATATTGATATCTTCATTGATAGATAAGTGGCAATCAAAGCTATCTCCTCGATCGTCACAAAGTCAAAACTAGTGGACCGTTGCTGCAGCGAGTTGAGATAAGTCAGCGCAACTAACACAGTTACCCTTCAATGGGGGCCCGGACACCGTGATATTCAAGGGAACGAAAAAGCAGATGAATTGGCCAAAAACGGGTCATCTATTGATTCGGAGTCAAACGGAATCCTTGGTATTTATACGGGCGCAGGAAAAGAATAGAATTAGAATATAGGTTTCTTTCGAAGCCCCAAATTACAGCAATTGACACTTATCTGGTGTCGAGGAATCTATGGCCAGATATTTTTAGGAAAAAACAGGCTACTTACTTTAGCTAAGGAGGACTTAACTGTCCCTCTTGGTTGGAATCCTAAAGGGTCATAACTCAATGGTAAGCCACATCCGACTTACATATGTAGGGGGTGTCCGGATGAAGAGGCGGATGAGGGCTCCTATCATTTCCTTTGTGAATGCTTTAGTATAGCTAGAACTAGAATGACAGTCCTCGAAGAGTACGAGGTTGGTGACATCTAAAGAAAATTCTAAAATTCGTTCAGAATTCAGGATGGTTCAGGTAGGCCTCCCATAACCATACTTAATTGCTGCCACTCAATTTTTTCCCTACCCCTTCTTCCTATCCTGAGATCCGAGTAAATAATCCGGCTAGCCGTTTTATCATCCTTCCTAACCTTACCTAGGTTATTTTTCAAGGTTATCTAGGAGATTTTAAACAAAAATCAATTCAATTTTTTTGGGTACAAAAGCTTTTGTGTATTAAGTTTAAATACAATCAATCTTGTGAGTTTTTTTTTGTATGATAACACACTCGCATCGGAGTTAGGCTGCCAAGATTACGCTACATCATATTAATATTAAAGGTTTGAAAGAAACAACAAAGACTTGGATTGGCTACTACCAAGTTTTCGATTGTTTGGAGATTATTAATTATATAAAGCTATTTTACGACTGCTATTTTCAGAATCCTTTTAGTGGTGCTTGGTCTATTTTTTTCAGCCTCTAAAAATTTCTTTGTAAATCACCCAAATGTTTGTTGTTTTATTGAAAGTTCGGTTATGAAAAAAACTGGTTTAAATGCAAATAGTTCAAGGTCACTTCAACTCCCTCTTGTGAACGGGTAATAATTAATTTCATTATTAATTGGATGTAAACGGTTTATTTTTTAACTGCTAGGGAGATGTCAGTTTTTGATTAAATTTTTCAGGAATTTAAAGATGCATAACAAGAAACAGTTAGGGTGGACAAGTCCGCTTAAATATTTATAAATCAAAACGCGGTGGGTTTCGAAAATCTATAAACATAAGATAAAATGATTTATGTTCACAAAAAAGGATAGTTTAAAATTTCATGTAATATCTATAGGTAATTCTATCTTCCCGATTATTTCTTAAATTAATAAAACTGAAATCGGTGGTTTTGAAATTGTGGCATTAATATCGATTTGCTTTAATACTAGTTGGGGCATAGATAATCGGATTATTGCATTTGATAAGTGTTCCTATCTTATGTTAATAAGGTATGGGCAACCATTTTGCTTCTTTTTTTTAAATTATGTATTTATAAGGAAACTGCTTTTGAGGAAGGTAAATTCTAAGTATATTTTTTATTTAGTTTTCATCAACCTGTAAACCTATTTAGTTTAAAAATACAATATGTAGGTCTATCTGAATTCGGACTTACCAGCATGCATTCATTTGTATGTACCTACCTACTTTAATTACTCCACCAAAAATACGCGATTATTTCATTGCTGTATCAATACCTACTGAATACTTAATAGCGATGGTATATACATTTGTATCTACATTACATGTACATATATAAGTATTTATTTTGTGTAAAAAAAAAAAAAAAACAAAACTGTTTCCTACCGCCCACGACAGCAACTCTCTTCAATATGTAGGCCTCAGCAAAAAATATACACAAATTACAAAAATACAAAAAAATAAAAACAGAAAAAATACCAAACCGCCCAAGTATCCACCCCCCTCTTCTTGTCCCACCACTACTTAGTCCAGGGAAAACCTTGTACGCTTTATCCTACGTCCATATAGTAAACGCCAACGGTATATCAGAGTATACAGAGAGCTCGGGAAAAATAAAAAGCGGTATCCCGCCTGCGTCATGTTTCGATTCGGAGACGCTTGGTATCGCTCGATGGTGGCCGTTGTCATTGTCCTGGGGCGTCGTCGTTCGTTAAACCCTCAACTTCCCCCCCATACCTCATTCCTGGTCCCACATCATCGTCATAGCATAGTCCTCATCAACAGCACCCCCCTACCCTACCCATCACCCTAACAACTATGGTTTGCTCTCATCATCATCCCTTATATCGATTGAGCTACATTGCGCTGGCATACGCGAATGTACCGCCAGCGGTCTATGACGGCCACAACTCCGACAGCAGTCCACAGTTCCGGGCGGACGTCAGTGTCGTTGGTTGGTATGTAGTATCACTTCCAGTTGCTCCTGCTCTCCATTAAGTTGATTGCAAAAAAATAATTTCCTGCTTTTTCCGGCGGTGACGGTGGCGTTCGTACTTCGTGAGTGTGTGGTAATAGTGTGTTGTTTTTGATACTTCAACAAACAAACAAAAAAATAAAAAAAAATAGTAACTTACAATTATTAATTTCGGAATGGACAACACAGTGGAGTTTATTAATGTGGTCAAGCGTTACGATGCAATATACAATGTTGGCACCCCAGAGTACAAGAACTTCGAAGCCAAGGGACGTGCGTGGCATGCAGTTGCGGAGGAAGTTGGAGTTTCTGTAGGTAAGTTTCTATTTTCTATATGCGTTTTGTTATGGATATGTATTCTTTTTCCTTCATGATGGAAAACAGAAAAATTAAAGAATGAATAATTCAGAAAATGGTGGATTGCATTGTTGTGGATTGTATAAGAAAAGAGATTCCCAAAGTGTTTTTAACTTTTTTGTTGTTGTAGAAATTTTACGAGCAATTTTTGCAAAGATGAACATAAAATAAAATGAATAAATAGTGAATAAATACCTACATAATTTATATGTGGGTATGCTAGGTTGGTCGGCTTTATATTTTTTGTATAGGCATCAATGTTTTTAAACAGAACACATATTTATATTCATATTTTTTTCAGACATTTCGTCCTCCTATTTTCATATTAAATTTAAAATACCTATTATAGGTATAGGGTGATTCTTATAATCTGCGAAACAGTTCTAGAGCATGTAGGTTAGGTCAGGATTAGGCATAAACTGAAAATAAAACAACAATAAAAAAATAACGGTAATTCTTACAAAACATCTGCTACTTTATAGTATTTTTAAAACCCAGCATTTTTGGTTTTATTTTTAAATCAAGTTGTTTCATTGAATAATAAAAAAACATTTCCCAACTTAAAATTTATAAAAAAATTAATTTAAAACTATAAACCTAATGATTTATTTCATAATTGTTGATTACATAATTATTGATTTGATTTCATCAATTTATCAATTATAAGCTGAATGCTGAATGAAAATTGTAACCTCGTAATCTTTTTATAAAATTTGGAATACAGTTTGATGTTAACTTGGGACATAAGGTTTTTAGGTGTTTCCATAAAAGGGAAATTGTTTTTTTTAGCTCCAAAAATAATATTTATAAAATGATTCTCTGCCTTACATTAATCACAAACTTAAACTCATTAACAAATTTAAGTTAAAATTAAGTAACAACTCATGAAAAATAAAATGTACGACTGGGTTGCACGGATTTGCTTTTATGTGATCACACTTTTTAAAGTTTTAAACTTTAAAGTCTTAATATTTTAAAAACTATTCATCTGTTCCCTCCTATTCCTGCCAATAACACGTACACAGAAATGGTTTAAACTAGTTTAAGTACCATTATGTGACTACAAAAATATGGACAATATACCACCGTGTTGCACATATGTATGGAGCTTAATTACTGTTTAAATTGTTAAAAAATCAATATAAAAATAATTAGAATACCTCTGAAATTGTTTTGACACTAAAGCAATGATTTTTTAAACAAATCTCAATTTATGAGAAAAAAAATTGTTTCAGCGGTTTTTTGAAAACTTATTTTTTTTTGTATAATATCATCTACGCATTTTCTAAATATCGAATGTAAAAAAAAAAGAATTTTTAAAATTGCTATTTATTGTTATTTTTTATCAAAGTTTTGATATGCAGTAATATTGAAAGTTATTAGCTCACATACAAATTTTAATTAAAATCGTAGCAGTCGTTTTTGAGAAAAAAATGAGATTTTCCTTACCGGTATGGTAGAAACCATTTTTTGAAGTTATAAGAATGATTATTGTTTGAAATCTGGTAGAAAATATTCAAAAATTTCTGGGTGCCAAGATTAATAAAAATCGACCAAGTCGTTTTCGGATTATATTTTCAAAAAAAATATTGAAACATTTTTTTTTAAATCCAAAAAGAAAAATTTTGAAATTTTGGTATGTAAAACTTTTTAAAATAATCTCCATAAAAAAATTGATCAAAATCAGTTGAACCAGTTATGAGAAAATTGAAAATCAAAAAAATGGTTATACATATGTATGTGTATAGGAGGTACCATTTATAACTATTTTTCTGATTTTTTTCTAAAAGCTAGCCTTTCTGCAAAAAAAAAATACTCATTTGTTTTATAAGTGGGCCTGATTTTTGGGAAAAATAAGATTTTCATCACTCTTCTTTTAACAATGTTAATGGTTTTGATTGATTTTGTTAAGGTTTTGAAGGAATTTCTGTGCTGGAGTAATTTATTTTTTTTCAGAAGTATTATGATAATAGTATCTAACAGAAAAATAATAATTTTAATAAATACTATTGCTAGAAATTATTTTACTTAAGCTCAATAAATAAAATAACGTAAAAATAAATTTGCAGTAAACAATGATGGTGTCTCTTTTAACTGCCATAGAATTATGAAAAAAATGGCTGTTCAGCGGGATATCTTTTGAATTCAAAAATAATATAGAATCATTTATTGAAGATTTTGAATGTTAACAACAAATACTTTAGTGATCTAAAACCATCAAGTTTTATAGGCTAGAGTTCTGGCTTTATCATGCTGATCATCAGAAATGATTTGCAGCCTTTTCTGCGATTATGTTATTATACAAAAACCTCTTTCAACATTAATTTATGATAATTCAGGTATAAATATTTTGGCTTGGAATTTGCTTAATTTTATCAAGTAGATTTTATTGAAAAAAAAAAAAACAATGAACGGACTTGCCATGGTACTTACATTTTGAGTACATTTTCCTAAGTTGTGTCCTCAAGAACCAGATAACTCCATATTTATTGAATTGATGAGAAAATCAAAAAAACTGTCTTATATCTTATTCCTTTCAACCATTTCAAATCGATAACAAATCGACTCACAACAAAAAATATTGAAATTCGAATACAATTTTCTCTAAACAAATGGGTTTTTGATTGAAAAGAATTCAACATTAAAAATAGGAAAACAAAATATTTGTACAAAAATTATTTTTCTTGGAAAGAAAAACAGGTCCAAAAACCGTTCTTAAAAACCAACTTTTTCATTTAATAATAAATAAATTTCTAATTAGAGTTATATGGGTTTTTGCAAGGTTTTTTTGTGAAAATCAATGGAGGTCTCGTTTTTAGCGACATTAACTTATTAATTCAAGGTGCCAACTGTTGCATTTCAATACCATCATACAATATCTATTAAGTATAAGAACCATTTGAAATTCAAATATCAAGATCTTCGGTTCCGTTATCCATATTTGCCTGTTCAATATTTTTTTAAAATGTATTGCGTTTGTTTTTAATTTAACGGCCATATTAACTGTATTTTTATATTTTATTTGTATTTTACCGAACGATATGTGATTTTTTGTTATTTCGCCAAAAAGTGAGGTCCCCAAAAATTCTATCGTATCTTTTTAATAACTACACCGATTTTGTTATAATCTTCCGATCCGGTGCTTTTAAATATTTAAAGCAATACTGCATTTAAAGAATTACGAATAACTTTCTTATAAAAAAAAAACAAATGATTTTTTTGCAGATACTTTTTACTTTTTTAGTTAAAGATAATATTATCATATATTTGTAATGTAAGCAATTGTTACAATATAATTTTTAACCACAAAAATAAATTCGTGTGATCCAGTGCCTACGTTCTATAACTCTCGAATCAATAAAATTGGTCAAAAAACGTTGATAAGTGGAACAAAACATGATTTATTTCAATTTGTCAACGATTCTCAAGAATCAACAAGAGTTACAGAACATAGCGTAGGCATGCATTTTATTATCCATGGAACCTGGTTTTATATTTACATTGGATAATGATATTAATCGATTAACCACTACCAATACAAATTGCTGCAAATTAGAGCTACCTAAATTCGAAATTCGTAGAACTTTTTTTTTTTAGAGCATGACATACATAATAGATAGTATATGTACATAAATTTGTTTATTCAACGTCCTTAAAATCAATACTTTAAGGGTTTTTAAAGAGTGTACACCATAAAAATGTTTGATTTACGTGAAAGAAATAACAAAGCAATGACCCTGAAAAAAGAACAACGATTATTTATCGCCAATAAATTTATTATTGATCGCTTTTCAGATGAATATGAAAATAAAAGTATAATCTTTATTTTATGACGGTACAGAATTCTTTAGTGATTCATCATCAAATGAAAATTTCAGCAACTTTAAAAGTGAAAAATTTGGCAAAATTCCATGAGAGCTTGCAAAACAACGCAAATTTGAAGATTATTTCACACCACCTCTACTGTCGACTGGCAATATGTTTTTGTTTTTTTTTTTTTGGAAACAAAATCACCTAAATGTTTAATGTAAATAACTCCAATTAAAGGATTAGATTAATTTTATATGGAAAGTAAAAAACAGATTCTGATTTGGAAAACGTTATATCTACAATTACATTAACCGATATTTAGTTTTAAACTATTTATAGAGCACCAATTTGAAATAAGATCTAAATCGAATTGAACTCATTCACAATCATCAGTGCACTTAATTTAAATTTAAAAAAAAAAATATAAAATTACAATTTTTTATTACAATTACTACATATATCAATAATATAATAAGATTATCGGGCCCACCCAGATTTGCTAATTTTCAATTTTCTCAAAACTTAGACGACATAAAGCCATCTGGTTTTTAGCTTTCGACTAAAAATTGGTAAAAGTATCAAAATCTTAAATTAAAACAAGTATGCAATTACATTAAATAAAAATAAATGGTCTTATTTATAAACGTTGTCTAACTTTAGACAACTGTCCAACTTTGGAAAATGTGTTCAAAAACCCTATTTATTTTTGTCTTATAGCTGCATAATTAAGACACAAGAGTAGATTGTCTTAACCATGAATAATGTGACATTTATTTTCAATAAAAAAGCATATTTTCACCAATTTTAAAATAGTAAATAGTTAGACAGTGTCTAAAGTAAACAAAAAGCTAATAATATGACTGAAAATGTTTCAATTTAAAAAAAAAAAAAAATTGTTGAACATTTTGAGTTTGAAAATAATTCTAACAAAAACTATTTATTAAAATAACTTAATTTAGAAAAGAATGAATTTTTTGAATTTAAAAAAAGGTACAATGTTGTAAGTTTTTTTGGTTGATTTTTAATAAATCTGTATCCATTTTAAGTATTTTTTTTTTAAAGAAAACTGCTGCTCCAGCTTTTTTATGAGATTTTATGGGAATCACCCTGTACATATTCAATTTAATTTACCTTTATTAATTTCCCGCTTACAGCGCCATGTAGGTGGATGAAAATAAAAATCTGCAAAAATTAGGGAATTATTTTTTTCTTCCTTTGAAGCTGATTTAGATCCTACCCAGGATGAACTTTTTTTAACGACCACCCTAACCAATATAGATTTCGATCTGAAATTAGATTTTTTGGTAAAGGCTGGATTACGATTTAAGATTGATTTTTTAGAGTGTGATAAATATATTCCTCAAACTGATGACTGTCAATTGTTCTGATTTATAGTGGTTTAAATAAAAAAAGGTTTAAGCTGAAAAGTCCAGAGCTGCAAAATTGATTTTTTATCAAATGTTGTTGCCCATTGGAAGACCAAAATTATCAAAATATGTGTTTTTTGATAAAACTGGATCAAATAAATTTGATTTTTTTTACCATTGGATAACCATATTCTCATTAAATTTCAATTAACGTTTTCAATGACCTTATAAGTGCAGTGTTCTAGGAGGCTTTTGCAACTGAAATATTAAGCCTGAAAAAAAAAATTGTTTTAAATAAATTGTTATTCATATAATTCACCTTGTTTAAACTTATGCAGAGATTAACAAATTTACTTATTTTATATTATTTTTTACGGAGATATGCCAATATTATAAAGAATGAATAATAGGTATAAATACATAATGTAGCTCACAAGAAGCTTCTAAATAAGATGTTAAATTTTCTATATAAGAAATATGTTTTATGTTTCAATAAACTTAAAAATATAGACGAAAATTTCTCTTTTATTTTTACTTAAGTTCGACATTGCACTGGAAGCTTACATATATACATATAAATATAGGTATATAAGTTATGTAACAGGAAATTTCTCCGAAAATTTAATTAACTAACTAACTACCCAGGCAAGTTTCTACCGCTCAACCACCCACTATTACCTTCTTCGCCACATCATGTCCATGTCCAATGCCTCTGTCTCCCCAAACTACGTGCTAGGTATTGATTTTCATGTTGTTGTTGTTGTTGGTGTTTTTTCCGCTTCAAACAATGTTGCAGGTGTACACATAGCTCTAGAGACATACATACCACATATACATAGATATGCACATATTTGTATCCACATATATTCATGTACAGTACATTTACATAGCTATAGATATGAATGTATCTTTTCTGTAGAAAATAAATAAATGCCTGGTATCGCGGCCGCCATGGTGCAGCACTCTACTCTGCTGTGTTGATTGTCCAAACCTCTTCTCCATGACTCCATCACTGATGGTCGACCGTCCGTTCATCCGTCCGTCCGTCCGTCAGTAGTCCAACGAACAGCAGCGCCATCACGAATAGCAACAACAATAACAGCAACAACAACGACAAAGCATTTTTTTTATAATATAAAAATAAAAATGATGACAAAAAGCCTAAAAAAAAATTGCCATCACCACCAGGCACCATCACTATAAGACTGGTGCTGCATCAGCAGCACCACCGGAATGATGTTACGATAAAGGGGGAGGCTGGGGCAGTAGAGGAGGTTTGGAAAAAAATCCTTTGCCTCCTCTGGAGGTTCGCCCACCGCGCCAGTTGCTCGCCCCCTCGAGCAGCAACCAGCAACTCCAGCTCAGCGCGTAGCACGAAATTGAATCACAGTAGCGAAACTGCTCCATGAAAGTCCACGAACGGGATGGAGAGGTAGTTGCCGCCACCACTCTTCCATGGGTAACAAGGATGGGGAGGGGGTCAGGGTGGCTTGCTATACCGATGGTGGTTGGTTGGGTCGTTTTGTATGGATTGCTGACGCGAATATGCGGCGGCGGTATCCCGCCTGCGTCGTCGTCGTTGTCGTTGGAATGGAATATATTCTCCAGAATGTGCTCACTCAATGTATATGGCAGAGAGGTACAGTGAACGTTGTCGTTGTCGTTGCCGTTGCCGCCCGTTTGTCGTCGTCTCCGTCGTCGTCATCGTGGTCTTCGGTTAGTGTCGATGTCGACTGCTGCTTCTAGTGCTGCCTGCTGGTGTATCGCCGCTTTCTATCTCTTTTATCGATTTATTCAAAGCAACCGTGAGATTCACTGCGACCGACCGTCGTCGTCGTCGTCATTGTCGTTGCGAGCGGGTAACGTCGTCGTAAGTCGTCGTGGGGTGGAGTGGAGGTGTTGGCTTTGTTTTTGAAGAAGAGTGACGGCGGTTCTTCATACCGCTGGCGGTAGAAACGAGTTTACTAGATGTGTTGTTGTTATTTCATCAGTACGCGCGGCAGTCACTAAGTCACAACACTCGCATCAGTCGCAACAGCACAGTGGCAAAGGAATAACAGTTTATTCTTCTCTATAGTTCAAACAGTATATACACGCTCTTATCTCGTACTATACATAAACTACTAACTCAAGAGTCTAGATTTGCAAGTGATTCTATCAAGATAGCTCTAAAGCTTACTAGAAGCTGAAGCACACTCTTTCTGTATAAACCACAATGGTAGATATAACAACCCAATTCATAGATGTGGTCAAGCAGTATGACATTGTTTACAATCCTCGAAATCCCAACTACAAGAACTTCCTGGAGAAACTTAGAGCTTGGGGACAAATAGCAGATGAGTTGGGAATAACAGTTGGTAAGGATTTTTATTTGTTTTTAATTTTATTTCAATTCCAATGCAAAAAAGTTTGATAAATATCGTGGTGCGGAATGGTGTGGATTTATTTTGTGGTGGTTCTTCTTTTATTTCAACTTCAATTCATATTTTTTTTGTTGTTTTGTTTTTGCTTCTATAACTAACTATAAATGTAGAAGAGTGTGGACATGGAAAATGATAAAAAGAAAAAAGAAGAGAGGGAGGGGAATTTGTTTTTGTGAATTGAGTCTCAATTTGATTTCCGATAGAGATTCAGATTGAGAGAGAAATGAGAGAGGTTTTCGTAGATTTGTGTTAAAGTGGATCATAAGTTTGTATTCAGTGGCTTTCAAACTGTTTATCCATCTGTTGCGGTTTGTTTTCGTTTGAAGTTATTATGAGAGGTGTGTATTATTTTCACTGTGCAGCTCAACTTTTTTGCAAAAAATATCGAAAGTGGGAGTTATTCTTTTTGCAAAAAAAACAATAATGCTCGCGGAGATTTTACTTTTACATAAAACAAGTTTAAAATATAATTTAAAACCCAATTTAAATTTTTTAATATCAATGCTCATAATGATAACAATATGTTACCAAGGTAATGGGATTTTGTAAAACAATTGTACACTCGGACGTATACGTACTTTTTTCTGATTTTATTGAATATTGTATGATTTCTTTCAATTTTTGTTTGAGCACCTTACATTTGTTAGTGGTCAATCCAATTATTATGATTAATGCATGAGACTAGAGAAATGCAAATTATAACAGTTTATGGCCATTAAAATTGGGTGTGCATTAAGCATGTTTCGCGGGGCTTCATAAATTAGTCTGCGTGCCAGAAATGTGCCCATCTATGAACGACCTTCACTCCGGCAGCCCTGGTTGTGGCTGGCTTTATAAACAAAATTGTTATAAATTGGCATTTCTTTAGGCACTTCCATTATATTAATGGGACTTCGATAGAAAGATGCATAATATTCTGGTGTAAATTTGTATATCATAATTTGCGTTTTAGTGTAAATGAAAAATAAATCAATTAAATAAAATTCATTTTAAAAAAATGTGGATACTTCTTCAAATAATACAATATGCTAAATAAAATATTTCAGCATCATTTTTTCACCAAATTTCTTTGACTGGTTTTTGAGCTTTTTGAAAATTTTCCAATGATATAATTGAAGTTTATAATGCAGCACTAATTGAAAATTTAAATGTTTTTTTTTATTATTTTTTCTTAAGATGCAGCCAAGCGAAAATGGAAAAACCTCCGAGACAGTTACACAAAATATCTTCGATCTTTCCGAATAGGTACAAAAACTTCAAAGAAATATCAATTCTGGGCACATGCGGATCATATGGAATTCTTAAAACCACACCAAGGCCCTGGAAGGTAAGAGATTTGAAAAATGTTCAACTTATTTTTTCATTAAACTAATTTCTGTTTTTGTTTTTTTTTTTACTTTCTAGGCCACAGAAACAAGAAGATAATGACGAAAATGATTCTGATATCGGCTTTCAAGTTCTTAAGAAAGTTACTATAGCAGAGGATAGTGTTTTAGCACCACCCCCTTTGCCACCATTGCCAATTCCACAAATAACAGCAACAACAACAACGATAGCACCATCTACCCCTGCCAAAGTACACATACAACCATCTTTCATTTTGGCCAAAAATATTTCCAACGGTTATATTACACAAATACCCACAACCCCTTTGGATTTAGCATGCAATACAACGCAAACTTTATCATCACCCATTATTGCCAAAATACGTGCAATAAATACCCCAGCCCCGTTTTTCAACAATAATTTATCAGCTCCAGAAATAACTTCCGCTCCACCACCGAAAATTCGTAAAATCGCTCCACAAAATCCAAACAATGTTGAAAATTTTGATGTAACCTCGATATTACGTGCCAATCGCGAAATGGACTCTACCTGCTTGTTCTTTTTAAGCCTGGCCAAGTCAGTACGAACAATGCCAAAACGATATCAGGCAATGGTGAAAATGCGTTGTATGCAAATAATTAATGACGCTGAGGTCGAGATCGAATCGAATTTTGAGTGTGACGAATCTGGAGGTTTTATATCGAAACAACAAAACGGCAATGGCGGATCAAAGAGCACAGATAATATAGATAATGCAAACAACGATAGTAATTCACAAGCTGCATCGGGTCAACCAACAAACAATGCAAATGAAAATTCAGAGCATTTCATGTATGTGATGTCACCATCGCGTGTAGAAACAATGATAGATGTATCATCTGAGGATGAAACAACAAACGGAACCAATAACAATTAGATAAGAATTCCATACACATTAATGTATGTCATTGTTGAATGAAGAATGCTATACGAAACTCAGGATGTAGCCAAAACAAGCTGATACGAATCTGATGTAAAGTAAAATAATTTAAAAATTTAGACCTTAGCATAATTTAAATGTTGTAAATACAGTTTTAGTTAAATTTAAAAAGTTTTCATTGTTATTTGTCTTTTAACTTTATAGTAAATGTTTTGAAAAGAGAAAATCACCTTCTCTAGTATACATTTTTTTTGACACCACTTAATAATTTTTACCCAAATGTAGCGTGACATTTAACCTTCACTTAAAGATAAGGTCATAAGAATTCAGGCTTAGTTACGCAAGAAAGTCAGGTTTTTTTAAGATTTTCGTTTTTTAATTTAGTCAGTTTTCATTCATCTTTAAAATTCGATTTCCTTTTGGAACTCATGTTATTAGCTTCATTAGCCAACCAAGTCAACTCCTTACCCCTAATTTGTTTTATAGTCAGAAGATATTTATTTCGTGGTTTTGTACATAAAAGCTATATTTGGGTTAATTTCCATCCGCTCATCACTTAATACGTACATACAGACATACATACATACTTCCTCGCATACAGTACGAGTTGATCAAGGTTTTGTTTAGTCTTTTTTTGGCGATTCTCCATTTAATCTATGCATTGGTGTCATTTAACTACTTTAAAGTTATAACTATCTTTTATGACGATGTTACCCAGTTATCGATATTCACATTGAGAGAGGGAAACTTTTTTGAATGACAGCTTTGTATCAATTGTATGAAGTTAAATTCAAGAGCCCCAAAATTGTTCCTGACAATCCCATAAGAAAAGGAAAAGATTGTTCGTAGAATCCGTGTGTAGATATTACCTGCAACAGTTTGTATCTAACTATTTCTCGCTTCTCTGGAATGGTAAACCTATAATCTCTTAAATTAATAAATTCCACAGAAAAAACAGAACTTGGTATACATATTTTCAATTTTATTTTTAAAAATTTAGTTTGCATTCAATAATATTCTTTGCATAGAAGCCTCAACAGTTTTATTTTCAAAAATTTAGTTTGCATTTAATAATACTCTTAGCATACAAGCCTCAACAAGTCATCCAGAAAACATTACTTGTATTTAATTTTTGCCTTTTCAAATTATAATCAAAAAAAAATTCTTAAAAAACACGCAGAAAAAGCTCAACTAATAAAAATGTTCTATTATTAGAAGTGAACATATCACTTCGAAAGCGAACGACTGTGTTTCGAAGGGGAGGGACTAGCTGATGTGTTACTACTATTATTTATCGCTGGAGGTTTTGGAACAACTACGCGATCCACAAACCGTTCAGGGATACCGACTTTAAGAAGGTGATTCCTTTTGTATTTATCTAAGTTGGGATGGTAGAAGACCATTGCATCCCAACATATTTCGCTAAGTTTTGGTATTGTCATCCACATTTTGTAGAGATCGTTGCGACGTCGCATGGTAGTTTTATTGTACTCGATGCCACCGAATATGTACATGCATCCGTTACCTGGTGTTGTAGCCGAATGGAAGTACAATGGTCGCGGTAGAACAGCAGTTTTAACCAAAGACCATTGCATTGTTCGGAAATTGATTTTCCAGATATCATCAAAGTAGGTTTTGAAATCGCTTTGCAGTCCGCCTGTGATGTATGCTTCCACACCATTGGTTGTTTCCAATTGCACACATGAAAAACACTTTCGAGGCTTTGGCATTCCTTCGGGGATTGTCGGATCTGGTTTAGATTCAAAGTGATCCCAGGTGTTTGATTTCAAATTGAATGCGGGAATTGTTTGTAGATCGTAGACTGTAGTTGATGTACCACCACCCAGGATGAATATGTGTTTGCCATCGTAGACGACTTCGTGGCGATATCTACCTTCGGGATCATCTCGCATTTCGGGCCTACATATATAAACCGTTTCCCATACTTTGGTTTTTAAGTTAAGACGGAAGACATCACAAGAATACTCAAAACCTGTTGTGCCACCAATTGTGTAGAGGTAATCATCGTGAATGACTATACCAGGACCGTATTGAGCTGTTGGCAATACACCTTCGACAGTTAAGCGAACAACACCTCGGTGTTGGCCAGTGGCAAAGATATGGCAATCATTTGAGCAGCATTCACCAAAAGGATATCCAGTTCCGCCGTGTGACTATTGGTAAAAAAATAAAATACTCAATTACATTAAAAAGACTTTACTTTAGTTTCTTAAAGTTTAATTATAAATAAATAAAGAAAAAGAAGTAGGTAGGAGACCTCAATTCAGGTTAGCGAGTTACTTAATGTACACGTTAAAAACAAATCTCTTCCTACACTCTTTAAATAAATATCATATTATACTTACAATTAAAAGGTTATTATGTATCGCAAGCGCATTAGAGGCCAATTCCTGCGGCATATTCTCTGTCTGGTTGTCCATCAGCAACTTCCACTTTCTCGTCGCGAAATTATACGACCAAAGTTCCTGGAATAGCAAGGACTGTCCACGAATAGCAAGATTCCTTGCCGATCTCGGATTATAACCACCAAGAGAGAAAAGATGAGTATCGGATGCAATAACCCTGTGGCCACTCCTCGAAACTGGAAATTCTTCAGAATTTCTGAACTTGTAGTTAACCTTAGTCAGCTCGTACGGCCTAAAGACGTACTCATCCCTATCCATGTCCATTGTATCATTACTGCTACTGCTGCTGCTGCTACTATCGCTGCTGCTAGATGAGCTGCTTGATGTATCGTTTTCGTCTTGAAACTGGTTCATATTATTCCATTCCATGTTATAATTCACAGATAGAGCGGGCCAATTGAACTTACGGAGAATGCAATTAAGGCAATTTTCGTAAAGTATAAAAATATTCCAATAAATCGTATTTAATGTCGTAAAAAATATATTTTTTCTTCTCATCACAAAAAATGTTGGAGCTGTAGATTTGATTTGTTCTTCTTTTTTTTGCCAGAAGTTTTGTGTTGAATTAAGAATAAAAATTAAAAAGTTCTTCTCTATTATTATGTTATGGAATTTCTTGAACGTAGACTTTGCTGTCACTCTTGTTAAGTTGTTAAGAAATGGCAAGGTGTGTGGCACTTTTCTTGTTAATTTTTTTAATTTGTTTTGAAACTCACAAGAGAAGGTGAAGTGTTGTTAATTTACTCAGGTGTTATAACTCGACGACCTTGTGGATGTAGTCGTCATTTTGTATTTTATTTTTGTATTCTGACATCTGCTCGCGTGGATGCTACAGCTAGATGTAAGATGCAATTACAGCTGACTAATCAGGAAATAACCAAATAAATGAATTTAATCTTTGTTACTTCTTCTGCGTCGACTTGACAAAAATTTTAAGAAATTAACCATAAAAGCAGAACTTCGTAATTTTGTGAAGTTTTGATGGGAAGATAAGAAAACAAATGACAGATAATAGATTAAGGGCTGGCAACTGTTAGATGATAAGAGAAAAAATTAATTATGATGCTGCAACAATGTTGCAATGGTGAATTTTAAGGAATCAGAACATAAGGGAGAACGGAGTTCCAATCGATACCCCTAACGTCAAAAAAAGTATATCGCATCAAATCGTGGGTATCTTTACCCCAGGATAAACTGGCCCTCAAATAAAATGTTCTAAGAAACCACTGTAGCAAGTGGCCTTTTAGCTGTCATTTTGTTGTTATTTGACAGTTCCAATATCAAAGATCTCACTTCATTTTACGTTATTATTCAAATATAAAGCAGTTGAAATTTTCCGTTCAATTCCTTTCAACCAAAAAATTGATTTTTTTTCTGTCAGTCAAAGGAATTTATAGAAAATTAATTTTTTTGTGGTTGTGTGGTCCTTGATAGCTGAAATTGTATGCAAAACGTTCATATCATGAGTGAAATCAGTGCCTACTTTCATAAATTTGTTTCCATTTGTGAACGTTTCTCAACCAGTTTCGCAACAATCTGGTTTCTAAATGAGGACTAAAGACTTATATGAAAGTGCGTGGGTATGCATGATGTGCGCTGACTTTCATATAAGCCTTATTTGGTACTCATTTTTGAAACCAAACTGTTGCCAAACTAAAAGTATGGTACAGATTTAAACCACTGTGAACAAAATGGGCCTAAGGGCCAGTCAGATTTCCATGATTAACAACTACAATTTTGTATTCCCAAATAAAAATTTTGGTTAACATGCACCTATGCAATGATTTACCAATGTGGTAGTAATCCTTGATTAAAGATGTGAACAAACTGGCCCTAAAAGTTGTACATGTGTGCCTAGCCTTACGGAAAGTTGTTGTAAAAGAACAAGGGTTCTAAAAAAAAACGTTCGTGTAAAAGCAATCTAAGACTGCTTTTAGATGACTGCTATTTTTAACGGCGTTTCTCCCTTGGGTTTTTTTCGGATTGCAACATCCATTTAAACGCTGCAAATTTTAATATCTACAATTTTTGTTAAATTAGAAGGAAACATCTCTTCACACTCTTTACTCCAGTTATGTCTCAAACAATAGGAAAACTCACAAGAAGAAAGATTGATAACTCTTCAATTTTTTTAATCCCAGCAAATTTTGTTATACGTTATACGTTCTCTGCCTACGGCCCTAAAGTTGTAGCGTAAAATTGTTGTCTAAAAGCATTCTTTTCTTGAATAAATTAAATGTCCAAAAATTTTAAAGATGGCAATGCTAGTTTGACATTTGAGTTTCTTACCACCATCTGACAGGAAGTAACTCAACTCTCACATGTCATAACGAGCAGATTTGTCATGGCGAAGAAGAACACGCGAAAAGAACAAAATCGAAGAGAATTTGCAAATATTTTTCATCTATCGATATCGAGCAAAATCAAAATCATGAAATTTTCAATTTCGCTTTCACATTCGTTAGTTGTTCCTCCGACAAAATAAACCTCAATCATCCATGTCTACCAGTGTTTATAAAAATCAATTCAACACTTTCTTCAAAACATTTAGAAAATGTGTCGTATCAGTAAAATTTGATATTTAATTATAACAACAAAATAAATAGTTTAAACCAAAGTTGAGTTTGAGAAATACACATCACCGACATCTCAAATCGACCACCAAGTCCTTTTATATCTTCGTCCAATCTAGAAAGCTATTTCGTTTTTACCTAGCTATTATTTTTTTTAGATTGTGTTTTGTCGTCGCCTGTGATAAGTGATTTATTTCTGAATTTTTTTGTTCTGTTAAATTTTTATTCCTAATTTGTGTAATTCATTCAAATTTGTTGTAATGAATTTTATAATAAAAAATATAAATTAAAAAAAGCCTAGAACCTGACCTTTTACCTAAATAGCAAACCCCGAGAATCGAAGAAGAAAATTGGAATTTTGCTAGCACCCCCGGAAGGATCGGCATTTTAGAACTAGAGCATGGATTCGGCGGGCAAAAAACGTGTTTATAAGATTGTTTTAACTGGTGGTAAGTAACCAATTTTTTCGTCTAATCTATAATGTAAAGAAAAAATCCATTTCATAATTATATAGTTATCTGTCTCGTGACTTTGCAAAGGATGCAACTAAGACGCGATATTTTTTTTTTCTATTGAATTATTTTGGTTTTGTTAGGGCCAAAGCAGAAACAACCATGTGGCGACGGCAGTGGTGGCGTTGACGACGACGGAGACCGGGACGGGAAAGACTTTTATGTTGAGCTAACTCTAGCCATCGCCATGTGATTCGAGTTTTATTTTGGTTTCTTGAAAACAATTTGCATGCATAAAATGTGGTGTAGGGTAAATGCGAGAGAGCGGTGCGCAAAGTTGATGAAATATAGGTATACCGAACCGGCGAATGTCTATTAAGTTGAGGTGTTTTTCTTTTTTGAATAAAATAAACTTTGAATTCTAAATGAATTCACTTTGAAATTCGATTGGCATGTTCTAAACAAAATGACAATAAAATGATTCATCATCATTATGAAATTAGAAAATTCTATTAGTTTTTGTAGTTGTAGGTACCTATAGAGATAAACTGAATAAAAATAATGCGCAGTTTAAGTGCCTACTCACTATAATAAGTGCCCTTTTTATTTAATTATAATGCAGAAACAAAGCTTATCTTACCTACCTTTTTGACTGATTATGTAGGTACCTTCGACTCAACAGGATGTGCGAATACCTTTGACTACAATAAATAGTGCAATTATCGAAGATAGGTACCTACCTATCTACCTATAGACGTATGCGTATTGTTTGGAATGAATTATTCATTATATGTGTAGATATAGGTACCTACATATGTATGTAGGTATCCGTCTGCCTCTTCATTTGGTTTTTATCAATTTTTATTTATCTCAGTTTCTTTTTTTAATTTTTTTTTTCATTGATTTTTGATTTGAATAAATTTTTAACATTTGTCAAAATATAAATAAATGGTTTTGTCATTTTCTGGTCTAGTATAGATATAGACGTAACCTTAAGTCTCTAGCTTTTCTAGCGGATGTCTCTTACTTTTCAACGTTTTTCGGTTAGTAAACACACAAATATATACATACCTACCAAAAATTATTGTTTTATTTTAAAAATCATAATTCAACGTTGTAGGTTCACAATTAACAACAATTGGCTGATCTTGGTCGAATTGCCACTAAAACCCTAAAACTTTCATTCTTTATTCAACATATCGGCTGTCGGAGTTTACCTGTTGCATTTTGTTGTATTGATTCACTGTAGATCCCATATATTATGTAACTGTGCATGTCACATTGATTGGGCATCACATGATGTATTTATGCTTATGTGCCGATATCATACAATTGTAATCTCTTTCTCTTAGTTAGTTAATAAACTCATTTCTATAAAGAAGGTTATTTCTTTTATTTAAATATAATACACATCATGGCGCAGTCGGTAGGATAGGTAGATTTCCAGAAACATGTACTATTGAATTGAAGGCATCTGCAAAGCCAACGCATAATCCTCCACGTAGGGTTCCAATTTGTTTGATGAAAAAGCTCAAAGATAAGCTTGATGAAATGGAGGCTCGGAAAATTATAAATAAGAAGAATGGGCCATCAGAATGGGCCCATAATTTAGTTGTTGTAGAAAAGCCAGACGGTTCGTTACGATTATGTTTAGATCCAAAAAATTTGAATGACAACATTATTCATAAACCTGTTTTGATACCAAAGCTAGATGATTTTAGATATAAAATGAGAGATATGACAGTATTTTCAGTGCTTGACCTTAAGGAAGGTTTTTGGCAGTTACCTTTGGACGACGTTTCCAAAAATTTAACGGTTTTTAGTACCCCATTCGGGACTTATGAATTCAATGTTCTTCCATTTGGAATAAGCACTGCCACTGAGAAGTGTCAAGAAATGAATGAAAAATACTTCGGGAACTTAGAGGGTTGTTTTATATATATAGATGATTTCATTGTTGCGGGTAAAACTGAAGAAGAACATACAATTAATCTCAAACGATTTATAGAGAGAGCCAGAGAAGTGAACGTTAAGTTCAACCCTAGTAAATTTCAGTACAGAGTCAGAAAAATTAAATATTTGGGACATGAGTTCTCATGTGAAGGCATGTCACCAGATCCTGAAAGGATCAAAGCGATACAAGCCATTTCAGAACCTGAAAATAGAAAAGACTTGGAGAAGATTTTGGGAACATTAAACTATTTAAGGGCTTTTATACCCAACTTCTCTGAACTTAATTCACCTTTAAGGGCCTTACTTAAGAAAAACATAGCTTTCCAATGGGACCCTTTGCATACACAGGTTTTAGAAAAAATTAAGAAAGTTCTTAGTACAGCAACAATTTTACACTCATTTTCCCCGGAGAAAGATATAATTATTCAAACAGATGCATCAAGTAGAGGACTAGGTTGCTGTTTGATGCAAGAAGGTAAACCCGTATCGTTTGCCTCTAAGAGTCTCAGTGCTACAGAGATAGATTACTCTCAGATAGAAAAGGAATTTTTGGCAGTTGTATTTGCATGCAACAAATTTCACGAGTACATTTATGGAAATCCGGTTTTAATTCAAACTGATCATAAACCGTTGCTAGGAATCATGAACAAACAGATAAGCCAAATACCGTCGAATAGATTACAGCGCATGAGAATAAAGCTACTTAAATACAATTTGAAATTTGATTATGTACCAGGAAAGGATTTGCATGTACCTGACCTGCTTTCTAGAAAATTTATTAAAGAAAAAACGCATGCTGAAAATGAAGAAGAACTTAGGGATGTTGTCCATAGCATAAATATGAGTCCAATTAGAAGGAAAAAATTTGAAAAAGCCACTTTAGAAGATTCAAAATTACAAAGTTTAATTTCCATATGTATTAAGGGCTGGCCAAACAGCAGAACAAAATTGCATGAGGATCTTAAACGGTTTTGGAATGAAAAACATAAGATATATTTTGAAGATAATTTGTTATTTTTTGAAGATAGGGTATTTGTACCAGAATCTTTGAGAAAAGAAATGTTAAACTTACTGCATGAATCACACTTAGGTGTCGTTAAAACAATAGCTAGGGCAAAAACATTATTTTATTGGCCTTTCATGAACAAGGATATTGAGAATGTTATTCGAAAATGCCAAACATGTGAAAAATTTCAGCCAGCTAACCGAAATCATTCTCTTTTACCTCATGAGTTACCTCAAAGACCTTTTCAAAAAGTGGGTACAGATATATTTGAGCTTAAAACAAAAATTTACCTTGTAGTTATAGACTACTTCTCCAATTGGATAGAAATCCAACAGCTTAAAGGTAAAAAGGCAACAGATGTTATTCTAGCACTCAAAAAGGTATTTTCGACACATGGTATTCCCGAAACAGTGGTTGCAGACAACCAACCATTTAATTCATTTGCCCTCAAGGAATTTTCTGAAGAATGGAATTTTGAATTTGTTTACTCAAGCCCTAAATACCCAAAGTCTAACGGACTTTCTGAAAAAGGGGTGCATATAGCTAAAATGTTATTAAGAAAAACACAAGACCAGGGAAAGGATTATTTTGCAGCTCTGTTAGAACAACGATCCACTGTAATACCGAGACTAGGATATTCACCAGCAGAGATTTTAATGAGTAGAAAGCTTAGAACTAAATTACCCATAGATAGCTTACAATTAGTTCCTCGTATTGTGGGAGATGTGTATGAGAAACATCAAATATCAAGGGGTAGACAGAAAGATAATCATGATTTCAATATGTGTCGGAAAGAAGTATTCTTTGAACCGGGAGATAATGTTACATATAAAGGTGAACGGTCGTGGAGACCTGCCCAAATTGTAGAGAAACATGAATCTCCTAGGTCATATATAATAAGAAATGAAGAGCAGGAATTAATGCGTCGAAACACTTCACATTTACGAAGATCATTAAATGAACCCCGTTTTAGAGATACATCAGATATAATTGACCAAAGTAATATTCTGGATTCACATGCTAGCGTCATACAAAACAAACCAAAACCAACTGTTTCCAATTCTGTAAGTCCCATGCCCACATGTCCGACAAACACAAATTATAGAACACGATATGGACGTGAAATCAAGAAACCTGATTTCTATACGGCACAGGACAGTAAGTAAATAATACGATGTAATTTGAGAAAATCTCATTACAATATACTGCACTACAAGTTTACATACATAAAAAAAAAAAAACATTGGCACATAATGTAGTATAGGTACTATATACAAATTATTTTGAACTTTTTAATTATTATCACTTAATTTATATTATCATCTATTGAATTAATATATTTGAATTGAATTCATAAATAACAATAAACTTTAATAATAATTTTTACTATTAAATATTATATTTCAAATTTTGAAAATATCTTATTTTTTCTTTATTTCTTTCAAATTACTTTTCTAAGTATTTTCTATTACTAATGTTCTATAGAATGTATAAATGAATTTTCATCATTATGTTTATAAATTGAATTGATCTTATTATAATAAATGGGAGATGTTGTATTGATTCACTGTAGATCCCATATATTATGTAACTGTGCATGTCACATTGATTGGGCATCACATGATGTATTTATGCTTATGTGCCGATATCATACAATTGTAATCTCTTTCTCTTAGTTAGTTAATAAACTCATTTCTATAAAGAAGGTTATTTCTTTTATTTAAATATAATACACATCACATTTGAATATATTTACTTTATGTAATTCTCATCACTCTATAAAAAAAAATAAAAAGTGTAGGTAGGTAAAAAAAATAAACAATATTTATTTAGTTGTCAATCAATGAATGAATCAATACATATTCTATTTCTTTAACTCATCCTATTAAACTATTTTTGATTGCAACATATTTAAACCAATAGCCAAATAGGTACCTACAACTCGAAATGATCGAACGCGTCATCGCAAATGGGAACTGGGAACTTCGGAACAGACCATCTTTGCAGCAGTTATTGCAAACATTTGAAAGAAATAATTTTAAAACAATAAACGAAAAGATGGGTCTGTTGTATGATAATAAATAATTCCCGGTAAATTTGATTTTTTTTTACTATTGAAAAAGTACCTACCTACCTATACTAAATGTTTAAGTTCCGTAAAGGCTATAGAAGACGGTTGTGGCTTTGTTTCTACATAAAAAAAAAAAATCTAAATACAAACATTTTCAAATTCTTATCAGTAAAAAATGTCTAACAAAAAAATTATTTCAGAATTTTCTTAGTAAAACATGGGTAAGCATAATAAACATTAGCGTCGTTAACGTATATGTTTCATAAATACGACCATACTCTATTAATAGAATATAAATATACCAACTTTTAAAACTTGAAAGAAATTTTTGAACTTTGTGGAAAAGTACAATTGAAGTTTTTTACTCTGAAAGAAAAATATATGGTCCCGTAAGGCATCAAGTTTTTGATTTACATAAATGTAGGTATATGTATGTATAAAAAAGAAACATTAAAACTTTTCAATTTGTTTGTTTGTTGGAAGAGAACAATTTAAATATAATTCTTATTAACTTGTAATATTAAGAAATGTCAAGTGAGAACATTTCTGGGCAAGACGAATATTAATAAGACCTAGACAAATTCGTATGTCTTTGGCATTTAACATATAACTACATACATACATATATGAATTTATTAAAAAAAAAAAATTTGGATGCGCCACTTTATTTTTTAAATTTTAAGTTCGCATTTTAATAGCTACATACCTACATACATACATATGTATATATTAGCATATAAATATATGTAGAACATACATACATAAATATGTATATATTTATAATAAATAAACAACATTAACATGTCAACCCAGTTTATGTTAAAACAACTTGATACATTTTTTTCTTTTTATCCATGTTAATACATATCAATTAGGGTATTGTTTGTATTTTTTTTACTCGCAATTTATATACATATGTATGTAGGTATAGTTATGGATTCATTAAAAAAACGAACTCAAGATTTTGATCAAACTTGATATTACGATGATAGCGAAGTGGAAAAGAGTGGGTTTAAACTTGGTAGATATGTACATAGCGGTTTTTGCGCATTACCCCGACACGTGTTTTTTTCATTTTATTTTTTTAGACCAAAAATAACGGTAGGTACCTGCCGTATAATTTTTTTTTTACTAAATTATATAAATCTTATTTTTTTCAAAGACGTGCACACAATTTAAAAAAAAACGCAATTTTTTTTTTACAAAAAATTTTTTTAATTGACATGAAGTTTACTTTATTCGAAAGTTAATCTTCTGGCATTATAATATTAAATGTGATTTCTGGCATATGACCGCCACGGCTGGCTCGGACGTAGTCTAATCTGGAGGTCCAATTTTCGATGACTTTTTCCAACATTTTTGGCCGTATATCGGCAGTAACACGGCGAATGTTGTCCTCCAAGTGGTCAATCGTTTCGGGCTTATCGCCGTAGACAAGCGACTTCACATATCCCCACAGAAAATAATCAAGCGGTGTTAAACCGCACGAACTTGGAGGCCAATTCACGGATCCGTAAGTGAAACTATGCAGTTACCAAACGTTTCCTTCAATAAATCAATTGTGGCACGAGCTATGTCACACAGCGCCGTCTTGTTGAAACCACAGCTCCTGCACATCATGGTTGTTCAATAGATGAACGAAAAGTCATTAATCATGGCTCTATAGCGGTCACCATTGACTGTAACTTTCTGGCCAGCATCGTTTTTAAAGAAATACGGACCAATTATTCCACCAATCCATAAAGCACACCAAAAAGTCAGTTTTTGTGGATGTAACGGTGTCTCAACATACACTTGAGGATTATCATCACTCCAAATACGGCAGTTTTGTTTATTGACATATCCATTCAACCAAAAGTGAGCTTCATTGCTAAACAAAATTCGCTTATGAAAATAGGGATTAACGGCAATCTTGTTTTGGGCCCATTCACTGAATCTACACCTTGCTAGGTGATCCTATGGCTTCAATTCTTGAAATGCCAAGCCAAACTAAAAATAAATCACTTGCCAGCTGACAAAATGGCCGCCAGTTAAATTAGTGTTGCCAACTAAAAGTTTTATACCTCTAAAAAAAACTCCCGTTAGAAAATCTTTCAAAACTTTTTAAAAGTATTGTATACACAAGTGTCTAAAAAACCTTATTTTCTTAGAAACGACGCTTACGATTTTGAATAAAAATGTTATATGAACTAATATTAGTTCCAGTCTACTATATTATTGGAAGAAAATATCTAACGATTAAAAATGGTATCTCTCATAGAACCATTTTTTTGGTTTTCGATTATAAATACCTAATGGATTTCTGACTTTAAAAAAGATTTTAGCGTAATGTTGTAAGTGCAGTCGTTGTTTTTATTATTATTTCCCAAGTTATTACTATTTCCAAAGACGGGAAACAGCCTCACCCCTACTGTTCTTTTCTTGTATTGATCTAACCCAAACGCCCTAGTAAAAAATGTATAACTTTATTTGTCAAAATTATTATACCGGCCACTGTATATTTAAAATAATATCGATAAGATAAGATAAAATGGAATTAAATGGCTGCGAAGATTTATTTTGACTTTTTTGTTTGCATCTAGTACAATTGTTTTAATAAGCCAGTCATACAGATTTAAATGATAAAATGATTTTTTTTTTCGAATTTCATAAATCTGAAAATATTTTAACGAATTTGATAACAAAAAGTAAATATCAGTGGGTTTTTATGTTGTTTGATGGAATGTTTTGATTTAACTGCTGATGAATTTATCATTTAAAACAGTTAAGCTCCCTCATATAATGTGCAAGAATTTGCAAGGTAATCATTGTTTGACGTTAACCGAAGTTTTATCTTTGCTGAAAATTTGATATCAATTTCGGATATTTGCATTTTTTCAGTCTGCCAAACCGTTATTCACTCCCTAGTGTGAAAAAGGCTACTGAACTAGTCTCTACAAAATTTATAACAGCCTTAAACTATTAATCTAACAACAATTCTATTAGATATCCCTATTCTGATATTCGATTACATCGAATATTTAAATCTTCTATCTTTTGAGCTCAACAGTAAACATTTTATTTTGATTGCGTGTCAATAGATTGTGAAAAAATTAATTCCCTCTAATGGATAGAATAGAATGAATGCAACATTGTAACGAAAAACCTTTGGTGCGATTATGGACAGAAAAAAATAAATCGAAAATATTGCAACTGCAAATTAAGAAAACATATTAGTGGTAGTTTTAAACTCCAAATTCGTTATCAGTTTTCTTCTTCCTCTCGTTCTACACTACGTGCTTTGTTGTCAATTTCGATTTATATCGGCCAGTTCGCCGAGTTGTCAAAATATTGCGTTGCCAATTGTATATTATTTATATATATTTTTTTAACACTTATTCACGTAAAAAAAAACACACACAATGGATTAACTAATGGTCTGTGTGTCGGTTTTTCTTCTAGCTTACCTTATCTCACAGTATACAAATCTAAGGTAATATATTGCGCTGGTTGTCAAAGTTGAAAGTTAAATTAAAAATTAAAAATGGTTGTTCGAGTGCCCACAGGAACTCAACAGCATCATTAGAAACAACAACAAACTATTAAAATAAGATAAGGAAAGGGGCACTGAATCCACCATTTTCCCACCATAATTACCTCGATTTTGACAGATGCTTAGAATTAAACAAAAATGAGAAAGCTAATGATATTAGGCGTGTTTAGAAAAATGAGATCTCGGAGATCTCAGCAAACTCAGTTACATGAACAGGATTCCTGAGCAAAATTTCTCAGTTTTGTTGTCAACACTCTTGGATTCGCTTGCTCACCTTTTGAGTAAGAAAAATCTCTGAGATCTCATTTTTCTGAACGCGACAATTACCTTTAATATGTGTACTGTACTGTGACCTTATCTAACATAACAAGAGAACAAACTTATTTGAAAGAAAAACAAAAAAAATTACAACTACGAATTAACACAGTTCGGAATTGCGACTCATTTGAGATATCTTGTTATTACTAATTAAACTCAATTGACTTCCGTAATGTCTATTCTTGAAAAACAGTGGGAAAATAAAATACAAGGTGTTGAAGAAATAAATTATGATAAATGGTGCTAAAAGATCGTCTTATAACTGTTGTTGAACATAAAATCATTTTACTAAAATGTCATTGCTTTCGATATGTCATTGATTTCGATATCGCGTTGTGGTATGCCAGTTATGCATAACTACTACATAGATATTTTACATTCTTTCTCATTTATTGAATAGCTGAAATGCATTTTTCCAGACAAAAGTCCAAGCTATATTTACGATTTTTTTCTGCTAAAATTTAATCACAATCCTGACAAAAATTGACCACTTGTCATTGGAATTCACCACTATAGGATATAACGGATATAACAGTGGCATGTAATGTATATTTTCTTCAATTTCTTTAAAGTTCTGTTTATTTGATATTAAAGTTTGAGACGTTTTTTTTAAGCTTCAGAAACATTACAATTTTGTATATGCAGAACTTCACAAGGAGAGAACTTTTGAGAGTGACAACAGGTGTTTTTTAAACAAAAATACTAAAACATAACGACTAATACCTGTCATTTGCATGACAAATGTTTTCAGTCAAAACTATCGGTCATAATCGATAATGCTGCTTATGATCCAATCCACTTCTTTACAAGCATAAGGCTGTGGTTACAGTTGATGTGTAATCTGACAAGCAAATTTTCTTTGTTTTTGTTGTCTTGTCATAATAATTGATAGAAGCCGGTGCTTACATTGAATGCCTTAGAATTGTAATAAACATTTTTAATATTCGATAATTTTTATCATTATCGACCATGATGGATAACGACTTCTGACGAATAAAATGCACCATCTATTTTCTGTTCGTTAAAATTCAGTCGATGCTTATCTTGAATTCAATGACTCAATTTTTTGATTCAACGAATTTATTCTTTTAATCAACGAATTTATTTTATTATTTTAGTGAAACATAACATAAATATGAAGATTTTAGACAAGAAGTATTTAAGTTTCGAATTGTTGATCCAAAAAAATTATTTTTCGTATTCAATGGATTCTATATTTAAGCACAGCAGCAAATTATTTGCAATCATTCAGAATTATGAATAAAAAATAACATTCAGTATAATAATAATTTATTAAAATAATCAAAACAACGTATGTATGTATTTATAACTGTTTAACTTATATTTCTCTTCAAGGACCATGTGGAGGAAAAACTACCGGACAGTCGAGGCTTTGCACGTTTTTCGAAAACCTGGGATGGAAGGTTAGTACAATTTGTCATTTATTTCATTTGTTGTAATATTAAAATACATAATTTAGTAAAATCATATAATATTTTCAATATTAAATATTTTAAGTTATAAATTAAGGGTTGGTTTATTCTTTTATTATTTTTTTTTAACTGACAAGCAGCCTTATTCGCCTATTTGTCGAGAGAAACATTTATTTTCTTTTATCAGTTGAAAAAAAAAAAATATTTTTAGAAAATAACGCAAATCAATTGAAGCAAGTAAATACAATTTAATAAAAAAAAAAAAACTTTGGAACTGAACGATAGAAAAAAACACAAAATTACAGTTAAAAATAAATTGAATTAATCAAACACACATGAATCAAATGTTTTGATCGACTTGTAAAGCAAAATAGGGCTGAAAATTGTCTAGATGGAGAACATTAATCAAATCTTGGAAAAAAGCTTAACTTTGAAGCAACTACATACATATATGTATGTCAACTAAAAAATAAAAAATACTAAATTACTGTAATATACTAGCTTGTTGTTTTAATTTCACGATTGATAAAAATAATTTAAACAAATTGAATTTGTAAATGAAGAGCTTTTTTGTTCCCCTTGATTTTGGATAAAACTGAATGCCGCCTTTTTAAAAATTTAAATTCCATTATGAATAATCGAAATTTTGTTTGACAGCAGCAATCAGTCGAATCAGTTCAAATTCACAATTAGCAAAAAATGATTGATTGAATAATTTTTCAGTTTATATTTCTGAAATAAAAAAATTGAAAGCAAAAAATTATGCAAGCAATTGTTGATTTTACCATAAAAATATGTTGGTTTATCGAATATTTATCTATTATTAATTTGTTAAGTCTATGCTTGACAATCAAAGACTGCCAAATATGAGCTGTCAAAATGTATGTTCAAAGAAAAGTGTGACATAAAAAAGCAGTAAAATTTCTCAATAAACACTCTTTATTTGACAGATGCAGTGGAGTTGACATAATCTCTGTTAGTTTAATTCCCAAAACTGCCATTTTTACCAATTTAAGTTCCAAGTTCTTTCAGAGTTCATATACATACATTGGACTAAAGTTGGTAAAAATTTGTAAATTGAACGTCAAATAATGAGAGAAACAAATTTTTAATTCGCTTGCACAATTTTTGATTGAGAAAAATTTGTCAGATTGCATTTTGTCAATTTTGAAATTTCGCTAATAGTTAAAATTTCAAAATTGAGCCCGACTGCCTCCCCAGCTCATTCATCAGATTCTGTAATCGCGGTAAATTTAATTTAATAATTATTATTGAACTTGACATTTTGAACTAATAAAATATCTCTAATGCTGAATTTACAAGCTTGACAAATCGTCATATTTTCGCAGCAGATGCGAGTGAAAAAAAATTCCAAACCAAAAAGACAGAACCAAATCGTAATCTTTTACACAAATTACTATAATTTCTTGCGAAAAAAATAAAATAAAAATTATATTTATTTATTCACTCGATTAATCCAGACTAAAACTTAGATCCGGTTGTAAATATATTGAATTTATAGGTATTACTTTAAATCCGGATTTAAGTTTTAAACTGGATTAATCGAATGAATAATATTACCGGTTAGAGATTATAATTATTTTGGCTTAGCCAAAGCTCTTAAAAATTCATTTCTAAATCATACTACGTATAATGAAAAATTTTATCCCAATAAATGAATTACTTACTTTTTTAATTAGTTAAGTTGGATTAATTTTTTAATCTGCCTTTAAGTAACATTTACTTAAATTCGTAACTTAAATCGAATTTTGTTGGTATTCAACTAAACTAGATTGCAATTTAACGAGGGAAGAAATTTCACAAATCTACTACAAATTAAATTTAGTACATTTTATAAATACCTGCTATTTATTTGACAGATTTAAAAAAATGAAAGCCGATAGAGAACAAACAGTAAACAAAACAAATGGTTTATTTGTGGAATTCACTTGTTACACCCCTTTTCAACTCAAAGCCTCATATTATGAGTATGAATTATAATAAATACAATCTTGATTTTTAAAAAACTTTTTTAGCAAAAGTAAAATACAAGTCTAAATCTAAATTTCAAAAAAACTTTAACTTTAAGATAACCAGCCTTTAATTTGTTTCCAAAAAAACTTGCATAACATTTCACAAATTTAAATTAACTTTTTCATAATTAAAACTTAAACTAAACAAAATATAAATATTCAAATAAGTATATTTTTTTTTAAATAAACATACTTAACACTATTGTACGGTTTCTGGAAAATAATTAACGATTTAAAAAAAAACCTTTGTTTACCTTGACATTTAAAAGTTTTTTTTTATTTTTATTTAAAAAAAGAAAAGATTTTCTTGTTGCAATAAATTTTTGTGAAATGTATTAACTTAAAAACAATATAGTTCTATAACATAATATTGCATTACAGTCACAATATTTCTATTTCTTTACATTAAATTAACAAAACAAACAAATTGGGACTAAAATCCACAACAATGATTCTAGTTCTCGACGAAAAAAAAAATAAATACAAATTTGTTTAATTGTTTTCAAAATTTAATTATAAAAAAAACAAAAACAAACAAAATAAATGCCTTAGTAAGGCCTCAAAATGAGCATATTCTCGTTTATATCAATATTTTCAGGTATTCCGTGTGCCTGAAACGGCTACTGTGCTTCTCAGGTAAATGCCCCATGTTTTAAAATGTTGGCATATACATACATTAAATTTGTTTTTATCTCTCTCTCACTCTTAAATAATATAATATCAATAATAGTAATAATATTAAAAAAATAGAAACTTTTTTTTTGAAATCATTAAAATAGTAAAAATTCAAACCTTAAAAAATTAATAATATGTAATTTTAAAATTAAAAATTTTGAATGTTTTGGAAGATAATATTTGATACATTTAGAATTAAAAAAAAAAAAAAATAAATGATACTGGATGGTTGAAATCAGCTCATTAATTTTTCTCAAAATGCCTTTTCTCCAATTTTCTTATATATTTCAGTGGCGGCGTCAAATTCTCGGACCTAACAGATAAAGAAGGTAAACATTTTTGATTAAATTAAAATGTAGGTATGACACTTGCAGTTTGAGCCTATAGCCTTATTTGTAGATATGATTCTAAAAAAGATTTATTTCTCACGAATCTCGGTACGAAAAGAGGAGCCATCGTCGGTCGGTAGTAATTTCCACTTAAAAAAAAAGAAGTCCAATTAACTAGTGACTAATCATCAGTAGTTTAATTTAAAAACTAATGATATTATCCCTTAACTTATTAGGTCTGTTTGGTAACGTGAAATTTCTGGCGAATTTGCACAAATTTTCATAATGTTCTGTCAAAACCCATAGGAAAAAATTCAGTTTTGGGAGAGTTGTTGAAAAAAAAAACAGATTTTTTTTTAATATATACAAAAAAAATTGATATATTTAAAAAAAAAAACAAATTTTTAACATTAAGTTTTATTGAGGAAAGTCATTTGTTTTCTAGGCAACTTCAAATATGTTTTGTTTAAAGCAGAAAAAAGAGGATTGATGACATACTTATACTCATTTTTAACTTTGCATAAGTTTGACGTTTTAACGTATTTTATACAAGGCCATAACCACACACAATGAAACATTATCATTGTGATACCGTTTTTTTTTTTTTCTTTTACTAAAAAACTCATTGATAGCCGTTTTTCTTTTTTATCTCACAGCAGAGCCTGAACTATCAAAAAAATAATTGTGTTCCGTTTTTAGCTCTGATCATTCAGAGCTTCAAAGTAGTTTTTCTTTTTTAGTTCTGAAACATGTTCAGAGCACGCTCTGTGAGCTCAGAATAATATAGCAGAGTAAACGGAGTAAAAATGCTGAACACAACCCGGTTGACATTTGAAAGGCGGGAAATTAAAAAAAAATCATCATCAAAACAATAAAAATGGCGGCAGAGGCTGGTTGCTCTAGTCCTAGTGGAGAAGGTAAAATAATTTAGGAAAAAACTAACAATCGTATTTATTAGATTTTTGTCTACTTAGACACTGTCTAACTATTTTCAAATCGGTGGAAATATGCTTTATTTAATAAAAATAAATATCACATTATTCACGGTTGGGACAATCTACTCTTGTGTCTAAGTTAGGCAGCTATACGACAACAATTAACAAGGTTTTGGAACACATTTTCCAAAGTTGGACAGTTGTCTAAAGTTAGACAACGTTTATAAATAAGACCATAATAGTCTATTATGACAGTTCAGTGCCCAAGTTGTTTCATAATTATATCAGAGAGCTCTGAACATACTCGGCTCAGAATTTTATTTACTCTGTTCGCTCAGACTCTGCTCAGTGCTCAGCTCTGAACTAAAAAAGAAAACCAATATCAGGAATAAAAAATTCTGGAACTCTCACATTTTTATATCTGTGTTTCTTAAAATTCTAAAAAAGTTCGCCTTGAATCTTAACCTGGCTTGGTTTAGAAAATAAAATTTACAAATCTGCATATTTATTCTTTTCAAAAATATCATCTCATATAAAATTTTGTATCATATGAAATAAATAATCTTTATCTAACTTTAGACAGCCTTTTAACTTATTTATTAATAAACATTTGTCATTCTTATCTATAAAAGCTTTGTAACTTATACAGTCTAATCGATTTTCTAAACCTTGACTAAATTGACATTTTTTTTTTAAATTTAATTGAATAAAGTTTATTTCAGCTTTTTTACTAACTATTTAAACAACAATCCATGAACAAAATAAAAAAGTATTATTAGAAACAAAATTATTGAAATTACCTAATATGTTATGTAAACCGAGTTGTCAGTTATCCAATACGTCCGATGAAGTCGAAACGCATGACAGGGCTCATTGAGCATTTACCAAAAAAATATGCATCGTCTATTTTCTACTCTGACTGTTGCACCTATTTGGTATCCCTCACCCTCACCCTCGGTCCTCGCCGTCACCGTACATGGTTTTCTAGGTGTCTTATGGTCGATGGTCTATAGTAGTTCAAGTTCAAGGATTCATCGATTTTGTTATTTCACTATCTTTAAGTAAATAAATTAAATTAGATGGCGAGCGATAAGTGACATGTTGTATACTGCTTTTTGTTGTTGGTTGCGATGCGATGCGATGCGAAGGCATCTTTTTGTTGTTTCATAACATTCTAATCCTATTAGATTGTGTGCGGGGTACTTAAAAATAGTTTAGCATTGCGATCTGTGGGAGGTAGGTATATGGCTACATTATTATGTCAATGGCAATGGAAACTACGTTTTTATTTTTTTCCTTGGTGGCATTTTTTGTTTGTATTTTCGTTTGTTTTATTTAATTTGCCCCTTGGCAATCAATAAGACAAGGTAAATTGATGTAATTATTGTTGGTGGCTTCTATATTCCTTGTTGGGGCTGGGTAAGATAAAAACTACCTTTTATATAGTTCAATAGGAATGATTGCAAGACGCACATAGCCTCGTTTTTGCATAAAAATGATCTTAATTGTAGTGTTTTATTTTATGTTGTTATTCCTTAAGGAAATTTAATGACTTTTTTCATTTAGCTAAATACTTAAATTGTCTTGAATATTTTGTTGGCACTTTTGTCTTTTGACATCCTCCATGTTCCTTGCAAATCCTCCGAAATGATCCACTTCCTTAAAAGACTATAATGAAAGCGGTTAATGTAAATGGCATTGCGTGTCAGAAGAATATACAACATTTTTTTTTTTATACTCAAATTATGCTTATTTGAAATAATTTCCAGTAATTAACTTGAAATAATACGAGTTTGATGACAAAAAAAAACAAACTAAATTAAATTATTCTTATTCGTATTATTTTAAGTTTGTTTCCTTGGAGCTATTTCAGTTGATTTCATAACCTTGAATCAAACAAATTTGAGTAATAGGTCTATTAAAAATTTTGTGACAGTACAATAAATAACAGTTTTATTTGAAAATATTAAATGTGCACGCTTCAGATTAGGGGGTTAAGGTAGAAATGATGTCCTCATAGCTCGTTGACCCAATTAGCGCTGGAGTGCGATGTTTTTATACTAACAACTCGTTTCAATCGCATACAATAGTGGATCGTCGTCCTTACCTTAACCCTTGCCAACATTATGCCTAACTAGTCAATTTGATATCTGATGGGTGAAAGCCCGAATAAGATCTGATCCCTTTAAAACGTTAAGCTAAACATACTTCAGGGGCTTTTGGAACAATTCCATGGGTTAAAGTAGTCTTTTTTGTACAACCTTGCTGCATGTTCTCCTATGATTAGTGTAAAGTCCCCTATAGATGGAGTTGGCAGTTGAGGGTCAGGACGTAATTTAACACAAATGGCAATTTACAGTACTTTTGGTGGATTTGCAATTTTAGTTGCCAAATGTCATTTTAAGCTTTCCAATGGCAAAACAAAAATTGATTTTGTTTTTTAATTCGGAAATGTGAAATAACTGAATTTTTCTACAGATTTAATAGTCTTTTTTTATTTTCACCACTTTACACTAGTTCCTATAATTAAAAAAAAAAAGATAAAGAAAATAAGAAAGAATTACTTCTGTTTATGTGGAGCGATTGGTCATAATTCAATTAAAATTTTAAACGCATTTTGAAGTTTAGGTCATGAGTTTCTAATTGCACCAGTTCAGTGTTCAGTTCAGGTTTAGTGTTACCTACTTGTACAGGTTGAATCGTAATCCATTCGCTTAGACGTTCGGAGTTCTGCAAAATTCTTCGATTATTGTTCCGAATAATGTTTTGAAAAGCAAAACAAATGAAGCGTGTTCAGAAAAGTGAGATCTCGGAGATTTCAAGCAATCTCGGTTACATGAACAGGATTCCTCAGGAAAATAATCATCGTCTTTTAAAATTTCAAGTTTCTGAACGCATCCTTTAAACAAAAATTAAGTTTTGTGAAATTTGTAGAAAAAAAAAGTTACTAAACACGTAATCAGTTGCTTACGATACAAAGGAAGTATGATTTCAAAAATATTATTAAAACAAAAAACATTTAAACCAAAAGTTATTTTAAAAATCTTGAAACGGATATTGAAATACTTTTCCTGACGTATTTTTGTATTGCTTTATTTTTTGTTTTCAAAAATAAGTATACCTATATACATACATATAAATAACTAAATTAGGTTTCAAGTGTTTTTAGAAAATTCTTTGACTGAATGAAAAACATGTTTCCGTTATAAAAAAAAAAATACTTTCGTTCGTTTATAAATTGTTGTCAGACATGATACTTCTTTTACTTATTTTTTCATTTTCATAAAATTTATCACCATATAACAGATTTGCTTAATTTTATAAATAATAAACCAAAGGAGATGAGCTATATGAAATTTCGTGTTATGTGTGAAATATTCCAAAAATAATTCGAGAAGTTTGAACTTGAAGTTCGCAGTTACAAAGCACAGATACTCTTGAAGAATTTGTCAATTCAATGCAAGAGGCAGTAACTCTTGAAACAAAACATTGTAGGTAAAATAGGCTTAATTTAAATCTAGTTCAACTTTCTGGCGCAGTGGCGCCGCGCCGGCGACGTCAACCATGTTCAATTGTCCCCTTAATAATTCCAAAAAACATAAATTTTGTTCAAAATTTTATTTTATTTTAATTTTTGTTTTTTTTTTTTTTATTTTTTTTTTTTTTTTTTTTTTTAATATTTTTGATTTGTAAATTATAATTTAGCATCCGCAAAACCAACCACTTTCAAATATCAACAATTTCCATTTGGTTCACCTGAGCATAGCCAAATCGATTTAACTGCATCATGTCCAAGATGTTTGGCTTCGGCTGCGGACAAACCTGATGGCAGCGAAGGTGAGTGTGCGATACCTCTCTGTGTGTTTTTTGAACAAAAAAAAAATCACTTTCTGCATACGAATATTTTATTTTTTTTATAGTCATTTGTGGTTTTTTGTTTTTGTTCTTTGTTGTATCACATTCATTTGCTTATGCTTTGAGCACAAAGTCCCTTTCTTCTCTTCTTTCAATTATTTTGCTTCAATCAATTTATTTAACTTTTATATTCAAAAAATTAAATGCATGAAATATGTATACCAAGTATTAATTTGAGTCTTTATTTAGAATAACCGAGCAAGTCCACATTCACAATATTTGAGACAATAAATGTGTATCATTGTCTTATTATTGATGAATGGAAATGTTGTAGCATATGGATATGTTAATACTGCTCACTAGATGGAAGGAAATAAATTTATTTATTTATTTTAGCTTATTACAAGCGAAACAGAAAACTAAACATATTATTCTTACAACTTAAGTTATTAGAGAAAACTTAAATTTAGGTTTTTTAATTTTTTTTTTTTTTTTTATTATTTTTTTTTATTAATTATTGTTATTATTTTATTAATGATTTGGGCTTATAGGGTCACTCACGAGTTTTTTTTTACAAAAAAAAAACCTTAAAATTAATCTTAAAAGTAAATTAAAAAACAGGGGAATTTGGAACATTTCTTACAAAATATAAAGGGTAAGAGGTATAGAACTTTGAAATGGAATAAAAAAAGATTATTTTTTTTTAACAAGAAATGACATGAAATTTACTTTATTCGAAAGATAATCTTCTGCAATTATAATTTAAATATGATTTCTGGCATATGACCGCCATGGCTGGCTCGGACGTAGTCTAAGCTAGAGGTCTAATTTTCGATGACTTTTTCCAACATTTGTGGCCGTATATCGGCAATAACGCGGCGAATGTTGTCCTCCGAGTGGTCAATCGTTTCGGGCTTATCGCCGTAGACTAGTGACTTCACATATTCCCACAGAAAACAGTGAAGCGGCATTAAATCGCACGATCATGGAGGCCAATTTACGGGTCCGTAACGTGAAACTATGCGGTTACCAAACTTTTCCTTCAATAAATCAATTGTGGCACGAGCTGTGTGACATGTTGCGCCGTCTTTTTGAAACCACAACTCCTGCACATCATGGTTGTTCAATTGATGAACGAAAAAGTCAGTAATCATGGCCCTGTAGCGGTCACCCTTGAATGTAGCGTTCTGGCCAGCATCATTTTTAAAGAAGTACGGACCAATTATTCCACCAACCCTTTAAAGCACACCAAACAGTCAGTTTTTGCGGATTTAACGGTGTCTCAATATACACTTGAGGATTATCATCACTCCAAATATGGCAGTTTTGTTTATTGACGTATCCATTCAACCAAAAGTGAGCTTCATCGCTAAACAAAATTCGCTTATGAAAGTTGGGATCAACGGCAATCTTGTTTTGGGCCCATTCACCGAATCTACGCCTGTGGCTTCAATTCTTGAAATGACAAACCAAACTAAAAATAAATCACTTGACAGCTGACAAAATGGCCGCCAGTTAAAATAGTGTTGCCAACTTAAAGTTCTATACCTCTTAAAAAAAAAAAACACCCGTTATATTTTTTTAAACGCTGGTAACATTGCTCAAATAGTTTGACAGCAAGAATATAACGAACATTTTTCTGAATAGATTTACATACACATTACGATAAGATGATGAAGAGGTTTTGCAAAATTCATTTTTGTAATCTGTGTCACATACAACTGAGTGCAGACTGCTAGTTCTGCTCTGCTCATCGATCTCACATAAGCGATCAAAATCGTAAGCTATATGACATGATCTTGTTAATTTTTCAGCAAACAACCCAGAATATCAGGTTAATTTTGTATTAAGTCAAAATACAACTTTTGAAAATTAAAATTATATACCTAACTTAAATGGTATAGGCTGTATTTTTATTTTTTGTTCATTTGATTTTTTCCCCACCGTTTTGCGTGAAATATACCACAGGCCCAGTTTTTCAGTGCGAGATAATACCAGTTTCAGAGTTAAACTTGAGTTAACTCCTGAAATAGGTTTTTCTTTCAATTTAGATCCCGAGGTTAACTTCGAGTCAACTCAACGAATTTGGTTAGTTAACTGTTGATAAACTAAATATGTAGATATTTCTGATGACACTAGGTAAATAGCCTTTTCCTATAGAATTTAATAGAAATACCTAGATGGGGAACTCAAGATGTATATTGCTATATGAACAAAAGTAAAAAATTAACGGATCGTAATTCATGAGGTAAATCAATCGAAATTGTTGTTGTTTCTGTAAATGGTGATTTGTGAAAATTTTTCTTTTTTAATAATTATTTTATTAATCTTAATCAGTTTTATTTAAAAAGATAAACAAGATAAAATTGCCAGTTCGTGTAGTACTTATGGTTGCACAGCAAAATATAAATGCCAATTTTAGCTTCAATGGAAGCCATTATAAAAAATTTAAATTTGTAATTTAAATAAGATACGTTAAGTTATTTCTAACAATAAACTCTATAGTCTGTTATTTAATTTATTTTTTCATTAAACCTAAACGGCTAGCCCAATAAAAAAGCGTAACATGAGACAAAAATAATTCTATCGACTCGTACATATATACCTACATACATTCAGGTAAAACTGAATTATTTTTGACTTGTGCTCTTACGTGTGCAACTCGTGATCTATCTACGTTTTTCGCAATCACAATAACTTGAATAACAACATCACTATAATATACAATAGAAAATAATCAATACGTTTTTCTGTTCACGTAAAATGTTAAATTCAAACAAAATATTTAAATTAACATCTTTCCAAACTACATATATACATACATACAATATACATATTTCCAAAAAGTTCTAAAACGTCACAAAAGTGAAAAATCCGAAGCAATAATTTGAATTTTTCATTGTTCGAGTTCATAAAAATAAACCTCCACCCCTTTTTTTCTCAACCTCTCCTTTTCTCTCAGTTGCTAAAATTTTATATAATTTCTAACCAAAAAATATATAAACAAAACATTTTCACGACATGATTAATTTTTTTTGTTGTTGTTAGTCGGCTATCCAAGAACATTCACAGATCTATATACTTTTATTTATTTTATTTTAACAAAATGAGCACGTGGTTTTATTGCACAATAAACAATTCTTAAGTCAGAAAAAAGTTTAAATAATTTTGTTTATAATTTTGTTTTCGCTCGTCATCATCATCATCTGACAAGATAACAAAAATTAACAATTAATATTTTTTATAATAAATATTAAATATGTAAATTACATAAATCAAGTTCGAATGCAAGTTCATTAAAAAAAAAAAAACAGAAAAATTGTTTTGGTTATTAACTAACAATAAGTACTTTAGCTGCCACACTTAACATACAGGGCGATTCCTTAAAATAAATGCACTCACAAAAAAAATTTAAATTTTAAATGGATAGTAGATTTATTAGAATTTATTAAAAGACAATTTAAAACTTCATTTGATATTTCGATATTTTTAATGTTAAAAAACTGTCATTGTTTAAGACGCGTTCAGCTGAATTTTAAAAAGAAAAGAAAAATTTAATAAAGAGCTTTAAAGCATAGGAAACAAAATTTTAATACATCTATGGAATTATTAATTGTCTGTAAGTTGGTCTAATCAAATGAACCCCAATGTATTTATTATATATATGTACTTATGACGAATTGATGATGAGGTAGGCTTTAGATATAACAAATCGCATGGCGGGCTACCTTTTCAAATGAATTATAGGTAACACTTAACTTGAGGTGTGATTAAAATGTATCATGTGACAAATGAATTCTTTCACAAAACTGTTTTTTCGCGAAAAGCAAAGCTGTTCTAATATAATTTGCCATTTAAAATGTCAATTTTATCAATTTTTAATCTTAAACTTTAACTCATATCTGTCACAACAAAAAGGGAAATGTTATTTGTTGAGGCTATCAGTTGACTATAGAAAGTTGTTAGTAATTATATTAAACAAATGTATATTTTAATTTGAAAAGCTATAACCATATAAACTGTTGCTGCTTAAAGAGTATTTTAGAAAATTTTATGAAATTATATAAAATAAGTTTTCCATTTTAATTGAATTTAACGTAAAAATGGTTTAATGTAAAAACAGTCAGTATCATTGCCAATCTTGTAAAAAATTTATTATTTTAATGCCTGTAATAATACCAGAGTCTTTAAGAATAACAGTGGAAAGAGAGAGAGTTGATATACTCGTAGAATACGTACAAAAGGGGGGAGGGCGTTTAGTAGGTTTAACAGCAAGGAGCATTGACTCAAAAAGAGCGTATAAAAGTGGGGGTTTCCAAATTATTTTCAGTTATACATCACTAAGGGTCAGTTTTACAAACGTGGTTTAGCCTTGATCCAAGATTTTAACTCAAAGATTTGGTTGAATTAAGTGAGTTTCAACGCTGGTGCAAGCATTTAATTGGCTATTATGCTTGCATCTTGAACCTCAATTAATCCGTGCCGAAATTGGTGGGTTGAAGTTGCTGTTAGAAATATCTTCTCATTTCATTCAGAGTTAATTTATCTTTGTTAAATTTATCTTTGAAAGAAAAAAATTGAGTGTTATTATTATAATGGGTGATTTTTTAAGAGGTTTAGAACTTTAAAAAAAAAAAAAACACAAAAAATTCGAAAAAATTAATGAAATATTTATTTGAATCGATAGTTTGAACCTTGCAATTTAATGTTTAAAGATAATTTCATGCAAATATTGACCGCGGCTGCGTCTCAGGTAGCCCATCCGCTGAGTCCAATTTTGGCATACTCTTTCACACATATCGGCCGGTATCTCACGAATGAATGCATGGATGTTGGCTTCCAGTGCGTCAATCGAAGCGGGCTTGTCCCTATAGACATTAGCCTTGACATACCCCCACAAAAAATAATCTAATGGTGTCAAATCGCACGATCTAGGCGGCCAATTGACCGGCCCGAAACGTGAAATTAACTGTTCACCAAACTTGCCTCGCAATTGCGCCATTGTTTCGCGTGCTGTGTGGCATGTGGCACCGTCTTGTTGAAACCACATATCATGCAAGTCAAGAACTTCCATTTCGGGCAAAAAAAAGTTTGTTATCATCGCTCGGTAGCGTTCACCATTGACAGTAACGCTGCGATTCGCATCATCTTTGAAGAAATATGGCCCAATAATGCCGCCGGCCCATAAACCGCACCAAACAGTGGCTTTTTCGGGAAGCATTGGTAGCTGTTGCAATGCTTCTGGCTGATCTTCACTCCAAATGCGGCAATTTTGCTTATTTACGTACCCATTCAACCAAAAATGAGCCTCATCGCTGAACACAATTTTTCGATAAAAAAGCGGATCTTCGGCCAGCTTTCCAAGAGCCCATTCACCAAAAATTCGGCGTTGTGGTAGGTCGGCTGGCTTTAGTTCTTGCACCAGCTGTATCTTAAAAGGCTTTACGCCCAAATCCTTCCGCAAAATTTTCCACGTAGTGCTGTAACAAAGGCCTAACTGCTGGGAACGGCGCCGAATCGACATTTCGCGGTCTTCTGTCACACTAGCTGATACGGCCGCAATATTTTCTTCACTACGCACAGTACGTAAACGTGTTGGTGGTTTAATGTCCAACAAAGTAAATTTGGTGCGAAATTTGGTCACAATCTTCCGAATAGACTGCTCAGAAGGTCGAGAATGCCGACCATAAAATGGAAGCAGCGCGCGATGAACATTTCGAACCGAGCACGAATTTTGATAGTAAAATTCAATAATTTGCAAGCGTTGTTCATTTGTAAGACGATCCATGGTTAAATTGCAAACCAAACTGAAGCTGTTTGACAGTGACACAAGGTACTAAACACACGTCAGCTGTCAAAACCAGTGTTGCCAAAACCAAACCAGCTAAAAAATCACCCGTTATTATACATTTTTTAACCCCAGATTAAAACAATGAAGAGCTCTATAAATCGTAGGCCATATTCGAAAGATAATTTGATATTTGTTTTTGAAGCTCTCTTTGAATTACTAAACGGTAAAGATTAAAAACAAAAAAATAGCCGTACAAAATCATCGGACTTTGAGTTTTGACGCAACATTGCATTTCGACCCACACTAGGCCGCGTTGTCTGCATACTGCATATGCGTCTATAAAAAGAGCACCCCCCTAAAAAAAATTCGAAAACTTTCGACCAAATAGATCCAGAAAATGCCGCTATTTTATATTTTAGACTTTGTCATAATATGCGAAAATCGATAGTGTAATATTCGGCCATCTGTCAACAAAATGTAACTACGTAACTGGGACTGAAACAAGACAAAAGGGTTTAGACGAAGAATTATCTGGTTTAAAAAAAATACACGCTTGGCTGGTTTAAAATTTTATTATTTTGCGTTGTATTTTTAAATTTATTTTATATAAACAAACAAAATAAGTATTTATATGTATATATATTGCCATTGAACTCCCTAGCCCGAAGTCACATAAAGTCTGTAGTTTATTTAAAGCGAATCATTTTACTGCTACCCTGCCAGCAGCAGCGATGAGGAAGTTTATCTGACATTGAGTGTGCAGTCATGATTCGTCTTGTAATAATTGCCCCCCATATGTCAACAAAAATCACGTGCAATTAAGTATTATAAACCATTTCAATTTATAATAAATGCAGTGAGTTCGTGCCGGCTGGCATAAGCTATATCTGGGAGTTTTTGTATTTTCAGTTTTTTTTTTGTCGCGAAATGAAATCGATGACCGTATGAAAAAAAAATTGTCCATTTAACTTGTTCAAGGCGATTGTCTGAGAGGCTTGTTCGACATTTACAGCTGATAAATTGTAGCGGGGGTTCATAAGTCATACAAATGAATCACAGCATTATTAATACTAATGAACTGTAATTGTTTTTGAAATTAATTCTGATAAGGTTTATTTTATTTTAAGAATATTTTGGTATACATACCTACATAGTTTTTGTGAATTAATTTTTTTATTCGGAAACAGCTTTTTATAATGCTTCCGCCAAATAACGAAATAAAGTATGTATACCTATTCTTGACTTTGAGATAATTGGGGTTATCGGCATTTTCTTTTCCCATGGAATTTTTACCGTATATATATTTAAAAAGTGGTAAATTTAGGGAATAATTGAATCAGATATTCCATAAAACGTCAAAAATTAAACATGAATGTTTGTTTTTGAGCACAAAAATTATCGTTAATTATTTAGGTATTTATATTTTAATTTAGCGACGCGTTTTGATCTAAAAAATCATCATCATTTATTAATTTATTGACTAGTGTTGTTTTTAAATCAAAATTCAATTTTGTCGCTTAATTAAAATATAAATAGATAAATTTCGTGAAAATCTTGAAATTGTTTATATTTATTAATCATATTTCCTCCTAAGGATTTCTTAGCTTAATTTTTCTTTTATCTACATAATATGCCCTAAATTCGAAATATCCGACAAATCTTTCTCCTTCATTAAAATCAAAAACACTAATCGATGCCAATTTTAAATTTTTGTAGCCTCAATGTTTTTCAACACACCCACAATTTTGGCAAATTTTGTGGGCGTACTTAAACTAACAATACATACATATACCTAATGCCTGCGAAAATTAAAAACGCAAATAAAAAAAGTTTTTAAAGTAAGGTTAAAAGTTTTTGATTCAAAATAAAATATTATTTCAAATATAAAAAAAAAAAACATTTTGGTTCTTTCAAAATATTTAGACAGTTGCTGTTTGTTTGTTTGTTTTTTTTTTTTATAGAAATACCAAATCGTTTCGCCGTATTCGCCACAGTCTGTCACTCAAGGCATAAAATTGCAATCAAGATAATTTTCATTAAAACGATTTCTGGCAGAAATCTTTGATTCAAGATGCCAAGTTTTCTATTTGGTCAGACTTCTGGCAGTGATGATAAAAATACATTTTAGAAAACAAAAAAAGCCCCTAAATTAAAAGAATTTAAATAAAATTCAATTAAAAACTCTTCTTATAGGTGTAGGTTTTTTAATACCTACATATTATTATTTGCCATTGTTTTATATATTTTTGTTATATTTACCTACTTATTTTTAACAGTTCTTCATTAATAGAATGTGATGTAAGATTTTATCGTTTTTTTTTGTATGTAAAGAAAAATGTTATACCTACCTCATTTTATTTCCGTTTCTTGTCACTCCTGCTGTCTTACTTTTAAATATGTGCTTGCCCCTTAATTGACATTGATACATTAATTTGTGACAGCCAAGATGTGCAACACACCCCTATTTTTTATTTCGATACTTTTATTGTCTGATGAGGTGAATATAACTAGCAAAATATCGCAAGGTTGTCAGGGACATTATTTGCTTTTTTCTATATACAGACATATGACCTATTTATAAGATGTCTTTCTTCGGACAGACTGTGTACTATGTCTGAAGTCCAACCACCACCTGTATTGGGATTTTTAAAATTCAACTTCACATCTCACACATCATGTCTTGGTAGAATAATCTAAAAATATAATGCGCAATAGTTTATCAAATTCTGGTGCGCGCCTGTCTTAACTAGGTATATAAAGTATACATATACGCTTTCGAACGTTTTTGAATAAATTGATATTTCTCAGAGAACGTTAACGTCGCCGCCATTGGTCGTCGTAGTCGTGCTCGTGGAATTATATTCTTTCTAATTTTGTTTATAGGTTTCCACGACAAAGTACTATGTGCGGCGGGCGGTGATAGCCAGCTTTTTGTTTAGGTTTGAATTATGCTTTTAAGTCCAATTTTATTGTTGTTTGTTTGATTTTTTTCTTTCTTCTACTCTTAATTTTTTTTTTTGATAATGGATAATAATTATATCCTCATGTACACAAGTGTGTACCTACTTTATATCAATTTTGTAGGTATTTGTTTATTCGAAAAATGATTACGTTGTCACGTATCTGGTTTCGTTTGTTATTATACAAATAAAGAAACTTTAAACACTACTACAAAGTGACTGGTTGTAATTGGATTTTAAGTGTTCTTATAAAATTTTGAATGTTACTCCCGAAAAAAATCTACTACTTTAGGATTCCAACTGTCAATTTTCATAAAATCCGGCATGCACTGCAAATTTCCAATGCAGAGCACACATTTTATCAAATAATTGATTTGATATTTCAGCATTTTTTTTACCATCTCTGTGACAATCAATGCAGAAATAATATGATGTCTACTTTAATTGTACTGTTAAGAAACAGTTATTTTCTTCAAACTTAAGTTGAACCGTTTTTTATTTTTCTTTATTAAGTAGGCATTAAATTTTATATATGTAGGTGCATATCAGGCGAATTAAAATTTAATTTTGAACTTTGTGATTTTTTTTTCCAAAACTACACAAAATTCTGTCAAAAGTTCGTATACCTACTAAAAAAAATAAAATGTGTAGTTTTGGACAGAAAAGAGTTTTAAAGTAAAGGAACGCACCATAACTAATTATAGCTACATAAAAATTCCTGTTATAAAAATTCAATTAGCAAACCCTAATGGTGGATTTATATTCATCTTTATGCGAGTTCTGCGGGGATGTTAGGTATAAAATTCACATCTATTGAATAGATAAAGAAGATCAAAATGCAGAGATCTTCATTATAGGAAGATTATTGGAAGTGCCATAGTGCAGATATAAAGACTAATTTATATTTCCTTTTCACGCATTCGTATTTTTGGCATGAATCGGCCCCGCTTTACTTTTCTTTAAATCTGCAGTGCAGATGAAGATGAATGTAAATCCACCATAACACTCGAATGTAATTGAGATTGCTGAGATCTCCGAGATCGCATTTTCTTGAACACGCCTAATAAAATTAAGCTGAAATCCATGGCATTTCTTGTTCTCGAGATATTCGAGACGAATGACATTTACAACTTTTTTAAATTGCTGCAGTAAGAAAACCCTTTCTGCAATTCATGATGTTATTATCTGTAAAATAAAATGTATTCGAAGTCGATACCTCTATTCGTTCTCGAGGGTCGGGTGAACGAAAAAATGTATAACGAATGCACCAACGTACGAACGAACGAACGTACGTACACACACAAATACAGACATCTATCTAAAAACGATAATTTCGGATTCCTGGGACCTCAAAACGTGAAAACGTCAAAATTTTCGATTCGAAAAATCGGACAAATTATAATAACTTCCAATGGTAAGTTAAAAATGATAGCAAAGTATCAAATACCTTAAAACATCTAAAATTTCAATTGAAATTTGTTTAAAAAATGTGTATAAAATGCGTTTCCAAAACTTCAAACTAATGCAAAGTAAAACATAAGCGATACCTATGCGCATGAAAAAAGTTAATAAAGAAATAGAAATCAGTTAGACTAATTAAAGCAGAAACCAAATTTTGGGAAAATGACGTTTTACGCTTTATTTGCAATTTTGAATAAAGTTGTTATGCCCTTAAGTCCCTATAGAAATATGTAAAAACTTTATTTTTAAACCCCCATCCGCACTAGAGTCTGAAAATAAAATCTGCCAGACTTTTGCTATCCATATCACAACGAACGCTTCAACCTCAATTTTAAACTCACATTTTGGTTATATGTACATCCACTTCCAAAATTTGCGGTCGGTTCTTTGACTGTGTAGCCTGACTATGGAACTCGAACCGAATATATCATTTTATAAATATAACTAACAATAAACCTCAACGCATTTACATAAAATATATTTAGAATTTAGACTCTTTTGTACCCTTTGTAAGTTTATTTAAGCTAAGGCCCACTGCAAAAAGTTGCCAGTTATATTTAATATGTATTTTTTTTTTTAATATAAACAAAAACTTTCCATTTTTAGCTTATAAGTTTCAAGAGAACCTTATCCGTACCATGATACAAATTGAAAATACTTATTTCGAAGTTGGTAATTCATGCAATCGAAACTGCTTGATCATATGCGATCGTGGTGTTATGGATGCAAGCGCTTGTAAGTATTTTATATTCTCTGCAAAATACCAGTTAAATCAATGAACTTTTTTTTCTTTTTTTTTTTTTAGATATCTCAAAGGATAAATGGGAAAAAATGATGGCCGCTAACAACTGGAATTCTATCGAACTTCGAGATAATCGTTATAATCAAATTCTTCATTTAGTATCAGCTGCTAATGGTGCTGAAGAATTTTATACAACAGAAGTTAGTAATCAAAAGAGTTCATACTATATTTGAAATTCTTACGACAACTAAATAATTGATAAAAAAAAATTGTTTGTTTTCTAGGATCATGCTTGCCGTTCCGAAGGTGTTGAATTGGCCAGAGAGTTGGACTATAAATCGGCAGCTGCATGGGTCGGGCACCCTTATTTCGATGTTATCGATAATTCTACAGATTTCGAATCAAAAATGAATCGTTCCATTGAAGCAGTATGCCAAAAACTTGGTATCGATATTGGTGATCGTCTAAAAACAAGCTCAAGAAAACTTAAACTCCTTGGTATAGAAATATTTTGAGTAACTTTTTCAAAAGAAACCAATTCATAAATTTTGTATTCTTTTTGAACATTTCAGTCGGAAGTCTACCACCTGATTCCGAATTTCCACCGTTTCAAGACTTTGATGTCGTGCATCATTATTTACAATCCTCAGGACCAAAAGTACAAGCAAGGCTACGCAAACGTGGTCAAAAGAATCACTGGAGTTACATTCATACAATTCGTCGGCCACACCTTCACGGGCAGGCTGTTGAGGTAAAAACCCAACTAACCCATCGAGACTACATGAATTTATTGGCTCAGCGCGACTACACACATTTCACAATCTACAAGAAACGTCGTTGCTTTTTGATTAACAATCAATACTTTCAACTGGACATTTACAGAGAACCAAGTCATCCAAGGTAAGTTATTTAAATTTAAACGTTTTTATGTTGTAAGATTATTTTCTAACTGATTGATTTTATGTTCTATTCCTCTCTAGGTGCAAAGGATTAATCCTCTTGGAGACCTACTCATCACTGTCCGGTGATGCTCTGAAGAACTGCATGCCAAAATTCTTAAATATAGTCAAAGAGGTAACCGGCGATCCAGACTACTCCATGTTTAATTTATCGCTTAAAGAAGATTGGAGCGTTACCAAGAAATTTTGTCATTCATTGCATGGTAAGGACAAGTGTAAGCATTACCTCGATGAAGTCGAGGACGATGTTGCCGATGAATGATGCTTAATGAAAGGAAATAAAACATAGCTATAAAAAAAAAAAAAAAAATTTCATGTCTAATCAAAATATAACTTTATCTCTGTACTTTTGATTTTGTTGAGAATTTGTAATTTTTTGTATAATTTAGTTTGAATTGATTTTGTTTTAACACTTTTGGTTTTGGTTCTTAATTTTGAAAGATTTTGTTTCGTCTTTTTAGTTCGAATAATGAATCAAATTAGTATATAAGAACTGTATTGCATGTAGGTACATATTAAAAAAAAACACCATATATTATTATCTCTCTATAATGCACGCACATACTGTTTCTATGAAAAATAATTTAAAATCATCAACAAGATTTTTAAAACATAATTCATAAAACAAAAAAAAAACTTTAAAAATGAAAATGTAAATGTAAATATTAGAAAACTTATGTATTTTTCCTCTAAATTCTAGAAACGAGAATCATAATTATGGGATAAACCTAAAGATTTATCTCCTATTATCTCTTAACCTTGACGATTAATATAATATTTAATTTCAAAAAAATAATATCCAAGGTATTTGTGAAAGATAATTAGCTAGCGATTAGAAAATGTTCATATAGCTTGTTATCATTCAGTCATTTACTCATTTAAGATCTGTCTTAATTAGAGCCGACTTCTATCACCAATGGCAAGAATAATTTATTTTAAATTGTGATTTTTTTTATCGCAAATTAAAGTGAAATTAATTAATGTCAATTTGCTTGGTTTGTAGCTTGTAATTCAATTTTCTTACTGGAAAATTTGAATTTGGCCCTTACTACATATATAAACAATAAGAACAGAAAAAGCAATATTTAGATTCATTTTATTAAAAAAATGTGTATTTCTTTTTTACCTCAGAGTATCGAATTGTTATTCCTTTTTTTCATTTACAGAATGTTCACAATGTGCGCTATACACAAATTCATTAATTGAAAAAGCAGTTTGCGAAGCTAATTCCTTAAATTTTTTTCTCAAAGAAACTAAAACGCCCCGAATCTTACGTTTACAAAGTTTTTCGGATTATTTGTTAGGTTTTTCACTCGTAAAAAGTCAGAGAAATTCATTTGGTTTCGATACATAAATTTTCGCAAATAATTTTTAGGCATTTAATTTATTTTTAAATAAATTACATTTTAGCAAAAACGGTAACGTACGGTGGATTAACGAATGTATTTTCTAGGAACCTTATATCTAAATGCTTGTCAAGTTGTGTAATTGAGTCGTATAGGTTTCGTAATTTCTTTTCCATGTTCTGTCTGTAGGCCATTTAAAAAAAGCATAAAGCTTTTATATTTGAAGCAGATTATTATGAAATCAATAATAAACACTAGAACAATTAAAATATGCCTTACCACACATTCAATAACTTTGTTGAATTCTAACCGCCGTATTATTCACTCGATTAATCTAGATTTAAACTTAAATCTGGATGTATTTACATTGAATTTTTATTTATTATAACATGCGGATTTAAGTTTTAAACTGTTTTTTTTTTTTTTTAAAGAACAAAATCAAATATTTTTTTGTTTTGTTTTAGGAATGTGTAAAATTTGCAACATCAGAAAAAACCCGAAATGTTAGTTCGATAATTTCAAGAACTTCAAAATAAAATTCGCAATTCATGAACTTTTTTTCGATCATACATACTATCAACATCAATCAGTAATATTCATACTTCACTTGTTTTATTTTATTGTTCGTTTTAATTTTTTCGTTTTTTAGATGCTTCTCACAATTTCAAGAGTTGACATGATTTTTTATTTGTTAATGCGTTAATGTTGCTTGAAATTTTTGATTAAAATTAAATGTGATAAAAGTTTAAATGTTTTTTTTTTTTTTTATTATGAATATAGTCAATGCTTATATTTAATGAAGATCAAATTTTTTTGGTTTGGTTATTTTCTTAATCTTTTTGCTCTACTAAATATTTGAATATTGAATATATTGGAAATATGCTACTTATGCCCCTGGTTCGGCAGTTTTGCTTTTCTTCTTTACATAAAATTATACCATGACAAAAAATCGATTAGAAACCGTAATCCATTGACCATACAAAATCAAATTTAAGTTTGAAATTTAAATTTACCAAATGCTGAATGCTGAATTTTAATTTTCACTTATTTTTAGTTTGCGAACGAAATTGCGTTCGGGCGAAACTTACAATAGCTGTTAAAATTCCGGGCGAAATAATTTTCGGATGAAACTCACAATAAGGTTGATTAATATCTCAATTGAGCTTTTTACCAAATACAACAATATAATCTTCTCTTTGATGAATGTCATTTTTCATTGCTGAAGAGAATTGCCTTTTTCCATTTTTGCATGTTTCATTCAAAAAAAAAATATGCGTTTATATGAGATTTGAAGGCGAAAGTTGGGACTTGATCCGCAGGGTTTCCTGTTATATATATATTTTTTCAGTGAATTGACAGTTTATTTGACGTGTTAATTTATTTCATCACCGATACTACTAAAATATGGGCCAGTATGATTTGAAGATTAAATTCTTCTATGTCGATATATTTCATTCAGCGAAAAACGACATAAGAAAAGATCAATCGCTTCTAATGATAAAAAGCTGACACTTGTTTTCTCTTGAAAAGTTTCAATTCACCACCTAAATTCCTATTGATTTCAAAAACAACATTTTACATGAAATAGCTTTCGTTTTTTATACAAGGTCGAATGAATGAAACAAATCGCTTTTAAGAACAAGAAAGTGATATCAAGTCTTCAAAAGCAAGCCTCAGCGGTCTTTGAATATGTTTTCCCCTTCACACGAGACGACCACTTAAGTACCTACCCTCGATAGTTGATTTTTTCATCTTCTGATCCTTACCCAGTGTAAGTTCAATTTTTGCTAAATATGGGGCTGCTATATTTTGTGTCTTCTTTAAATTCCCCATTCCCCATGTTTTTGCCGATCTTAAGCTGATATAATCCCTATCTAACCTAAGAGGTTAAGCACCTAGTTTGTTAAGGAGCTATGAATTGAGAATAAATAAAATAACCATTTAAATAATATATACATATTATGTATATTTAGAGAGTCCACCATCAGCTTACTTTTCGCTTGGACTAAACGCCAAATATTAAGTACTTAATTGTCATCTTTAATATTTGTATTGCATACCCTTTATTGTATTTATTTATAATCCTAAAATTCCATTAGAGCACTTCCAGGAAAATCTTTATAGCGAAATTAATAACAAATCCTTTACATATTTTATTTAAAAAACAGACTTTTCGACTAGTGTCATTTCTAAAAAGAAGAGAAAAATGCTTCTGAATTTTATTTAAGAATCGAAACCAGAAGCGTTCACATTTGTGTCGAAATTTTTTCGCGGTTTACCAATCGAAAATGCTATTTTTTCGCTTTGAACCATTGAATTTTTTTTCTTACTTATTTCTTCTTTATTTAACTATAATATGATTTTATTACAACTATAGTGATGCATTGGTGGCAGTCTTCAGTACTAAAACATATATTGGTAGTGTAAAAATGAGCAAAAAAATAACCCATGCTAATCTCTTATCACATTATTAATTCTAATCATCTGCCTTTTTATGTTTTAATTTATCTTTTAAATTTCTTATTTTTATTGGCTTAAATTTTTGAAAGAGTAGGAAACATTTTTGTTTTGTTTTAAACAAAAAATCCAACATTGAAGAAAATTGATAATTCCTACAAAAAAAAAATTATATTTTATTGCGTTTGTTTTATTTATAGACCAAGGCACCGAAGCTTCTAAAAAATCTAAAACAAATGGAGTATCGAATACACAATTGATAGTAAATGGTCATGCAAAAGGTTAATTTTAACTAATATGTAATATATTTTATTATGATTATTATTAAAATTATTATACGTAGAAAACTTCTTTAGTGAAATGCAAACATAAAATATATTCTAATAATAAAAAAAAAACATCATAACATTATTGTTACCTTGATAAAAAAAAATTAAATAAAATACAAACTCAACAATGTAGTAACACTTATTAAGTTATTAATTGTAAACTGATTTTTTTGGCTGATTTACATTTTATCTAAATTATAATAATTTAGAATTAAAATGCCTTTGCTGGATAATACAAAAATAAAAAAAAAATCTAGAGCTTTTTTGCTTGTTTTCTTGCTTAACCATTTTAATGTTATTATTTCTCATTGTTATTGCTCTCTCGAAATTGAACTTAATTATTTTCCAACAACTATACTTATGATTTGAGTACTTAAACAAAAATTTAACTTAAATAAATTATAATAATTATATGAGAAAATAATCTATTCTCTTTATTTATAACACCTACTTACTGTACACAAACAATAAATGAAATAAAACTGAATAAACAACATTAATAATTAAATACGAAATTTTTAGTCAAATATTATCTTATTTTTAAGTATAAATTAAATCCAGAAAAATAATTAAAAATAAACATCATGTATGTAGAGGAGAAAATAGCAAAATCAAAACTGCAAAACTATAATTTCATTTTTATTTTATTGTTTTTATTTAAAATTTTTAATTTGTAGGTATTGTTTATTCTTTTGCGATTTACTACCAAAGAGAGATGGAAAATTTATTAAAAAAAAAAAAGAAAAAAAATAAACTAATATTTATTTTAAATATTATTAAAGATCTATGTGAGAACTTTAAACAAGAATGTTAGGTGATAAATCATGAATTTTATTGTTAAAAATAAAACAAATAAAAACTAAATATGTAGGTAAATGTGATTTTTAGACAACACACTACCAAAACTCAAATTCGAATTTTAATTGAACTGGGAATTTTGTTTTCTAAAATATAACTGAGAAACCTCAGTGCAAATTTTGATAACCAAATACTTACGCATTGTGGAGCTACGATTTTTATGGAAAGAAATACTAATTCATTTTTTAAAAATTTATTTAATATACAAAAATATGAACGCTGTAGTACTTCAATTGTATAGTAAAACTCTGTTTACTAAACTTAGATTAAAAGCAAGGAAGCTGGACTATAAGGGGATTTATTTTTATATGTAATCCACAGTCATGCGTCAAAATGACTGAATTTTGAATATTTAGATTTTATTTAAAGTACATACATATTTGTAATCAAAATGAGCAATTCTAAGGAACTGAAAGACGACGTACTATGTTACCAGCTCATATAAAAAGGAGCAATGTAAATCCAAACAAAAAATTTGGTCCTTTTCCTTCACGTTTCACTTCCTATGTTCATGTACTGGCTCTGCCCCAAAGGGAGTAACTTTGAATGAAACAATAAAAATAAGGAATCGTTTCCTCTTCTTTCTCGTCAAAACTACATCTGCAAATAACAAATACAACCTGAGTTTATTAATAAAGTCGTAACCTTCACAACTGTGACAAAAATACTTATTTTTTATATACTTAACTGATAATGAATTTGGGAAAGTAAGAATATTTTGATGTACCGCCGCACAGTGACCCGTTTAATCAAAAGTTGTGTTTATAATCATTTTTCGGGGGAGGGTTTATAACCCACAACTTTTAAGATTGAAGTAAAAAAAAATAGATTTAATCATAGTGCCAAATTCACCCTTATTCCGGCTCAGTTCCATTGATTACGGGACACCCTGTATATCTCCTCTCACTGGAACATGAGAAGTAAAATTTAATATTGAAAAAATTCAAATTAATAATTTCCATCGTTCTTTAAAATTTCAATTTCTTAAACCACTCGCAACCTTTTTAAAGATACCAAGACATTTCACCCTATTTACTTTCACGTTGTAACGGTTTTTCATAACGCTTGTGCGTGATGGCCTTTAGAAGTTATTCGATTTTAAGTCCATCGTACTGGAAAATGCATTTAAGAAAATAAAACACTTCTCTTTACTTTTTTTTTTTTTACTTATAAATTAAAAACAAACGTGTATTTAAATTTATTGCGTGTGATTATAATTAAAACAAACTTAAACAAAAAAAAAACTTTTTTGTAAACAACCATTTTCAAGTATGAAGTTAAGATTTGAACCATTTTGGTTTTCTTATTTTTTTTAAAACGAAATAAAACATACTCTATTGATATTGCTTTAAGTTGAGTCTTTGGACGAAACCGTTTTACTGGTTTTAGAGCCTTCTTTATAAATAGAAAAATACAAAATAAAAGAAGTTATAAATAAATTTCAATACAATTTGACCAGATGCGTTTTGTTCCTAGTTACATATTTGAAGGTCTTTCATTTAATTTTATTTATCCTATTTATTAGTCTATCAACCGACCAATGCACTCGAACGATTATTAAGTAACCAATTATAATGGCAGGAAACGAAACATACGTTGAAAGTCCCTCATAAATGAATCTAGGAGCAAATATCTTCCATACCATCAAATGACGACAGTGAATTGTACACGCCATCATAGCACAGAATATCTGCAATAGAAACAAGCAAGACAAAAAAAAAATAAACTAAGATTTTATAGGAATGAATTTTTTTTTTCAGTTTTCAAACAAACCTTAACTCCTTGAAGCATAAAGAACTGCGTTGCAAGTTTGAAGAGTGTTCCAAGATAGACACTCTCATTTTCAAAGAGTATCAATTCACCGCGTGTCATATCGAATCCAACATTTTGTTGAGAGATTTCATTATTTGTTTTGATTGAGCTGCCAGTTCGAGAATCAGCTTCCTTGATTTTTTCCTTGCAGTTCGAACGGATTAGCGATGGAAAGAGGGCAAAAATCGAAAATGTCTCTGAACTCAGTAATCCATACATGCACATGAAAAATATTTGGCCACAAAACGTATTCAGGATGACTAGGATTCCGGAGATAAAGTTCGAGTTGCGAATGAACGAGGTTCGACCAACGAACGCAGCTCGCCAATCGATCTGGGACAAAGTCGTCTGGTGCGAGGTTGCAAAGAAACAGAAGTTCGCCAAAAGGAACCACCCCACAATGGCAGTGAATGTCGGTTGGATGCAAGTTTCTAAAAAAAAAAAATTTAAATTCATTAAAAAAGAAAACGCAATAACAAAAATAACCTACCAAAACTAGTGGCAGTGCGATATCTCAGAATTGAATGTACCACTAAAAGTACCGCAGCTACAGCAATGCAAATAACAAGTCCAATTGATGACTTTGGCTCAAGCAGGATAATGAGTACCATGGCCAGAAAAACTCCAAATGATATCAAAATCGAAGAGTAGACTGTCGCCAGGCCATACACCACGGGAATTTCGTAATTCTTTTCGCTTTCCTCGCCATCGTATTGTTGTTTCATTTTTTTAAAGATCTCCGGTACAACTCCCTCGTGTGTTTTCACAGAAATCATAGTACTTCTGGGTGGCAAGACGTATGTCATTAACGGTGACACCGACACAACAATAATCTGTAACAACAGCAAAGCGTAGATCACCAAAGCCATCGAATCAATATGATTCCGTTTGATGTTCTTAATAGCACTGTTGGTCAGCAGAATATGTCCTCCAGCGCATATCGAAGCAATAGTTGGTCCATAGCGAGCCAAGAGCACATTCACCGATGATCCCGTTAAGTTGCCACAAGATCGCAGGTATAATCGAGTTAGAGTTGTGTACAAAACAACAACTACAACCGCTAGCAGATATGTCTTTGGGTTAGCTGGTCGTTTAAATGTAAAACCACTGGAATTATTTGAAAAATCTCCGCAATCTCCTTGTTCTTCGCGACACCGAAACAATGAATAAGCCGAGCGAAGGAGAATAATTGCCAGAATCGCAGCTAACACCAATCGAAACGATATCGATTTTAAGAACACTCCCACTCTGAATTTTGTCTTAAAATCAACTTTCAAACTCTGCTGGAGAATCTCATAGATCAATAGCAAAATTACGGCAGTGAGTAGATAAGAAATAATTTTTGGTTCCTGAATGATGAAACTATTCGAGAAGAACACTGAAATTAGTATGAAACATATGATGCGAGTAGTCATGTTTCCGAAACGCTTCATGCCGCTCCAATTTGTTGCAATCGAGCCCCAATTCTTTAATGTCAAAAATACCAGCATCAGAGTACTTACAATACTGGTAAAGAATATAATACCATGCTCTTCAGTTTTAAAGGAAAACTTCTTGAAATATCGATATCCAAAAACTCCACAGGCCATATTTAACAGATACGCATAGAGCACCACTTTCACTGTGAAAATTTTCGGAAAATCTATGGCACGAGAATTGTTGATCAACAAAAATGAGAAAAATATTGGCAAGAAGGTAATTAATAGTCCTTGAGACATTTGGGTAGCATCAAATTTCACCCAAATTTCACGACAAACATTAAGAACATCCCGTAAGTGTGCATTGAGATCTAATATAAAATTTTTGAATGCTACTTCTGTGTAAATGGTCTTCACTCTATGAGTTAGCAGGAGAAATCGACTCTCCATTGAATCCATTTCATCGAAGCTGAATGTTCTTTTGTTTTCCAAAGCATAATTGTAGAAGTATTTGTAGATTTGTTGAGCATTCTGCCACGCATGGAGCAACAGAACTTGATATCTCGACATAAAAGGCACAGCAACATCAGGCACTATATTAAAATTGATTAAACCCAAATTCGAATAGGGTATTGGTATGCCGAGGATTGTGGCTAACGTCGGAACGAGGTCGATCTGAAATGAAAAAAAAAAAAAAAATAATATTTGGAACATGCGGAAGTTTTATGAATTTGATAAATATGATGAATAATTGGTAACTTAAATTTTCACCTAGTTTTCCTGCTTTTTCCGTATGGTTAAACCATAAAACGATTTCTTACCTGTTGAAGCGAATTGCTATCAGATCCATAATCACTGGTTACAAATTTCTTGCTCTTCGTATAAGCAAATAGCAATGCATTCGTTTCGTCATCCGAGTCCCCACCATGGTCACCAGAAACAGTCATTCCATGATCGCCCATAATCAAGAGTGTTGTATCATTATCCATTTTTTCAATTACAGATCTAAAAACAAAGTAAAGATATACATTTATGTAAAATGTAATTTAGATATAAATTAAAGTACAAATAAACATTACTTTATAACCTCGTCCATTTCTGTCAACTTTCTTGACATCTCCTCATGCAATGGACCATGTTTGTGACCACAATGATCCACTCCCAAAAAGTGAGCAATTAAAACTTCCCAATCGTTTTTGCGCAATTCACTTGGCAAATGTTTTTTTATCTTTGTATCTACAGTATCTAAATCGAAGATATCAAAACTCGGATACGAGTAAGAACGCATAAATCGTTTTGGATACAAATCAGTCCACGTACTATCGCCCATAAATACAATGGGAAGATTATTGTGAATCATTTGATCGATTATATTGTCTTCATTAATTTCCGGCGATGCAAAATTTGAACCTATATCAATAAACGTTGGCAGGCTGCCAGTTGTTAGACCTTTGAGTCGCTGTAGCGTTGTTGTTGGTGGATCTGCATGGAAGCGCAATATGCGACTGCGTTCCGGATCGGATAACAGGAGATCATTGAAAATTGTTAATTTATTCTCGTATGGTAGTGGGTCGGATAAGTTTGGTTTGAATACACCGAACTCATACTTTAAGGCATCGATGAGTAGAATAATTACTTTTGATTTAGCTGGAAGACATAGATTCGATGAGGCGTTCACATCTTTAAAGATTTCCTGAACGATTTCTTCACTTAAATAATATTCCTGCAATGATCATATAAAAACAATTATCATAAGATTAAAGGATATATTTAAAATATCGAAGACGACTGAAAAGAATACTGTCTACTCGTGTGTAAGAAGAATTGTTATAGGTGACCGATTGGCTTTAAGTATTACGCAGATTACTGAAGTACATTAAACAATTCCGATTCATCTGGGATGAGTTTCATACAAATTCACAAAAATTGAAAGTACAGAAACGGACTTCATAAAAGATCAATTAAATGAATTTAAAGTTACTTAAAATTTGCAAAAGTTTGGGTTGCAAATTAACTGAAAACAAAGTGATATTTAAAACCACTTTCAAACTGAATTTAAACCTCTAGACAGGCTGATGATCTAACGAGCATTTTTATTATGAATATAGTGGCCTCATAGTAATGATAGTGATGAATCAATGTCTGACCTGATGTGTGAAATACTCTGGAATGAGTTACCAACTCAAGCGACTAGTTGTACAAATCTTGTTTAGGCTTAGGCCATAATAGAATATATAGAACAACATAGGGGACCTAAAAGAAGGAAGTGTACTATAATAAATCTCGGATAACATACAGCATTTTGCTTATTGCCTCTGTCAAAAAGTAGAACACTAGTTATTATTAGTTAGGTATATTCGTTGATTAAGAAGTGAAGAAGGTGAAGCCTGTATTTTGTTTTTCTTTAAATGGCTAAGCCATTACGTAGCCTATTAAACTATTAATTAACTTTTCGTTCGACTTCCTTTCGATTACGTCAACCTTTTATAATATGATAATTACCTCTTCCGGATTATTGGAGAGCCTCCTACACGTACTGACATCTGTTTTAGAGACTCTTGACAATAAGAATCCCCGCGAAAACAGGAAGACACCCGATCCAATGAGATAAGCAATCCAAATCAAAACAAATAGATAATTCCATGCGAAATTCATGATTCTTTTGCGATGGCTTTAATTAATTGAGTTGCGTTACTCACTCCAAAAACTCGCAACAATAATTATTATTCAAAGTAACAAGAAACAACGTATATAAATAAATAAATAGAAACGTATCAAATAGAGTTTTGCATTTTATCGAACGAAACAAAAAAATAAGCGTGTTTTATTTATTAGAATTAGAAATGAGATCCGAATTAAAATAACTTTTCGACAGAAGGCGCTTCTGCAAGTATTACTTTTTTTTGTGAAAATACTTAAAATTTCTTTGATACCGAAATTTATTTCTTCAACTAACACTTTATTTCAACATTTTGGATTTCTTTCGTATCGAAAAAGCTTAGAGTACACAAAGTTAAGAAAAAATAAATTGCACCGAAAAAAGTAAATTACACTTACATGACACTGACATTGACATATGACACAAAAAGTATCAAGCACGCATGAAGAGATGTCATTTTTAATTTTTGGGTATTTGACATTTGGATTTGGGTAGAGATGGGAATTTGGTGAATATGGCGTGTTCATTTTAGGTGTGTTTGATATCTTTTTCTAGCAAAATATATGTTTATTTGTGGCACAGACAAGGAAAGTCCCCATTCACAGGAGGTAACAAGCGCTGAAGATTTTTTGACGTTTTCTTTTAATTTCTAATTCCTCCCAACCGTAGACTGTTCATTCCTTTTACTTGATGCACTCTTCTCCTAAAAAACAGAAAGTTTTTCCCCTTTCACACGTTGAAATAAAGTTGCTGGAGATTTTTTGACGTTTTCTTTTAATTTCCCACCAATCATAGACCATAGACCTTTACTTGGTGCCCTTCTCACCTAAAAACTTAAAAACGACCACGGGGATTAGCGACAACATCACAGAAATAAAAAATAGTTTTCATACAAACTATCGATAACAAGTACATATAGTTATATGTAATTCACGCCGTTTTTCTGTGTGCTTATTTGATTGTGATTTTTTTTTTCACCAACGACGTTTTTTTAGATCGTGGTCTCATTTATTGAATTTTATTCATAAAATCCAATATTAAAAATTTAATGGATTTACTATTAATATTGTTTGACTGTTAATCGTATTTATTACATTTTTTTCTACCTAGACACTGTCTAACTATTTTCAAATTGGTGGAAATATGCTTTATTTAATAAAAATAAATATCACATTATTCACGGTTAAGGCAATCTACTCTTGTGTCTAAGTTAGGCAGCTATACGACAACAATAAACAAGGTTCGTGGACACATTTTCCAAAGTTGGACAGTTGTCTAAAGTTAGACAACGTTTATAAATAAGACCATAATTGATTTTTTATTTAAATATGCACAAATTTGGTTTTCCATGGCGTATGTGGAATATTTCAGTTTGTGTTAAAATTTGTTTAATTCTATGTATAAACTTGAATATAATTTTTAGTATTATGTAACGGCACATATACAAAAATAATTATTGATATGAGCTATGCTGGACTTGGAAGGTCAGTTGTCAACATTATTGTCACAACGATGGAAATATAATAGAAAAATCTATTACTCTTAATGACATAACTTTACACCACATTTAATTCTGCCATTATTCAGACATCTTCTGACATAAATACTTTTATGGTGATAAATGACTAGAATTTCTACGACATACATATGTGTAAAATGTATAAAATGGTATTTGATTTTGTAAATCCAGAGGCAATATTGCTAGATTTATAATAACAAAAATATTAACAACTTTTAGACCATTTACGCCATAAGTAAGAAAATGGATAAATACTTGGTCGTTTAAATCCAGCATTATATTTATTTTAGATTAAGAAACTATCACTCTTACCACCGTATTATTCACTCGATAGACTAAAACTTAAGTCCGGATGTATTTATATGGAATTTACATAATTTAAATACCTACATCTGGACTGGGTATATGTAAGTTTTAATCTGAATAAATGAAGTGAGTTATAACATAATAATTTTTATCAACATTAAAATTAACTTGATTTTTCTAATGAATTTATATTCTTATTTAAAAACTTAACTTAAAGAAATATAATCTTAATTATTAAATAAAAAAAATGATATTTCAGAGATTTCGCTCTGTCAAAAAGTAAGCGAGCTAATCCATTTTTCAGCATTTTGAAAGCGAAGTCGAGACATTTTGCTGAGAAATGTTACTGAGATTGCCGAGATCTCTGAGATCTTATTTTTCCGAACATGCCCACAGTACAATCTTAATATGGGATTTAGGTTTTTTTAGGGATAATATAAAACAAAACAGAGCCCAATAATAACTTTAAAATTGTTCATCTCCTTCATCAGCGTTGGTATCATATTCGCCTTCTTGTTGATTCTCAACGTGTTTTTCCACTTCATTTTTCCAATCTTCGACATTTTGTTTATCCTGAAGACATTTTTCCATTTCTTCTTTTGTTTTTCTTTTGAAGAAACCACCCTTGCAAAAATACGAATCGAAAGATAAATAATGCTGCTTAATAAATGCTAATTTACCAAACTTACCTTTTGCATGCCGTAAGATATCGCTGAAAGTATCAGAAGTCCACCAATTATCGAAATGATTATCACCCACAACGGTGCCTGGACGTCGTACAATTGATTCTTTGATATTTTTACATCTATGAATTCCAAATTACCTTTGATGTTTGTGGTTTTACTGAGTCAAATAAAAAAAAATAAGTTGGACACCTTTAAAAGTTAAAAAAACACAAATTTACCTATATAAATCGCCAACCTTAAATATGTTCAGTTTCGTGATTATGACAAAAAACTCCCATGGTTCTATCAGAGTTTTGTCGACTGCATTCAAATCGACATTATACTTAAGTGAAATGTTAAGTGGTGTATTAGGTATGAAATTATTAACTTTTATGACAGCTACCGCACATCTTGTCATCTCATGGTCTATACAACTGAAAACAATTGTTCGGTTAATTCGCACCAATCCCAAAAGTTCCTTGCTGTGGAGTTCTTGTAATTTCTTTTGGGCTGATCTTATGTGCTCATTATTGGGCGCCGCCGCTTGCTTAGTACTGCGACGTCTTTTATGAGCTCCTGCTTTGTAGATTACTTTTAAAAAAACATTGTGAAGCCTTTAGATAAATATTTTTTTTATATCTTGGGAAAATATATGTATATATTTTAGTTATAGGTCTTCTTTAAACAATTAAATCGACTATTAAATTCAAAACTAGAAATCCTATAAACAATTTTCCTAATTCCTATAGGCTTAACAAGGGCCCACACTTAAAAAGTGTTTTTGTAAAATTCGAAAAAGCAGTTACGTCAGTTCGTGAGATAGGGGGCGTTATTTATGTGACATTGTACAGGAATCACCCTTTATTCAATTAAATAATATAGCTTAATAAATTAACCACTTATAGCGCCAGTAGGGGATGAAATTAAAAATCTGAAATTTTTTAATTTTGTACTAAATAGATACTTACTTTCATGATGTTTTCCAAGTTCAACCGAATTTATCTTTGGTGGCTGATCGATAATTTGATTCCCGTTCTGGGTGAGAATTGTTCGTGTTCCGCTTTCAGTTGGGTTCGCCAGGAACAATGTTTTATCCTGATGAAGATCAGCCAAAAGCACTCGACTATTATAGACACACTCTACTGTGATATTTTTTACATCAATAACAGGAACTAGTTGAGTTGACCCATAAAACTTGTGAGCAAGTGGTATCTCAATAATGATTTCAAGTTCTTGAATTTTACTTGGACCTTTGCTTTTAAGCTCATATATTTTAATGATTTCAGTTGAACTAGAGAAATTTTGTAGATCGATATTTGTTGTGTTTGTTTTGCTATTTGGAAGAGAAAGAAAACTATATGAAATCCCGACTCGATGCGTTTGTCAAAATAATCTCTAACCTATTAACTTCAATTTCTGTGAATTCTTGCAAAGCTATGAAGTCGTTGACTACGTTATCATATGGATTCTGTTCTTCTCCACTACAGAAGACAGAAGCGGTTAGGTTAATTGATAATCCTTCAATTTGGCTGACATCGTACACGATCGTTATATTTTTTTTGTCATTTTTTAACATTGGATGCCTTTGATTTAGATCACACCGAAGGACATCCTCGTGTTGATCACAGGATGGTGGTTTTTTGTTGAATGGCATTTTATTTGATGATGTGATATTGATTTGAGGCATATATGCTTTTTCACCGGAATTCATCACCTCGTAGGTAACGGAAATTGTGTTACTACTTCCAAGGATATATGTTGGACTTGATTTATGTAAATGTAACATTGAAATTATAGAAAAATGTAAACAAAAGGGAAACAATCTTGAAATTCTACGCACCTTAATCCGTGGCTTGTAACTTTCAAATCAGCAACGCATATATCATTTTTACATCCGGTGATAAATATGATTTTGTCAAAGCTAGTTTTTGGGTCGGCTGGATCAACTGCAGCACATTTTTCACAGAACTCTATGTAAAAAAAACATTAAAATTAAAGCAATAAAAAACTAATTAATTCCAATGCTTTGGGAACATTTCCGAATTTTTCGGACTTTCTTGCTTTTCAAAACTTTGAACATATTTGGATTAACGACTCAATTTCATATAAAAAGGATACACAGCATATATTTTAAGAGATTTAAGACATAGATTTGTCCGAATTCCTAATTAAGCAGGGATAATTAATTTAGCGTCCTCCAATCATTATTTGTAGTAAATTTAATTTTCCTCAAGAAATGCTGTGGGCAATGATTTTTGACGCCAAAATTCAAAAACACAACCACAACTGTCAAATTGCGTTCGATAAGATAAAAACTAGTTGCCTTAGACATACTTGTTGAAGAACAACATAAGATGAAACAGCAATTTACCTACCTACCTTCTGAATTTGGAATTCCATTTATGAGATCGTAATGCATTTCTAATACAATCGGCTTAAATATATCAACTGTTCTGACACTCGCATCGATCAAACGACATTGGTTATCTGTTCTAACCGTTGTATTAAAAGTTATTTCAGTAGAATTCGTTTGCTGCAATGTAACACGTTTGACTTGTGGATCGACATTGACTCGTATGGCTATATCTTGACTCTGGACTTTTTGTAATGTTGTGGAAATTCTGTAGCAAATTCTGATTTGGAATTTTGTCTGTTCTGGTTTGATTTCACGACTGAGAGAATTGATGGTGGCGTGAATCTTTACAACCGGATAAGCACGGTAAACAAAAACTGATTCTGCATTGGGCGCACCAATTGCTAAGTCGTTAAATCCATTATTGTCGATATCACAACCTTTTGATAAGCCATGTCCAAACATTAGTGATGAGCCCCAAGAGGTTTCAATTGGACCTGGACTAAGTTGTTGACTACTGACTTCACGAAGACCGTTTGAACTTCCTAAATAGATGAATACGGTCCCCTTTCCATCAAATGGAGCTCCAACAGCGATGTCTATCGAAAAAAGAGAGTTCTGTATTTTCACATTGACGGAAATAAGATTGAAAAGCCTTACCATTGAATCCATCATGATTGATGTCACCTAACTTTGATATTGAAGACCCAAACCGACCTATTCCTTCGACTGGAGATTTGATAATCTTTTGTAACTCGAAAATAAACTTAGAAAATAAGGGGCCTTCAGTATCTAATTTCGAATGCTAGTGATTTTAGTTTTTTTACCCTTCCCTTGTTGATGAAGACATACATAGCTCCCTGTTCAGCGTACCCATCTGAACTGTAAAGTGGGGCTGTAATGATAAGGTCTGTCAATCCATCGCCATTCAAGTCTTCAGCCAACAGAGCGTAGCCGAAATACTCTCCGAACTGTGAACCATCAAATGTGTAAAACTTCTTGATGGCATGGTTATTCCTATTGGGATCCTCTATTATGTCGAAAATAAAGACCTACAATACCACTTTCAGAAGCTGACTCTTAAACTAGATAGATAAAATTCGTTTTTACCTTTCCATCACTGCCTTGAGGTGCGGAGGCAACATAATATACCTTGTTTCGATATTTATTATCAAAGTATCCCGATCCAACTGCGTAACCAAAATATGAAAAACCTTGTGGATTCCATAAATCGGGATCAGAAACCACTAAAGTAGAATTGATTTCTGGAGTTTTTTGGCTCGTTGTGGGATAGTATCGAATAACAGAACCTATAGGAGTACAAAACTGATATCTTGAAAACCCTAGGCCTAAAGATATGCTTACCTTTCCAATTGTTGACGCCAGGAGCTCCAATTACGATCTGTTTATTATTCATCGTTACATGGACACTTAAACCTTCCTCACCAAAAGTATATACAGATTCCATGAATTGGTTAACTTGTTCTCCTAAAATGTTCAAAAGTAGACTAAGCGTGATGACGTTTTTGTATGAGCTGTTATCAAAGTTTAACTCACTTATCAATCGAAGTGGAGTAATCTCTTTAACATTTGTTGATTCTTCTTTTGTGTTTGGAATCCAATAGCAAATGCCATGCATGTACATATTTTTACCAACAACGGCAGTCATTCTTGGAGCACACACTACCAGAATATCTGTATCTTCTGAGCCACCATCCATCGCAGCTCCCAACCATTGATTGTCCTTTCCTTCGGAGTCAATAGTGACGGTATTGTCTTCAGCGTTAATATTACCAGTTTTGTCGAAAATAAAAGGTGCACAGGAACCAGTTGCAATGGTACATTTATAGATGGCACCAGTTTCGTTAATTTTTCGCTGTGATTCGAGTGTAGACTGAGCACGTGGAGCGCCAACAAAAACACTGAAATAAAAATTTTAATTTTAACAAAATAACGTTAGCCCTCCCTTAAAACTTCCCCAATTTTAATGTTAGATAGTATATCTTGTCTGTAGTCATTCTAACTGTATTGTTTTATTTTCATGGGATGATCTATGTATATGGATCTTAACGAATAATAAAATACGAAATAGGTAAATTACCTATTTGTATAAAAAAACTGGTCAATTCTCGATAACTTATTTTTTTATCCGCAGTCATAAAAGTAGATAGGTACCATCCATTGTTAACACTTCCCGTAGTGTTATCCCGGCACAATCATTTTGTTTTTCTCATAATATATGTCTTTTATCACCCTTCTCATTACTGGTATCTTTTTTTCCTGCTAAAGATTTTATTTCTCTGAGGTTGATTGAGAAAGATGAACTTTCGTAAAAGGAAACTTCTATATTTCCAAGCTTTAATTTAGGGGCGTTAATTTTTACCAAAACTTTAGATAATAATAATTATGTATCTGTATCTTGTCGAGCTTAATTTTCTTTTACTTCAAAATGTCTACAATTTAAAAAAGGGTCAGTTAAAATTTGCAAATACCTTCCACATACATATATGTACATATATGCGTCATTCAGTTTTCTAATCATTCATAGTTCCTGATTTAAAATTTTGATAATAATAATTAAATTTTTATTAAGTAGCATTTGAATTAATTATTTAACAAAAATCGGTTTAACCGATAGTGAGAAAGTTTATAATAAAAAAAAGGTTCTATCTTTGTGAGATTCTCTTTGTAAAGACTTATAACGGGTGGTTAAATTTTAAGGGCCGATGTTGAATGTGAACCATACCTAAACGTCAAGTTTTTCTCTGCATTTCATTTGACATTTCTCAATTTTAGACTAACTCAATTTGAACCTTGACCTTGAGGTCGGTCAGGCAGTTACTGTGAATGGTGTTCGCTATCGTGAGATGATAACGAACTTTTTATGGCCCGAATTGGAAGATATGGATGTGGACGATATGTGGTTTCAACAGGACGGTGCCACTTGCCACACAGCTAACGAAACAATGGCTCTTTTGCGCGACAAATTCAATTGCCGTGTTATCTCAGGTGGTGGCTATGTCAATTGCCCGCCAAGATCATGTAATTTGACACCGTTGGACTTCTTTCTTTGAGGTTATTTGAAAAAAAGGTGTACGTCGATAAGCCAGCAACAATTCAAGAGCTAAAGGATGAGGTAATTCTGCACATTAACGGCATAGAACCTCAATTATGCCTCAGCGCCATCGAATATTTGGACCATCGGATGGAGGTGTGCCGCCGAGGTCGCGGTGGCTATTTGTTTCATACATAATTGAACCATACCAATATTATCATAATAAAAAGAAATGACAATAATTTCCTAAATAATTTGTATTTTATTCAAAATCAACATCGGCCCTTAAAATTTAACCACCCTTTAGTAAAATTAATGTAAAGGTATATAATACTTATTTCAGAGCCGTTTTTAATAAAGTGCGAATTTTTCTACTTTTGTTGTATGGTAGGTACCGTTATATTTGAATATGATCTTTTAATTTTGGTTTAAATCTTTTAGATTGTGTTTAAAAATCACTGCGTGAAGTTTGGAAAAAAATTCATTTTTAAAACATTAAAGTTTTTAACAAAACAAAAAATATTTTTTGGAAAATTTTAGTACTTACCTTTATACCACAGTAGGTGCCTACTACTAAATCTTTTAAAAATATTCTTCATTAAACTAAATTGAGAAAAAACATTTACAAGAAAAGCGATCCTCAAAAAATTGGTTATATGAGAGAAGCCATTTAATAATTATCTGTTGGATTTTTTATTTGCATAAAAATAATTGATTTTATCTTTTTTAAATTATTATTATTATTAATTAATCTTACATAAATGAACTGCACCTAGTAATTATCTTAAAACTACAGCGCCAGCATACAGGGTTTTCTGCTGCTATTAATAAATTTAATTTTGATAAATACCTATAAAGATAAAAAAGTACATAATATATTTTTTTAAATATGTGAAGCAGGTAGGTAACTATCGTTATTTTTGTCCAAAACTAAATGAAAAAAGTGTTGGGGCAATATCCATAAAACGAATCCACAAATTGCCATATTATATAAACCAGTGTATTTTATACATATGTATGTATATTGTATATCCCAAGTAAAAAATTGTAATTTTAAATGAAATTTCCAAAGAACCTACAGCAATCTCAACAAATGAAATCACACACATTTGAAATCTTTCGGTGAAATCTTTCTTCAAAAATTTAAGACTTGATTATTAGTCATTGTAAGAGAAATTTATAAACGTATAAGATTCATAATATGTTAGTTGACAAATAAATAATTGTGAAAATATTAATAATACACAAAAATAAGGAAGAATTAGAGATAAAAATTTAAAAAAATTATAAATATTTTCTTATCAACTCAAATATTTCCTTGTTGATAGCCACTCTAATGTAGGTACATAATTATGCAAGTATATGTGTATATTTTAAATTTATTTGAAATATTTTGGGCTTTTATTTGTCATAAAAGAAAAGATTCCCTCCTCTCGTCAGCATTATTATAATATTGTGTTTACCTTGATCTCCTCAAATTGACTGTGAATCCAAAATATGAACTTCGAAACTTGGTTATGAAAACTTTCAAATTCGGATCCTTTAAAATTAAGTTGGGTTTTGGTGAGAGGTTAAATCCATTTGTTGAGTAGAAGACAAAAAATATCAATAGCAACATTTTCACAGCACTATCATTTTCCATCATTTTGATTTATTTATATGTAAAAATTTAAGTTTGAAGTATGTACATAGGTATTTTAATTTATATATATTATGCCTATTAATTTTTAATCACAAAACTGTAAGGAAGCATTTTTACACTTTAATAATACACAAAGAACACAGATACAAATATTTAATTTAGACTTTCATTTTCATATTTAAAACCACTTAAGAATTTTATAACGATTATTTTTGAATACAAGAACATACAAAACAAAAAAGAAAGAACAAAAAAGAATGTAAAGGTTTTCAACAATACCGTAGGCTCATTTCTTATGGCCACACTCTTAGAGAATAGTCGGTGTATTCAAATTTAACATTATTTTGGTAGTTTTATGGTTCGATTTATTTTCATTATTTATAACGTTAAGGCTGAGTCAAAAAACACTCTTATTTTAAAATATAATTATTCATTGTATTTATGTAGGGCATATTATAACAATATCATTACCACTATAGCAACATATACATTGGAATTAAAAATTAACTTGTTACTTATTCCTCGATGTAAAATATGACAAATCATGCTTTTTTTATCAGTTCATTATTTTTGATGAAAAATTGGCATTCCTTTTAATAATTGAATTCCTCTTATTTGTTACAGTCAGGTTGAGGTGGAAAAATCCCAAAAATTTGGTGTTGTGTTTATTATGGTTTTTTTCTCCAGAGAAATTCGGCTGTAATTATTATTTTATGGTTAAAAATAATGCTGAACTCTTTTTTCTTTAATAATTTAAATGGCAACTTTACCTTAAAAACTTAAATAGAAAATTTAAAATTTTATCTATAAAAAAAAATGATAATTTAAATTGATTTGTGTAATTTTTCATAGTCTTGAGAAAGCAGAGACCAATAATATTAGGCTTCTATTTTAACATTCATCTTCAGTATCTTGATCTTCGACTTCTTGTCGTTGCTGAACAGAATTGTTTATGTCGAATGATTTTTCTTCTCGGTCCTTTATAAGTCTTTCCATTTCTTCTTTTATTTTTCTTTTAAAGAAACCAGCCTTAAAGGAAGTAATACAATTCGAAGATAAGTAATGCTATTTTAACAAAATAAGCTATCAAACTTGCCTTATACATGCCAAAACCAATTGCCGCAAGAACAAGAAGTCCACCCAAAGTCGCAAGACACATCAACCACAACAACTTGCCGTATAACTGACGCTTTGATATTTTTACATCCATGTACTCCATATCTCCTGTGATCTTTATTGTTTTACTAGATTAAATAAAAATCCCTTTTAATTTGGAAATTTTTTTGGGGAAAGAAAATTCTAATTTACGCATCTAAATCGCCAACTTTAACAATACCTAGTATTGGGATGATCACAAAAGACTCCAATGGTTCTTTCAGATGTTTATTGACCTCATTTAAATCCACATGGTACTTAAGTGTTATGGTGACTGGTAGGTCAGGTATAAAATTATTAACTTTCATTACAGCTCTCGCACATGTTGTCATCTTAGGGTCTACACAACTGAAAACAATTGTTTGGTTCATTCGTACCAATCCCTCGCTTTGGAGTTTTTGTAACATTTCTTGGACAGCTAGTATTTTCTTATTATTGGGCGCTACTCCTGCTTTGTAGAATTCATAAAGTAAAAATTTTTCTTGCTATATTATCTTTTTGGTAAACATTTTTAAAATGTAAAATACATATTTTAATTTACAGCAAAGCTGAGATACTTTACTGAGTATTAACATTGTTTTTTAGGTAGGTATATCTCAGAATGCTAAATACTAAAAAAAATCCATCCATATCCACTTACTTTTAGAATCTTTTCCAAGTTCAGCCGAACTTTCCTTTGGTAGTTGATCGATAATTTGACTTTGGTTCTGCGTGGGAATTGTTCGCGTTCCGTTTGGCAAGAACACTGTTTTATCCTGATGAAGCTCAGCTAAAAGCACTCGACTATTATAGACACACTCTACTGTGATATTTTTTACATCAATAACAGGAACTAGTTGAGTTGACCCATAAAACTTGTGAGCAAGTGGTATCTCAATAATGATTTCAAGTTCTTGAATTTTACTTGGACCTTTGCTTTTAAGCTCATATATTTTAATGATTTCAGTTGAACTAGAGACATTTTGTAGATCGATATTTGTTGTGTTTGTTTTGCTATTTGGAAGAGAAAGAAAACTATATGAAATCCCGACTCGATGCGTTTGTCAAAATAATCTCTAACCTATTAACTTCAATTTCTGTGAATTCTTGCAAAGCTATGAAGTCGTTGACTACGTTATCATATGGATTCTGTTCTTCTCCACTACAGAAGACAGAAGCGGTTAGGTTAATTGATAATCCTTCAATTTGGCTGACATCGTACACGATCGTTATATTTTCTTTGTCATTTTTTAACATTGGATGCCTTTGATTTAGATCACACCGAAGGACATCCTCGTGTTGATCACAGGATGGTGGTTTTTTGTTGAATGGCATTTTATTTGATGATGTGATATTGATTTGAGGCATATATGCTTTCTCACCGGAATTCATCACCTCGTAGGTAACGGAAATTGTGTTACTACTTCCAAGGATATATGTTGGACTTGATTTATGTAAATGTAACATTGAAATTATAGAAAAATGTAAACAAAAGGGAAACAATCTTGAAATTCTACGCACCTTAATCCGTGGCTTGTAACTTTCAAATCAGCAACGCATATATCATTTTTACATCCGGTGATAAATATGATTTTGTCAAAGCTAGTTTTTGGGTCGGCTGGATCAACTGCAGCACATTTTTCACAGAACTCTATGTAAAAAAAACATTAAAATTAAAGCAATAAAAAACTAATTAATTCCAATGCTTTGGGAACATTTCCGAATTTTTCGGACTTTCTTGCTTTTCAAAACTTTGAACATATTTGGATTAACGACTCAATTTCATATAAAAAGGATACACAGCATATATTTTAAGAGATTTAAGACATAGATTTGTCCGAATTCCTAATTAAGCAGGGATAATTAATTTAGCGTCCTCCAATCATTATTTGTAGTAAATTTAATTAATTTTCCTCAAGAAATGCTGTGGGCAATGATTTTTGACGCCAAAATTCAAAAACACAACCACAACTGTCAAATTGCGTTCGATAAGATAAAAACTAGTTGCCTTAGACATACTTGTTGAAGAACAACATAAGATGAAACAGCAATTTACCTACCTACCTTCTGAATTTGGAATTCCATTTATGAGATCGTAATGCATTTCTAATACAATCGGCTTAAATATATCAACTGTTCTGACACTCGCATCGATCAAACGACATTGGTTATCTGTTCTAACCGTTGTATTAAAAGTTATTTCAGTAGAATTCGTTTGCTGCAATGTAACACGTTTGACTTGTGGATCGACATTGACTCGTATGGCTATATCTTGACTCTGGACTTTTTGTAATGTTGTGGAAATTCTGTAGCAAATTCTGATTTGGAATTTTGTCTGTTCTGGTTTGATTTCACGACTGAGAGAATTGATGGTGGCGTGAATCTTTACAACCGGATAAGCACGGTAAACAAAAACTGATTCTGCATTGGGCGCACCAATTGCTAAGTCGTTAAATCCATTATTGTCGATATCACAACCTTTTGATAAGCCATGTCCAAACATTAGTGATGAGCCCCAAGAGGTTTCAATTGGACCTGGACTAAGTTGTTGACTACTGACTTCACGAAGACCGTTTGAACTTCCTAAATAGATGAATACGGTCCCCTTTCCATCAAATGGAGCTCCAACAGCGATGTCTATCGAAAAAAGAGAGTTCTGTATTTTCACATTGACGGAAATAAGATTGAAAAGCCTTACCATTGAATCCATCATGATTGATGTCACCTAACTTTGATATTGAAGACCCAAACCGACCTATTCCTTCGACTGGAGATTTGATAATCTTTTGTAACTCGAAAATAAACTTAGAAAATAAGGGGCCTTCAGTATCTAATTTCGAATGCTAGTGATTTTAGTTTTTTTACCCTTCCCTTGTTGATGAAGACATACATAGCTCCCTGTTCAGCGTACCCATCTGAACTGTAAAGTGGGGCTGTAATGATAAGGTCTGTCAATCCATCGCCATTCAAGTCTTCAGCCAACAGAGCGTAACCGAAATACTCTCCGAACTGTGAACCATCGAATGTGGAAAACTTCTTGATGGCATGGTTCTCCCCATTGGGATCCTCAATTATATCGCAAATATAGACCTATAATACCACTTTCGGAAGCTGTCTCTTAAACTAGATAGATAAAATTCGTTTTTACCTTTCCATCATTGGCTTGAGGTGCTGAGGCAACATAATATACCTTGTTTGGATATTTATTATCAAAGTATCCCGATCCAACTGCGTAGCCAAAATATGAAATACCTTGTCGATTCGATAAATCGGGATCAGTAACCAATGAAGTAAAATTGATTTCTGGAGTTTTTTGGCTAATTGTGGGATAGTATCGAATAACCGAACCTATAGGAGTACAAAACTGGAAACTTGAAAATCTTAACCCTGAAGATATGCTTACCTTTCCAATTGTTGATGCCAGGAGCTCCAATAATGATCTGTTTATTATTTATCGTTACATGGACACTTAAACCTTCCTCACCAAAAGCATATATAGATGCATTCATTTTGTTAACTTGTTTGCCTAAAATGTTTAAGAAGTAGACCAAGGGTATTGACATTTTTGTATGAGCTGTTATCATAGTTTAACTCACTTGACAATCGAAGTGGAGTAATCTCTTTAATATTTGTTGATTTATCTTTTGTGTTTGGAATCCAATAGCAAATGCCATGCATGTACATATTTTTACCAACAACGGCAGTCATTCTTGGAGCACACACTACCAGAATATCTGTATCTTCTGAGCCACCATCCATAGAAGCTCCCAACCATTGATTGTCCTTTCCTTCGGAGTCAATAGTGACGGTATTGTCTTCAGCGTTAATATTACCAGTTTTGTCGAAAATAAAAGGTGCACAGGAACCAGTTGCAATGGTACATTTATAGATGGCACCAGTTTCGTTAATTTTTCGTTGTGATTCGAGTGCGGACTGAGCACGTGGAGCACCAACAAAAATGCTTAGATAAGAAAAAAAATTAAAAATAAAAAAAAAAATTAAAAAAATCATTATCAGTATCATTTTTAACACATATTACAAAAACTGCTTGTGATCCTATTTTCTATCTGGATTTATTTAAAAGATTCGAAAATAAATTCCTATAATCTGGCGGGTATGTAGTAGTCTGTAATCAACTTATTTTTTACTATTAATCTGTTAATTTTTACTATTAATCTTCAGTACAATCGATCTCTTCAACAAAATCAAATTTGAATAATGTATCTGTTCTGAAGACACTCGTTCAGCTTCTGACGAACAAAACACGTTTGTATTGTTAAGGTAAGATCACACCCAGCGAAACTGAACTTCAATGGAATCGCGTGACACACGACACTCCGCAATGGCGCAATAGTTTTTTTTTAATAAACTTTACTCATTTTGAATTTTTACTCGTTATGAATTTCTGTTGTTCGTGAAACCGGACTATTGAAGCGATAGCAAAACACCACTCCTCAACACATGATCGATTCCCTAAACGCAAAACTTGCGCAAAATATGCTTAGCAGACAGTTTCAAAATGCAAACGTAAACATCTCTGCAAAATGTGGTAGATTTTTCTTTTCTTGCGGAAATGAAAATGCACTTAGAAGTTTGGCCCATGATACATTATGATTATACGAGGCTTTATCGCAAAATTTAAGAAAAAAACTATAACAAAATTTAGCACAATCAGAAAAATTAATGAACATAACATAAATCATTGACTTATACAAAAAAAACTCCACCTGCGAAGGAACCTTGGAATCATTATCTGAACGTTCCCGCCACTGATTAGAACGAACTATGAAAATTTCGGCAAAATCGATTTTAAAACTTTGATTTTTATATTTTAAAAATATTTAACCTCGCCCTTAGAACTTTGATATCATTTTGTTAGAGCTTAACAATAGGTAGATTAAAAGATAATAATAAATAATTATTTTGCTTTAAAAAAAATTGTGTTTTGCTTACCTTGATCGCCTAAGATTGATGGTGAATCCAAAATATGAACTTCGAGACTTGTTTTTAAAGACTTTCAAGTTAGGCTCCTTTAAACTTAAGTTGGGTTTTGGTGATAGGTTAAATCCTTTTGTCGAACAGAAGACAAATGCCATTAAAACTAAAATTTTAACAACCCAATAGGTTCGGACCATTTTTATTTATATTTAGTATATAGGTCTATCTATTACAGGGACATAGATGAAATAAAACAAGACGATTTTCACAAAGCACTCAAAATTATTTTAATAATTTTAACAAAAAAAAAAGATAGAACATAATTATCTAAAAATGTTCAACATACCGTAAGCTTATTTCTATTGGACACACTCTGAGCGATTAGTTCGTGTGTTCGAGTAAATAAAATTCATTTTCATAAGCTCCGATCTCCAAAAATATTTTTGTATATTCATTGTTTTTATGTATTTGTAGGTACATATCTACATACTCATATGCTTCCTCCTAAGTACATTAAAGTTGTATTGCGAAAGGAATATCAACAGCACTTATGCTTGAAGCTTTGCAAATAAATTCTTCATTATCAACGAAGGAAAGTTTCAAGAACCTTATACAACAGACGGATGTATGTATGTAGGTATATATTAGAATAATTATGTATTTTGGATGAAACCGCAAATACTGTAATCGCAAGACACAAAACCGCTCTTGAGAATCAACATTATGATTTTTGATTTACAGAAATAAAACTGACGAAAGTCAGAGATTGGTATTAAACTCGCAAGATTTGTTTTTTTTTTAATTTTTATTATTTAAAATTTTGATACAAAGTATTTTGTTTTCTTCTTTAATCAAATGCCTAATAAAAGTGACAACGGGATTACTAAACTGTTGTAATTTTCAAACATATGTCATTACGAAGATTTCATTATGTATTATGAGCTAATAATTCCAAATTGGCTTAGGTAATAGTTATGCGCTGAAATAAATTCTTAAACAATTTGTATGACGAATAAAGAACTCGAAGGGATTTGAAACAAACTGCCCACACTGAATGAATCGGCGCATGGTCATAAGTCCACAGGCCAAAAATCCATAATGGATTTTTGCCCCACCTAAAAGGGGATAAAGTCCACAAATCTACTGTGGACTCTACCTTGTTGGGCTAGAAATCCACAGGATTTTGTCGCGAAAAGAAAAGACAAGACTGTACTAAGAATCACTGCGAATCCAGTATTGCGTGTTCCATAATCGACATGAATATTTGTTTGCTTAAATCCTGCTAAATCAAGGTTGATGTGCCCGACGCATATTCTTGAAAAACCTCTACATCGGGTTCAAAGGATCTTAACTTCCTTTTTGCGTGCTCTGTACTTTACACGCAATTCAGTTGCTTCTGAAAAAAAGTTAAAGAGTGTCCCAAAAAGGGTCCCGAGACAAAAAAAAGGTCCAATATAGAAAAATGCAACAATGAATAAAATAAAATAGACTAAAGAAATTTCATAAACATTTATTCAAAATCTCAATTTAAAATTATTTTCTTCTGATTATACATAAAACATCAAAAACTATTCGAAAAACAGAAACTCAAACTTTACAAACACTGATTAGTAAAAATCATATATTACCTTTTCATCTTTTTTCCAGTGATACAAGTATCTTAAACTTTTTAACACAAAATAAACAAAGTGCAACATACAAAACACAACTTATACATATAAGTATATAACTGTTTTTGTTTTCCTAATAAATTCGAAAAACAAAATACGGTGTAGTGTCTTCTGTCAGTTTGCTTTTGCTGAATGCAACGATATGGGTGCATGACAGCGTTCAGTACAAAATTTTGTGGAATTGAATTTTTTTATTAGAAATGCAAATTTTCAGAAGTTTTCGAATGTAAAATCTTATTGAATTAATAATAATAATATTTGGCTTCATATTATAAAAAAAACAAAAATAGTTTCCAAGATTTTCACAAAAACCTGGACTGGATTTTATTCCTTTACCCCCCCCCCATGCAGTAGCACTGGTCCAAATTTAAGGTCCTTTGTAGAAAATGCTTAAGACATAAAAATAGTTTACAGTCCACTAAAATTCAGGTTGACGAGGGAATAGACTTAAAAAAAAAAAAAATCAACTAATGCCGAAACCCGGGATTGAACCGGGGACATTTAGATCTTCAGTCTAACGCTCTCCCAACTGAGCTATTTCGGCAGATATAAAATTATGTATTAAAACACATTTTTAACACTATGAATATACGTAGGTACATTATGATGATGAATTTGAAGTAAAATTTATTATTCATTAGTTTATTTTCAAATTTTGTTAATATTTATGAAAAAATAGAATATATATCTATCATTAATATATTTATAAAATAGTAGTTCAACTTTTTGCTGTTCGTCGAGAAAATTACAGTTTTAAATTGTTTGGTGTGTTGAACAAGTATTAGTTCCGTGTAGAAAAAAAAAATCGAGATTTTAATCAAAAAAACACTTCGGTTATAGCGAGGTCCGAAAAAGTGGATATTTATTTTTATACCTATGTATGTAGTGTCCGTCGTGGTCTGTCTGTGAGGGTCCATGCATTTACTCTAATATGAGCTAGAGCCATAAGGTGCAGGGAAATAAGTCCCCAGGAACACCGGGTGAACTAATTTACTTTAAATTTGGTGTACCTAGAGATTTTCTAGAGAAAAAATTCGAATTTATATATTTTTTTGTCAAATGTCATCATAAACAGCTCCAACAACTTTAATTAAACTGATTATAATAAAACTGCATTTTAGGTTTTTGGCAATAAATTCATAACGGAAATTTAGAGTGTTTGTGTTTTTTGATGAATTTGTCTTATATTCTTATAAATGTCTTATAAATGCTTAACCGATTTTGTTATAAGTTTTGGTGCTTCTAAATAAGTATTTTTTTATTAACAAATATAAATAAAAGACAAAAATCAATTTTTTTATGGGGTTCTTTTTACTTTTTCACATTTTCTTTCTAACGATATTATAAACGCTGTAAGTACCTACTGCCTAATGTGTAACATTTTTGTAACATTTCATTTCTTTTCTTTTCGGGTTTTTTCACTTATATATTATGATTTAACCATTTTCAGAGAATTGCAATATTTTGCACAATATTTTCTAATCTAAAAATGCGATGATTGGATAAGACAGTCGGACGAAATTTTAATTTTAAAATTTCATTTTTTTAAAGAAATTATTTCGGAAATTACTACTTTAAGGTGAAATTTTATTCCTAATGATTTTATCTCATTTATTACAATATGCAAACGCTATTGTTAAAAACTTCTGTTTTCATTAACAAATAACCCGGGAAAATGAGATAAAAATGGCCGAAGAACGAACAAAATTACTTTGGCAGAGAAGTTTCTTTTTATGTAAGTTCTGATGTTAAAGTTAAAGTAAAAAATGAATCACTAATTCAACCAGTAACAAAAGGTATGGAAATAATTCTTCTTTGTTAATCTTTGTGTTTACCTTGATCCGCTCAGATTAATCGTGAATCGTGAATATGAACTTTGAATTAGGGCCATGGCATCTTTCGATTTTGGTTGCTTAAAGCTTTAGTTGAGACCAAAGGACCAATATTAAGATTAAAATTGTCGCAACACAATTATTGTGCATCATATTTTTATTATTTATATTAAAATGAATGTTTCATAAATAAATAATACTATTGCAATATGCTGTTAGATAGTGTTAACTACAGTTATTGTAGCATTTGCATCTATAAAGTTGGCAAAATGTGCCGCAGAAACATGAACGTTTTTAAGCGAGTAAAGATGGCAACATGAAATAATAGCCTCACTCTCTTCTCTTTTTCAAGCGACAATTTATTAAGAATATAATTTTAATGAACAATGTAAATATATGTATATCAATTACACCCTTTTTTATTAAGGATTGATATTATTGAATACTTTTCATGACAGTTTTATTTAACAAAAAAAAAAAAAAAGGAAAAAAAAAACTTAATAAATGTCTCATTAATAACATTTTGTATATTTAATCTATGTATGTGTGCAATTTTAACATTAGAAATGTTTAAACGGAGGCATACAATGTAAAAAAATCAACAGAATTTCAAAAATATGAAACGCCTAGTTGGCAAAGAGAGTGAAACGTGAGGGGAATAAACAAAATAAACAAAATTATTTCGTTCATGCTTTGTTCTTACTAGTCTGAGGAAACAAAATACGAAGAAGATGATAAAACGAACAGAAAAAAGGAGAAATGTTCGTAGAAAAAAAAATGGGTATGTTTTTGATGATGATTTTTGCGAAATCTGAAAAATACCCGATTTGCGTTTACTTAAATGCTTATATCTTTCGATTCAATTCTCCCATTCTCAATATTAAGGTACCTATATAATTAAAGGAAAAATGACTGGCGTGTTAGAGCTTAGAGCAAACAAAAGTTTTCAAAATCATTCAAAATTTTATACTAAAAACATGAAAATAAATATCGGACAAATAATTTATTTCAATGAGGAAGTTGATAAAAAAAAAAAAAGCTTTAAAATACTTTCAACCACCAATTGGCGAGAGGAATATAGTATTCTAAAGTCGGCGGCGGCGGAGTTTGTGTAATAAAAAACCACAATCGTGGCAAATTTGCTTCGCATCGGAAAAAAAATGCTAAATGTTCATATGTACCTAAATTTGTAGTCGGTATAATAGTTGTAAAAAAAAAATTGTGTTTGGTTTGGCTTGCTTATAACTTCGGTTCTAATGATCCGTTCATTAAGGTCTTAAAATTTAGCTAGAATATCGGACTACATTTTTTGGATAATATCATTGCACAGTCACATAAAACTATATATGAAAAACCTTATTAAATTGCGTATTTAATAGAAACAAAAATTTAATACAAAACAATAATTTTTTAAACCACATGTATTCGACCCTTTTTAGGAAAGTTATGATGTTGGTACCTATGTTCAGAAAAGTTGCTCAACATTTAAATTTGACATTCAATGTACATACATACATAAATACATAAATGCTTTTTTCATTTCTAATGTTCCTCAACTATGCTGGAATGGCAAATCGGGTAAATTTTTTAATGAACAGAGGAAAATTTTAAATAAAAAAAAATAAATAATAGCTATTATATCGTTATGTTTCTATCTCTTCGATTTATTGTAGTATCTGATCTGAACATCTTCGTTTAGGATGTTCTCTCCGACCAGCGGCATTTTTTTCTTCTTGGATAAGACTCTCCATTTTTTCTTTCGTGTTTCTTCTAAAGAAACCATTCTGCAAAAAGGAAAAATAAATAGAAAGATAAAATAATATTGCTGCTTGAATAAAATTAACTATACCAAAGTTACCTTATGCATGCTATAAGCTATTGCTGCAAGAATTAAAACTCCACCAAATATTCCAAGAAAAATCACCCACCATGGTGTGTTAAACAAAGTAAGTTTTAAAACTATATTGTAGTTCATATTTCTTGTGATGTTTATGGTATTTCTAGATTATTAAAAATATTATATTCAAGTTAAAAACCGTTGGAGGAAAAAAAATGAAACAACTGACCCATCTAAATCGTGAAGTTTTACTAAGTCGAGTTTGGGAATTATTACAAAAAATTTATATGGTTCTATTAGAATTTTGTCGACTTCATTCAAATCGATCTGATACTTAAGGATTATATTAACTGGTATATCAGAAATGAAATTATTAATTTTCATGACAGCTCTGACACATGTAACCATATCTGAATCAATACAACTAAAAACAACTGTCCGGTTGGTTCGTATAGATCCCATTTGTTCCATGCTAAGAAATTCATGTAACTTTTTTTGGGATGTTTTGATGTAATCATTGTTGGGTGCCACTTGTTCAGTACTTCGACGTCTTCTGCGAGTATCTGTGTAGTGTTCTGAAAGAAATATTGCAATATTTGTATGTAACTATAGTAAGGTTGGTCATGTTTTTATATCATAGTGAAACATAGGGAAACATTTTACAAAAAAAAAAAAAACATTTGAATGGTATTTTATAAGTAACTACTTTAAAACAAATCAAAACGGTTAGCTGATTATACAAAGTTTGGATGTTCCAAGGATGCATTTAGTAAAAATCCCAACATTAAATATAATAAACAACTGTAAGTCTGAATTTTCAGAATACTATAATTCTGGTGAAATGAGCCTTTTGGAAAACGATTTCGGAAATTGATTTCGATTTATCTTCAAAACTAAATTGTAAAATCAAAGTCGTGGGTAATCAAATCATCTTTTATTTGGAAATGGGTCACTTTTTTTGGACGTCCAATATTTTCAAGATTTGTTTTTATTTGTATGTTTTATTTGATCGCGTTTTTTCGTTCATAAAAATGCTATAATTTAAAGTTTTTTTTTAAACATAAGCGTTAAAGGGAACGGAGTTGTTTACATTTTGATGTAGGTACTTCTTTTTGAAAATGATGCCATAATGAAGTCCAATTGCTTTGTACAGTCTTCATCTTACCTTAATTCACCGCTACACCAAATGTGTTGATATAGGGATATGCAGAACTGGTGTCATCTGTATAATAAACAGGTGACAATTTTAACCACCTTAACTATTTGGACTATCCTAATAATTTAGACCGTCTAGAGTATCAAGGTCTAATTTTGGCAATATTTAATTACTGACAAGGAACTGTAGATCTAATAAACATATGTATGTAATTTATTTTGTATTAACTTACTTTCAGTATTATTTTTAAACTGAACCAAATTTTTGTTCCGTAGTTGAGAGATAATTTGCTTTCCGTTCTGCGTGGTTATTGTTTGTTTTGATGATATTGATTCAGATGTATTCGACATCAATAATATATCCTCTTGATAAATCTTAGCAAAAAGCTGTTCACCATTGTAGTTGCCCTGAATTGTAATAGTGTTAACATCAATAACAGGAACTGGTCGGGTTAACCCGTTAAACTTGTGAGCAATTGGTATTTCAAAAGCTATTTCAAGTTCTTTTATTTTACTTGGACCATTACTTTTGATCTCGTATTGGTTAACGATTTCTGTTGAATGAAAGACTTCATTAAGATTGACATTTGTTGTGTTTGTTTTGCTATTTGAAAGAAAATAGAATATTATAAAATTCACTCGAGGCTTTTGTCAAAATAATATATCTAACCCATTAACTTCAATTTCTGTAAATTCTTTTAAGACTATGAAGTCTTTGACTACGTTATCAGATGGATTCTGTTCTATTCCTAAACTGAAGACAACAGCAGTCAGATCAATTGATGATTCTTCAATTTGGCTGACATCGTAAACGATCGTTATATTTTCTTTGGTATTTTTTAACATTAAGAGTCTTGGATTTAGATTACACAAAAGAACTTTGACGTCTTGGGAACATGATGGTGGTATTTTGTTTAATGGCATCTTATTTGATGATGTAATGTTGATCTGAGGAAAAAATGCTGTTTCGCCGGAATTTGACACTTCATAGGTAATGGAAATTGTCGTATTACTTCCAAGGATATATTTCGGGCTGGAAGACATAAAATTAATTTAATACATTTCAGGCCACAAAAAAACTACATATTATTTCGAAAATCTACCCACCTAAATCCAGAGCTTGTTACTTTTAAATCAGCAATGCATACATCTGTCTTACATTCGGTGATAAATATCATTTTGGCAATACTAAATTTTGGATCAACGGGATCAACTGCAGCACATTCATTACAAAACTCTACACATTAATTAAAAAAAATTGAAAAAATGATTATATGATTTAACAAAATGAATAAAAGCAAGAAGCCTCAAATCGAATAAAAATAAAAAAGTCAAATAGTAATAACTGATAACAATTAAAGTAGTATAGTGTAGAACAGGCTTTCAATGAAAATTTATTAGTAAGTAGAGTAGGAGGAAACCTAGAGATACTCTTTGAGGTTTTGTCATATAATGCTGCATCGAACTCGATAAGATAAAACAAATTAACTGCACTGATTAAAATATCAAGAACCATTGGATACCCATTTATGCTTTAATTCAATTAAATACCTACTAACTCAGTTATTGTTTAATTGATTACATATTTCTCTTTCCTTCCTTCTTCTTTACCTTTTGAATTCGGAACTCCATTTATTAGGTCATAATGCATTTCTAATACAATCGGCTTAAATATATCAACTGTTTTTATTCTGATGACATTAGCATCGAGCAAACGACATTGGTTATCTGTTCCAACCGTTGTATTAAAAGTTATTTCAGTAGAATTCGTTTGCTGCAATGTAACACGTTTGACTTGTGGATCGACAGTGACTCGTATGGCTATATCTTGACTCTGGACTTTTTGTGATGTTGTGGAAATTCTGTAGCAAATTCTGATTTGGAATTTTGTCTGTTCGGGTTTGATTTCACGACTGAGAGAATTGATGGTGGCGTGAATCTTTACAACCGGATAAGCACGATAGACAAAAACTGATTCTGCATTGGGCGCACCAATTGCTAAGTCGTTAAATCCATTATTGTCGATATCACAACCTTTTGATAAGCCATGTCCAAACATTAGTGATGAGCCCCAAGAAGTTTCAATTGGACCTGGACTAAGTTGTTGACTGCTGACTTCACGAAGACCGTTTGAACTTCCTAAATAGATGAAGACGGTCCCATTTCCATCAAATGGAGTTCCAACAGCGATGTCTATCGAAAAAAGATAGTTCTGTCTTTTCACATTGAAGGAAATAAGATCGAAAAGCCTTACCATTGAATCCATCATGATTGATGTCACCTAACTTTGATATTGAAGACCCAAACCGCCCTATTCCTTCGACTGGAGATTTGATAATCTTTTGTAACTCGAAAAAAAACTAAGAAAATAAAGGCCTTCAGCATCTAATTTAGAATGCTCGTGATTTTAGTTTTTCTTACCCTTCCCTTGTTGATGAAGACATACATAGCTCCCTGTTCAACGAGATCATCTGAACTGTATTGCGGAGCTGTTACTATTAGATCTGTCAATCCATCGCCATTGAAGTCTTCAGCCAACACAGCGTAGCCGAAATACTCTCCAAATTGTGAACCACGAAATACGTAAAACTTCTTGATGGAGTAGTATTCCCCATTGGGAGTCTTAACAATGTCGAAAATATAGACCTGCAAAAACAAAATTATCAAAAAACTATAGTGCATGATAGATAAAAATTCGGTTTAACCTCGCCGGACTGATGGTTGGCCTGAGGTGCTGAGGCAACATAATAAATTTTGTTTGGCAGAGCACTATCAAAGTATCCCGATCCAACTGAGTAACCAAAGTACGAATCATTGCCTTGGTTCCATTCACCTGGATTAGGGACCTCGCTGGTGTATGTTATTGATTGAGTTTGTCGGTTTACTCGATGTTTACCCAAATCTCTTCGATTTATTCCTCCCAAGTGGTCGGTATTGGATTGGGGATGGTATCGAATAACTGAACCTAGGGGCGAAAATTAATTACAGATACAGCTTGAGAATCAATATATTAAATAAGGAAATTTATACTGTACACATTGTATATGTGTAGGTACTAGGTATGCTTACCTTTTGAATCGTAGATGCCAGGGGTTCCGATAATAATCTCTTCGTTATTGCTCGTCACATGAACACTCAAACCTTGCTCACCAAACATATAATAGGGACGTCCAAATAAAGTTTTCATAGCTAAAATTTTTAAGTTTAAGGCAATAAACCTTGATTCTTGACATTTTTAAATTATAAATTATTATAGTCTAACTAACATATCAATCGAAGAGGGGCAATCTCTTTGACCCTTAAAGGATTGTCACTCAGTGTATCTGGCGTCCAGTAACAAATACCATGCATAAAATAATAATCACTTTTCAAATTAGCTATAAGTCTTGGAGCACAAACTACCAGTTTGTCTGTATCTTTCGGACCACCATCCATGGAAGCACCCAACCATTGATTATCTTTTTTCTCGGAGTCAAAAATGTAACCCTCGTATTGTTCATCCATGTTGCCAGTATCATCGAAAATAAAAGGTGCACAGGTACCAGTTGCAATAGTACATTTATAGATGGCACCCGTTTCGGTAATTTTTTTGCTGCGAGCTGAGTGTGGATTGAGCACGTGGAGCACCAACAATAACACTTAAAAAAGATAAATATAATTCGTTTATATCCTCAACTTAAAAAATACACAGATACTATAGAAGAATTGATGATTTTATGTTAAAGCTTAGCACCTATACTGGAGAGGAAAAATGAAAAAAAAGGAGAAATTTCGTTCTAATAATTTTTTAAATTTTCTAATATGGATACTCAGATACTCGCTCAATTAGAGTTTTTCTGTTTTTAGAGTTGACAGTCAATTTTTTGCTAACTAACTTCCTTGTAATTGATATATTGATGTGAAATGAGCGATAAAATTTAAATTTAGAGATTTTACCTACTTGTTTAACGAAATCATTTCTGAGATTACTCACGTTGAGTATTTGATTATTAAAATCTGCTTAATTATTCAGAAGTTGCGTTATTTTAATTATTTATGAACGATGACGGTGAGCACTGCTTAAGTTACAATTCAGTACAATCAAATCAAAGCTGGATGTTGGCAAGAGGTCTATTTTGGTAACTTATAATTATTTTATCAGCGAGGTTACGATTGGTAGAAAGCAAGTTAATGGTCAGAATATAAAAATAGGTATTTGATGAACTCGACTTAATCATTTTTTTTTGAAATATGAATCATTATACACCCAATTCACAATATTTATGTATAGGTACCTACTTATTTAAGATAATTTCTCATTGTCAGTTATGATTAATCAAAATGATTTCATGCACGCGACAAGAGAATTGGTGTTAATCAGTTTTGAAAGCATCGTCAGAAGTGACTATTTCAAAGCTCAAAAAGACTAATGTTGTTTTTCATTGCAGAAAAGATTTGATAAACATAAATTTACACGTACTCAAAAAATACATATCGCAAGTAAAAAAGTGATGTCGTCATATTTACAACTTTTTTACTTGCGATATACATACATAATAAGTATGTATGTAGGTACTAGAAGGCAAGTTATGGATTCATAAAAATAATCTTAATCGAGATTTTGATCAAACTTGACATTTCGATGCGAAAGTGGGTCTCGCAATTTTGTCTGTCTATCTGTCCATTCGGTGGAATAAATTTTCTTAAAATTTGGTATCCTTGGTAGCCTTTTTTTGGCACGACAAGTTTTTATCATTTTGTGTTATCACCAAAAATAATGGTACCTTCCGTACAGCTTTCAGCTTTTGCTAGCAACTCATGAAAATTTTATTTTTCTCAAAAACTTCAGTCATTTTTGTTTACAAAAAGATACCATTTTGATAAAAAAATTATTATTAATGGTACCTTCCATAGAACTTTTTATTTTATTTTCCATTTTCCCATAAACGGTTTAAAAGTTTTAAAGGTGTGTACCAAAATTTTCCAAATATATTTTTTTTTTTATTAAAAAAGTTTTTTTTCCGACAACTTAATAACTCGAAAACGACTTCGTCGATTTTTATTAAACTTGGAACACCGCAGTTTTTAGATTATTAAGATTTTAAAACCGTATATAATTATAATCCGTGCGACTCAGTCGTGTATTTTATTTTAACCTGCACATACATCACCGATGTGTATGTTAAATTTCTTTAAATCCTCTATAAATATTCTTAATGTACACTTTCGAAATATTACCTACATATATACTATACTATGTAGGTACTTATATATAAATATTATAATACTGATAGCCTCATTTTATATGGTGCACATGTTAATGTTAAAGTTAAGGTGATAAGCGCTTTACTCATTCAACAATAAATAAAAGGTATTCAAATAATTCCTTACAGTTAACAATTTTTTTCTTTACCTTGATCCCCTCAGATTGATCGTGAATCCAAAATATGAACTTTGAGATTGGGCCATGGCAATTTTCGATTTTGGCTCCCTAAAACTTTGGTTGGGTCTTGGTGAAAGATTAAATCCATTTGTTGACCAAATGACCAATGTTAAAATTAAAATTGTCACAACACAACGATTTTGCACCATTTTATATTTATATTTAAATTTATTTTCAAACAAAAATAACTTCTTTTTACTTTCAATCACTAATAATTTAAATAAATAATTACCAAAGAATCTAAAAACTTACACATAATTGGGTTCATATGCCTTTAGAATAATTGGACACATTCTTATAGTATTAAGAGTTGGTCCATTAACGTTGAAATTTTGTGGTAAACTGAGTAACGGTAAGATTTTGAAATTATAGGTTTTTTTTTTTCATGTTGGAACGATTGGAAGCGTTGAGCTGTTTATCAATGTTTTTTTTTGGTTGCCGGCAAAAACTGAATTTTTTGAAATTTCAATTTTATGTAGGGTAAAAGAGGGCAAGTTTGAGAAGACACAAAACAGCTTTTTAAAGGCCGTAAGTAAAGTAACTGTTTTTTAATCGGTAGATTCCACAACTATAAAAAGTCATGCAAATTAAAAAAAAAAATGCCAAAAGACGCAATATGAATATTCACTTTAATATGTGATAGTTATAATCCTTTACCAAGAACTGCTTCTGAATTAACTTGGGTACATTTTATTTACAGCATTAACTAACTCTCTCCCTCTATCAAAAAAATAAGTTTTCTTTTAATTCTAATCTGTGATATCATTTGGTATTTTAACAATGCTAAATTTTTATCTTAACATTTATCTTTAGACTCTTCGACTTCTTGTGATTCCTGAACGAGTTTGTCCATGTCTTCTTTCGTTTTTCTTTTAAAAAATCCATCCTTGAAATGAGGAATATAAATATAAATATGTACATACATAAATTAAATAATTCAGTTTGAAGAAAATTAGCTGCAAAACTTACTTTGTGCATGCCGTAAGCTATTACCGCAAGAACTAGAAGACCACCCAATATTGCAAGGATTATCACCCACAAGGGTGTGCCGTATAACTGATGCTTGGATATTACATTGTACTCCATTTTTCTTGTGATGTGAGTAGATTTACTGTAATTTAAAAATTCAAGAAATTGAAGGCCGTTGCTTGAAGAAAAAACTTAAAAACTTACCCATCTAAATCGCCAACTTTAATTATGTCCAGTTTTGTAATTATCACAAAAAATTCCCATGGTTCAATTAGAATTTTGTTGACTTCATTCAAATCGACATGATACTTAAGTGTTATCGTAATTGGTGTATCAGGAATGAAATTATTTACTTTCATGACAGCTCTCACGCACGTTGTCGTCTCAGAATCAATGCAACTGAAAACAATTGTCCGGTTGATTGGTAGCAACCCCATAAGTTCTTCGGTGAGGAGTACATGTGACTTCTTTTGGGCTGCTTTGATGAACTCATTGTTGGGCGCCACTTGTTCAGAACTGCGACGTCTTCTGTGAACTCCTGCTGCGTAAAGTTCTGAAAGTACAAATTGTTACGTAAGTCGTGTTGTCTTAATAATAAGAAATATACGTTAAATGTTTATTAAAGAAACTTAACGAATAAAATGGAATAAAAGGAATATTTTGTCAATGTAAAGCTTAGAACTGTCAAATTCTACCGCAAAAATTTATATGAATTAGAAAATGTCGGAAAATAAAAATATTTTGGTTTTCCCTCTCAAAAGACAATTACCAACACCTTTAACTTAAATTTATTTTGTATGCATAAACTTACTTTCAGAATCTTTCCCAAGATCAACTGAATTTATCTTCGGTGGTTGATAGCTAATTTGATTTCCGTTCTCCATGACTATTGTTCGTGTTGATGACATAGATATTTCAGTTGGATTCACTAGCAACAATGTTTTATCCTGATAAAGCTCAACATTAAGTAGCTGACTATTGTAGACACCTTGAATGGTGATATTGTTAACATCAATAACAGGAACTGGTGTAGTTGATCCGTAAAACTTGTGGGCAATTGGTATGTCGAAAGCGATTTCAAGTTCTTGAATTTTACTCGGACCGCTGCTTTTGACTTCGTAGTTTATTTCAGCTGAATTGAAGACTTTTTCCAAATTTATATGTGGTGTGTATGGTTTGCTATTTTGATGGAAAAAGTTGATTAATTTCCGACCTTAGGTGATTTCAATGCAAAAACTCTTACCCAATAGCTTCGATTTCTGTAAATTCTCGCAAAGCTATAAAATCTCTAACTACGTTATCAGATGGATTCTGTTCTTTTCCTGTACTGAAGACAGCAGCAGTTAGGACAATTGATGATCCTTCAATTTGGCTGACATCGTAAACTATCGTTATACTTTGTTTTCCATTTAACATTGGCTGTCCTCGATTTAAGTCACACAAAAGCACATCAGCGTGTTGATCACATGATGCTGGTATTTTGTTAAATGGCATTTTATTTGAAGATGTGATATTGATTTGAGGTAAATATGCTTTTTCGCCGGAATTCGTCACCTCGTAGGTTACGGAAAGCGTTCTACTACTTCCAAGGATATATGTTGGACTGGACAATGTAAAATAGAAGTTTAATAAATTCTCAAAAAATAAATAAAACTACAAAAATCTGTGCCAACCTTAATCCGGAGCTTGTTACTTTTAAATCAGCAACGCATATATCAGTCTTACATCCGGTGCTAAATATGATTTTTTCGATATTAACTTTTGGCTCAGCTGGATCAACTGCGACACATTTATCACAAAACTCTAAAAAAAGTTCAAAGATAACATTTATAAATAGCTTATAATCAAATATATGTATATTTAAGTGAAACAGTGTTTTTCGGGAATAAATTGAAGAACTGTGAGTACCTTGTCGAAATCTCGCGTCAATTAAAAATTAATTATTAATATTTTCTTCATTTTTGAATTTTCTCAGAAAAAGTTCAGTATAGAAAAAATAAGTTGAACAATTTTGAAAACCCTTTAATATTAACTCAATAGGGATAATAATTAAGATAAAGCTTAAAGGGTGATGACCTTTGCGTGCGTCGGTATTGTTGATGAAGAATTACCTGGGCTTAACTTAGCCCGCAAGAGGTCAGTATTCAATAGATTAGTAGGATTTAGTAGATTTAATAGAGTGGTTTTTTAAACCCGATGCGATGTCGTTTTTTCGTCAATTTCTCCCCGCCCGCCCCTGGGCTTTTAAAAAATCACGCTTTATTTTTACGTTTTGATTTATAGATATTTATGAAAAAATACATACCTTCTGAATTTGGAACTCCATTTATGAGATCGTAATGCATTTCTAATTCAATCGGCTTGAATATATCAGCTGTACTAAATCTGACATTTGCATCAAGCAAACGGCATTGGTTTTCTATTAAAGCCCCTGCATTTAAAGTCAACTCAGCAGAATTAGTTTGCAGCAATGTAACGCGTTTGACTTGTGGATCGACATTGACTCGTATGGCTATATCTTGACTCTGAACTTTTTGTGATGTTGTGGAAATTCTGTAGCAAATTCTGATTTGGAATTTTGTCTGTTCTGGTTTGATTTCACGACTGAGGGAATTGATGGTGGCGTGAATCTTTACAACCGGATAGGCACGATAAACAAAAACTGATTCTGCATTGGGCGCACCAATTGCTAAGTCGTTAAATCCATTATTGTCGATATCTGAACCTTTTGATAAGCCATGTCCAAACATTGGTGATGAGCCCCAAGAAGTTGTAATTGGACCTGGACTAAGTTGTTGACTACTGACTTCACGAAGACCGTTTGAACTTCCTAAATAGATGAATACGGTCCCATTTCCATCAAATGGAGCTCCAACAGCGATGTCTATCGAAAAAAGAAAGTTCTGTATTTTTACATTGAAGGAAATAAGATCGAAAAGCTTTACCATTGAATCCATCATGATTGATGTCACCTAACTTTGATATTGAAGACCCAAACCGCCCTATTCCTTCGACTGGAGATTTGATAATCTTTTGTAACTCAAAAATAAACTAAGAAAATAAAGGCCTTCAGCATCTAATTTAGAATGCTCGTGATTTTAGTTTTTCTTACCCTTCCCTTGTTGATGAAGACATACATAGCTCCCTGTTCAACGAGTTCATCTGAACTGTATTGCGGAGCTGTTACTATTAGATCTGTCAATCCATCGCCATTGAAGTCTTCAGCCAACACAGCGTAGCCGAAATACTCTCCAAATTGTGAACCCCTGAAGGTGTAAAATTTCTTGATGGAATAGTGTTGCCCACTGGGAGCACTGCTAATGTCGAAAATATAAACCTGCAAGAACAAAATTATCAAAAACTATCCTGCAAGATAAATAAAAATTCGGTGTAACCTCTCCAGACTGATGGTTTGCTTGAGGTGCTGATGCAACATAATAAATTTTGTTTGGCAAATCACTATCAAAGTATCCCGATCCAACAGAGTAACCAAAGTATGAATCATTGTCTTGCTTCCATGTATCTGGATTAGGGACCTCTTTGGTATATTTGATTTTCTGGGTTTGTCGGACAACTCGATGATTATCCAAATCTCTTCGACTCATTCCTATGTTATCGTCATCAGATTTGGGATGATATCGAATAATAGACCCTAAGAGAAAAGAATTATATATATCTTTAAAACTTTAGTCTCAAAAGTTTAGCTTACCCTTCCAAGTGTGGATGCCAGGCGCTCCTATAACAATTTCTTCATTATTGGTCGTAATATGGACACTCAAACCTTGCTCACCAAACATATGATAAAAATATTTCGTTCCGATTTTTTCTTTAACTTGGTTAACTAATTTAATGTGTTTGGATAAGTCTTGACATTTGTTTGAATGTGAATAATTGTTTAAGTTAAACTTACATTGCAATCGAAGAGGAGCAATCTCTTTTACACCTAAAGGATTGTCACTCAGTGTATCTGGCGTCCAGTAACAAATACCATGCATAAGATAATCATGTGGCAAATTAGCTATAAGTCTTGGAGCACAAACAACCAGTTTGTCTGTATCTTTTGGACCACCATCAATGGAAGCACCCAACCATTGATGGTCTTTTTTCTTGGATTCATAAGAGAAGTCATTGTATTCGTCATTTATGTTGCCAGTATCGTCGAAAACAAAAGGTTTACACGTACCAGTTTCAATGGTACATTTATAGATGGCACCAGTTTCATTGACATCTCGCTGTGATTCGAGTGTTGATTGAGCACGTGGAGCACCAACGATAACACTACAAAAAGATTAATATTTTATATACAGAGTTGGAGTTAAGAACCCTTTTTTTGTTCAAGTTACTTAGAATTTTGAAGTTTGTTTTTCATCATAGAATATGCATTAAAATAAAAATGAGAAAGTTGCAAAAAAGTTTAAAACTCTTTTTTAAATTGCTAAAACATCTTTAAAAGTTTTGAGCGCAAAATAAAGAACGCTGCCATCTTAATTATTTAAGAAAAGTGAATTTAACATTTTTAAAAGTTATTTGGTATGCTTACTTATATTTAATAATATAAACCAAAAAAAAAATAAATTTAAATTCTTTTTCAAGATATTGATTTTTTTAAATACAAAAGATGGAACGATTGGAATTTTTTTAAATCATATATATTATTTTCATTTAAAAGACATCCTATGCAAACATTTTCAGCATTTATCTAAGACAAAAGTAAAAAAATCCCAATAACAGGTACTGATAATAAGAGGATTTTAATAAAATTTTATTTTAAGAAAGGAAAGTTGAAGAATTTAAGTTTGGTTTTGGTGCATATAACAAGCTTATGTATCTCAAAACAATGTCTCAGTACTTCCAGATCATGATTGATGTCCGTATACTTAAAATACAATTAAATCATCCTATTTTGACCGCAAAATCAGTTGAAATTTCCTTAAGTTTCAGGGAAAAAAAAGAAAAAAACAAAAACAAGAAACAAAATAGGACCAAAGTACTAATCCCTGAGGTAACTTTCTAAAACCATCCTTTTCTAATTTAAACAATATAAATAGTGGATCGAGATTCATAGCATCAAAACTTTGTAATTTCAATGACTAAAAAATCTCAAAAGTTCTGCAATCTCAATTGCCGATTACAAAAGAAAAAAAAATAACTCTCAAGAAAGTCAACTATTCTCTTTTTATCGCTTTTTCAAAAAATCACAAAACGAAGGAAAAAGTGATATTTGTTTAAACGTTAAAAGCCATTAAATTTGTTTATATTATCTTTTTTGAAGATAGGAATTGGTAACCGAGTTCCTCGCAGTTTTGTTTATTATAGGTTGAGACTGAGATGATCGTTTTAAAGATTCTTTTAACATTTTATTTTTTTTTTGTTTAATTTTTTGTTGATAAGTGATTAGATTATTAAAGATTTTTTACACAGCAAACGTCTACATGCCCATTTAGAATTTTATAAAACATTTTTAACTCTAAGGAAGGGTCAGTTTCTTCTTCTAATTTTCAGTTTACCTCTTACCAATTTTCATGTATGTAATAAACTTAACCTTTTCAAAATTAATATTATGTGTTTTCTAAAGGCATTTATTTTGATTTGCTCAATGATCAGTTAAAAAATCACGAAGGTCATGGAATTGATCTGTATGTTATAAACTCAGGTTTTATTTGCTTTAATTTCTTTTTGATTTCAATATAATCTAACGAATATAAGACACGTTTAAGATGTGTGTTATTCAAGTTGGCTCGTTTATAAAAGACTCGAAGTTATTACCAATTATATCAAAATATCTAGATTGATATGTTACCTAAAATACAAATATTTTTCGAGCATCGTCCTTAAGCAATGAATATTCTGATGAACTGTAATTAAATTTTTGCACTAGAATAGTGTAGTTACAGTTGATTTTGGTTACAAACTCTTTTGAAGTTTGCACTTCAATCATGATGGATTAATACGTTCACAACCAAAATCGACCTAGAAGGTATTCAATTAATTCCCGAATAACTGCGTGTATTTACCTTGAGGTTCTCAGATTGATAGTAAAACCAAAATATGAACTTTGAGATTTCACCTTGAAGACTCTCAAATTCGGCTCCCTGAAGATATAGTTGGGTTTAGGTGAGAAATTAAATCCATTTGTTGAGTAAAAACTGAATAATGTCCAAGCTAAAATCTTCACAACGCAATAATTTTGCACCATAGTTTTTTTTATTTATATTTAATTTTGTATTTTATGAAGGTAAATTAGGACATTAATGAACTTTCTTTTTTACTCAAACTATGTACGTATGTAGTTTTTAAATTATCGTACTCGGCATTGCTTTTGGACACACTCTTATAACGACTGGTTGAAAAATTATGTTTCTCAGCTTGAAAGTTAACATCAAGCTGAGAAACATAATATTTCAGATACATTTTTATCAAAGTTTTGCCTTTAATATAACCTTCAAAGATCGTGCATAGAAGATTGGATCAGAACGACAAATTTTTTTTGCTCAAACCTCAATACTTTAAAATGACTCACAATCAGCTACATGGATTAAAACCATTTCCAGATTACTTTCTATTCCCAGAAAGTGACAAACACAATTATGGAAGTAATTTTTATCGTAATTAAGTGCCTCTTATATTAGCTGTTCTGACCCAGCACAAATTTCTTAATTCTCTATATTTTCAGATCAAGTATTTTTAATTCAAAATTCTACCAATTTCTTATTTTGTTGATATCGAGATGAATACAAATTTATAGATGAGAAATTTATAAAAATAACAATTTATTATGTAAAAACAAAATAAAAATACTTATAACGTAATTACTTGACGACTTTTTTCAAGACACATTTGACAATTTTACAATTTCTACTTTTATAATATAAAAAAAAAACCTACTCTTTCGTCGTATTTTGAACAAAAATATCACTCTTATAATTAATAAATATTACAGTAAATTAAAGTCCTTTTTTCTTATACGGATGGACTGAAAATATTGAAAGAGGTATAATAATTTACATGGCAGCTTTAAATTATAAACTTATATATATAAAAAAAAACTAATCTAAACTGTGTCAATATAAACATTTGGTATTTTTAAGTGATTTGTGAAGTTTTTTTTACAGCCTAAATAACTCCGCCCAGGAATGAAAGACAATATACAAAACAGAGGCCAATAACAATGCTAGATTATTATCTTAACCTTCATCTTCAGATTCTTCGGCTTCTTGTCGTTCCTGAACAAGTTTATCCATTTCTTCCTTCGTTTTTCTTCTAAAGAATCCAGCCTTGAAATGGGGAATAGAAATCAAAATATAAATAATTCCATCTGACGAAAATAAGCTAAAAACTTACCTTGTGCATGCCGTATGCTATTGCTGCAAGAACTAGAAGTCCACCCAATATTGCAAGGATTATCACCCACAAGGGTGTGCCGTATAACTGATGCTTGGATATTACATTGTACTCCATTTTTCTTGTGATGTGAGTAGATTTACTGTAATTTAAAAATTCAAAAAATTGAGGGCCTTTGCTTGAAGAAAAAACTTAAAAACTTACCCATCTAAATCGCCAACTTTAATTATGTCCAGTTTTGTAATTATCACAAAAAATTCCCATGGTTCAATTAGAATTTTGTTGACTTCATTCAAATCGACATGATACTTAAGTGTTATCGTAATTGGTGTATCAGGAATGAAATTATTTACTTTCATGACAGCTCTCACGCACGTTGTCGTCTCGGAATCAATGCAACTGAAAACAATTGTCCGGTTGATTGGTAGCAACCCCATAAGTTCTTCGGTGAGGAGTACATGTGACTTCTTTTGGGCTGCTTTGATGAACTCATTGTTGGGCGCCACTTGTTCAGAACTGCGACGTCTTCTGTGAACTCCTGCTGCGTAAAGTTCTGAAAGTACAAATTGTTACGTAAGTCGTGTTGTCTTAATAATAAAAAATATACTTTAAATGTTTATTAAAGAAACTTAACGAATAAAATGGAATAAAAGGAATATTTTGTCAATGTAAAGCTTAGAACTGTCAAATTCTACCGCAAAAATTTATATGAATTAGAAAATGTCGGAAAATAAAAATTAATATTTTGGTTTTCCCTCTCAAAAGACAATTACCAACACCTTTAACTTAAATTTATTTTGTATGCATAAACTTACTTTCAGAATCTTTCCCAAGTTCAACTGAATTTATTTTCGGTGGTTGATAGATAATTTGATTTCCGTTCTCCATGACTATTGTTCGTGTTGATGACATAGATATTTCAGTTGGATTCACTAGCAACAATGTTTTATCCTGATAAAGCTCAACATTAAGTAGCTGACTATTGTAGACACCTTGAATGGTGATATTGTTAACATCAATAACAGGAACTGGTGTAGTTGATCCGTAAAACTTGTGGGCAATTGGTATGTCGAAAGCGATTTCAAGTTCTTGAATTTTACTCGGACCGCTGCTTTTGACTTCGTAGTTGTTGATTATTTCAGCTGAATTGAAGACTTTTTCCAAATTTATATGTGGTGTGTATGGTTTGCTATTTTGATGGAAAAAGTTGATTAATTTCCGACCTTAGGTGATTTCAATGCAAAAACTCTTACCCAATAGCTTCGATTTCTGTAAATTCTCGCAAAGCTATAAAATCTCTAACTACGTTATCAGATGGATTCTGTTCTTTTCCTGTACTGAAGACAGCAGCAGTTAGGACAATTGATGATCCTTCAATTTGGCTGACATCGTAAACTATCGTTATACTTTGTTTTCCATTTAACATTGGCTGTCCTCGATTTAAGTCACACAAAAGCACATCAGCGTGTTGATCACATGATGCTGGTATTTTGTTAAATGGCATTTTATTTGAAGATGTGATATTGATTTGAGGTAAATATGCTTTTTCGCCGGAATTCGTCACCTCGTAGGTTACGGAAAGCGTTCTACTACTTCCAAGGATATATGTTGGACTGGACAATGTAAAATAGAAGTTTAATAAATAAATAAATAAAACTACAAAAATCTGTGCCAACCTTAATCCGGAGCTTGTTACTTTTAAATCAGCAACGCATATATCAGTCTTACATCCGGTGCTAAATATGATTTTTTCGATATTAACTTTTGGCTCAGCTGGATCAACTGCGACACATTTATCACAAAACTCTAAAAAAAGTTCAAAGATAACATTTATAAATAGCTTATAATCAAATATATGTATATTTAAGTGAAACAGTGTTTTTCGGGAATAAATTGAAGAACTGTGAGTACCTTGTCGAAATCTCGCGTCAATTAAAAATTAATTATTAATGATTCAAAATAGCTTTTTACGGCCTTTAGTCCACAAAAATTTAGGCGTTTCGTCCCGGCGATCTCACTTGGACTCATCAGTTGACTAGTGAGGACCTTGTCAATACGCAATTTTTGTTAAGTTCAGTCCATCTAACATAGATTTCATGACGAATATCTAGTGTGAACTATATCCAACAAGACTAGAATTCCTAGTCATTAAATTGGAAGTTTTTGTTTTTGTTTATTGCCCGTGGCCTGGCATTGTTTATAAAAAGGTTTTTTTTTTAATAATACAAACTCTATATACTACTGAAATACATCAGCCAAGTAGAAGACTTAGCACTATTTAATTGGACTTGTTGAATTATTGATTCAAAATAGCTTTTTACGGCCTTTAGTCCACAAATTTTTGTAGAAGACTTAGCACTATTTAATTGGACTTGTTGAATTATTGATTCAAAATAGCTTTTTACGGCCTTTAGTCTACAAAAATTTGTGGTGCTAAGTCTTCTACTTGGCTGATGTATTTCAGTAGTATATAGAGTTTGTATTATTAAAAAAAAACCTTCTTATTAATTATTAATATTTTCTTCATTCATTTTTGAATTTTCTCAGAAAAAGTTCAGTATAGAAAAAATAAGTTGAACAATTTTGAAAACCCTTTAATATTAACTCAATAGGGATAATTATTAAGATAAAGCTTCAAGGGTGATGACCTTTGCGTGCGTCGGTATTGTTGATGAAGAATTACCTGGGCTTAACTTAGCCTGCAAGAGGTCAGTATTCAATAGATTAGTAGGATTTAGTAGATTTAATAGATTGATTTTTTAAACCCTGGGCTTTTAATCACGCTTTATTTTTACCTTTTGATTTATAGATATTTATGAAAAAATACATACCTTCTGAATTTGGAACTCCATTTATGAGATCGTAATGCATTTCTAATTCAATCGGCTTAAATATATCAGCCGTACTAAATCTTACATTTGCATCAAGTAAACGGCATTGGTTTTCTACTACAGCCCCTGCATTGAAAGTCAACTCAGCAGAATTAGTTTGCAGCAATGTAACGCGTTTGACTTGTGGATCGACATTGACTCGTATGGCTATATCTTGACTCTGAACTTTTTGTGATGTTGTGGAAATTCTGTAGCAAATTCTGATTTGGAATTTTGTCTGTTCTGGTTTGATTTCACGACTGAGGGAATTGATGGTGGCGTGAATCTTTACAACCGGATAGGCACGATAAACAAAAACTGATTCTGCATTGGGCGCACCAATTGCTAAGTCGTTAAATCCATTATTGTCGATATCTGAACCTTTTGATAAGCCATGTCCAAACATTGGTGATGAGCCCCAAGAAGTTGTAATTGGACCTGGACTAAGTTGTTGACTACTGACTTCACGAAGACCGTTTGAACTTCCTAAATAGATGAATACGGTCCCATTTCCATCAAATGGAGCTCCAACAGCGATGTCTATCGAAAAAAGAAAGTTCTGTATTTTTACATTGAAGGAAATAAGATCGAAAAGCTTTACCATTGAATCCATCATGATTGATGTCACCTAACTTTGATATTGAAGACCCAAACCGCCCTATTCCTTCGACTGGAGATTTGATAATCTTTTGTAACTCAAAAATAAACTAAGAAAATAAAGGCCTTCAGCATCTAATTTAGAATGCTCGTGATTTTAGTTTTTCTTACCCTTCCCTTGTTGATGAAGACATACATAGCTCCCTGTTCAACGAGTTCATCTGAACTGTATTGCGGAGCTGTTACTATTAGATCTGTCAATCCATCGCCATTGAAGTCTTCAGCCAACACAGCGTAGCCGAAATACTCTCCAAATTGTGAACCACGAAATACGTAAAACTTCTTGATGGAGTAGTATTCCCCATTGGGAGTCTTAACAATGTCGAAAATATAGACCTGCAAAAACAAAATTATCAAAAAACTATCCTGCATGGTAGATAAAAATTCGGTTTAACCTCGCCGGACTGATGGTTGGCCTGAGGTGCTGAGGCAACATAATAAATTTTGTTTGGCAGAGCACTATCAAAGTATCCCGATCCAACTGAGTAACCAAAGTATGAATCACTGTCTTGCTTCCATGTATCTGGATTAGGGACCTCTGTGGTATATTTGATTTCCTGGGTTTGTCGCACAACTCGATGATTATCCAAATCTCTTCGACTCATTCCTATGTTATCATCATCAGATTTTGGATGATATCGAATAATAGACCCTAAGAGAAAAGAATTATATAAATCTTTAAAACTGTAGTCTCAAAAGTTTAGCTTACCTTTCCAAGTGTGGATGCCAGGGGCTCCTATAATGATCTCTTCATTATTGCTCGTAATGTGGACACTCAAACCTTGCTCACCAAACATATGATAAAAATATTTCGTTCCATATTTTTCTTTAACTTGGTTAGCTAAATAAATGTATTTGGATAGGAAACCTTGAGTCTTGACATTTCTTTGAATGTACATTATTTTAGTTAAACTTACATTGCAATCGAAGAGGGGCAATCTCTTTTACCCTTAAAGGATTGTCACTCAGTGTATCTGGCGTCCAGTAACAAATACCATGCATAAGATAATCATGTGGCAAATTAGCTATAAGTCTTGGAGCACAAACAACCAGTTTGTCTGTATCTTTCGGGCCACCATCCATGGAAGCACCCAACCATTGATAATCTTTTTTCTCGGAGTCATAAGTGTAGGCATTGTATTCGTCATTTATGTTGCCAGTATCGTCGAAAACAAAAGGTAGACACGAAGCAGTTGCAATGGTACATTTATAGATAGCGCCAGTTTCGTTAATTCTTCGTTGTGATTCGAGTGTGGATTGAGCACGTGGAGCACCAACAATAACACTGAAATACGAAAAAATCAAAAATATTATTTTCCAATTAAGGTATTTCGATTAACAGCACTTTTCTGGAAGACCTCACTGATAGCTCACAAGTCACAACAACCTCACAAGATGAGGTAAAATTGAATTGAGAAATCCATTAAAAGCTTACGATACATATATTTCTACTCATTCTACTTTTAAAATTCTTGTTTCTTGTCAGGATTGTCTGAGAATACCAAAAATGTTATCGAACCAAAACAACCTCACAACAACTTGTGATTTGTGAGCCCTCACAACACCAGAATAGCTCTGTAATACTTCAGAGATTTCGATGAAATTTCTGCTAATATAAAGGTAGTCATTATTCAATATATGTATGTATATGGTATGTATGTATGTGTAGTAATCTTGTCTCCAAAGCTCGATTTAAATTGTCCAAAGAATTTGATCTCAGAATTGATCAATTGGCTTAGGTTTTTGAGACGACAAATCTTCTTAAGTACTTACTCAAATATTTGTAATTATATGTTTACAGATACGTTTTTGTCAATTAATTCTATTAATTGTCAAAAAGTTTTTTATTTTCGATAGTACCATCTAAGAATATTGCTACAATTCTAAGTGTCTTTCACTTCTTGTAAACATAAATTTGGTTCAATTGTTATGAGTTATGACGTGACAAATGACAATTAAATCTATCAAAATGTAAGAAATACAAATACATATGCATACACAAGCTTGCATGCATAATATATGTATAATAAGTCTAGCCAAGAGTTATTACACTGTTTCAGTTTTATTTTGACAACTTTACTTGTCTAGTCTATGTCTAATTTTTATAAGCCATCACGAAAAACAAAGCACCACATCAAAGTTGTTATTTTTCATGCTGTAAGCTGTTTGTAGGTGTAGGTAGAACAAAACGGTGACTCAATGACAGTTTTGCATGACATCGCATCGTAATCGGAAAGTGTTAAGAATTATTGCAAAAAGGTACACAGTCAAGTCCTTTGTAATGCAAATATTTCGGAAATAATCAGATCAATAAATATTTGTTAAGGGAAATTAAATTATTATATTCGGATTACATACATATGTATGTATGCAAATTGTTTGAATATATTGTTATCGTTGCAATCGTCACCCTATTGCTTTATGGGATATGCCAGTCACCGTTATGTTGACTTAAAAAACTTATTAAGAAGAAGTATGTAGGTATGTATATGTATGTATGTACCTACGGTATGGTAAGAAAATAATGGATTCGTTTTTAAAATTATTACTTTAAACAACTTGAACTTTATGTTCAGACAACATTTCCCGCTAATTAAAAAATAAGTCTAGGTCTGTTCGTTTACTTCCAAAAACTGACATTTTCTACTAATTTTAGCCAAATTTGAATTTGTTTTTATAAGAAGTTTGATAGGCATTTGAACTTGGAAGAATTGAAATTGGAAAAAAACCCTGCAGAAATGTTTCTATACGTCATATATTCCGAAAGAGCAGTTACTTCAGTTACTGATTGATTTCAATATTTTTGTAAATCTGATAAAAAATTATACATTGAAAAGATAAATACTAACAAAATTTGTTTACATTTCTTATTCTCCTATTTACACGATGACGAATCTTTTTACTGTGAATATAATATTATAGTTGCAATATTATAATTACATCCATGAGGAAATTTCTGTGGTCTTATATTGTTATTAAACACAGCTTAGAATGGAACTATTAAAAATAAATTGAAAAGCCACATTAATTCGTATTCTAACTATATGTCAGTCTCGAGTTATGTGCGAGGCACAAATTATAGGTATGACAGTTAATAGATATAATATTCATAGGATATCAAACAAGAAACTGTAAATTCTGCATTTAATTTAACGTTATACATTTGACAGAACTTTGAAACAAGCTCTATTGATCGAAAATGTGTGTTCGTTAGAGTATCGATGAGTTACTTTTTCGTTAAAATTCCGTTTCGTTCCGTTCTATCTCATTTTTAGTTGCTTAATATAGGGAAAGTTTGGTTTCGTGTAAAAAAAAATCGAGGTTGTAAATATAATGCAAGATATCATTACGATGATGCAAAAGTCCGAAAAAAGTGGGTTTCGTCAAACCGTACGTCGCGTCGTGTCGTCGTCGCTTCGGTCTGTGCGTCCCAATGATTGGGGCCAGAGCCTAAGAGGTAAATCCATTTGCTTCAAATTTGGTACAGGGAATTTTTATGTCATTTCCTATAGATTAGAAAAATCCAATATTTGTTTTGGCTCATCTAAAACTGGTAGCTGTCATGGCTTCAATTATTTTGTTACTTCATTATATCTTATATGTATTTACTTGTAATCACAGTACACATATTAAAAGTAATATCATTATCTGTTTCATTTTTTTTCAGTCCTGCCTACCTGTCAAAATCGAGGTATTATGGTGGGAAGATGTTCCAGTGCCCCTTCACTTGCCTTACTTTAATATTTTGTTGACTTTTTTAACATTTTCTGATACAACTTCAGCTACATTATGGTAGTTAAGTTAAAGAGCAAGTACGTGCACATTTTTTTATATAATTCACTTATAATCTCCTGCCTGAAACTTCTGATCTAATTAATTGTTTTATAGACAGTTTATTATTACTCAGTTCCGGTTTCCGGGATGTAAGCAATTTTTTCTGTAGAATTTTTAAACTGTCTGAGGTTAAGATTTAAAAATTTCATTAAACAGTCAAAGCCAAAGGTTTAACTAACATAGATTTAGTGATATTATTTATTTTTTAATAAAGTTTTAAAGCTTCTTTATTATAGTCATTAACAGTATCCGAAAAAAAATAATTAAACATTCATAAGCAAATTTCCATGAATGACCAATAATTATTAATTTCAAATGAAATCAAAAATCTTTGTTAAAAATTTTAATTCAACAAAGTCTACAAAGCAAGTCCCGTGATTTTTGCATTTGGTTTGTTTTATTGAATTATAGATTATTAACCACAAAGAGAAATAATAAGGTAAACATTTAATTTTAGACTTTTTTCATCTCAATTTAAATATAACGACAAAACATTTAAAATGGGACATAATTGCACAATTGCAATTTTTGTGTGGGTTTCACTTCGGTGGGGCATAGGTCTTTAATCGGTTTTTTTGACTTTTGTCCCACCAAAGAAGGACATAAGTCCATTATTTGAATTCAAACCTTTGTAGATATATATTTTATTTTGAGAAGTATTTTTAAATGCAATGACAAAATGCCAGTTACCGGGAAGAAAACGATTCATCAATATTGTGTTGTTATCGATCAAGTTCAAAAGATATCAAAGCAAACAATTTTCCCAATATTTACTGTGACTTCATTCATATGTACATACATATGTATGTTCCGATTCTTCTTTGAACACTTTTTTATTTCACACTCATTTTAAATCCAATCTTATCTTATTGAGTAGAAATTCCTACACCCCTCCCTTCACCACTTTTCACAAACAAAACACTTTTATCTTATATAAAAATAAACTGAACAAAAATAATATACTACCAATATCAAATTCCAATATCTATCTCAACTTCACTGATAGCGACACTTTATAATAATGAGAACTAAAAACACCATTATGACTTCATCGAATAAATTTACAATTTCTTAAAAAACAAAAAAAAACATAATAACTCCAGGTATAGGTACAGCAATAATAGATACTATATTCTCTATAAATTAATAAATGTTAATTTTATTTGTACGCTTTCTGCGGCAGCTTACCCGGACGGTCTTAAGTTTAAAGTAAATCCAAAGTATGATGACTCAACTTTTGGTAATTGTGTAGATTGTTTTGGTTCTCGAATGACCATATTGGGTTTCGGTGATAAATTGTAACCTAGAACACTGTTTGTCGAAAAAATGGTAACAATTATAATAATTAAGGCCAAAACTATGACCGTATTCCGGTAATTAGACATTTCGAGTGTTTCGTGTCAAACATACAATCGCTGACGAACGCGGCAATGGGAACCGATTTTTTTTTTCTTTTTTTTTTTTTAAACTGATTCAAAATTTCTGACCTATCGACTAAAGGAACGTCTCACCTGTCTGGTGTAGAATAACCAACTGAACTGAGGTTTGTAGCTGTAGATATTATGGCCAGTGACGATAACCAGTTAACTTTACCTGTTCGTTCCTGTTGATGTTTACTCAAGAGAATAATGAACTAAATTGTATACTATACGTATATTCATTTTAAAGAGTATCTAAGTATCTTAAAAATTTGTTGTTACAATACTACGACGACACGGACGGACGTGAGCTGCTGCTCTTCTATTGTGTTTCAATTTTCTACCGATCCGTTGTGTTGGATTGCTTCTGATCGCAAGTCGTGACTCGTGAGTCACGGTGACAGTTGTTGTACGTCAAATCAGTAAGGTAAGTTGATATAAGTAACTTTCGATTTTAATAGGCGTCTCATTTTTTTTTTTTTTTTAACTTTGCATTCGAAACATCTCATTAATCACTTTGACATGGTAAATAAGTGTTGTGCGTTTGATTTTGAGTTAATGTGGAATGAATTATAATTTGATTCCGATTTAGGAAACTTGCCACAATATATACATATGTATACGGAAGTTCCATCATTATGCAGATAAATTAAGTTGCTAATGATTATCGATTTTTAAATTTAAATGAGTGTATTTGAAAAATAAGTGAAATAGGTATTCTATTCACACATGAGTCATTAAACTTAGTAATACCTTCCTTGCGTGGGGGACTTCCACGACTTACACATATATGATTTCACTCACTATTTGTCAGAATAATATGTATTTAAATTGAATTAATAAAATAATAATAATCGTATAAATAGAGCATTTTGAAGAGGCTTTTTAAAAAAATTCATTAAAAATCCATTGACATGTTTCGTTTATAATTTGTACTAAAATTTATTTTTTTTAAATTTTTTTTTTATTTAAAATGAGCAAATTAAATGATAATCCCTGAAACATTTCTGTGTGAAGATAAGTAGATACAAATCGAAAATAAAATTATGGCCAATAAAACAAAACAAATGTGAAACGAACCTTAAATAAGCTTGGAAATAAAATTAAAATCTAATAAAATTTCGTTCCATTAATTTGATGGTGAATTGCATAATTTCAAAATATAATTAGTCATATTGATGTGATAAATATGAATGCATGTAGCTGAACGTTTGTACCTACGTCTTTTCTAATTTTTACAAATGATTGTAAAGTCTGGCGTCTATTATTGTTATTATTTTTATCGCCTTAGTGAAATCCGTGGGAAAATGTGTTGGGCGCCACTATTTTTTTTTTTTATCTTACAAAAGCCTTGAACGGTGCAGCGAGGTTTTATTTGTTATTGAAGTCTGAGATTGCTGATTTATTTATTCTGTGAAATGCGATATGAACTAACTACCTAAAAGTAGGTTTAAGTTGTCAAGTTGATTGTGCAGTTGCAATTGAGCAATGTAATAACCAGATATGTATGAACAACGTATTTAATTGATTTTTTATACTAAAGTTTAAAATATCGATAATTAATGGCTATGGATTTTTTAATTATAGTGATACGGACGCGTTCGCAATACATGTAAATCCTTCTGAAAGTATTCTATTGGCATTTGGAATGAGAGCTCCCCTCATTATAGACAGAGAAAATGGTTCTTGAATTGATTTTTGATTTGTCATTTGACATAAACAACAATTTCAAATTATTTGGCAAATTAAAGCGAAAAATATTTAAAAATGAGAACAATTTTCCTTTCCCTGCTATAAAATTTATTTCTACATTTTCTTGGTGAACAAATTTTGTATCTGTAATTTTTAATAAAAGTGATATCAAAACTTTAACAAATTTAACGATACGAAAACTTCAGAATCAAATTGGACATGATTTTGAAATTTATGTATAAATATTTCAAAATCATATCCAATTTAACTCTGAAGTTTTCGTATCGTTTTCTTTTAAACGTTTTTTTGAAAAATTTAATAAATACCTACATATAATAATTTTTTAAACTTTTTGAAAAAATATGAGTTTCCTTAAAAGTGTCTTAAAATTTGTGTGGTTTGGTCCTAAGTAGATATAAAATAAATAAAATCTAGGTTGTCCCGGGGAAAAAGGTATTAAGTTGAAAAATATTTATTTTTATTTTTTGTATTGCCACAATACCAAAACCTGTTTGAATTGATAACTTGAACATAAAAATTGTTAAAATTTAAAACACTGATTTTTTTTCTTTGTGGTCTATGACAGCATAATTATAAAATTTTGTGAAACTACCAAACTTATTTAAACTTTTTAGAAGATTCTATATACGATCAAAATAAAATAATTTCATGGGAGAACAAACAAATGGAAAAAAAAACTGGGAGACCCACGACTTTTATTTTCCCAATCATCGTTATGTCAAAATTGATTTAAATTTAGATTTTTTTTTTCTGCAAATGTATACCTTGCGTATGTTATAAAACATTAGTACTTACTGATATTGCAAGTAAAAAGCTAAAGATCATTGTACACCTACCATAGTTTTGTATTTTTAATATATTATCATATATATACACAAAAAAACGCAGCCAATAATTTATTCTTCTCATACAAACCGGAATATTGCATTTCAATATACGGAATACTTATAAGACGCTTTAGATTATTATTAAGAATTTAAAATTGTGCACCTGCATTTTAGTGCCTTTTATTGAGCTTGAAATAAATAGCCTAGGAGGTGATGTTATTAAATGCGCTTCAAATCTTTTAATTGATCAGCAATCTCAATACTATATGTACATAATTTAAAAACACTACCATTCAACAACAAACAGAATCATATTAATGATCATGTATAATTAAACCAGTACATAAAACATAATTGTTCTTATAAATGGCATTTAAATTTCAAACACAAAAGTGTCCGGGTTTTCTTAATTCTTCGTTTAGACGAATAATGAGTTAAGTTTTTGTTCCAGCTGAAGGAAGATCTCGTTTTTTCAGTCCTGCTTTAAGTTCAACATACATAATTCAATGCATTCATAATTTTAACCAATTTTTCACATTTACTTTTGAATTTGTTTTATTCAGTTTCGTAATAAAACTCAATTCCTTTATTTATTAACTTCTACTTTATTTCTTTTATAAATTAAATACCACTATAGCCGTAAATGATTTCATATCTAGGGTTTGAGCTTTTTTAATGATTTTTTACTTTTAACTGAATATACACACAGAATTTTGACAGATTGTTTAATTCTTGAATTTTCTATGAACTTTGCTTTGTGAAAATAAAAAAAAAAAAACAAAAGAAAGGAATATTTAGGAAAGTGAATTAAATTCATTTAAGTTCATTTGAAAAGGTTGAATATAATTTTTTTTTTTACAGAGAACAGCTATTTTTTGTGATATACATGGTGATTGGTATAAGTTGCACCAAAAACTCAGAGTGAGTAGGTTGGGCTAAGACAAGAAAAAAAAAGCGTATGGGAGGGGGGTCTATTTCGCATCGTTTCGGCGGGAGGAGCAATTTTCTAAAAAATTGACTTAAAACGGAAAAAAATTATTTAAAAACAACGGTTAAACTTATAATGCCATGCTATACCCTTTTGAAAAGCCAGAAATCTCTTCTTTATTTTTCATTTTAAATTAAGTTGTATTAGTGAACAGTTTTTGAAAAATTAATTTTCAAACTCGAAAAAAAAAAAAAAATGAAAAATTCAGTCTTCCATGTTTCAGTCTTCCATGATTCAGTCTTCCATGATTGAACAACCTTAGTAAAATGAAATATTAAAATGTGAAAGATAAGGTCAAAATGAATAATTGGTTTGGCTAAAAATAATATTTGAGTCATCAGCTTTATATCAGTATATAGAAATAATAAATGATTTTACTTTCTAAACCTCTGAAAATTTACAATTCATTTTTCAACTATCGTTTAACGATATAGCATCTAGATCTAACTCTAACTGATGACTCATCAGTGATGAGTCCCATTCACGTCCCTGGGCAAAACGCACATTTGGACCCTTAAGTCGCAAAAAATCATTCAATATTAGTCTACTAAAAACAATATTTTTTTTTATTGTTTTGTTTTTTTTTTTTTTCGTTTTTTAATTCAAGTTATAACTGGCACTTGAGGCAGAATTAACCTCATCAGTAGTTACAGTCGTGTTTAGTTGCAAAATCATTTACAAAGTATATATTGAGGCATGATGGATTGACATTATTTAACGGTAAGGGAAGTGCAGATTGAGAAGAGTCAGTGGATTTCTCTTGCAACAGATCACAAAGAAATTCAATGTTGTTCTTATTTAAACATTCAACATCACCTTCGACAACCTTTTCGCAGAGTTAAAGTGAAATAAAATATGGCACCCACTCACAAACTGAATAGCAATTTCATCACGAATATCTTTCTTTATTTTTTATGAAAAATGTAAAGAATTAATAAATGAATGTTTGAATAATATTAGCAATAAGTTCTTTGCTGTAAGTATTTTTTTTTTGTTTGTTTAAAAAAATCAAAAAGCAAATCATCAAAATGTCCAAAGAAATATCACAACACAATTCGAACACCGAAAGAAGTCGAATTAGAAGTTATAGGTACAAGTAATTCCCCAATAACTCTGTGTAATTTACCTTGAGGTCCTCAGATTAATAGTAAGTCCAAAATATGAACTTTGAGATTTCACCTTGAAGACTTTCAAATTCGGCTCCCTGAATATATAGTTGGGTTTGGGTGAGAAATTAAATCCATTTGTTGAGTAGAAAATGAATAATGTTAAAAATAAAATCTTCGCAACGAAGTAACTTTGCACCATTGTTTTTTATTTATATTTAAATTTATGTTCAATGAAGGTAAATTTATTTTATACGTAAAACTATATTAGCATTATTTAAAATCACAGGACAAAACATTAATGAACTTGTGAATTTTTCTTTCTTTTACTTCAAACAATTTTTTAATAAAAAACTAAAACTCTAAAAACCATCAACAATATATTGGATGTATACTCGGCATTGCTTTAGGACACACTCTTATAACGACTGGTTGGTGTATTAACTTTCAAGTTGAGAAACATAAAATTTCAGATAAATTTTTATCAAGTTTTGGCGATTGGATCAGTAATTTAGATACAAAAAGGGAGTAAAAAAATATAATTACAAAGGCAACCCAGGCTTAATAGCACATCGTTATGGGACATCACATAGAAAACAATTACAACTTGGTGTGATTGAGCTGGAATTCGGTAAATTAAAAAGGTTTTTCGTAGGAAACTACACACGGGAGCATTTTATTGCCTTTTGTTACTATAAAAAAAAAATAAGAAGACATCTCCTTCTCGCTCATCGACAGAGTGGTAGGATTGGAACAACGACTAACTACACTACACAGAATGAATGAATTAATCGGAGAAGTTGCAATGGGTGAACGCATCTTGGCAGAGTCAGCGGCGGCGGCGCGGCGGGGCGACGGCAATGAAGTGTTTATATTGAGTAATACACAGAAAGGAAGGTTGTTGTTTGAATTTACAAGATAAAATTTTTATTTTTGTAATAAATATGTACATTTATCTTTCAAAAACTTAAATTATAAAAGAGCTGGTCGATGCTTTTTGTTTTATTTGTTTTATCATTTTTTTGTTTTGAATATAAATAAGTAAAACATACAATCAATTCGATAAGCCATTTTAATCACGATTTAAGTTTTAACAAAAACAAATATGTACATTTTTCACGATTTTTTTTCAGATTTTATTTTCACTACTCTTACTCTGAAGTAATTTTGTTCAGTGTAGATACGAACATAAGACAGTTCGTTACTAAAAAACCTTCAACTTCGGAGGAGGCTATAACTTTTTGAGAATGCAAACTGTAAGATCGAAGTCTGTCTTACATCGTACATTCCAAAGTGATAATGGTAAAGCTTTGAACAAAGACTCTTTTTCACACAAACAACATACAGGTATAAAAGCTACACAGAAGACGCATGCAGTGGTTGCATAAATCTCATATTATTAATATATTATAACAAACAATTTCGTATCAGACATCAGACCATATATACATATGTAAGTCATTGCCCGACAATGTTATTCTTTTTCCAATGAATATAATAACAAATAACACGGATATAAGAATCAAATTGATATTATTTTTTTTTTAAATAAATTAAAAAAAAATAAATTAAAAAAACAAGCTCACCAACAAACGACAAAATCTCTCCTCTAGCGCTGATGTGCATATCTTTATATTTTGTAGCCATACCATTGTGTGTAATTTATTTTAGATTAGGATTTCGAAAAATCAAAGCTGAGCAGTGTGCGTACAATGACTGTGCCACTGATACCGGCCACTTCTGCTATATAAGGCCTCTATCCATTCTATTCCTATATAGGTTCGGTTGTGCCTCCGGCTTTGGTATAGTAAGTAATCTGTTTCATTGTTGTGTTCATTTTTATCGGGATATATGGAGCTAATGTTGATAGCAGGTCATGCCCTCAAGCACTTGAACTTTTTTTTGAAATGAAAATGAGACATTGCACGAACTGAATGATTACAGATGGGCCGTTAGACAGCGGCGGCGGGGGGGAGGGAAATGTCCGTCGCCATCCCAGCGCCATCGGAAATTATTAGTTTTGTCGTTGTAGTGATGTTGCACTTATGATTGTAATGCAATGCAACGAACGACGACGACATAGGGCAGCACGCACAAGTGAATGATTTTTTAAAATTACGGATATGGGACTAATTTGTGGTAAGCTAGGTATTCCACAAACTCACTTACGGACTTAGTTATATGTACCAACTCGTAAAGTAACGTTGTTGTTTTTTGTAATGTTTATTTAATGTTGATTTGATTAGAGTTTTAGAGGGGGCGCAATTGTAAGTAATTTTTGAAAAGTCCAAATTCATTTTAAATGTTCAGACCCAACAGAAAATGTTTAGTTCTCTCTATTCAGATTAATTTTTTTTAAGTTCTTATTTTGTTGACATCAAGATTCCAGAAAATTAAAAAGTTAAAGTTGAGAAATATATAAAAATAGCAATTTATTACACAAAAATAAAATAAAAATACTTAAATATAATTTCAATATGACTTTTTTCTAGGCATATTTTAATACGTGTCTCTTAAAATAGTTACATTTTGATTTTTACAGTTTTCTACGCTTTTATAATACAAACAAAAATCTACGCCTTAAGTCATATATAAAAAAAAGTATCACTCTTACAATTAATAAATATTACATTAAATTATAGTCCTTTTTTTCTTATACGGATGGACTGGAAATATTGAAAGAGGTATAATAATTTACATGGCAGCTTTAACTTATAAACTTATAAATATAACAAAAAAACTAATCTAAACTGTGTCATTATAAACATTTGGTATTTTTAAGTGATTTGCGAAATTTTGTTAACACACTAGAATAACTCCGCTGCTGGGATGCTGGACAACGTGCAAAGAGAGACCAATAATAATTCTAAATTGTTTTCTTAACCTTCATCTTCCGATTCTTCGGCTTCTTGTCGTTCCTGAACAAGTTTATCCATTTCTTCCTTCGTTTTTCTTCTAAAGAATCCAGCCTTGAAATGGGGAATAGAAATCAAAATATAAATAATTCCATCTGACGAAAATAAGCTAAAAACTTACCTTGTGCATGCCGTATGCTATTGCTGCAAGAACTAGAAGTCCACCCAATATTGCAAGGATTATCACCCACAAGGGTGTGCCGTATAACTGATGCTTGGATATTACATTGTACTCCATTTTTCTTGTGATGTGAGTAGATTTACTGTAATTTAAAAATTCAAAAAATTGAAGGCCTTTGCTTGAAGAAAAAACTTAAAAACTTACCCATCTAAATCGCCAACTTTAATTATGTCCAGTTTTGTAATTATCACAAAAAATTCCCATGGTTCAATTAGAATTTTGTTGACTTCATTCAAATCGACATGATACTTAAGTGTTATCGTAATTGGTGTATCAGGAATGAAATTATTTACTTTCATGACAGCTCTCACGCACGTTGTCGTCTCAGAATCAATGCAACTGAAAACAATTGTCCGGTTGATTGGTAGCAACCCCATAAGTTCTTCGGTGAGGAGTACATGTGACTTCTTTTGGGCTGCTTTGATGAACTCATTGTTGGGCGCCACTTGTTCAGAACTGCGACGTCTTCTGTGAACTCCTGCTGCGTAAAGTTCTGAAAGTACAAATTGTTACGTAAGTCGTGTTGTCTTAATAATAAGAAATATACGTTAAATATTTATTAAAGAAACTTAACGAATAAAATGGAATAAAAGGAATATTTTGTCAATGTAAAGCTTAGAACTGTCAAATTCTACCGCAAAAATTTATATGAATTAGAAAATGTCGGAAAATAAAAATTAATATTTTGGTTTTCCCTCTCAAAAGACAATTACCAACACCTTTAACTTAAATTTATTTTGTATGCATAAACTTACTTTCAGAATCTTGCCCAAGATCAACTGAATTTATCTTCGGTGGTTGATAGCTAATTTGATTTCCGTTCTCCATGACTATTGTTCGTGTTGATGACATAGATATTTCAGTTGGATTCACTAGCAACAATGTTTTATCCTGATAAAGCTCAACATTAAGTAGCTGACTATTGTAGACACCTTGAATGGTGATATTGTTAACATCAATAACAGGAACTGGTGTAGTTGATCCGTAAAACTTGTGGGCAATTGGTATGTCGAAAGCGATTTCAAGTTCTTGAATTTTACTCGGACCGCTGCTTTTGACTTCGTAGTTGTTGATTATTTCAGCTGAATTGAAGACTTTTTCCAAATTTATATGTGGTGTGTATGGTTTGCTATTTTGATGGAAAAAAGTTGATTAATTTCCGACCTTAGGTGATTTCAATGCAAAAACTCTTACCCAATAGCTTCGATTTCTGTAAATTCTCGCAAAGCTATAAAATCTCTAACTACGTTATCAGATGCATTCTGTTCTATTCCATTGCTGAAGACAGCAGCGGTTAGGATAATTGATGATCCTTCAATTTGGCTGACATCGTAAACTATCGTTATACTTTGTTTTCCATTTAACATTGGCTGTCCTCGATTTAAGTCACACAAAAGCACATCAGCGTGTTGATCACATGATGCTGGTATTTTGTTAAATGGCATTTTATTTGAAGATGTGATATTGATTTGAGGTAAATATGCTTTTTCGCCAGAATTCGTCACCTCGTAGGTTACGGAAAGCGTTCTACTACTTCCAAGGATATATGTTGGACTGGACAATGTAAAATAGAAGTTTAATAAATAAATAAATAAAACTACGAAAATCTGTGCCAACCTTAATCCGGAGCTTGTTACTTTTAAATCAGCAACGCATATATCAGTCTTACATCCGGTGCTAAATATGATTTTTTCGATATTAACTTTTGGCTCAGCTGGATCAACTGCGACACATTTATCACAAAACTCTAAAAAAAGTTCAAACATTTATAAATAGCTTATAATCAAATATATATTTAAGTCAAACTCATGCACCAAAGAAATAAACACCTGGGACACTACCAGGTGGAGGAAAACAACTTATCCTCTCTGAGAATACCCCAAACACTCAAATTCCTAAGAGAAATAGGTTTGGAGGAAGAGTTGTAAGACGAGAAACCTCGTCCAGCTCCATATGGGGGCACAATAGATCTATAGGTCGCAGTGCAATTACCCCTTAAATATATTCATTCATTCATAAGTCAAACAGTGTTTTTCTGGGAATAAATTGAAGAACTGTGAGTACCTCGAAATTTCGCGTCGCGTCGGGCAATTAAAAATTAATTATTAATCTTTTCTTCATTCATTTTTGAATTTTCTCAGAAAAAGTTCCGTATAGAAAAAATAAGTTGAACAATTTTGAAAACCCTTTAATATTAACTCAATAGGGATAATTATTAAGATAAAGCTTTAAGGGTGATGACGTTTGCGTCGGTATTGTTGATGAAGAATTCCCTGGGCTTAACTTAGCCCGCAAGAGGTCAGTATTCAATAGATTAGTAGGATTTAGTAGATTTAATAGGGTGATTTTTTAAACCCGATGCGATGTCGTTTTTTCGTCAATTTCTCCCCGCCCCCGGGCTTTCAAAAAATCGCCCTTTATTTTTACCTTTTGATGTATAGATATTTATGAAAAAATACATACCTTCTGAATTTGGAATTCCATTTATGAGATCGTAATGCATTTCTAATTCAATCGGCTTGAATATATCAGCTGTACTAAATCTGACATTTGCATCAAGCAAACGGCATTGGTTTTCTATTACAGCCCCTGCATTAAAAGTCAACTCAGCAGATTTAGTTTGCAGCAATGTAACGCGTTTGACTTGTGGATCGACATTGACTCGTATGGCTATATCTTGACTCTGAACTTTTTGTGATGTTGTGGAAATTCTGTAGCAAATTTTGATTTGGAATTTTGTCTGTTCGGGATTCATTTCACGACTTAGAGAATTAATGGTAGCGTGAATTTTCACAACCGGATAAGAACGATAAACAAAAACTGATTCTGCATTGGGCGCACCAATTGCTAAGTCGTTAAATCCATTATTGTCGATATCTGAACCTTTTGATAAGCCATGTCCAAACATTGGTGATGAGCCCCAAGAAGTTGTAATTGGACCTGGACTAAGTTGTTGACTACTGACTTCACGAAGACCGTTTAAACTTCCTAAATAGACGAATACGGTCCCATTTCCATCAAATGGAGCTCCAACAGCGATGTCTATCGAAAAAAGATAGTTCTGTCTTTTCACATTGAAGGAAATAAGATCGAAAAGCCTTACCATTGAATCCATCATGATTGATGTCACCTAACTTTGATATTGAAGACCCAAACCGCCCTATTCCTTCGACTGGAGATTTGATAATCTTTTGTAACTCGAAAACAAACTAAGAAAATAAAGGCCTTCAGCATCTAATTTAGAATGCTCGTGATTTTAGTTTTTCTTACCCTTCCCTTGTTGATGAAGACATACATAGCTCCCTGTTCAACGATATCATCTGAACTGTATTGCGGAGCTGTTACTATTAGATCTGTCAATCCATCGCCATTGAAGTCTTCAGCCAACACAGCGTAGCCGAAATACTCTCCAAATTGTGAACCACGAAATACGTAAAACTTCTTGATGGAGTAGTGTTCCCCACTGGGAGTCTTAACAATGTCGAAAATATAAACCTGCAAAAACAAAATTATCAAAAACTATCCCGCATGATAAATAAAAATTCGGTGTAACCTCTCCAGACTGATGGTTGGCCTGAGGTGCTGAAGCAACATAATATATTTTGTTTGGCAGAGTACTATCAAAGTATCCCGATCCAACTGAGTAACCAAAATATGAATCACTGTCTTGTTTCCATGTATCTGGATTAGGGACCTCTGTGGTATATTTGATTTCCTGAGTTTGTCGGACAACTCGATGATTATCCAAATCTCTTCGACTCATTCCTATGTTATCGTCATCCGATTTGGGATGGTAACGAATAACAGAACCTAAGAGAAAAGAATTATATAAATTATATAAAAAACTGTAGTCTCAAAAGTTTAGCTTACCTTTCCAAGTGTGGATGCCAGGGGCTCCTATAATGATCTCTTCATTATTGCTCGTAATGTGGACACTCAAACCTTGCTCGCCAAACATATGGTAAAAAAATTTCGTTCCATATTTTTCTTTAACTTGGTTAACTAAATTAATGTATTTGGATAGGAAACCTTTAGTCTTGACATTCTTGGAATATACATTTTGTTTTAATTAAACTTACATTGCAACCGAAGAGGGGCAATTTCTTTGACCCTTAAAGGATTTTCACTTAGTGTATCTGGCGTCCAGTAACAAATACCATGCATAAGATAATCACTTGCCAAATTAGCTATAAGTCTTGGAGCGCAAACTACCAGTTTGTCTGTATCTTTCGAACCACCATCCATGGAAGCACCCAACCATTGATTATCTTTTTTCTCGGAGTCATAAGTGTAGGCATTGGAATCGTCATTAATGTTGCCAGTATTGTCGAAAACAAAAGGTGCACAATTACCAGTTGCAATGGTGCATTTATAGATGGCACCAGTTTCATTGACATCTCGCTGTGATTCGAGTGTGGATTGAGCACGTGGAGCACCAACAATAACACTGAAATATGAAAAAGTTAAAAAATATTATGTTCAGGAAAATTAGATCTCAGCAATCTCAGTTACATAAACAGGATTCCCTTGAAAAATTTCTCAGTTTTGCCATCAAAATGCTGAAGAAAATTAATCTTGGATTCACTTACTCACTTTTTGAGAGAGAATTCATTTTTCTGAACGCCTCTGTTGTTATAAGTTATGACGTAACAACTGACAACTAAATCTATCAATGTGTCAGACAGACACTGCAGTTAGAAAAAAAAGGCAAATCCCTATTGCAAGCTTGCATGCATAATAATAAGTCTAGCCAAGAATAATTATGTACCTACATTGTTTCAGTTTTATTGTGACCACTCGACTTGTCTATGTCTAGTGTTTATAAGTCATCACGAAAACATTACAAAGCAACACATCAAAGTTGTTATTTTACATGTCAATCAAAGTTTTTGCGTTGAGGGTTGTATGCTGTTAGCTGTTTGTAGGTATATGTACAACAAAACGGTGATTCAATGACACTTTTGCACGACATCGCATCGTAGTCGGAAAGTGTTAAGAATTATTGTAAAAAGGTACATCACAGCACAGTCATTGCCCATTGTAATGTAAATATTTTGGAAATAAACAGATCAATAAATATTTGTTAAGGAAAATTAAAGGCCGATAAAAATTATTTTTAATCAAAATTCAAATATTCAGTGCGTTGACCCTAAAATTCGAGAGTGTGAATGTAAAAACTTTCATCAACATAATAACAGTATTCTATGCGTTTAAGGTCACACATCTTTGGAACAGAAATTGACATGTTGTTGACGTCAGTTTGTCAACGCATTGAGCATTTGTGTTCACACTGTTCACAGTCTAATCGTAGCTTCACACCTACATATATGTATAATAAATGTCATTTTATTAGGTGCACAAAAATTTCAAGTTTAAATTTTAAATTCAAAATTATTTGGCAAATTAAAGCGAAAATTTATTACATAGCAGAACAATTTTTCCTGCTTAGCAATTTATTTCTCCATTTTCTTGGTTAAAAATATCATATTCGTCTGAATTTGTGTCCGACATTTTTAAAAAAGGTGATAAAAAAAGCTTTTAATCAAATTGGATCAAAGGGTTCCTTTGATAAAGAGATGCAAAATACAATCAATAAATGTATACTAAGCCATTGAACCAATTTTTTTTTTAATATTTGAGATGGGATAAATACTTCACACATTTGTGTGAACCTGTGTGTCTCAATAATCCGTTAGTACATTTTTTTCTTATGCTCCCATGTTGTTTCTGTGACGAATTCTTGAAAATACTAAAAAGTTTACTAGATACCTACCTAACTTTTTTTATCAATTCACAAAACAAGACCTACAGCAGTACCCATGTAGCAAACTACTAAAAATATTTAATTATTAATAAACTTAATGGTAACCTATTCAAATTTCGTGGAAAATAAAAGTGAAGAAGTTTTTGTTGCTCTATTTCATTTTCTTGAAGCTAATGTTTTTCTCATTTTACTATAGGTTTGTCATGGTAATAGTTGGTTTTGGAAATCAATTCCTTAATTATTGTGCATAAACTTTTCTTCTATGTATTTACATACATATGTACATACATATGTATAAATTCGATCAGCGATTAGGGGTGAATTGCTAATCTATTTATTAGATTTTTCATATTCATCGTATAAAAATTTACTCATATCATATGATTAAGCTTTAAAGGCTATAGTTTCCCAAACAGCATGTTCCTATTATTTGTACAAGTTCAAATAATTATATTTGCATACGCAATCAATATTAATTTTTTTTGAACTACATTTATGCAATACATTTCAATGTTAAAATTTTAATCAAACAAAAGATATGTATGTACATGTATTTTTCATACATAACAAATTTATAAAGGGTGTTTTTTAAAAACCTATATGAATTTCTTGTGACATTCATCACTAATGACAGCTGATTGATTGATTGATTGAAATTTACAAAATAGATTTGTGATTTGTGTAGTTGTCAGAAATATTTATGTGTTTACCTGACACGTAACGTATGTACCATTGTTGTTTAATTTAGAAAAGAAAAAGTTAAAATGAATGACTGGGAAGTGCATACTTGCTTTTAATTAAACTCGCTCCATTGTTATATATTTTTTACAAATGTAAATCCATATTTTTTTCACGAAATCAGATGGCGCGACGTTTTTTCTTTATTATAATGTAAAATCTTTTAAATTCTAAACCAATTGAACTGCAAGCACAACTTCGTGCAAGGTGCAATCCAGTCGTGCATTTTATGTTTTGTACAAATATTATATTTTAGATAGTGTTCAAAATTCGCTTAGTTAAGAAACAAATTTCAGAATCGTTTTTGAAATATGTAAATATTGAGTTTTCAATATACATACATACATACATAAATAAGATTTTTTATTTATTCACATGCCTAAAAAATTTGTTTAAACATTAAAAAAGAAACATTTTAAGTGAATTAGAAGTATAAATTAAATACGTCTGTTTCTTTACTGGTTTGGAAAAAAGTTCAGGAAAAAGTTTTGGGGTCGAGCTTTTTGATGCTGTAATATTTGAGCACAAATGAAAAATTAAGGAAACGCATTTGGGAAGTTTCTGATTTGTTTATTTGGTAAACGTCATATTTTACAACATACATTATCAGTAGTTTGACAAGGAAGAAAAGGCAGTAGGTAAAATGATCGGGTCGATTCTTGCTGGAGGAAAATGAAATACATAAATTTAAAAAAAAGTCAAAAACTCTCGCATTTTCATGTCAGAAAAAAGTAAAGAAACACGTTTCGGGTAGATTTGGGATACCACGGCATCCCGCCGGCGAGTAAAGAAACAGACTAAATATAATGTACATACTCATTAAAATTAGTAAACTTATTTAAAAATATCAATACTTTTAAAATCGATTTTGAAAGCAAAAAAAGATTAGGGGTATTCATGCAACGTCGCGTCGTAAAGTCCTCGTAAACGTGGTAAACTGCATAAACATGTCAAATGTTCATACAAATTTGACAGGTTTACGCAGTTTTCAAAGACATTACTTTACGCCATTGCATGAATACCTTTCGATTTTTGAAAAAAGTTTAAATTTTTTTTTGTGAGAACTTAAAAACTAGAAAAAGACTTAACCGATTTTGATTGAACTTGGGACCCAGCAGTTTTTTGATATTATCTAGCAGATTTTAAATAGATTTTTAAAACCAAAAATAACGGTACCTCCAATACAAATGTTTGAAAATCGGTATTGAAAATTTCATTTTTCTCAAAAACGGCTCCTAATTTTGGTTAAAATTTTTGTGTGAACAATAATATCAGAAAAAATTACCATATTTTGTAAAAAAAATTATTTATCGTTTACAAATGGTACCTCTCATTGAACCATTTTTTGGGTTTTAAACAAATTTTAATGACATTTTTTACATAAAAGCTACTAATAAATTTGAATAATATTGCATATCAAAATTTAAAAAAAAATCAACTTTTGGATTTAAAAAAAAAAAAATCGAAATCATTTTTTGAAAATTCGATATTTCGAAAATTGTTGGAAGATTTTTTTTTCACAATTAATTTTTAAACTCCGCATAAATAAGTACTAAAAATTGGTGTACCAATTTTTTTTCTTAAAAATATATTCAAAATTTCATATAGAAAAAAATAATTTTTTAAAAAACCGCTCTAAAGATTTTTAAAATTTTTTTCTCATAAATTGAGATTTGTGAAAGAAATCGCTTAGTGTACAATGCGTTGCTTGGTGTCAAATCAATTTCAGATATTTTTTTAATCAATTTATTTCTAATTTTATAGATTTTTTAACATTTTTTCAGTCTAAACTGTAAATTCAATGCATATGTGCGAAGTGCAAGACAGCACGGTGCTATATTGTCCATATTTATGTACTCATAATAATTCCTTAAACGAGGCTATATTTTTGGCAGGTGGCATAAAATATAGGCTCCAATAATTAATAAATTTCTTTTATCAGATGAAAAGTTTTTAAAATTATTAAGACTTTAAAACCACAGTGTGATCGCACATAAGAGCAAGTTTATGCGAACCAGTCGTATATTTTATTGTTTCTTGTCGGAAGGAATGTAGGTATAGTCAATTTCCGCCGAATTCGAATAACTAAGATGAGAAGTACTTTATGATGACAAGATACATAAACTTATTCTTGCAGAATTAGTCATTTCCTTGCTAAATGCAGTGTCCCTAAAAAAAAGAAAGAAAATTGTCTTAAGTGGCATTGGCTTGGATTTAATTCCAGACCTACCACATGACATTAGTTGATATACTATTATGCCATTATGTCAAGGGATATAAAACAAATAAATTGATGAGTATAGATAGGTACATAAGATTGAAGATATCTACTTAATAAGTTGCAAGGCCAGTCGTCGAACTATGCTTAAAAGATTAATATTGTCACGATAAAACTATTAAATAGCTTGATGAACAAGTTCCAATCATGACCCACAGAAAAGAAGGAAAAGAAAAAAATTCCATATTTGGATTCCAATTCCATAATAATTGTAACCAGTTTGAATAATTTATTCGAATATTTACACAAATACTTACATACATACATTACATATATGTATGTACCTTATAATGATAAAAAAAAATAATTACAAACAAACAAGAAGTTTATTTACATGATGACAGTTTGTGCAAGGTCATTATCAGACAGTCAACTCAATTCACGTCAGTTGTTGTTGATTGCAATAATTGAAACAAATATATTTTTGACTCACGATTTTTTATACGTGAAAACCAATGATGCATGCTTCCTATTACTATTAGTCATTTTCCCGACTTGCCTTTTTCTATAGTATAAGAATCAGTGTATTGATGAATTTAAATTAGAACCTAATCAAGTAAAAGATATTATGTGTGTCATTTAAATTGATGTACTAATACAATTCTTGAAAATTAATGACAATAAGATTTTCTATCATTAAATGTCACTTTAGAATGATTACTTGAATGACTATAGGAAATCTTGTAATTTTGTTCTTTTTAAAAACGCTCCAAGTTATATTTGATAGGTTCTGCTTTTTAAATCCCAGATAATTGCATACAATAATAATATTTGGATAGACATTCATTCTATTGTAATTTTAGTTCAATTTTATTTTTATTTTTTTCTGTGGTGGTGAATTAGATTACCATATATGAAACTGTGTATGAGTATTTGACATAAGAAAATTGCCAAAAATAATTAAGACATACATTTGTATGATTTAAGAAATAAAAAAATTGAATAATTTAAATTAAATAACCACAAATTGTATTTAATTGAATTTGCGTATAGAATAGGTAGGTATAGGTATACTGATTGAAGACATACTCTGCTTGAGGCATTACAGTTTCTATCTCAAGAATACAATGATGTCATTTGAAAACAAAAATAACTGATTCTCTCTAATTGAAGAAATTCTTTTTTATAAATTTTTATTGCTTGTCCTATGACATTGATTTTATTCAAGCTCGTGTTTCATGTGTAATGTATATACAAATGTTTTTTTGCAATGTACATATGTACCTATGTAATTGAATTGCAATAAAATGTATTGATTATTTTAATTAACAATAAGGATGAATTTTACTAAAGTTGTTGAGGTATTTATGCAAAGACATTATCATTGAAGTATTTTTTTAATTTTAAAAATTAAGCTCAAATTTAAATTAAGATGTTTGTGTAAGAATAACGAGGTATATATTTTGTTATCATCTTAATTGTGCATATGAAATCAACAGCTATTTTGGTCACTCAAGCTTAGATCATAAACCAAGGAGAAAAGCAACAAGTTCGAGTATTGATGACCGCGTGACCGATGACCGATGAAGATGACTCTATCAGGAAGTTTAAATGGATTTTATTTATTTTTTAAGTGAAATTTTTGACTGAGTTCTTAAAAGAATTTAAATAAACAAAAAAAAAAATACTATAGATTAAAGGAATTTGCTATTGTAGGTATGTGTAAAAGCTTCACATTAAAGATGTTTGTTTTTGATTCAATAATTTTAAAATATATTTTACTATAAAATATTTTCTTTCCTGATTTTTTTTTTATTTATACCGAACCGCAAGAGCGGCCAATGGGAATTCAGTAACATGGCGTCGTCGTTCAGCGATAAACAACGTGCGTTCTGTGTATCCGAGTACTACCGCAACAACGATTCTTTTAACGATTTTTTTAATCTTGCGCTCATTACAACATACGGCGTTAAAATGAAACTCCATCGATTCAATTGATTTAAAGAAATGAGTACAGAAGTTTTAGGAGATAGGTTCAACAATGAATCAACCACGATCTGGCCAGTGTCCCTAGTGGAATTAAAGGAAAATATTCGAGAGGAAATGCAAAACATTTCACGAAACACTTTTGAACCGCAAAACGGTATTTCCTTCTGTTAAGCGATTTTTTTTAAACCTTAAACGCGGTTTCCTTACACACAGGTACGAAATTTTATCAACATTGTTGAAGCCGTTTTCGAGAAAATTTGGAAAAAAAACCAAATCGTTGTATGACAGCTACCAGTTTTAGATGAGATAAAACTAGAAATCGAATTTTTTCTTTAGGTAATCAGTAATCACAAATATAGTCTAGACGTCCAGACGCCCAATTTCTTTTTTAAGTACCTTTATCAGCCGAACTGAACTCAGCGCTTCCGTATCTCATATTGCTATCTCACTTGCACAGATATACATTTTTACAATTGATACCAAACTCAACGTCAACATAATTTTTGCTTTCCGTAAGTTATACCTACATAACTTACCGCTAACTTTTTAGCTTATTTATTTTCAAAATGCTTGAAGTTAATGACCATCCTGACATCCCATAAGAATGATATACGTTCTTGTACAATTCATTGACCTTTAACGAAAAGACCATTATATCAACAAAGAAAACAACGGGTTCTGCTGTTATTTATATGTCAACTTATATCATTTAAGAAAATACAACAAAAAGGAATACCAAGAATGCGCGCGCAAAAGGATTTATAAATTAATGTATATTCAGATCTGATTTGTCATATTAATGTTTTAGATGCGGTGATTTGATCAGTTTATTCTTGCAAGGAAATTTATACATACAAAAATATTACTTCTTTTAACATTATGTTGAATTACTTTACAAGTCATTTTCAATGGATCGCCACATAAGTGACTTTGCCCATTAAACTCTTGCATAATAGCACATGAAAGTATGAGTGTAACTGGAATAATATATTAGGGGTATTCAAGCAATGTCGTAAAGTCGTTGTAAATGTTGTAAACTGCGTAAATCTGTCAATTTTGTATAAACATTTGACAGGTTTACGCAGTTTACCACGTTTACGAGGACTTTACAACGTTACATGAATGTACCCCTGTTATGATTTTAATCTCCTCATTATTCTATTAAGTATAGTATATACTTTAACACCCCCAACTCACAGTTAATAGAAATACTTAACCTCACCATCAGGCATCTACTTGGTCCCTGCCTCCTCTCCTCAACAGAAATTTTTAGAAAAATAAATCTCAAAGCAAACATTATCGACTTGTTAAAAGAACCTACTCAACACAATATTGTTATTATAAACAAAATATTAAACCTACTTAAAATTTAGTTATAACTTCAATTTCTTTTACCTAAGAGCCGATAGTACTGTGCTGCTAGTGCTCTTATTAATCTAGTTATTAATAGTATATTTTAATATGTTATTGATAAGAAAAAATAAATAAATAAATAAATAAATTTTAATACCACTAATTTTATGCCACAATTAATTTCTTTGGTTAAAGTAAACCCAAGTATTTTAATTTATGATTTCAAGTCAGTGCCGGTAAATGGGAACGATAAAAGAATTTGAATTTTATAAACTGACAAAAATTGACGAATGTGACTATTTGGCAGTAAGCCGGAACCACACTCATCTCGTGTGGTGTGTTGTGGAGTGTCGCTTCAAAGCATTTCATATCCGTAGAGACATATTTCTTGTGTGTCATTTTGTTCCAATTGCGCCATTCTACGTTGTATGGGAGACATATTTTTTGGTATAGGGAAAAAGCCAGACCTCGGGGAAAGAGATTTAGTAGGTAAATAGCGAAAGCAAGAAAAAAAAACATTTTGCAACAAACACTTGTAATTATTGTGGACAGTCGATGACACAACGCATTCCACCACACCATACAACATCAAACCATACGACCGAGATGTGGTGTGTTAAAATGGAAATGTCACTCTATAGCTTTACAGAACGTCAAAATGACCGGTCGATTCTGAACTGTAATTCTTAATTGACTTTAAACAAAATCGAAGTTTTTATTTTTGAAAATTTATATAAAAATATGAGTTATTGAGTTTTTTTGGAGAAACCTTTTTTTGTAAATTTTATTCAAAATAACGAATCACGATCACCACACTCGAAATCGAAAATTTGTTTTTTTTTTTATGGCAGCACTACAATATCCCGCAAATCTATAAATCGAATAATGAAATCTCGCAAATTAATAATCTTGCTTTTCATAATTTCGCAATTGCTAAATTCCAATATAAACAATTTTGATTTACATCTCGTACCCCCCCAAAAATCTCCCAACTATCAACCAAAATTCTACAAATAAAAATCTTGAATTCTGCGATTCAAGAAAACTGTTGACATAGGCGCCATGGTGACTGAACAATGAACATAATACCCTACATATAATATGTTTATACGACTATATCAACTTTTGTAAAGCAAAACACTCACTGAACTGAACCTATCCATCATAAAGTTATACGGTGACATAACACAGCTTGTCTTAAATTTGGATTTATGAGTTAAATGCTATAAATGCTTAAATGGTTCTCTAATCAAATGTTTAGGTCATTAACATGTACTCAAAATCATCGTTCAAAAAAATTGCTCACTTTTTATCAAGTTATCAACGCACGTGTCGTGTCTCTTTAATTATATCTAAGGCTAAGTTGCTACGTGCTCGGCCATAATTACATTATCATTTCACAACACAAGTATTTATGTTTATTTTGTTTATTCAAAACATAAATGTAAAATAAGTATCCAGATGTTTGATTATTTCAAAATGCCAATTGACTTTTTTTTTTATTGAATTTATAGTAGATGAAAATATTTGTAAATATTTTGAAATTCATTTACGAATAAAGTCAAAAGATAATTCTACCTTCTATCTATGACGAACTACCTATTTAGTTGAGCTGGAAAATAAAAAAAAACACAACTAGATCGAACGAACTTGTTCTTGTGGTGTGTGAGTCTTAGTCCAAATTAAATCCCCCTCCATTAAATTTAAAGTCGTAATTAAAAATGAATGTCCTTTTTCTCAAAAGTTCACCTAAGCGTTTAACACTTCTAGGAATGATTTAAGAACCAATACAAAATGATTTTTTCAAAGGAAATGGAAACAGAAGAAAAATAACAAAACAAAACAAAAGAACTCATTAATTTAAATTGCATCTATGAAGTGTGAGTGAGTGACAGTGCCTATAACAAAAAAAAAAAGTCATGCTCAATTCAAATTGGACGTGTCTTTAGAATATTAATAAAAATTATTGAATGTTCTTGCCACTTAATCAGCGGTGGAACGTTCAACACCAACACACTGAAGCCTATAGAGCTCAACACTTTTTCGTTCGTGCTCCAACTGTCATTTAACGTTGCTTATCACTCAATTAACGATCACCACTTTGTCTCTAGTTAAGGTAGGTATATATTTTCCGGTATAAAATTAAAGATATTTTCAGAAATGAAGAAAAAAAAGTATAAGTAGAATTTTATTTTAATTTAGAATAGCTTTTATAAAAGTATTTATAATATAAGATATTTCTTCTTCAATTCAAAGGAATTATAAGGTCAAAGATGGAAGAAATAATACTAATAATCACAATGTTCTAACTTTGTGGATTATTTACACTTAGTTCTCCGCTTGTGGGTTTGATATTATAGCTACGTATTATTTTACACCACTGAACTGCTAAAAGTGTTTTTCAGTCAGAATCAATTCAGGATTAACTAAATAGATATTTCTGACAGATATGTGTCAAAAAATTATCGAAATATAGAGGGCGACACTATGGAAATTTTATCGCTCTCTCTGTTTCGATTGTGAAAGCACATTTCCATATAGTGTCTAACTTTGATTTCTTTAGGTTTTTTTGCAATTGAATATTAAAATTAACCCTACCGTAAAATCTATTTTTGGCCACATTTTATCTATAGATATAAATTAAAGTTTGGTTTTGTGTACGTACGCTAACCAGCCAAACCGGTTGACCGATTTTCTTAATTTTTTTTTTAAATTAAAGAGGAATAAAGGTAGAAGGTTTAGGACAAAAAAAAAAACTATTTTTTTAACGCCCTGCGACGCGGGCGGGGGTTTTGCTAGTTATCTATAAGAAGATCCAAATGGAAATAAAATGATACGGATTCTAATGACAGAAAAGTTGTCATCTCTTTTTTCTTTATGTTTGTTTATTTTTCATGTATTGGTTTTCTCTTTTTTTTACACTACCTTACCATTTTCAAAACTGAAAAGCAATCGACTCGCCAAATTGAGAACTCATTTTAGGATCTTTAAACTGGATCAAGATAAAGACCAGGATCTCAAATTGTTGTTGTATTACGTGTAAAAAAAAAACAAACGATTATACTTGTATGTAGGTATGTATATCCAGTCGCGCTTTTGAAAGTGTTTGTTTTCCCTCCAACAATGGCTGTTTTTTTTTTTTTTTTTTTTTTTTTGCGTGTTTCACACTGACGTATGGCGAACTTCAGAATTGACTTGCTCTAGGTACACGCCACAGTAAAAATATTCCTTGCGTTCGAGGAACTATCAGATAGGCTACCCGCTACCCACCCAAAAATTTTCAGATACGTCGGGTTGTTGTTGCATCAGCTGTTTTGTCACAAGAGATTACAACAACACAAACCTATCCGGATAGCTATGGATTGATCACCGATAGCGACCATTTTTGTTCAATTCTGGGCATTTGTCAAAATGGAGGTTTATGGTGGGAAAATGGTGGATCCAGTACCCAGGGTTAGGACCTCAGTACCAAAATTTCGGAACAGATTTGTAAAAAAAAGTGAAGTAAATCAAAAATTTCCGGAGTAAGTAGATTTGAAAACGAAAAAAAAAAACTCATGTTTTCAAAAACTGTATTTTTAACAAAAAAAATTATTTTAACAAATAAAAATTAAAAAAAAGAAATCACATAAATTCCATTCGATTCAGAACAGAATAAAATTTTAGATTCAAAACAGTCAGAGTTGGTTAGAAAATTGAATAAAACAACGCTGTCATTTCCTTTTATGTGATTTGGCAAAAGCGAAGTGAAGGAGTAGATTTATTTTCTTTCTTAAAATGGGAGTAAGTTTATTCCGATTGGAGTGAGGTTCTTACGCTGCCATTACCTTTTTACTTGTGTTATTTTAATATTTTGTTGTTGTTTCTAATGATGGGTGTTGTGTTGAGTTCCTGTGGGCACTGGAACAGCCATTTTTAATTTTTTGACACTTTAAACTTTGACAACCTGCGCAATATATTACCTTAGATTTGTGTACTGTGCTTTAAGTAGGTGTAAAGGGGTTATGTTAGTATTGGTTTCGTGTAGAAAAAATATACATAGATATTTAAATGAAATCGAATTTAACGTTAAGTCCAAAAATGTGTCGTCGCGTTGTCGGTCGGCCTGTGCGTCCATTCATACATTCTGACGATGACAGCACATACAATTTCAACATTTCAATTCCAAAAAAAAAAAAAACAACAAACCAAAAACAAACAAAAAATAAATACATATCTATTGCTTGTTCGCAATCATTTATGTAAGTATGCCTTTTTTTAAAGGAAGTAGATAAAATGTAGAACGGCGAAATCAACATTTGACAAAAAATGCAATCACAATTATTTATTTATAAATCCTGAGCTTTTTGTTTCTCCAGATCATTCAAGTTGCATTGTGAAAATATCTTCCACTGACAAAACATACTGGATTAAGAACACCCTTTTAAGTTGCTAAGTAATGCCAACTTGGACACTAAGCTGTTTTAAATATTTATCGGAAAGGTGCATTTTAAAAGGTTATACCTATTTCCTTTTCTGTTGTAGAATAAAAATATTAAAAATGTTGAGCAATCTTTTTAATCCATAGGTCCACTGGTTGATTTTGTGGTACCTGAATTCAGATTGTTAATAGGTTAATATTCATCACAATTCTTAATATTCTTCACAAATCAAAAATATTTTGCACATTCTAGACATACCCCCCCTCCCTATTGTGAGTTGCCTAAACTTGTATTTAATTGTTTTTTTTTTTTGAAATTCATAAACAAATAAATAGAACAGCGAAAAGAATGTTCTCATTTTCAATGAATGAATATATTATCTTGATAGTGTTGACACAGCTTTTATATACCCAAACCAAAATTTCACCAAACACCGGCTTAAGTAGCGAAACTAAGATCCAATTTAAAAGCCACTTAAATAAACAAAAAAAAAAAAACTACATATCTACTTAATTTTTATTGCGAAAGATTTTCGAATGTTTTGTTGCTATTGGTGACTTCACTTTGATATATACAAAGAAAAAAGATAATATCTACTGACCGACAGTCTCATTGTAGTTATATATTTATAAGCATTAAAGCTATAAAACGGTCCAGATTCAAGTGAAAGTGATAATGACTCACGCAGTGAGCCAGACATAAAATATTAGCAAAAGCCCAGTAAAAAAAAAACATTTATGTATGTTTACCTTGAGCTTCTTAGATTGATTGTGAATCCAAAATACGAACTTTGAAGCTTCGGCATGACGAAATTCAAATTCGGCTCCTTGAAGCTAAGGTTGGGTTTAGGTGATAAGTTAAATCCATTTGTTGAGTAGAAGACAAATGTCAAAACTACAATTTTCACAATACAATTATTTTGCACCATTTTTTTCTTATTTAATATTTATATTTATGTTTTAAATATATTTATATTATTTTTTTTTCAAATCACAAAACTGCAGGTACGAAACAAAATAACACACAATTTTTTTACATAATAGAAGACAAAATACAATTATTTAAATTTTTATTTCCTCTTCTTTATTTTAAACCACTTAAGCACTTAAAATTAAATTAATAACAATAAATAAATACAAAAACAAAAAAAAACAAACGTAAAAAAATGTTAAGAATATCGAACGCACATCGCTATTGAACTAACGGTTATAGCAATTGTTTCTTGGTGATGTGTTCACGTTGAAACTCTCTCGTAGACTGAGTATCATATTGTTGCGAGTAAAATGTATTCCAGATACATTTTAGCTTAGATTTGCTCAACATACACAAAGAACAATAAAAAAACGTACTAGAAGGGAGAGTGAACAAAAATATAAAGACAGTCAGGCTTAAGCACATCGTTATGGGACATCACATGGAAAACAATTACAACTTCGAATGATTGAGCTGGAATTCGGTAAATTAAAATGGTTTTTCTTAAGAAACGACCGACAACGCACGGGAGCACGATATGGTTTTTTCACTGAAAAAAAAAAAAAAAAAAAAAAATAAGAAGACATAAATAAAGCCCATCTCCTTCTCGCACATCATCAGAGCTCTGGTTTATGTGGTGGGATTCGAACGAACGACGATCAGCTAGCTACACTACACGTCTTGAATGAATCATTCGGAGAAGTTGCAATGCAATGGGCCAACGCATCTTGGCAGAGTCGACAGCGGGGGCGGCGGAAATTAAATGTTAATATTGAGCTACATCGAAAGAAAAATTATTTCTTGAAGGTCGCCTGTTGAAAAAATTGTTTTTTTTTGTAATATCTACATCTAGGTGCATTAGTCTTGAAATATTCACAAAATACATTTTAGAGTCATGTGAGGGAGTAATCGATAATTCATGGAATTTGACAATAGAATAAGCAATATAATGCAGATCAGTGCCCAGTGGTTAAAGGTAGCCCTAAACGACGAAAATGCTCGCCGAACTTGCTCGTGCTCGTCGCATTTTCGTCGTGTATGGGCTGATTCGCGAGCCGCTCGTTTTTGGCGAAAAATTTCGATTTTGTCGTGTTCGTTGGCTTTGATGTTCGCCGTGTAGGGCCATGTTCGTTGGCAAATCTCATTTTTGCTGTGAAAACAAAATTGAAAAAAATAAATAAATAAACCACTTGCGCTTCCCTATCACACATGTTGAAGGTTTGAAGAAAAGACACGAAATGAATGTTCGCCAAATGTATTCGCCGTGTAGGGGATAACGCAAACGATAGCAAGTTCGGCGAGCATGTTCGTCGTTTAGGGCTACCTTAAACAAAGAAAACTTTTCACTATATTAATATCGAATTTCAAATCCTCAGCAAATTGAAAAAGTTGAAGATGGTTGCTTTAGGAATCAATGTAAAGTCTATGATCTATGTAAAACAAATTATTTTGAACAGGCGCAAATATACAGCAATCCTAGTTAAACGTAAAATTAAACAAAATCTATACTTTTTGAGTTAAAGTTTATTAAATTTTATCAGGATCAAGCTTAAAACTATCATCTTATTATTGCCTTCATCGAAGGTTAGAAAAACCTTTAATTAAAAGAATTCTTTAAATTTCATTTTAAAGAATTTTTAAATTTAAATTTTTAATTTACATAATTATAAAAAAGGCGTTAGAGCAAATTTTCCCTGATATACCTCCTATTTTTTTTTCATCTGTATAACGATTTATTTAAATTACAAGCATAAGCACGATTAAAGTTTTGCAACAAAAAACATATTGTAATTTTATTTTTTTTTTCAGATTTTATTTTTAATACTCTAGCCATCCATGAATTTTTTTCAGTGTAGATACGAACAGAAGACAGTTCGTTACTAAAAACCTTCAACTTGGGAGGAGGCTATAACTTTTTGGGGAATGCACGCTGTAAGATCAAAGTCTGTCTTACATCGCACATTCCAAAGTGATGATTGTAAAGCTTAAGCTTCGAACAAAGACTCCATTTCGCACAAACAACATACATACAGGTAAAAGCTACACAGAAGACACATGTAGTGGCAATGGCAACATAAATCTCATCTTATATTATGTATTATAACAAACGGTTCCGTATCAGGCCACAATAAGTCATTGACCGGAATTGTTGTTCTTGTTTTAATAAATATAATGACAAATAAAACGCATATTAGAATCAAATTGAAATTATTATTTTTTTTTTTTAAATAAATTAACAAAAATAAATAAACAAGCGCACCAACAAACGACAAAATATCTCCCATAGCTCTAATGTACATACATATTGTTTAGTGTGGCTTTGTGTTTAATTTATTTTAGATTAGAATTTCGAAAAATCAAAGCTAAGATGTGTGTGTGCAATAAGCTGCGCCACTGATACGGGCCACCTCTGTTGTAAAGAGCAGATCCACCCTCTATGGGTTCGGTTGTGCCTTCGGCTTTGGTATAGTCTAATTGTTATTTTCATTTTTATCGGCATATATATAGGGCTAATAATAATGTTGATAGCAGGTCATGCCCTTATGCACTTGAACTTTTTTGAAATGAAAATGAGACATCGCACGGACTGAATGATGACGGATGGGACAGAAGGGGGAAGGGGAGGGGGAGGGAAATGTCCGTCGCCATCCCAGCGCCATCGGAAATTAGTGGTTTTGTCGTTGTAGTGATGTTGCACTTATGATTGCAATACAATGCAATGCAACGAACGACGACGACGACATAGGGCAGCACGCACAAGTGGATGATTTAAATTACGGTTATGGGACTAATTTGTGGTAAGCTAGGTATTCCACAAACTCACTTACGGACTTAGTTATATGTACCAACTCGTACATAAACTTTGTTGTTTTGTGTCATGTTTATTGTGATGTTGACTTGATTAGAGACAATTTAAGAAGGGGTGCAATTGTAAGTTATTTTTGAAAAGTTCAAATTCTTAAAAAAGGGGTTGCAACTTAACAGTTAGTTATGTAGGTATAGGTATTAAGGTAACAGGTTTACATAATTATAAATAATAACTAGTAACTAAGGGCGTTCCTATACCTACATAACATATATAGGCGCATAATTATAATTAATTTTGGTCTTTGAAGTTGATTAATATATCAATATTTTAAAGTTTTGGTGGCATATGGACAAGGATATGCGTGTTTGTCTTAGGTAAGTATGCTTCTTTTATGTTTATTTTTTCGTTAAGGTTTCAGTATATGTTTTATGTATGAGGGACTATAGTTTTAAGTAAATCCACAGAGCCGTTCCGTCTAGATCCATATAACCTACAAATAGACAGACGGGCAGAAAAAATTGCGGGATATCTACTGTTTATGTTTATTCTCTAGCATCGTAATGTCATATATTTGAATAAAATCTTGTTTCCGAATATTTAAAATAAATATTACCAATGCATTTTAAGCCAAAAAGATTCTTACATTCCACATATCTGAACAAAAAATTAAAGAAAATGAATAGTTATATTTCTCATCGTTTACCCTACGTTTTGCCGGCTTTTTTCCAGCTTCCTCAGGAGTTTATTTTTTATATATCTATATTTTTCTACATATATTTTGAGAAAAAATTACTGTATTATTTGAAGATAATTTATAGGAGTTATTTTATAAAAAGTGTATGTATCAATTGCATTTAATATATGATTAAATATTTGGACTTACTTTTGTTAAAAAAATATTTGGAATTTTGCGTTGCTATTTAAATTGGACTTTACTTTAATTTATTATTGACAAAAATTGAATTTAATTATTAATAACATTGAAATAAATTAAAACTAGTATCTGAAGGGTTTTTTTTAATACATAATACAAATTCTAAATACTACTGAAATATATCAGCCAAGTAGAAGACTTGGCACTATTTTAATTAGACTTGCTGAATTATTGATTCAAAACTAGTATCACTTTGTATCAAAGATTAGTTAATTGCAACACTTTATTTTCCTTTTGCTCCAAAGATCTTATTTTGACTTAGTATACCTTAGTAAAGTAAAGTAGATTTTGTCATTTGCAATTTTCATAAAAAAAACTAGAGGACTGATTTTTTATGTTTGACAAAAAAAAAAAATTTAAAAATTTTCAAAAAGTATGCACTGAAACAATTATTTTTATCAAAAAATATCTACAGAAAAACCCGGGGAAATAACAAAATTAAAGAACAAATTAGTGAAGTATTATTACATCATAATGGGTCTATATTTATAACTTTAAGACCATACCAAAACCGCAAAAATCTTTTAATCAAGCTGAGCCTTGGCTGACAAATATAGAAGATATTATTTTTATGGGTTAACTAAATGATACACAATTCGGAAAAAAACTTTATATGTATAACTGAGTAATTGTAACAATACCACAAAAAAATTATACATAAAACATTTTATTTCGTAGTCATTATTTTATTTACATACATATATAGAAAGAAAAAAAAAAAAAACCGGAACTAAGATATGAACAAAATCACCGAAAGAAATAACATACTTTACGTCATTGACCGCTGCAGTTGAAAAAATAATAATTTAAATAAATAAAGATAATCGTGACGATATTTGTTTTACAAAGAAAATTCCAAGGCTATGAAATTGTTATACGAAGAATGATCCAATGATACTACTTAATAAATTTTCTTACTTAAATTTAAGAGCTTTAACTTAAATTTAATTTTTGTTTATTCTTTTAAACACTTTTGGTCTTATTTATAAATGTTGTCTAAATTTACACAACTGTCCAACTTTGGAAATGTGTTCAAAAATCTTGTTTATTGTAGTCTTATAGCTGCCTAATTTAGACACAATAGTAGATTGTCTTAACCGTGAATAATGTGATATTTATTTTTATTAAATGAAGCATATTTTTACCAATTTAAAAATAGTTCGACAGTGTTAAGTAGACAAAAATCTAAAAAATACGACTGTATATACATAAGGTGTGATATATGTACTGTACATATATCAATTCTTCTTTCTTATTAATTAAAGTATCATACTAACTTACCACCTTCCACTTGCGTGTAGTCTCCATCTATTACGTCCTTGACTTAAATACTAAACCTATTTTATTATTTTCTTCTTTTTTTCTTTCTTAATACTTGTTATCGATTGTTTGTATAACAACTCCATTTTTTTGTGATGACGTCGCTAAATCTCTAATGTTATTACAACGTTCTCCTGGCTCCGATTTGGCTTCTGCCATTACCACAGACCGGCCTGTCGCATATTCGTCACTTTTTAAACTCTTTATGAATTATAATTTTTTTTTTTTTTTTTACTAAAATTGTTAGGTAAATAGTAGTAATAATAAGTCTGCTGTTATTTAATTATTATGTTAAGTTTTTTGTTGGTTCTACCTACGTATCTATTATTATTAAATTTCATGGCTCACCATCATGCAATTCAAAGCTTGCGCGAGGCTTGATCTGACCTACTTAAGATGGAGGGTCGGATTTAAATGAAAGTTGCTTGTTGAGGCATTAAACAAAAAAAAATTACACATATACTTATTGTGCGGTGGAGAAAAAATATTGTTTTATTTTAATTTTATTTTATTTCTAGTGGGACAAGTTATATGATTTTTACGGCTTTGTGAAACTTGGTTTACTGGCAAATAGGGTTTGATACATGATTGAAAAAAACAGTAGATTGTTTTTTTAAAAAAAAGTGTGAGAGGCGGGTGTTTAAACATCAAATTAAATATTCAAGTGCTCGTTTTACATCATAGAACGTGGCGAGTTCAAACTGTCAACCAAATTTCAACCCAAACTCAACTCGACCTTTCGATTTAGTTTGAGCTCCGAAGGAATGTATTCAATATACATCAACGTATCGTAGCGTGTTACAGCACAACGTAAACGTAATGTGCTACAGAAATTTCCACGTTTTTAGTTTACCCTACCGCCGGCATGGATGTTTACACATCAAAAAATACTTCTGATTTAAGCATACTTAAATTACCCCCAAAAACATATTAAATAAAAAAAAAAAAAAACATAAACGCGATATGTTTTACCTTTCTTCCTCTTTATTTTCTATATACGTATTCAATATAGGTTGCCTTTAGTTTGTTTTTATGCTCTCTATTCTCGCTTGATGTCTGATTTAATTTCAGATTTACAGCTTCTCTGTTCCTCTGTAGTCTGTATATCAACATAATGCATACACCTACGAGTTTCACATGAGTCACAGCAACACCAACAAATGAATCTTCTTCGAAGTAACAAAAATAGTGACATGATGACAAGACGTGAAGAAGTAAAAATCTTCGAAGTATAGGTATAGTTAATTTCTCTTTTGTAGGTACATTAAGTTGTTTTTGCACCATTTGGTATTTAATAATTTATTTATTTTTTTTAAATAATTATTCATTTTTAACGTGTCAAAACAATAACATCTTCGGTTCGGGCGCAGCAGGTGTTTTCCGTCTTCGTTGTTGCCACCTCGTCATGGGTTGACCAAAATCGGATTCGTATATGAAAGTATTCCGTCCACGTTCCGTTGACGGGACATATTATTCAATTTAATTAAACCATAAATGTAATCAATGAACCTGCGGGTTGTGCTGCGTCTGCTTTTGCTTCTGCGGTCTGCCTTGCTGCCTCTGGCATGATCATGATCAATGGGATCAAATGGTTACATTCATTCAGTTGCAATCAGACTCAATTATTATTATTAACGGTCTGTCAATTTCAACTATATACCATGTAAGGGTTGAAGTTGGAGTTGTGTTGGGCTTGATTTGTATTTGTGTATTTTTTGTTTTTGGATGAATATAAAAATAATAATAATTATCATTGCATTGGACTTTAAATAAATAATACCCGGTTCTGTTGCTCGAAAGAGATAGGTCAGTTAGTATATCAACACTAACAGCTTCCTTGTGCAAGAAGGAGCTGGTTGAAGTTAATTATAATGATAACGACGATGCCAATCAACTTGAAAGTATCAAGGTCATAGACGCCATTCATAAATAAATATATGATGAGAGATGTTGTTTTATTTTTGACAGCTTGTCTTGAAGTTATACTACATATTTGTATATGGTTTGTGTGTATCTATTTATTGGTTTGGTAGAAGAAAAATTTTAAATTATAACAATTTGTTCGCTAATTTTACTTCAAATAAAACTGGATACGAGTAGCCCAATTTTCTCAACATCTTTAAAAAAAAGTCTGTGTACTCAAGTACGTGCGTATGAAGTTAAACTTAACTTTCACATGCCAAGCTAAGTGCTCTCCTTGCGATGTCTCAATTCTTCAAACAAAGTTAATGTCAATATGGCAATTCTATTTGACAGCGAAGAAATTGTACTAGCATCAAAGATGCCTCTCGATCAGCGTTGCCGCCCAAAAAAAAATTTCCGTGCCACATTATCTAAAAAATCGTGTCATTTTCGTGCCATATGAAAAAACCAAAAATTCGTATGTTAACAAAAAATATATAAATCAATTGTGGGGTGGGGTGGGCCTCCATTTGGAGCAATTTTCTCAAAATTTCTTCAAAATTCGCTTTATTTGCAGTAAAAAATGGAAACAAAAAAAGCGTGCCATATTGAATTTTTTCGTGCCACCGTGCCATGATAAAATTTTCGTGTCAAAAAGGCACGATCGTGCCACTTCGGCAACGCTGCTCTCGACCTCGAAAGCCCCCATTCCGCACTTGTCTTTCCGAAGAACTGCCATGATACTGAACTTTAAACTTCAAATAAAAATAATAGATGGAATCATGGCGCTGACATACCTACTTATCATTTTTTATTTTTAATATTTATTGTAACAATAGCTATTTCGGAATAATATGTTTTTTATATAACGTGGTACACATTATCGATCATGACTGAGAATTTTGTCTGACATCAGTTTTGGGTGAAAATTCAGTCAAAAATATATTCTCCTTTTCATCTCAAGGAGAAGATCGAGTCGCAATATTACAAAAAAATATTATAAACAAAAAAAAAAACTAAACAAGCAAAATTGAACAAAATGATTGCCAACTGATGACTGATGATTGATATGTAAAGGGTGTTTTTTTTTTTAGAGGTATAGAACTTTGAAATCGAATAAAACAAAGATGATATTTTTAAATTGACATGAAATTTACTTTATTCGAAAGATAATCTTCTGGCATTATAATTTAAATATGATTTCTGGCATATGACCGCCACGGCTAGCTCGGACGTAGTCTACTCTGGAGGTCCAATTTTCGATTACTTTTTCCAACATTTGTGGCCGTATATCGGCAAAAACGCGGCGAATGTTGTCCTCCAAGTGGTAAATCGTTTTGGGCTTATCGGCGTAGACTAGCGACTTCACATGTCCCCACAGAAAATAGTCAAGTTAAATCGCACGATCTTGGAGGCCAATTCTCGGGTCCGTAACGTGAAACTATGCGGTTACCAAACGTTTCCTTCAATAAATCAATTGTGGCACGAGCTGTGACATGTTGCGCCGTCTTGTTAAAACCACAGCTCCTGCACATCATGGTTGTTCAATTGATGAACGAAAAAGTCAGTAATCATGGATCTATAGCGTTCACCAATGACTGTAACGTTCTGGCCAGCATTGTTTTTAAAGAAGTAGGTACGGACCAATTATTTCAGCAACCCATAAAGCACACCAAACAGTCAGTTTTTGTGGATTTAACGGTGTCTCAACATACACTTGAGGATTATCATCACTCCAAATACGGCAGTTTTGTTTATTGACGTATCCATTTAACCAAAAGTGAGCTTCATCGCTAAACAAAATTCGCTAATGCAAATTGGTTTGATTTTCAAAATAAATTTGCACAATTTGGAAGCTATGTTCAGGCGTCAGTCTATTCATGTTGAAATGCCAACCACACTAAAAATAAATCACTTGGCAGCTAAAAAAATGGCCGCCAGTTAAAATAGTATTGCCAACTTAAAGTTATATACCTACCTCTAAAAAAAAAACACCAAAATTGTCAGGCATGATCGATAATGTGTACCACGCTATATAAAAAACATGTTATTCAGCAATAGCAATTGTTACATCAAATATTAAAAAAAAAAAAATTATAAGCATTTTTATTATTTACCTCAAACTCCATCAGTCACTTATAAACTAAAAAACGTACTAAGAAAATGAAGGTTCTGTCATTTTTAATTTTCACCAAAACTATAGAAATAAAATAACGGAGTATTTAAAATAATTACTAAATAATGTAATATTATTCTAATCTAATGAATATTAATTGAAATAATAAAAAGCTGTCCGAATACTTTCTTGCAATTTTAGTCTATAAGCCAATTTACCAACCGCACAGCCAATAGTTCAAAGGTAAATGGTTTAAATATACGATAATATCGTAAATACGATATTAAACAAAGTTGTTTTTTTTTTGTAGAGGTTTTTGAATCGGCTAATAAAAGCTTCTTTTTTTTTTGTTGAAAAATTCACCACACCAATAAATTACATACACACATATGTACATACCTACGTTTTTTGTGTTAGTTCATAAGTTTTTGTTTTCGAATAAATTTAGACTTTTAACTTTAAATTTGGAAATTATCTTTATTGTAGATATGGGTAGGTACTTTACCTACTTCCTTTATATTAAGCATGCACTTATGATTTCAATAGTTTTACAAAAAAAAAAACATTAAATGCTTTAAACTTTTTGTTAACAAGTAACTACTGATTTTTCATTTGAAGTTTAAAAAAAAAAAAAAAAAAACAGAACAAAATTCAAGAAAAAGTTCAAAGCAAACTGTGAAGCAAGCGTTGAAGTACGAATTTGTTTTTAAAAGAAGACTTTAAAATTTAGTTTGGTTCTGAAACTGCAAATCTGCAACTGGAATCCTACTAAAAATTCCTCAATTCCTGAGAAAAGGACTGTCATATTAATTTTACAGAAAAAACTGCAAATATGGATCCTGATCGTATTTTCGTACACTGAGCTAGAACCAAAACGACTGAACCGATTTGACTCAAATTTGGTAGAGTTAATTTTATTCGAATTTTCGGAACAATCTGCCATGATTGTGTTTTTTTATTTTCAAATTTTATCACGAACAACTTCAACGATTTTGATTAATTTTTTATATGCACCTGTATAATGTTTAAAGCAGATGCAAATAAAACTTATTTTAAGGTTTTTTTTCAGAAACATTCAAATAACGGTAATATGGTTTTAACATTATTTGAGGAAAACCCCTTATTTTGGGATGTTCCCAAATATCTCGTTAATGACTTGATGGATTTTGTTATCAATCTAGTAATATTAATAATAATATATTTATAAACATTTTTTTACTGATCGTGCAGAAAAAGATAGAGGGCGACAAATTTTCCAAAATCACATTTTTTCATATCGAATTTATAATGGTTCGAATTTATACCAAGTTAAGGATGGTGGAGAGAAGGGTCATGTGTCTGTTTATGAAGGGGGGCGTTCAAAAACTACATCCATTGATTCCAACCATTTCAATTCAAAGAACACAAAAAAAAATCTTCAAACGAAATTTATATTGAGGTAGGTCCGGAAACAGAAAAATTACCAACCAACCAACCTACCAGGCGACCAACACAGACAGACTTAACAATGATGATGGGGAGGAATAACCCTAAACAAATTGATTCCCACAAATCCAATTGATCCTTTAGTATAGTTCCCTCTATATAGCTTTATGTCTGAGCGACCATCCCAGCTCCAGCCTATACTGCTGGGATTTAGGCTTTGCTCGTTTTTTTTCTTCTTCCTATTTAGGTATACGAGTATATGTATTGTAGGTACACATATATCGTCATTGACAGGCAAGTTTCAAATTTCGATGTCAACAGACGGGAAAGTGTCATTAGATAAGTTGACACGGGAAGACGGGTGCACACACAGGTTATAGTGTAATTGAGTTGAAGTGAAGCAAAAATGGGGTGGGCAAAATAAAAATATATATGGGAAAGGGTTTTCCCTTGAGGGATGCCGCCACAAAGTTGACAATCGCGTGGGTCATTGACAAAAAAAAATTAAAAAAAAACTATATATCATTTAGCTACAATGAGTTATTGTTTCTTTATGGGCTTTCAGCTTTTCTTTGACTTGCTATTACCTTTATGTACATACATACATACATATATGACTGGCTGACGAAGACTCCCCTTTGAAGTCAAAAGAATTGGATTTGTTTGGTCATCTGTTTTATTTGATACCCGATCGAATTACACGTTAATCTTTTTGTTGATTCAGAATTAATACGCCCTTTTCGTTTGGTTTTAGTCTATGCGCTATGCCTTTATACCATCAATATGGATGTGGGTACCGTTAGATGACATATCGGGTATAAAGTGGAAGTATAAATGTATAGGAAGTATGTAAATAGGTATGGGAAGAGCCACACGGTTAAATGGTATTAAACAATGGGACTGCAAAGGCTATTTGTGTAAAAAAAAAACATCAGAGTAGAGGATTGTCTGCGAATATGATTAGGCAAAGGTATTTTGTAAATGTCTGGGGTTTTTTTTCAGACCATGAGATTAGATTTACATACATTGTTAAAAGAGATAGTTTACAATATTTTCTTTGATGCTATACAGTTTATATAGACCCAGATTCACCTCCTTCTCCTCTTATTCAAATATATAGCGCCACCTTGTAGTAATTCATTGAATTGTTGGAACGGGGAAGTGTTCAAAACCGGTTTTTCGGATACAACTTTTAATAGTTTATTAGTTATAATAATAATAGAATTTTTCGGAACAAAATGTGTAGATTATATGACCCTTTGTATGAAAGCATTTACATATGTATGTTTTTTTGTAATTATAGGTAGGTATAATTTAATTACTAAACAAAAATTTGTCAAAGTCAACAAAACCGGTATTTTCTCTTTTGTCTTAAATCTAGGAGCTGTCAAAAAAAAAATTATAGGCACTCTCTTTATATATCATAATATTTACTATATACAAGAAATAAAGGGTCATTGATTTCGTGGTTTCAAGTTGGTAGTTTGACACCTGTCAAACTAAACTGCCATTTGAAGTGTCATAATATTAGTTGAATGTTTGGCATTTAATGGATCGCTTAACAATCGAACAACGCTTTAAAATTAAAACTTACTTGTACAAAAGTGGTGATTCAAAAGTAGCCACTCTTCGCACATTATGCGATGATTATTGTCGTCATAATCGACCGACTACGCAAGCAAGAAAATGGAAGCGTTACCTACTGATGTCATAAGGCCTATGCATCATCGTAATGCACGCTAATTTGAAAATATTGCTCTTGCAAGTGCAAGTGTTGATAATGATCCGAATTTATCGATTTCCCGGCGGCGGCGTTTGCAGCAATTAAAAGAATGATAACCGATTTTTTTGGCGATATGTGGTCCCAACAAGATGGGGCATTGCGTGACAAGTTTCCTGATCTCGTAATTTCACGTTTTGGCGACGTCAATTGGCCACCAAGATCATGCGATTTGACACCGTTAGATTTTTGTCTGTGGGGCTATGCAAAAGACCGTGGTTACGCGAATAATCCCTGAACTCTAGACGCATTAAAAACATTACGTATGTTATGGCCGAATAACGCCCGAAATGTGAGAAAAAGTGGTTAAAAGTTAAAAAGAATCGCATGCTGCGGATTTTCCCGATGCGGTCATTACTTTCGAAACCGTAAACTTAATGACCTTTTATTATATTCATGTCGATTATGGAATACGCAATACTGCATCCGCAGTGCAGTGCTCTCTTTTCTCTTCAACTATTTGTCGTGAAAAGAAAAGAGAACACTGTACTTAGAATCACTGCGGATTCAGTATTGCGTATTCCATAATCGACATGATTATCTTTTTCCATATAAGAAGCATCAGCTAGGGGATATTGTGATTTCAAAAAATGGTAAAATTTGGTACAGTACAAAAATTATAAGGCAAACTAACGTTTCGCGGGCAGCATTTTGTTGTTTCGCATTCCACGTTTTGCAAATTCCTTTTCATTTTTTAAATTATATACAAAATTATCCTCTCGCAATCTTTCATTTCGCAATTTTCATTTAGTTTTTTGTTGGATTGGATTTTTGAAGTTCGGCAATATTATTTAGCATTTTGTTGTTTAATTTTTTTTTTTCATTTGGCACTCAATTATTTTGCAATTTTTTGCCTTCCATGAAATGACATGTTTTACATTTTTACGCGCAATTTTAAGATATGTAATTTAATAGAAGCCAAAAAATTGCAAAATAATTGCGTGTCAAATAAATAAAAAAACGAAAAAAAAAACAAAATGCCAAATAAAAAATAAGGAAACAAAAAAAATTCAGCATAGAAAATATTAAATATTAATTTATATACAAATTAATTAAATATCCATTTGTTGTTAAAAATTTAATATCTAGGATTTAAATGTGAAAATACCATGCACAAAAGAAAAGTGATATGGAAAATACTAAACGAAAAAAAAATATTTTCTATAATTTTATTTTTATTTGGAACGAAAATATACTTAAAATTTATTTTAAAAAAATTGTTCTAAAAAAAACATTCATGTCGATTATGGAATCCGCAATACTGGATCCGCAGTGATTTGCAGTGCAGGGCTCTCTTTCCCCTACACTCATTTGTTCTGAAAATAAAAGAGAACACTATACTGTGAATCACTGCGGATCCAGTATTGCGGATTCCATAATCGGCATGATTATTCTTTTAGGTATATAAAAACAATTAAATATTAAATGTAAAACAATGAAATAGCATTATTTCGCTATAAAAAAAAACTTTACCAAATATCGAACAATGTAACAAAAAAATAAATAATTTTTGCAAAATGATTGAAAATATAAAAGCCAAAACGCCGAAAGTTAATTGTGTAATGATTGAAAAACATATATTTTTTGTTTAAACAGATAGTCTCGCTGTGGAGCTGTGGGCATAGAATATATTTTATCTAAAACCAAACATTTTTTTTCAGGGGTACTGCCTCTTGCGATGATTTGATAAATCCTTCTCTTTTGTCATGAATAAGTGCTTATTGTCTCAGTCGTCCAGATTCGAAATAAATTGTAGGTCCTCTTAATACCTGCTGACTTAAGTCTCACACATAGGAATGGTTGAGAGTTGAATAAGTGCTTATGGCTCTGATTTCACACTAATATGATTTGTCGCACCATCAACTTGTTTTAGACACCTATACAAACAAATATTTAATAAATTCTGATAAAATTCTTTAAGAAATAAAGAGAAAATTGTTATTTTGAATTATGACACATTAAGCTTAAAATAAAAAATCAATTTGACATTGCAAGATCAAATATTTACTTTAAACGACGCTGTCGCCGCTTTTTTAGTCATAAAGTTGGTTTAGTCAGTTATAAAAAAAAAAATTACTTAAGAAAAATAAAAATAAGCCATTAATTTTCCATTAATTTTATTATGGATATAAAAATCAAGGGTCAACAAAATAATAATTAAACTAATTGATTTTTATATGAATATAAAATTGTCTTTATTCTCAATTTTAATTATAAAAATTATTACTGAATTACATTTATACCTGATGATAACCACATCTATATGATTAAAATAATATGGATTTTATTAATTTTGTTCAATTTTATTGGCTTATTAAATGTTGGAAATAAATAAGTAACCAAAGAAGATTATGAGAACAAACATTTATAAAATTCGACCTATTGATTAAGTTGTATTTAAGGTTTGATCTCACTTCTTATGTTGCATTGTGATATAAGCAAAAATCTATCTATTGGACAAGGATCTGCAGCAGGGTTAGAACCTCTGCATTAAAATTTTGAAGCAGATTTGTGAAAAAAGTGGATTAAATCAAAAATTTCCTGAGTAGATTTAAAAACGGAAGAAAAACTCAAGTTTTCAAAAACTATATTTTTAAGAAAAAAATTACTTTAACAAAAGTAAATATTTTTTTATCAAAAAAAAAAAAAAATACATCACATAAATTCCATTCTTTTCAGAATCGAATAGATTTTTGGATTCAAACATTCAGAGTCAGAATGTTTTTGTTGAATAACACAGTGCTAAAAAAATTTAACTTACAGTGTGCATGGAAAAAAAGGAGTAGATTTATAGAGTAAATTTACTCCGATTGGATTAAGGTTCTAACTCTGATCTACAGTTTTTCCTACGAACTCGCGGTGTATTATTAAAATATAAAAATATAAAAAACCTACTTTGATAAATCTTGAAGCTTTTTGAAATGTTTTTACAGTTACATAGTGGGTTTTTGTTTTTGTTATTGTTGCAGACAATGGATCCTAGAAGTTAAATTCCTAACCCATTTTTGCATAGTTTTAGTTAGGGTATACACAGACTAGTTATTAAACTTCTTTATTTCACAATTCATCGATTAAACTTTCTTCTCATTACTGCAATACCAGTATACTAAATTCCATTCACTATATATAACTAATCCACCATCAAACAAAATATAAATGTAATAAATAATATACCTAGAACAAATTTAATACATTATTTTAAAGGTATGTACCTAGCTACATACCAGGCTGACTGTAAGCCCACGTCAAAACATAAAATTTCAATCTATCAAAGCCGCTTAACCAAAAGCCAAAAAGTGGGCCGTGCTCCATCATCTGCTGATGCATGTTTCTGTTGCAGTCAGGATGTCTGCAATGTAAGTCATATGATGGTGAAACCAACAGCAGCAAAATGTAATTGCACGTTTGCACTGTGGAAATGATTATTACAGTTTGATTAAAAATGAATCAGGCTCAGAGAATCAGAGTTTGATGTGAGTACCGAACCGAGTACCTTAGGACCGATTTTATATATTCCAACAACAACTTCGTATTATACGCCAAACTCTACGTTCACTAATTACCAATCTGAAATTGGATTTATATATATTTCGATGATTGCGGCGACGACGACGGCGACCAGCATAGAAGCAATGCACGCCATCGATACGACGACGACCATCAGTAGGTAACCAAAAACACTATATGCCAAAGCCGTAGCGAGGGAGGAATCATCATTGAAAGAGTTGAGGTCTTCATAAAAAAAAATTAGTGCAATTAAATTACAAACTAAGCAAAAAATATAAAAAAAGCAACAAAATCAAGTCACTTTGCTTTATCTTTTCCCGTAGTCGGGGTAAAAATGTGGAGGGTTACGGGTAAGAGGGTGCAGCCATTACTATGCACATGTGCACACCTTCCATAATCCTTATTTTTATTTTACCAAACAATGAGATATGCGGAAAAGAAATTTAAAATTTTAAGCTTTTGATATTGAAAACAAAATTTCCTCCCTGAATTAAAAATAAAATCATCAGCTACGGCCTTGACTATACGCCATTAGAGACCCAGTTCCAGTTGTATCCGGCTTACCTGCGGCCGTTTTTAACCTCATCGTGCCGACCGACCGTCTGCGTCTCGTCTATAAACTTCTTGCATTGATGTTATACCTATCTAGTGATTAGAGTTGACGGCTGATTCATGTTTTGTTGCGGTTGATGTGTTAGAAAATAAAATACGGCCAAGCAAATAGCTATTAAAATATTTCTAGCTTTATTGGTTTCGCCGATAAAGACTTAAAAAATATTTTCAATCTATCTACACAGGGTAGGCCTTTAAAAATGATGCAGACAAATTTAAAGTATTAAATTTTAATTGATTTAATTGTAATTTGAATTAAAAATAAATAAAATACATACTTCTATAAACATTAAACAAAACAACATGGTCATGGTCGAATCAGAGGACAACAATCAAATTCATCTGATTCATAGGCTGAACACAATGAATACGGAGCTACAACTGGAGCTGCACCTGGAATAGCTGTCAAAGTACACATAAATTCAATGGGCGGGTTCAATGAATTATATCTGTCATCTGAATTTTCAGAATTCTGAATTTATGTCGTTGAACGCAAAAAACATCTGCAATTTCAGTCAAAAATCATTGTGTCAAATTCTTGCATTTACTTATAGGATTTGCATTGAATCGAAATAAAATAAAACTTTCATTATATTCGTAAATTAAGCATTCATTATGAGGATGATATTATATGAAAAATGTAACTAAATCAGCAAACGATTTTATAAATTTCCTTTGAAGTGCTTGCATAGAATACCATAAATTACTTAGTTTTGTTTTTCAAATATTTTTATTGAGATGTATGACCAACAAAATAATAAAAAAACTATCCAAATTTCAATATAAAGAAGATTTTTGAAAAACTCACTAAACAATATTCATTGAAATAAATATTTAACTTATGTACATGACCAAAACATAAAAAAAACACCAACCACAGTGAAAATTATAAAGTTCAACTTTATGTGTAGTACTTCAGCTGCTTTGGCATTTCCCCCACCCCAAACAACTTTCATCTGAATTTTCAGATGAGAATTTCTTGTCTGAAAATTCAGATGAAACGTAACTAAACGTAACTAAAAGTCACTAAAAGTCATCTAACTTTTTATGACAGCTGGCCAATCAGAAGCTCCAAAAATTCAGAATTCTAAAAATTCAGATGACAGACGTAATGGATTGAACGCCCCCAATGTTACGAACACAACACAACGCAACTGCAGTTGTGCTGCAAGAGTTCACCAACTTTTAACTTTTCACGTGCAGCACTTTTGACATTTCAATTTGTAAAGTTAATAGTTAAAAGAAAATTATCGGAAATAAAAAAAGTGAATATTTTTTGAAGAGAAAAAAGAAACACATGAGATAGAAATATTCTGTTCTTCATGAATAGAAGCGAGAAGGAGATATGATTGAATTTGTTCGTATTCACCGTTTCTTTTCAAATAATCAGTCTTATTATGAGTTTCACCCCAAATATATTTCACCTTAAAATTTTTTGTTCGCCCGGAATTTTAAAAGCTATTGTGAGTTTCGCCCGAACGAAATTTCGTTCGCCTACAAAAATAACATTTAGACTCTCAATGGCATCTAAAATAAATGTCTACAATACGGGGAATTTTTCAAAATAAAAATTCGGGTGAAACTCACAATAAGCGAAAAGTGGAATGTCAAATTTTCCGGGTGGAATTTTGTTTGGGCGAAACTCATAATGTAGCTGATTCACTTCTAAATGATGGTAGCAAATTACAGTGGGTTGCCAAATTAATAGGGACACTCATGGATTTTAAGTGAATTGTATGTTTCCGTATCAAATTAATAATCTTATGTGTATATTGATAAATATGTATTTTTTATTAAGATTAGTTATTATTACATCAAAATAAGTTGTTAAATAATATTTTTTAAATTAGTAAATTGAGAGTGTGACGAAGTACCTGAATGACCAAAACAACCAGTTTTATGCTGGCCAGGCGATTCCTCTGGCATGAACCCCATTGAAGAAGTTATTACAACCAAAGTAAGTTATAGACAACTCAGTAGAGGTCTGGCACCACTGCCCTGCAATTATAGAATGCGCTAAAAAGTGCATTGAGAGCATGCCGAGACATATTCAAGTAGAAAACGTTACAAAATATTGATTTTTTTTTTAAGTTTATTTTGATTAAGAGCTGGTTTTAAATATTATTAATTTAAAAAATACTATTTAACAACATATTTTGATGTAATAATAACTAATCTTAATAAGAAATACATATTTATCAATACACACATAAGATTATTAATTTGATACGGAAACATACAATTCGCTTAAAATCCATGACTGTCCCTATTAATTTGGCAACCCACTGTATTCATATGAAAGTTTTTGACGCTTGGTTTCATATTTTCGCAAAACGAGAATCGCATTTAATGTGAAAGGATGGAAAGTTTTTCGATTTACTTTTTCACAGTACCAGAAACGGCCCCCGAAATTATGCAACAAACGATCAACTATGTGCACATATAAGTACATCATTTGTTGCATACCCAAAAGGCTTACACCTGCAAATTTCTTTTTTCGTCGTCCTCTCAGTTAGCATTCTGTTTTTGTAAGAAATTTAAATAAAATGAAATATTTGTGCACAAAATATAGACACAAAAGTTTCAAAAAATCAATGTTTTACTTGCCCTCATTATAGCCTCGATATAAAAGCTTCATAAAACCGAATTGAAATTTATAAGTTTTTAAAAATTTATATATTTTCGAAAAGATCTACCACACCTTGGGACGTACTATATTAATTGACAGTACCTAGATATATTTGCATTCATTATCTAAAATACTCGAGTAGAGGTGTGCTAAAGAGCGATTTTAAATGAGCAGCGATCGCAGAGAGCAGTTTACAAAAAGAACAGCTCTTTTTCGCAGCTATTTAATCACTCTTTAAAAACAAGTTAAAGTCGAAGAATGTACTTTAAATTTTGTTTTCTGATTTGAAATTCGTTTAATCATCATCATTATAGCCATCCTTCGATGGAATTTGACAGATGGGTGAGAACCTATACTTTGAGGCATAGAGAATATTTCGTTCCAAATGTCAACGGATTGCCCTTAAAAAGCATTTTTCCGGAGCAGAAAAAAAAAATCGAAAATTTTGGTTTTTTTATAGGTTTTTTAATCCATCGTCATCGTAGCCATGTATATGTATGTATATTTTATTGAGGCTTAATAATTTGACAATATTTTATTTTGTTTTACATGAATGATTAGTAACTAAAGCCGACTTGGAATTGGTCAGGCAACAACATAAAAGTTATAAGATAAATTACTTTATAAGGAGTAATGAAAAATTAATTATAAAACTTCACATTGTTTCATGAAATAAAACATGTTCGCTCAAAAAAAAACATGACAGACAGTTATATGACTTTTCGAACTTAAATAATATGAAAGTAAATTACATGTTGTTTTAATTTTGAATAGGTGAAATTGAATATGTACATTGACAAGAGAAATAGTAAATAAGTTGAAACATAAGTTAGCGAATTCATGTGAGTATATATTAAGTGAGAAAAAAAAAAATAATTAAAATATAAATATATTATATACACATATTATTATAATGTAGCTCGATATGAGTTATTATTTAAACAATGTAATTTAGAAAATTGACTAATAATTTATAAAATTATTATATTGATTACATATTTATTTTACTGAACACATTGAACTTTTAATAAAACTGAATTACATATTTTTATTTACATTGTTGTAATTGGGATGTAATTTTTCATTTACATAGTGTTAAAAATACAATAGCAGAGAAACAAAGATTACATTTTTGAGTTGATAGATTTAGTTACACAATTAGTTATTTTTTAATTGTTTTTGTTTTTCTTTTTTAATTTTTGTTTTATGTGTACTCTTAATGAGATGAAAGAAATCAGCCCCTATAAGAAAGGGCGTTGGTTGTTTTATAAAAATTCGAAAGAAAGTGACAGTCATCCTCGACCACGAAATGGGGGGTGGACCCTTCATTGAGGATGGCAATAGGGGACATGTAGTAGTTTTCAAGAATCGAATGACTAATATTGTTATTGTAAATGGTTTTAATTAAGGGGTTTGGGTGTTGTCTTAAACTGGTAAGTCTACGTTTGGCTAGGTTGGTTAGATAGTGCAGAAGAGGTTCAACTCCAGAAACATCATATATAACCTCATTTCTGAACCATTTACCAGAAGGCCGTCTATATTTTTGGGTGCATTTTCTCAAGATAGACCTTTCGAACCTTTGGAGTTCTTGAGCGACAGTTGGAGAGATTTGGAACCAAATCGGAAAACCATAAGCAATTATTGGACGAATAAGAGTTTTATACATTAGTAGTTTAGTTTTTAATTCTACATCACGAGAATTGAGAAGGGTTTTAAGCTTAGCACTAGCAGCTTTGCATTTATTTAAGGCCTGTCTGGCGTGGGGATTCATTTTCCATCTTTCATGGAGGGAAATTCCAAGGTATTTAATGGAGTTCCTCAGAGGGATATTATTTCCTTCAATTTTAAGTCTAAGCTGTTTACTTTCCCTTACGGCAAGATGATGACCTTTTGTAAAAGCATTTCTGAAGCAAATAAGATCGCATTTGGTGGTATTTAAGTTGATGCCCCAACTTTTGTAATATGGAAGAATTGACGACTCAAGATGTTCTTTGATGCCATGTAACGCATTGTGAGGTCTTTCGTGGGAATCATAAACTATCGTGTCGTCAGCATATAAGATAGACTTTGAACTTCCATTTTGAAGAGGGAAGTCGTGAAGAAAAATATTAAAGAGGAGGGGACCGAGTATAGAACCCTGAGGTACACCTGAAGCTACTGGAATTGGAGAAGAACAAATAGAACCTAAGTTAACAATAAGAAAACGGTTAGAAAGAAAGCTAAAGATGAAATTGATGAAGAAAGAAGGGAAATTTAAAGCGATAATCTTTGACAATAGCCCATCATGCCAGACCAGGTCAAATGCTTTAGTGAGATCGAGAGCGCAGGCAACAGTACAAGATTTGTTTCTTAAGTTATTTAGAATCTCATTTTGAAGAAGCATGAGGGAGTGCTCGGTAGAATGACATTTTTTAAAACCAAACTGATTGATTGGAATAATATTATGTTCAGCTATGAAATCTTCCATCTTTATATAGAGTACTCGCTCAAGTATTTTACCCAAGTTTGACAACATGGAAATTGGCCTGAAATTACCGATATCGTTAGAGTTTCCTTTTTTTTTTATGGTGATGAGTTTAGCAACTTTCCAAGAGAGAGGAAAGTATCCGTTATTGATGCAGTTGTTAATGATGGGGGTGAAAAAATGAGGAAAGGAGGCAAAGCTTTTTTTAATTACAAAGTTAGAGATATTATCTGGCCCAGATGATTTTTTATTATTGAGATTGTAAATAATGGATTTAATGAGATCTTCTGACGCGAACTCGTCAGAAGATATATGTAATGAGCTATTGTTGACAGAGAATTGAGTGATAGCTGAATTAGAGTTCCAAGCTAAGAACGAACTATTGCGGGTTAGGACTTCCATAGAAAGTTCGGGATCAAAAGAAGGGATCTTGCGAGCATAAAGTTGGGAGTAGAATTGTTCAAAAGCTTTTAGTTTATCAGAAGCTGAGTAGTAAGAAATGTTATCATAAGTGATGGGGGCAGAGGTTTGATCAATTAAGCGTTTCCGTCCAGTAATTCGGTCTATTTCTTTGAAAACGGCAGGTGATGGTTTTAATTGTTTTAATCTGTTTCTAAATTGTATGTTTATGTGGATTTTTATTTGATCATTTATTAATTTACTCAAGCAAGTAATTTGAGAGGACAGAGACTTGTAGGCTGAGCTTATTCGATTGCCATCTTTGTGGAAGATTCTTTTTAATTGAGATTTCCAGTTTTTTCTTAGTCATCGTAGCCATCCTTCGATGGAATTTGACAGTTGATGGCTTGACAGATGGGTGACAACCTATACTTTGAGGCATAGAGAATATTTCGTTCCAAATGTCAACGGATTGCCCTTAAAAAGCATTTTTCCGGAGCAGAAAAAAAAAATTCGAAAATTTTCGTTTTTTTAGAGGTTTTTTAATCCATCGTCATCGTAGCCATCCTTCGATGGAATTTGACAGTTGATGGCTTGACAGATGGGTGACAACCTATACTTTGAGGCATAGAGAATATTTCGTTCCAAATGTCAACGGATTGCCCTTAAAAAGCATTTTTCCGGAGCAGAAAAAAAAACGATAATTTTCGTTTTTTTAGAGGTTTTTTAATCCACCGTCATCGTAGCCATCCTTCGATGGAATTTAACAGTTGATGGCTTGACAGATGGGTGACAACCTATACTTTGAGGCATAGAGAATATTTCGTTCCAAATGTCAACGGATTGCCCTTAAAAAGCATTTTTCCGGAGCAGAAAAAAAAATTCGAAAATTTTCGTTTTTTTAGAGGTTTTTTAATCCATCGTCATCGTAGCCATCCTTCGATGGAATTTGACAGTTGATGGCTTGACAGATGGGTGACAACCTATACTTTGAGGCATAGAGAATATTTCGTTCCAAATGTCAACGGATTGCCCTTAAAAAGCATTTTTCCGGAGCAGAAAAAAAAAACGATAATTTTCGTTTTTTTTAGAGGTTTTTTAATCCACCGTCATCGTAGCCATCCTTCGATGGAATTTGACAGTTGATGGCTTGACAGATGGGTGACAACCTATACTTTGAGGCATAGAGAATATTTCGTTCCAAATGTCAACGGATTGCCCTTAAAAAGCATTTTTCCGGAGCAGAAAAAAAAATTCGAAAATTTTCGTTTTTTTAGAGGTTTTTTAATCCACCGTCATCGTAGCCATCCTTCGATGGAATTTGACAGTTGATGGCTTGACAGATGGGTGACAACCTATACTTTGAGGCATAGAGAATATTTCGTTCCAAATGTCAACGGATTGCCCTTAAAAAGCATTTTTCCGGAGCAGAAAAAAAAAACGATAATTTTCGTTTTTTTAGAGGTTTTTTAATCCACCGTCATCGTAGCCATCCTTCGATGGAATTTGACAGTTGATGGCTTGACAGATGGGTGACAACCTATACTTTGAGGCATAGAGAATATTTCGTTCCAAATGTCAACGGATTGCCCTTAAAAAGCATTTTTCCGGAGCAGAAAAAAAAAACGATAATTTTCGTTTTTTTAGAGGTTTTTTAATCCACCGTCATCGTAGCCATCCTTCGATGGAATTTGACAGTTGATGGCTTGACAGATGGGTGACAACCTATACTTTGAGGCATAGAGAATATTTCGTTCCAAATGTCTACGGTTTGCCCTAAAAAAGCATTTCCCTGAACAGAAAAAAAAAATCGAAATTTTTCATATTTTTAGAGGTTTTTATCTATCGTCATCGTAGTCATCGTGTCCAAGTGATTTGGAGAAACTCCACACATCCATTGAATTTCCAAGTATGTAATGCGATTTCTACTTCAACCTGCTCTCTGCTCAGTTTCTTTGCATTATATTTAATGATGAACAGTATAGTTTAAATAGCAATGAGCAGTTTAAAGAGCATATAGCATTTTGTTCTGAGTCAGAACAAAATGCTATATGCTCTGAGTCAGAACTTCTGACTGCTCAGTGCTCATCTAATCGCTTTCGCGATTTATTCGCATTGAATAAGCACTAAGCACATTACTGTTTCTTGCTCATTCTATCTTTTCAGTCTCCTCTTTGGAGATATAGCTAAATATATACACTATATGAGATCCCATACCTGCTTCCCGGTTATTGCGATTGGGAGTTGAATTTGTTTGTGAATTTTTGTAAGGTTCACCACTGAGCACTGAGCAGTGAGTAGTTAAATTGAAGAGCAATCGCTACTGCTCTCTGCTCAGTGAAATAGCAGAGTGATTAAAAGCAGCTATCGCAATAGCAGCCTCACCTCTATACTCGAGCACTATCTAGTTTTTACTCGTTAAAACCCGATTCGAGAAATATCAAGCATGATCTTAAAAGTCATTTGTTAAAGCTTAAGAGTAAAAATAATACAAATACAAATACAAAAATAATACACACAATTCAATATACTTAAGCATTTGTGTGATCGAGCATATGCTCAAGCCCATTTAATATTCATTCAGTGTTTTAAATGAAAAACTTTCAAAACCGTTAAATTGTTTTGTTTGCCTTATAGCTAGCTGTTATACCAAAATGAGTCACCCTGTTTTCAAATAAATCAAATTTCAAAAACGTCATTGCTGTTGTAACTGGGTTAAGCTATTTTACGGATTTTTACCCTTCCCTTCCCCCCCATTCCCCCTTATCTAAATGTTTGATTAGCAAAAATGTAGAGCCTGCTGCTGATGCTTGAATTGAATTCTGGAAAGTTTTACCAAAATTCATTGTTGTCTATATTGTGCCCAGTAACAACACTCTTAGCCTTTGATTCATCAACCAACATTTCCCGGAATACAGAAGCTCATATACCTTGGTCATCAAGAGAAAATCTGCATCTTCCGGCTACTGTGTGGGAAATATTCCAACAATCACCGGAAATTAGAATATAAATGTAATTATTCCGTTTCCGATTTTCTGTGAGTATAGACGAGTATAGAAGCAAAAACTCAGTGACGCAATGGCTTTGGTGATTGATGGGAGTGGGTGAGTGGCCATGCTGTGATGGATTATGGTGCAGTGCATTGCATTCATTAAATTACTTTCTGAATGCACTTTGAATGCAAAAATAGAAAATCCAATCGAATCGAATCGAAATTAAGTGGAGATGTTGATTTGTATTCGTATATAAATCGAAAGAGCCAGGACGCGACGGAAGAGAGCTGGTGAAAACCATTTATGTAGAATTTCGTGTAAGCAATAGATATACAATGGGAACATGAATTATTGGGGTTAAGAGGAAATGTAAGCCGATATTCCGAGGAGGGGGGGGCAGCTAGTGAGTTCCCTATACCTAGGGCCGCTTTTTGTTTTGCATTTCCTACATGCGATTATATGGATGATGTCTAACTAAGTGCAAGAATACTTGTGTCATTCGAGTATAATCGAGTCAATGTGCGGTTATTATTATAGTCGCTAGAGTAGTAATTAATCTAGAAATGTATCCGAATGAAACACTATATACCTTGCGTGCGCTGGAGCTGATGATTTTTAACGTCACGAACATTATTTGATATTTAATTAGACGTTTTCACTCTTGCTCGGTCTAATGACAACGTATATAATATTATATTTATGTATACTCGTGAAATTGCGTTTTTTTTTTGTTCATGTTGATTTGATTTATGGTCATAAATTAGTTGTAGTCACAGAACCTCTACGCATATTAAAAGTAGAGGCAAAGGTGTATTTTAGTTAGCGCACCTACTTACTCTTCCAAAATAATTTGCATGCAAAATAGAATCACACATCGATAGTGAGGAAAAATCAATTTCAGTTTAGCATTTCTAAAATTAGTTGATGAATAGATTTTCAAACTATTAATATAATATGGCATATATATTTCAAATGTCTGATAATGGTTGAAGTGAGAAGAAAATCAAAAGTAATAAGAAAATGTTTTTTTTCTTCGATTTTATTTTTGTATAAAAAAAAATATTTGCAAAATTTGTAAATGTCATATTGTTGGAACTATACATAATATTTTGAAGCATCGAATTATCAAATTAAATTGATCAAGTCATAAAAAACATATACATATTTACGTTAATTACCCAAAAATAAGGTATTATGTATCTCAAAAAGATCAAAATATTATTTCTGATGTTATATGACTTTTCCGAAATATATAAGGGCAGCTTTCTTATAATTGATTTGGTTAATATACAGAAATGAAATTTAATCAAAATCGTAGAAGCTGTTTTCGAGAAAATTTGAAAAAAACCAAAATAATTGTATGAAATCAATTTGAGATTAGTTAAAAAAACAATTCGAATTTTTTCTTTAGGGAATCACATAGAAATGCTCTGTACTAAATTTAAAGCAAATCAATTCATCAGTTTGGAAGGTACACAGAAATAATCGTTATAAAGTTTTGAAACCCAGTTTTGTAAGATAACTACCCTTCAATTTTCTGTGTCAATATATTTTTACTGAGATATTGTTGTCAAAGACTCGTTATACTAGCGATTTATAAGTAGATAGGGTATGGCAAGTTACGGATTCGTAAAAAAAATCGAACTCGAGATTTTGATCAAACTTGACATTACGATGATAGCGAAGTTGAAAAAAGTGGGTTTTGTAATTCTTAGTTGTGTGTTTGTCTGTCTGTCTGTTCATCTGCAGCCGAAACGGGTGGATCGATTTTCTTCAAACTTGTTATCTAGTGTTTTTGGGTATTCCCGCGACAAGCTTTTTCACTTATTTTTAAAAATAACGGTACTCACAATATTGTTTTTTTTAGCAATTAATGAAAATCTTATACATATATGTCTCAAAAACGTGCCCACAACTTTTTTTACAATAGGCAGGGTTATAAATGGAACTTACCACATAGAACGATTTTTTTGATATTCGATTTTCTCAAAACCTGTTAGCTTGATCAATTTTTTGTATGGAAAATATTTTTAAAAGTTTTATAGATCAAAATTTCCAAGTTTTTTTTTTTTTTTTTGATTTTAAAAAATGTTACAATTTTTTTTTTGACAACTTAATAAATCGAAAACTACTCGGTCGATTTTTACAAAACTTTGCACCCAGCCATTTTTTAACATTATCTAGCAGATTATTAACAAAACATATTCTTATAACCAAAAATAACGGTAACTTCCATACAAGTGTTTGAAAACCGTTAAGGAAAATCTCATTTTTCGATTTTGATCGAAATTTTTTTTGACAACTAATATCTATAGCTACGATCTACCATATTATCGAATTTTTTTTTAAATATTTATCCATTATTAACGGAATCACTCATTGAACCATTTCTTTGATCTTTGACAATCTCATTATTTGGTGCAACCGATATCTTAATGAAATTATCAATGTTATAAAAAAAAAACAAATTTTGGATTTTCCAAAAAATCTTCATAATTATTTTAGAAAATTCTACATTTCGAACTTGGGCAGATGATTTTTTTCAGAATTATTTTTTTTAACTCCTCATTAATAAAAACAAAAAAACTGGTGCATCAATTTTTTTCTTAAAAATTTGTAAATAATTTTAGAAATAAAAATATTATTTTTTTAAAAAATCGCTCCAATAATTAAAAAAAAATGTTTTTCTAATAAATAAACATTTATTAAAGAAATGTATATCGCGTTGGTGTCAAAACGATTTCAGAAGTTATTTAATCAATCTTTTAGTAATTATACTGTTTTTTTTTAACATTATTTCAGTTTAATTAAACTGTAAGTTCCATGCATGTGCAGATGTGCAATACGGTGCTATATTATTCATTTTTGTGTGCTTACATAATACAACCTTTAATAAAATAACATTTCTGGCAGGTGGTATAAAATGTAGACTTTCATAACTAATTTAAATTTCTTTAAAAATCAGATTTATAGATTTAAAAAATTAAGGCTTTAAAAACACAGTGTGATCATACATAAGAGCAAGTTCCGACCTTTGAAAATTAATAGACAAAACATACTTCTGATCTCATTGTAGGCATATGAATTATAAAAAAAAAAATGTTAATCCTTAAACAATCAATTTTATTATTTATAAAAATAATAAAAATTAAATTGAAATCTTGTTGGATGAGCTTTCGAAAATTTTAAAATTTTATTCTCAAGTCAGAACTATCGCCTTGACATTAATTTATAATTTGTTGCTATTATGAGAGCCTAACTTTGTATAAAAACATATTTTTGTTTTATAAAAAAAAAATCTAAGTTATTTAACGAACTAATAGGAACAGAACTTGAAATACTTGTCGAGTTCTATAATATTCAATTGTATGTACTGTACATATAAAGCGTTAGCGTGTTGGAAAATCATTAGTCTAGACTGGACGCATTATTATTTAAAACACTTACATACATAGTTGCATGATAATTAATGACGACGTTAAGTCTACTGTTTCATAATACACTCGTATAATGTCTCACTTAGTCAGACAAATTAATAAATAATTCGCCTATATATCATGAGAGAAATACCAAAAGCATTCTGGTCTGTTGATGCGGTCGGTGCATGCGGTATAGAACCCGTGAGTCGCTATACATTATATATACAATCTCAGTTTTAACCTAAAGCGTTTGGCGATTGGCGATGTATTTTTATGGTGGGTTTATTATAAATTCATAGTCTAGTCTCCTCTCAGACGTCGCATATGGCAAACTGGAGGCAGACTTCTTCACTGCGCTTATGAGCAGGCACATAAATCATTGCAGTCAAACTTGCTGTAACAAAATAATAACAACAACAACGAAATAAAAAAAATATATACAAAATCTATCTATACTTAGCCAGAGTGCTGCTGGAACTAGCTGATGGCCAGCTTAATGCATGCTTGCTGCCCGCTACCACTCGCCGCACCGTCGTCATCATCATTATCATCCGCCGCCGTTCTTCGCAGTTCTTTGAGATACGGGATTGCTAATTGTTATTAAGTTGTACGCTTTGACCATTCGAATTAATTTGCTAGCTCGCACATCAGCACAACAGCCAGGCCAGCACAAAAATGACGTCCGGTCGATCGGGTTGAGTTCACCCAGCCGCCATCAACTTGAGTCTGATGGGTTGTGTGAACTTGCTGTTCGTGTGATTGTGCTAACCAATTAATAAGAGTTATCGCCGCAGCAGAAACAATCAATCAGAATCACTTAATTTGGATGGATGCGATGATAAAATAATTAAATGAATAATTTACATATCGAATAGGAATGAGCGTTAAACTGCATATTAAGGTGGTTAATACTTGTATAATATAGGCAACCGGTTTACGCGAAGGTGGGGCTTTAATAGGCATGCACTGGAATGAAAAAAAAAATAAAACTATTAGAGTGACATGGGAATGGCGATAGAATTTATAAGGAAAGGCGTAAGCTCTCATCGGGTTTTTGAAACTATGTATGTTAGTAAAAAAAAAAATATCTATCATAAATTGTAAATTTATTATTAATCTTTGATAAAAGTTTCTTTACTTGCCCGCGGGATCCCTTGATATCCCAAATCTACCCAAATTATTGTGTTTCTTTACTTTTTTTCTAGCACGGAAATGCCAGATCTCTTGACTTTTTTTTTAAATTTATTTTATTTCTCCTCCAGCAAGAATCTACACGAACATTTCAGGTCTGTTTCTTTACTGTTTGGGAAAAAGTTCGTGACAACGTTTTGGCTCGAGCTTTTTGATGTTGTTGTTGTACTTTCTGACCAAAAATGAAAAGTCAAATTTGACGTTTACCCAGAAGCAAATCAAAAACATCCCAAATTCGATTATTTGGGATGTTTTTTGATTTGTTTCTTGGTAAACGTCTAATTTGAAAACAGAAATTATCAGTAGTTTGACAAGCAAGAAAAGACAGTAGGTAAAATATTTGGGTAGATTCTTGCTGGAGGAGAAATTAAATTAATTTTAAAAAAAGTCAAAAGCTCTGGAATTTTTTTGTCAGAAAAAGGTAAAGAAACACATTTGGGCGAATAAAGAAACAAACATTTTACCTACTGCCTTTTCTTGCTTGTCAAACGACTGATAATTTCTGTTGTCAAATTTGACGTTTACACAGAAACAATTCAAAAACATCCCAAATGCGATTAATACTTTTCAATTTTAGTCAAAAAGTACAACAAAAACATCAAAAAGCTTGAGCCCAAACTTTTTCCCGAACTTTTTCCCAAACTATTACCAAACAAAAAGAAATAGATTTAATATAAATGTCCTTCCAAAATGTCAGACTATTTCATCTTACAGATTCGAACAGTTCAAAAGTAAAGTGGCCCGCGTATAGAATTTGTTGCTGAGACCTTTATACATTTATATAAGTGAAGTGCTCGGTATATAGACTTAATGGAATCTTCCGATTAAAATACAAAAAAAATAGTGGCACGACAATAATTTACAGCAGGACTAAAATTCTGAACCGTGTTATTATTCGTCGGGAGTGAAGGGGTCCTACTTATTTTTCATGCATCCGAATATTCTTGGGGATTTGTTACTGCCTCGCAGGAGGCGGTACCCCTGAAAAAATGATTTTTTAATGTTGAATAGATTAGGATTCAGTTCACAATGTTTGACAATGTAGTAGACGTGTTTTGACTTTTTGAACTATACATCTAGATTGTGGTCTAGCTTACTTCCATCATCTGTTCCATTCACCCTCCTCGCAGACAGGACTATAACTTTGCTTTAGAAATAGCCCAGTATCAGTTCTTCAGTCCTATATACTCGCCACGGTTAAACGGAAATAGTATATTTTTATTCTGAAGTAGATAAACACACAATTCCTTCCGTGTAAACTCCTGCTTAGCACTATCTAAGAGATTGAAGAAATAAAATTTGGAGAACCTCCTTATCGAAACCCTGGTTGTAATAGTGACGAGGAGGCTTTCAAGTCAATGGAAAGATACCGGTTCTAACTCAAATTCGATGAAATCTTCCTAGAGTGTGAAGATTTGATGTACAGTCGGTCTGTCACACTGGAAGATACACTGGTATTAATCGCTGATTAAAGTGTTGCATAACGGTTTAAAAAACTCTTTCAATTTTTGTTGGGTAGGACCTGGGCTAGAATATTCGTTGATAGTCCTTGCAAGATATATACTCATCTTTTCTATTCAATAGGGTATATGGATCTGATAGTCCAGTCAGCGGGTATGTTTCCTTTCCAGCAATGTTAAGCTTTATTAACTTCAAAACTACGCTGATCTTTCACTAAAAAACGGGACTTTAATATATTTAACAAAGTGCAATAAGAAAAATCCTAAGGTAATATTTGATTAAGATCTCGAAATCGAATTTTTACGAATGTCAAATGTTGTTCCTCCACCTCTTTTCATCCATCTCCAGCCATTTAAAACCTACTTAACTAACATAGAATAAACTATTCCAATTCCAAATCCAAATCATTCTTCATTCAATGTCAAAATCCCACGGTTAGAGGTGATCAGCTTCTAAATGAGAAGTCGAAGTTAAAGAATTTCCCTCATTTGGTCAATGCATTCAAAAATGTTAATATTAGATTCTTTATGACATTTTGGTGTCGTGCATCTTTCTAAACTTCAAACTATTTAATGATCAAGCATCACACAGCTTGCAACAAAGTAGATATATTGCCACATAAATTGAATTCAATTACCTTTTGTTCTTGCAATGTGCCATAATTTAAGTTTTGTTTTATATATAATACCAAAGTCTAACTGCAAAAACTGACAAGGCTAACTGCTGTTGGTAGCCAACTACTATAAAGTTCTTGTTTATTCTTCTAGCTCACGAATGAAGTAAATTCCGATTGAAAAGCAGGCAGCAGGCAAAATTCAATTCGTATATTGTAGCAGCTTGCCGAAACGTTTTTTCTATATAGATGTTTTTTTTTTCTATTGGAGAAGTTCAGAAGAATTGACCATAGCTGACATCATGCCATATAGTTACTTGTATTGATCCTGATGTAGGTATATGTATATCCACTTCAACTGTGTGTGCGCTTCTATAGACCTAACTGAGTCATAATTCAGATCTAATTGTCTGATACAAAAGGTATACCTACTACTTTGGCATCCATCTATGTATGCGCTCCAATTGAAGCTTCACTTTATATAGAACGCTACGCTCTTTGGCCGATTGCAACTTTGTGCCATGCACAAGTCACAGCGCGATGCAATAATTTCCAAAACTCTAAGCTGCGGCAGTAAATAGAGTTTTATTGACCGTTTGCGTGCCGGTTGCTTATTAAAGTATACCTCCTTCTCTGCAAAGAGAGCCTTTAAGAATAACCGTCCTCCTCTTCATCTAATGAGATTTTCAAATTTTCCAAAGAAAACCATTTATCTCGAGTTCTCTGTGGAAAATATCGCATGCCATGTTGAAAAAAAAAGAAGAAAAAAACAAAAAAAAACGACAAAGAACTGCCCCATTCGTTTGCCATTGAATGATGTCATCCGGAATCTTTGCCGCCTATATAGCAGCCGTTGCAACTTGCAACCTACCTCAGGACTTAAGAACCTCTATATACCTATACCTACATACCTATAGAACAACCGCTGGCTCTTTTGATTCAATCCTAGTCATAGCCATCGTCATCGTCATCGTCCAGCCGAAGTGTATTAAATTCACTTTTAATGAGAACTCTTCCGACACAAGCCATATGTCAGCCCCGTGTTCTTCAACGTTGCTCTAGCTGATGTTTGGTATCGGTATTGGCCTTTGCTATATATAAATGTCAGAGAGGTGCACCTTTGATCTCAAAATAAAAAAAAAAAAACCTGCACCATCTCTGCCAAGGTATTGCCTCTAATCGACTTAGTACACCTCATGCGATGCATAAAGTAATGACAAGCGTCTTAGAAGTCTGATGGGCACAATCCACACCCAAAGACCATTTTAAGAACATATTTTTTTGTTTGTTATGTTCCTTACATGTAATATGGGGGACTAGAAGATTATTTCACCATGGCGTCACATGTTTTTTTACATTCTTTCCTTTTTTTGAACATTTTTAGGGAAAGTTTTTAACACTTGCAACTAAAGCTATGTGTGAATTGTGGGTTTTTGGCATTTTTGGAGTTCGGGTTTTCGGTATTTTGGGCTTTAGAGATGTTCGGTTTTCTGAATTTTCGGTATTTTAGGTTTTCAGGATTTAGGGCTTATGGGCTTTCTGGAATTTGGGTTTTCTAAATTTTAGGTTTTCCGTATTTTGAGTCTTCGGGATTTTGGATTTTCGAGATTTTGGGTCTAAGGGATTTTGGGTCTTTGGGATTTTGGGCTTTCACGACATTGTGTTTTTGGGATTAGGCTTTCCGGTCGATTGGGACTAGGCCAATAGAAAAATCCGTGATCCAGCTATAACTTCCTCTTAATCTCTTATGCAACTTATTTAAAAACAAAAAAAAATATTTTCAAAAACTTGCCTGTAAAAATTCACCTTTGTTTCTTGCAATCGCAGACACAATGGCTAAGCGGTTACAACAGGGAAGTGCATCGTGTGTGTGTATTTTTTTTAACGATGCATGTCGCTTGCTTTGGAATTTCTATGAATGAATGCGCATTTCAAGGAAATAGGGCTTCTTGTTCATATCGCGCCTCGGCCGGCGGCGGCGGCGTGGTATTGTTTTCGCGCTTATATTTCTTAACAATCAACAATATTTCTAGCAGATGCATGTAACTTTTTCAATGATGTATGGCACTCTAACCTACAACGAGGTTTGTCACCCTGATTTTTTGTTTTTAACTGTTTTTCCTACCAATCGATGATGGCCAATATAGTTATGTCTTTGGCAATCACTAAAGATTTAGTTCAAACAAGGCTTTGCTAGGCTAATCTGTCTGTGCGTTTCGTATAGTACAAAAGCTTATAAACAACAAATATATATATAATGGCGGGCTTGCTGTTCTTTGTGACTTTATTGGTTGCATATAAGGTTGTAAATGTATATAGTTGCTTTGTATAGATAATTGGATTTGAATAGGCTTCAGCCGAATGGGTATTGGCGGTTCCAAGTATTTTATTTATTTTATTTTTGTGTAAGCTGGATTCAGTCATTGTAAGATATGTGTTTACGTGTGATCTTATGTGTACCTTTTTAATTTAAATGCACCTGGTTGAGTTGTGTTGACAATGCAATTCATGTACACACATATTATGTATACTTTAAGCTTATTTACATACATACATACCTTAACTACATATGTATATGTGTATAAGTCAGATTACAAGTGCAGTGGTCATGTTTTGACGAATAATTCAATTTAGTTTGACATTCGAGAAGGACATCTTTAAAAGTCTAAAATAACATCAAAATCATGAACGAGTCCTACTTAACTGTTTCTATTTTTGAAAATATATGAATAATTGCGAAACTAAAGGGTATAGTGAAAATTTTACGTCAATATCGTTTGCCTCTGATTTTGACGCAACAGTTCTGTATCTGTCTGTACCATATTTTAAGAATTTTTTTGAAGAAATATTATATAATCGCGCTTTGGCTTTTTTTTTTGACATCAAATGTATCAATGAAGTTTTTACTGACCCTGAAGTAGCGTGCGTTCTTTCTTGATTGTGCGTACACTGACACTCCTTATCAAGTTATCACTAGGCACTTTGAACAGCAAGGCCGACAACTCTAGTTGGTTTGTTGGACTTAAGTTTTGATATATTTATCCGAGCCTGAACTCCAAGGTTTATTCCATAGCTATATTATTATAAACCAAGTAAAACAACATGTCTTAAATCTTCCATTGATGATGAAAATAGGATACAGTGATCAATGCACAATAACATCATGAGCAAATTACTTCCGTGATGATCTAAGTGTTGACGAGATATCCATGATGGATCGACTGCTTGGTGGATCCTCAACCTTAATTTTATACTCACCTTCCGGTGAGCTGTAGTATATGTAATATTAGGGAAAGAGAAGACGTGGTGCATTTCTTAGGAAAGTGCCCTAATTTAAAGGAAACAAGAGGATGCATTTTTGGGAAAGATTTTTTAGCTGTGTATGAAGTAATATTCCAACTGAATGAGATGAATCTTTCAATACATTTCCAGTTCTGCAAAGTTGCCTTAAGATATCGCAACAGAATAATTTAAGGACTTTTATGATGCAGTTTAGTTTGTGTAATAAAAAAAAAAAAGGAAAATAAAAAAGATAAAAAGCTTGTTAATTTAATAAATGTAAGAAAAGTTTGTTTAAAAAATTGTCAATCTGGCAGATGGCTATGCTAAAATGATTTTTGTATTCTTTTATATATGTATGTAATATTTATACGGAAATGAATAAAATCAATTTTAATTCTAATTCTAACATCAAGAGCAAAGCTGACGTAACTTTTATGGCTGTTCATTCCAATAAATTTATATTCGGCCATGGTGGAACAACATCGCCACATGTTAGACCACAAAACAGATTTGGCCTATGCTGAATCTGAAGCGCTCTAAGACTTTGATATCTCTAAGCAAATTGCATGTTAGCTCCGTTTGTAGGTGTCATTACCGGACACTGTCTAACGTAAAGCTAACCTAACATAGATAAAAAATTTACACCGTTCTTATGTCATCATACTTAAAAACACGATACGACATGGTATAGCTTAATGTACCATTGCCATTAGATCTATCATTATCAAATTAAAAAGAGCAAAAAAAGAAGCCATGGATGAAATCAATGGTCCAATTTATTCATTTCCCAGAATTCTGCTTCCTGACCAGCTCAAGTTAAAACATGTCAATCAATGAGGGGAATTATCACTGGGGCCCAGGTTATCTACAAATTTTGCGTCATCAAATTTATTTTTATCCTAACTTTTTATCGAGTTTGGATGAACAGAAATGTTTTTCTACATTGGTTGACTATTTGCCTGATTTCCGGAATTCGATATATCATCACTGTTATAGTATACTTTGCAAAAAATGATTTTTCGATATCGTCAGCATTGACTGATACTCATGCAAAATATGTTCCGTGAATCATCCTTGTAGGTTGTATAGACATGGATTCGGTCCAAGTTAACCTTGATATGTTCTGAATCGAGACTTTAATAAATTTTATAGCTTAATTGATTTCAATAGATCTGGACATATTTATGAAACATATTTTAAATTCAAGATCGAAATGTTGCCAATCTGAAGACATGATCAGGAACTTTACCAGTGAATTTCTGTTCACAAATTATTTTAAAAAGTTTTGTATACAAAAATTTTCAAAATATTTTTGTTTGTTTAAAAAAAAAAAATTCCATTTTTTTAAAAAACCTTATAATTCGCAATATATCGAAACATGAAACATTTATTTTCTAATTTATTGGATTCATTGAAATATTTAATAAGGTTGAGTTTTTCACTTAAGAACGAATGTATTTTTAATTGTAATTAAAAACATAATTAATTTCACATTTAATATTATTATACAAAATGTCTTTGAATATGCCCTTCATGTTGACATAAAAATTCAAAAACATAAATTCCTTTCAATTTAAAAAAAAAATCCATAAACTTAACTCCATCCCATTAAATGCCATTAATAAATCAATTTTAAAAATATATTTTCAAGCTTAATTTTATCCAAGCACGCAAATTAAGTCTTTTCAGCTAGGTGAAGTGTACAAAAATAAATAAAATCCATTATTGTTAAATTGTGTGTTATTTTCTTCCACTTTCTGCCCACGATAAAACGGATATCCTGATGTGCACTCTATAGCACAGTTTATTATTATTTTTTTTTTTTATAAATTATTCATTCATCGGATCTAAAATTTTTACCTTAGTTCCATGTTCCATTACTACAAGTGCTAGCTGACCTCATTTCCGTTGATCTAAATGTCATTCAAAAAAATAAAAATAAATAATAATAAAAAAAAAAAAAACATCCTGAAAGAATACGGTTCCAATTAAAAATAAATATTCCTCCATCGCATCTAGAAACTACTTCTGCACTTAACATCTGACATTTCTTCTTCCTCCAACGAACCAAACAACCCAACCAACAAACCAAGCAAGCAACTCCCCCAAGACACGACCCCCCAACATTCACCCACTCATCAGACCTCTTTCCAAGAAAGAAAATGATGTACCTATATTTACTTCATCATAGTAACGTTGCACACTGCACAAATTCTCTAGCCACTTGCCACAATACAATGTCGCTGCACTTGCTGCACAAATTAACCTCGTAAACATGTTGCATCCCCATCATCATCAGGGGGTGGTTCAATTATACTTGTTTCTGAAACATTTCATGGTTAACTGCTCAAAGTTTAGATTCATTCCTCTCACCATTTCCCCCGACACACGTTCATAATTTCCGATAAACAAAAAACATATACACTTTGTTGACTGCACTCTGTGTTGCTTGCCACAGTCGATTTTGTTGCTATTCTGTGTATAATGTATCTGGGGCTCATTGATGGAGCCAGTGCCAGTGGTGTGCTTCTGAAAAAGTATCGCAATGAAATTTATTCGTCTGTCCGTCGTCGAGTTTGGATTCAGTTCGTTTTCGATCATCAAATGTAGTGAACGCAATCGGCTCCTCATAATAATTTAAATAAAAATCCCATTATTGTGGCGCAAAAATATAATTTTAAACTTAAAATAAAAAAAAAAAAATACAAAACAAAAAAGATAAACTTATTATTATTTTTATAATAAATAATACTTCTTTGATTTTCTTTTTTGTTTCTCTTTTTTTGTTAAAAAGATGACAGAAAAAATTTAAGTACCTAGCTATCTTCATAAATTTCGGTCGAATTGTGCAAGTGCGGCAAGGTTTGGTAAAGAGTCGTGCGCTCGGTGCACTTCCATTGCACCTGCATATGTACGGTGGCGGTGGTGTAAGAACGCGTGAACTTCGTCTTTTTATTTTGTTGTTGTTTGCCTGTTTCATTCGGCGAAATTTTTCCGCATTGAAACGTGAAAAGTTTTTTTTTTTTTTTTCATTTGCCAAACAGAAAATATAATGCATTTTTTGCTTAAACAATAAAAAAATAAAAATAATATACATTCAAGCGATCTTAAAGATATTCACATATCCACAGTGATCTTTCTCTCTCTCTGGAGTTAAATATAAAGTATACAATCTTTTTTTTTTTGAATTTCTTTAACTCGTGTGCTGCATTTTTGATTTTTTTTATATTATTTACCGTTAAGGCTAAACAAAAAAAAAAACTTTATTTTTGCTACGATAATTGGATACTTAGATACATTATCGCGATATTGAGTATCTTATGTCCCTCATAATGTCCATTCATCGTTTTTTGTCTAGTGGCGTGTGATGTGACGTATGTATATATACACAATACATATACCTATGCAAGTGGAGAAACGCACTTCATAAAATTGATCTTGCCGGTGGTGTCTTGAGACAGCAGCGACGATTACGTGCAGTTTTTTTATTTTTTTATTTTTTTTAAGGCACGCACTTTCTTGTGACGTTTTGGCGGTAATTTGTAAGTGAACTCAAAGATGGGGAAAAAATGATGACCTATCTATATACAAACCATCATCAGTCAACCAAATGATGTTTTTATTTAAATTTGCATTTTAAATATATAAAATATATCTACATACATATATGTATATTAATAACAATTTAAGTTAAATCATTTTTTTGTCAACATATACCGAAAAAAAAAAAATAAATAAAAGTGAAACAACAGCCGGGAGATAATCGTGTTTGGTTGTCGTCTTCGGTATAAGATAGTATTGTCGGGATCGGGACTTTTTATACAAAAAAATGTTGATTGATTTGTAAATCGTGCTGCACATTTTTAAATGGTTACGAGTTTTTGGAAATTTATTTGTATGGCTTATGTTATTTTGCTGCAATTCGACAGATATAAAGGTAAATAAAATATTATGTTATGCTTATGCGCTTCTTGTTCTCCTCCTCCTACTCCTCCTTCTCTCCATTTTCACTTCAAGTAGATTGTTATTCTTTTTGTTTCTTTTTTTTTTCTTATTAAGTCTTGCCAAAAAAAAAGAAAAAAAACTAAAAGAAAATCGTGATTTAGATGAATAATTATTAGGTTGATGTTCGTGTCGTCTGTGAAGACACGATGTAGATCAGCCACAGCAGAAGTCGTTTTCGTTTTATTTTTGTATTTAATTTTTATATTCGTGGATTAATATATAGTACCTAATTTATTTGAAATGCTTTATGGGAATTATATAGTGAAAGACGAAACATCGGTGATAAATTGTATGTTGTTTGGAAATAAGATAGATTGCAGATAGGCATTTTTCTCAAGGACATTTAGTTAACTTTTGAAGGAAAAATTTTTGTAAAAAAAAAAAAATCTTGGAATGAAACATTAAATTGGTAATACAATTATCACTTATTGGATTTCACAAAAATTAAGTTGACGTAGTAAACAGAAATTGGTAAAATTTGATAATGATTTTCAGTTTTCAATTTTTTTTTGGTACAATCTAATGATATTGGACATGATTTTTAAAGCTTTATCTAATGGAAAGAAAACCAAGGGCAAACAAGCATACAATCCTGTTTTTTAATGAAATATTATAATAGTATTTTCCATTGGTAAAACTAGGTAAAATAAGACCGATTGTAGTTTTCCGTTGATGAAATTTGCTATAATCTTTGATTTGTAGTTGTCACATTCATTCTACACAAATGTACAATGCAGTTTTATTACAATAATTTTTAAAATTTTGATGTGAAGTTTAATCAAAATCGTTATAAACAAAACATCACTTTTCGTGGAACTAAGGCCGTTAAGAACTATTTAGAATCAATATTCAATATCCAAATTTTAGAGTACTCTGTCTTCTAGTTTGCTAATTCATTGCAGTTATAGACAAAAAAAAAGTTGTAATTAAAACTGCTAAGCTCACTTTGACAAAATTTTACAGGAGAGATAAAATAATTCCAGTTTACAAATAAATAAATCTTTATTTTTTTTTTCTGTTTAAGTAACTGTCGTTGGGCGCCAGTTAAAGCTTTTGTTAAACATTTTAATTGTTAATTTTACGACGTTAAGAAAATTAAATCAGTAATTATTTTAATGACAAAAAGATGATGGCTTGATTAGAAAAACAAAATTATTCCAGCAAAAACTTCGGCATAAAATGTTTTTTTTTTAAATTTTATGATCAGAGTAAATTTTTTTTTTTTTGTCAAGCAGTCCGTTTAGTTTGGCATGAAAATTCTTAATTGAATTTAATTATCCTAACTTCAAAAAATTAAAAATTAAAATTTTCAATAATAGCTATAACTGGCGCCCAACGATTACTTAAATAGAAGAAATTTTGATTTTTAATTAAACCTACAACATATTCATAAAAAAACTGTTTTAGTTGACATTTGACCACCCGTAAAATTGTTATCATATCACAGTTCATACGTTGGGTATAGTTTTTAAAACATCAAATGGAAGCTTAGCGAAAAAATTCTACTTTCCACCAATTTTTCTGAAATTTAATGTCTGAAATAGACTTCACATTCATTTTATGAAAAATAAATATCTAAATATGTACATACACAGATCAAAAATTAAATTATTGAATGTTTGGACAAAAAATTAAAAAATTTGATTTAAGATTTAAAACTATAACATATAGTTATATACAGGTTTTCAAACTCGTCTGTATGTATGTGCCTACTGTAGGCCAAATCGAGCATTTCGGCTCCGATCTTTAAAACCAAACACTTATGTGTACCTACATAATAGGCGCGTTCAGAAAAATAAAATTTCACAGATTTTGGTTCATCAAAAAGTTAGCAAGCGAATACAATTTTTTTTCCTGCTTTTCAACAAGTTAAAAGATCTCTCCTTTCCTTTTTCTTTTCCTATAATTTTCTGTCCAAAACTACACATTTTATTTGTTTTTATATGAACTTTTGTGTAGTTTTGGGCAGAAAATCATACAGAGTTTCAAAGTAAAGGAACAGCACCTATACATGAATTCCTTTTATCTTTTTGCTAAATAAAAAAGGTGATAACATGATGTTCCTGCACTTACATATTTGACTTTTCTATTTCTTTCTCTTTTTTCTTAACTTCATGCAGATATTATTGATGATACGCCATCGATTAACATATCTTCGATTTTACTTTAATTTATAATAATATTCTTTTGGAGAGACCGACAAATATGTTAAATATTATGTCCACGGCGAATCAAACAAAAAACGTTTGCCAATAACAAAACTAGCTATCTGTCATTTGGTGTCTTTCATTAACAAAAGTTATGGACAGTATACGAATATATATGCTAAACGATTTTCTCTGTCAGTTAAAGAGAGATAAAATGACATTTTGTTTGACAATTAAGCTATATCCGCACTTGTCGTGCAAAATCATTATCGTCTCTTTCATTGACAAACACTGTCTGTCAATTAAAAAGACAACTATTTTTTTTAAACTTTTTCCACTTATGTACATACAAACATACAATGTTTTAAACTGACGTAAAAATAAGCCATTTCAATAACGACAAGTGATGGGAACCTATCTTTATGTACATAGTTTTTGTTTTATCTATTATGACTATAATATTGTCATCAAGAACCTAATGATAGTTTAAGTTATAACATCACGAAGAGCAGAAAGAGTTCCAAAATTGCGGTTTTTTTACCAAACAGCAATTTAAAAAAAAAGTTGTAATAAATGTTTTGTCTCCAATATTTCGAAAACAAAAAATGCCATCGACTTCAGGTTAATTTTATTCTACACATTATGACTTAAAAGAGCATTTAAAAGAATTTTAAAAAAATCGGCGCACAGTTTTTTTATAGATAAAAAAAACATGCTAAAATTTTGTGAAAAACGTGTTTCGGTTGTATTGAGAAAAAAACAACGATATTAACTTCGGCATAATTTTATTCTATACATGATGCCATATTTGGTTACTGATATAAATTTAAAAAGAAATCAATTGACGTTTTTTTTTTTTTTAAGTAAAAAAAAACTACAAGAAAATACTAAAAATCGTTGAAAACATTTTTCGGCTCGAATATTTTGAAAACAAACAAAGCTATCGACTCGGGAATAATTTTATTTTACACGCTGTAACTATGATTTGGTGGGGATACGGATACGATACGGATCCTTAAAAAACAGTGTTACATGTGCATCTATTTCTTCCTTATTTTCGTTTATTTTTCATGTAGATGCTGTCTTTTTTTTACACTACAGCTTGCAATACCCTATCATTTGCAGAACTGAGAAGCCTAATTTCCGGATCCAGAAATGAATTCCCGATAGAAACCTATGTATATTGTATATCCAATTTTATTTTTGTATTACGTGTTAAGAGATTACCTATACCCAGACCCGTTAGATATTAAAACGCGGCTAAAGATAAACTCTTTCTTGACGAAAAACCATTTGAGAGCTAATTAATATCTAATATTATCAAAATGCAAAAGAACAAAAAGCTAAACGATAAAAAGCGAGGCATGATGCCTAAAGCAAAATAATAAAATGAAAAATGAATAATTGTGAGCTAAAATATACAAAAAGATATTTTTACGAAATAAAAATATAGCGAAAATAAAACTCCCAGAGCAAAAATTGAATTCTAAATGATTAAAATACCGAACAAGAAATTGCGAAGAATCGTAAAAAAATCCTCAACGTTTTAGCTATTTAATGAAGCTAAATATCGAAATAAAGAACATAAAACACTTTTGCTATTTTATTTGATTTTTCAGCAAAACTCATTTTTATTGCGACGATGAATAATGATTGACTTATTATTTTGTTAAAACATCACTTTTTTTGCTTACTTTTTCAGATCGCATTTTATTTTTAATTTGCTAAATATTTTAATATTCAAAACTATCCAGAATTAACAAATTAAATTTCAACATAAAAAACGTCTTTTACGAAGGTTATTTCTGGTTAAAAAAAACGATTTCCGCAAAAGATTATTAGTTGTGTTCCTTTGGGGTTTGCAAAGTTCGCAGTAGATGATGAATGGAGAGCTTTAATTTTGCCAAGAGAAAAATCTTACCTCAATGAAATATGAAGCTGTAAAAATTACAAAGCTCAAATACCAATAATTAAGGATATAACATCAACTATGAATGGCTTTTTATACTTCGTCGATGCGATTTTTAAGACTGCGGCGGCGGTTATAGTTTTCATTGAAAACCGTTTAGAAAACAAAATCAGTGTTTTATTTTAATGAAAAATAAAGATTATGACTCAATTATTTTTAACTTTAAAATAAATCTAACATTGGTCAAACATTCACGCAATAATATTTCAATCAATGTGAAATATGTGAAAGGTTTGACCAAAATTAACAATTAAAACCTTTGAATGGTGGTTTTTAATGAAAGAAGAAGAACAAAAAAAAAAAGAAAATAGGTATATTATTGTTGTTTTTTTTATGGCCTGTAATGAATAAAATTCATATTTAAGTTTTTTTTATTGTGACCATTCAAAATGAAAGCTATAACTGGCACTTTAAGAAAAAAGAACATTTTAATCTGACCTCTTAAAATCGAAAAAAAATCAATTTGTGGAAAAAAATAATTAAAAACTGAAGTTAATTATTCAACAAATGAAGTCATCTTCCAAAAATGTCACTTTCAATAAATCAACTTAAAAATCTATTGACTCATATCGTATTCGTAGGTATCCAAGAAACTTGAATCACAGTCTGATGAAATCTTTAAAATTTTCACGAAAAAGTGTAAAAATAAATAAAAATCCTAACAATACACAATTTCTATGCATAGATCAGTGAGTTCATTGTTCTGAAATTCCCCAAAAGTCTACCTGTTTCAGATAAAATATCCTTCGCTATAAAATTTATTCACAAAAATTTTATCTGGAAGAATTCATACATATTTACAACTCGCTTCCTATATATTTATGTACATATGTACCTACCTATGTATTTGCACAGGTAAAAGTTAATTTTGTATGAAATCCTATACTCCACAGTCCACACACAGAAAATATTGTGCCCGAAGAATCAATTCCTTTCGGCAGCAGCAAACACAAATCCTATTGTTACAAGTGGTTATGGCTTAGGTTTTTGCGTTGGTCTCTCCCCAAAACGATTAATGACATTCTTATAGCCACAAAAAAATAAAAAAAAAAAAAAAATATTTTGATTCATCCCAAAGCAGGAAGTGAAAAACAAAGTAGAATCTTCTCCCATGATGCTGTTGGCTGGTTGGATTTACCTAACCTCACTCCTAAACAAGAAGCACAACGGACAATCTTTTTTAGAAAACGAATCAAGACAAAAAAAAAATTAAAAAAAGAACACCACGACAAGACTTCTATATCTACTATAAGCTACGACAGACGGACGCGGACGCGGACGCAGCGTGCCGAACCACCGACAACATCGAAAAGGAGGACTTGATTATGTCATTCTGATCTGAGCCGATGCCGATATACCAGACTCTCTCTCTCTCTTGACTCCGTTCTGGTTTGCGTTGCGTTGCATCTTTTTCGTCTCGTGGTTTTGTTTATTTTTATTTTTAGTTCTTTTTTTTTGATACCTTATTATTATTTTATTATTCCTCGTCCATTAATGCGAAGCGAAGGTTGTCTATGTCTGGCGTCAAGGCAGCAAAGAAACATAAGAACACTAAAAATAAAACGATACTATATAACCTGGTCCAGATGCAAGATATACTCCATGCCTTCGACCGCGTCCGCTTCAGCGTCAGCGTCGTCGTCACCGTCACCGGCCGGGTTGGTCATGTGCATCCGCGATGATGAGACTTCCTTCCACCAACTTCATCAGTCCAGCACAACTATTATCACTACGAATGAAATAATAAAAAAAACAAAATAAATAAAAATACAACCGCGATATGAGGAACAAGAGAGACCTTGATGGTCGTCGCGTAAAGGGATGTGGTTGATGTTATGTTGTTCTTTGTGGAAGTCCCAGTCCAAATCCCAACCCAATCGCCAAAGTCGTTGTATGCCGGGCCATTAAGGATGAAACACTCTGTGGTAACGATGCTGAAGTGAAAAGATGACTCAGAACTAAAAAAAAGTGTCTTCTTTCTTAGTTTTAGTTTGAGACTTTTTAAAGATTTGCCATCAAGATTGGGATCGGAGAAAAAAAAAACAACACAGAATATGATACTCTTTAGCTACTTCTACATAACCGAATAGATTACTTCCTGGCGAAGAATTGTGTAATGGGGAATGGGGCATCCAATTTTTTTTTTTTGGTCTGTTCAATGTTGTTGTTTACAGATAGACCTTATACCTACTTTGGTACAGCATTAAATGAGATGAGAATGAAAGCTGAAGTTACTACTTCCTTTTGGACGATAGTAGCTTAGCTACATAGGTGGAGGTAGATATGTGGAATTAAAATTAAAACTGATGATGAAATTAATAAAAAAAACTTTTGAAGTCATCGCTTTATCTTTGATGATGAGGCTTTGTTGTGTGAGCTCATGTTTAAGTGCGAAAAATTCTTTTATTTGTCGCTGACATTTAAATATGTATTATAAAAACATAAAAAACACATATTATTTAATATATGTATGTACCTACGTATAACTAACTATCTACAGTGACAAAGTAAAATGTCGGAAATTTGATTTTTATAACCAATATTAATCGTTTTGTCAGAAGAATTTACGAAAGTAAAATTTCTTTTTGTCAGTTAAATGTCAAACAGCTAATAAAATTCTACAAACAAAAGAATCTGACACTTTTATAAGTACAGTAGAATCTCAGAAACATGAACACGTCATATAAAACTGGAGCAGGGCTTGTTGACCTTTTCGAATATCAACATTTGGTTGAGGAAGAAGATTGTTACTTTATCTTCTTCCTCAACCAAATTTAGATATTCAAGTTAAAACAAACCTGAAAGTACCGTTAAAAAAAACTAAATAACGTGACATGAATATAATACGAGAATATAAATACAAAGTCCCCTTTCACACGAGGAAACAAATTGCTGCAGATTTTTTGACGTTTTCTTTTAATATCCAAATCCCACCAATCATACACCGTTAATTCCCCTTACTTGGTGTCCTTCTCACCTAAAAACTGAAAGTTGCTGGAAACTCAGTTTTAGTACAAAGAAAATAATTGAATTGGGAATGAAGCGTTCATATTTTTGAGTACCAAATTTTAACCTGTTGCATCTTTTCGAACACTGAATTGTGAAAATATTTCGTTTATCTTTTCCAACTGTTCATCTTATAGAATCGTTCATCTTTCCAAGATTCTACTGTAATAGTTTTGTAAAAAATGTGTACAAACGTTACTATATTCGTTGTTGTACATAAGCCAAAGAATGCGGAGGCGAATCACCGTCTACGAGGTTAACTTAAGCTAAGTGTGAACAGTTTTCAAAGGTCGTAATACCCCCAAAGGAGTCACAGACGTTCATCACACATAAAACACAAAAAAAAAAACAAAACAGAAACGTTGCACATTATTGTGCAACGTGCATACACATTACACAAACATAACTCGCTACACTTGTTGAGCCAGAATATACCTATACCTATATCAGTATAGAATCTGTAGTAGATATGTACATATATTATAGAGATACCCACCAGTAAATAGGATGGATGGTTCTGCTTTGCAAGTTGCAACAACAGGAAAACCTACATAAATACTAGGTTCCTTCGACTGGAGAACTTTGACAACAAAAATAAATAAAACCAAAAATTAAAAAAAAGAATACTGAAAAATAAATTAAAGGAAAAACTGGCTATGAAAATAGAATTGAAAAAAATAAATAAAAATAGAAGTGAAAAGATTCACAAAATCAGCAATGTCTAAGTCTTACGAGACGTCTTCCCTTCCAGCGTGCACCTCGACACCAACACCCCTCATGTTCTGCGCGTTCTCTGATGCTTAAGACCAGCACCAGAGCCAGATATGGCAATGGCACAAGACAAACTTCCGCCAAGAACTTACTTAGAAATTAATGGGTCTCTCAAGCATTTATAAATGAGGAGGATTTCACCGAAAATATAGTGATAAGATTACAAAAAAAAAAAAAAAACACTAAACAAATTTAGGTATTTTTCTAAATTGTTATTATGAATTAAATAATATTTCAATAAACTTTTATTAAGACCTTGTTCAATTGAGTTAAGTACACATTTGATTAAATTTATTCACGGAAAAATTAATTATTGCATATTCTACAGAGACAATGACAATGAAATGAAGCGCTGAGAAGAAGAAGGGGTTAAGTGACATTTTTGGATTTTTATGTTTTTTTGCAAAAATTATGATGCTAAATGCAAACTTAGATTTCTGTGTTATCAGCGTTTCTCTACCACCTTTAGTTTCCGATTTAGCCCTTCTGTTTTTGGTATAAAAGGGTTAAACGAAACAACTTTTTAAAAAAATTTAGTGGAAGAAGGCGTTAAAATCACTTAACTCCTTTTTGCAACCAAAAAATAAAAACTAAAAATATATTGTTTGCATGAAGGAGTTAAATGCCTACTTACACCCTTCTTGCAGCTTATAAAACTAAAATAAGGAAAATGACGTAGGATAATGAAATGCTTATTTACCTCCTAGCAGTAACTTTTGGGAGTTAAATGACATAGATTTGTGCGATGTGCTCTTTATATCAAATTGAAAGATAAAACTTGATATTCTTCATTATAAGTTGAAAAGTTCTGAGTTTGCGCCATCTTTGGATAAAAGAGGTCAACACTTCAGCACCATATAAGTAAATTTCCGGCTGAAGAATCGCACTACTCTCGAAAGAAGAACCCACTATGCTTTATCTTTCACATTTGCTTAATGTAACTAAAATGTTTAAAGTCTACATTGAGCATTGCACCGTAGAAGGCAAAGATGCCAGATTTTTTGTCAGCGAGTCTTTTTATAGGAACATTTTTAAAACTTGATTTAACTTGTCCTTCAACTTGTGATACATGTAGCACCTGTGACTCTGGCGAAAACTCGAAAAAACATCGAATTACCTACAAAACTGTATTCGAAGGACAGCAAATTGACCGCGAAAAGGCTCGATCTGATCCAAACGTCGCATATATTACTTTTGATTTGCCTAAACTCACCACATCAAAGGCATTATACTCGAGTCAGATGTGGTTTTTTAATTTGGAAATACATTTCATCACTTCGGATGTTGAAATGTCTTATATGATGACTTGGACCGAATACATAGCAGATGTCTTCACCTCAGAAACGATGAGGTGATGAGCGCACTCTTCACATTTTTTCCTCAGTGCGAAAACAAGAGTACTTGAGTATTTCGCAGTGATCGATCACAAATTTCCATAAGTCGGGCACACATATCTGGATAGCGACCGAGATTTTTTAACAAACAAACACAAATATACATATGCCACTAAGACCTAGGGTCTTATAAATTAGGCCATGTTAGAAGGAATAGAAGGATAGGATAGATTTTTGTTGGCAAAGTGGATTGAGAAATTAGGTTTTGATTTTTCTCATTAAATCCCTGGGGTGGCATTCAGTTGAGGGAATATAGAAAAGAATGCTGCTTAGACTGAGGATCGAACCCACACATTCAAGTTAGCAGTCAAGCACTACTTTCACTGCGCCGGGGCCACCCCCATTTTCGGAAGGATAGAAAAGGAATTACGGAAGCATGGACTTATCTATACTGCTGAACAATATATAGTCCTATTCTTATGAAGAATGCTTCAATGAAGAATCTCCATTTGCAAAAGTATTAATATCAAAAACGATTCCCGATAAAACTCAAGATTTTTTTCCTCGAGAAAAAAAACAAGCAACTTAAAACTGAAAAAATTAAAAACTTAAAGAGCAAATGCAGTTCATTCCCCAGGAGCATATCTGGTTTTATACAAAAGCAATTTCAGATTCTCCCGAGGAATCTATAAGAAATAAGAAAATTAAAAATGTCACTTAACCCCTTCGTTGTTTTTACTAATTAAAAGGATTTTATATTTTGTTAGCAAAAAGGGGTTAAGTACACTTTTTGAGAGAATATGTACAAAAAAAATACCTCTGAACTGTTTAAATAAATTAAAAGTTATATTTTAAGAAAGTCTGTTTTGTGCTTTATTTAATATTCTTATCAAAAAGTTATAGTTTTTAACCATTAAAAAGTTCTCATCGATTAACTTTGAACCCTTGCATCTCGAAACTTTACAATTGTCGTTTAACCCCTTCTTCTTCTCAGCGCTTCAAATTATTTGTATGTACATTAAATAAAAACTAAATACTTTTGAACTGCATTACATTACATAATTCTTTTTAAATGCAACCTGTGCACTTTAGGAAACCAGGTTTTATGGGAAATGAAATACATGACTAAATCTAATTAAAAGTAATTTTATTTACCTTTGTTTAATAATTAGAAATATCAGATTGCAAATTTATAAAAAAAAAATCAGTTCAGCCATTCAGGATATATACGAGAAAATAAAACGGGTTCTTAAAAAAGCGTTAACCCGATTTCATTCATATGATTTTTTTGGGGAAAAACCTAAACGAAAATCAGTTCAGCCATCAGTTTAGCGTTAACCCGAAACTTCATGAAAGTGCCTTGTACTAAATTTGAAAGAAATTGGTCAACCCGTTTAGTTTAGGCTCTAGCTCTTTAAACAAATCATTTTCTGCGTTTTATTGGTAATTTATAGCTAGCCTAATAATACAAGTACCTACCAATTAAACGCTTTATCCGCTTTTATGTAAACACTTTTTTTCTGTGGCTGTGTTCACAAAGTACTCTTTTCTACATGTCTTCACAAGCTGTCATAGTTATCGATGGGGTCGTGAAATGTGTGGTGACTATGACATCTCAGCAACCCTTTGGTGGAGTTTACTGCTTAACAGTTATGCAAATGAAACATAATTATTACGTTTTAACCTGTATGAATATTGAGACCAAAATGTAACCGAAAAAATAATAAAATCTCTTTTTTCTCAAGTAAAAATAAATTTTCGAATTTTTAAACGGACATGTCGATGACTTGTCCGACGTCATTCAGTTTTTCTGAACTACAAAATATCAAACACATCCTCTTCTTGTGAGTGAAAAACAAAGTTTAAAGTTCAAGTCATGAATACTTTTTGACAGCGCCATCTTCGTCTTCAAAATTTAATTTTTATTTGTCAACTCTTTTACTGACTTATTTATTGGCACTTTTGTTTTCCATAAAACATGCCTTTTTTATTTTTCAAAGCTTTCGATCGCCTTATTTTATTTATTGCACGAGTTCTTCGTTGTTGGCGAAATAATCTATCCTCAGTGATGAAAAAGGAGATACGCAGTCGGTCACATGGTCTGCCTTTTGGCTTTTTTTTTCTTGTTCCATTCGTTGCACGTTGCACATTTTTCATGCGCTATTGCTGTTATTTTTCAGGGCAGAGGAGGACTGACTGTGGTAGGCTGGAATGCACCGCGTCAGAAGATGCAATTCAACCGTCCTCAGCCTTGCCACCACAACCACCAGTACCAGCACCACACCGCCACGCTGCCGCCGCCACCGCTGCCGTGGAGGACATATTGCGCAGTCAGTAAAAAAATCGAAAAACAACAACAACGTGTTTTTTTTACGTTTTGCTTTCGTTTCTCTTTGGGCGGTTTTTTGTTGTTTTTGTTTTGGTTTGCATTTTAGTTTTTTTTTTGGTCACATTCAGATGTTTTTTCGTATGTTTTTTTTTTTTTAATTGTTGTTTTTTTTGAAGAAGTTCGAAATACCTGTTTAGCATGTGCAACAAGTGCAACATGGAATTGGCATGGAATGGAATATGGAAGGAAATGCAGTTGTGCCAGTTGTGGTTCAGTTTAGATTCAGAATCTTGGTTGGGTCTTAGTCTCAGGCCCACATCAGGTCTTCGTCTCACCGATGATGATTATGATGATAATAATGATGATGATGACGAAGACGCGACCGACGACGACGAGGCAAAACGTATAAGAGACGATAAAAATGTGCAAGCCGAGCCGGCTCGCTTTGAGTGTAGCAGTGCGATAAAAATAGCCACGCGATCACCAGATTGACCAGAAAATAAATCGAACAGACTTTTTGCTGGCCACATTGATGGGGCGGGAAAGCTTCGTCGTCATCTCCGTCATTCTTGTCTTCATCTTCATATTCATCCTCGTCGTCGTTGGCTTCTTCGAGATTCTCATATCGCTCGCTGCATACATTAACAACAATTTTCGGTATTTTCCAATATGGATCGTTAATTGTTTACAAGGAAATGTTTCAAAAAATTGTCGACGTGCGTCGTTTTGATCAACGTCTTCGCAGGTACATTATATATCGTCGTTTTCAATTCTGCTGAGAGCTCTGGAAAAAAGTTTCTGTTGTTGTTGTTGTTGTTGTTATGATTTATTTTTTTTTGATCGGAGCACGCTATTCTTATTTAAGGAATACCACGGCAAGAGTAGGAGTGAGAAATCATAAGACTATTTGGGATGAAATTGAGAATTTGGTGTTTACTTCGCTTTCATCCTATTTGATGTTTAAAGTTGAGCTATAAATTCACATTTCCCGAATTAACAGGGCAATGAGTGCTAAAAGTATAAAGATCAAACATTTTAAATAAAAAATAAGAAAATTTAAAAATAAAAATTTAAAGACAAACTAATCCTCATTTTGACATCCTAAAGGTTTTGTATGTATAGGCATCCTATTGCCATCAGTCAACCTTTAATAAGAATTATAATTAGGTAGACGAACTTCTCTTAAGGAAATTAATTTAATAGTAAAACTTTCGAAATTCATAAATAATTTAGATTGTGCCAAAAAACTTTAGCCAGAGGATGCCTAATATTAGTTTGTTTCTAAGCAATAAGACTTTAAAAGTATACCTACCTACCTATCTTTTTTCAAAATACACCAGTCGGAAAGTATTGAGACAATAAAACAAAGAAATGGCAAATATAGGTATAGGTAAGGTACATCAGCTAGATATATCGTGACATAGAGTAATCATATCAAGAACACAATTTTCTCTCATAAATTACTTATAACCATAATTATTTCATCATCATAATCATCATACTCGTACATCATTTTTCATCCCTACTTCTTCAAACATATACCTATGCACATACATAAATTCAGCACTAAATGTCTCTATTTGTAGTTCTCGTCTCGCAACCGTTTGTAGATAATAAGGCATTTATTAAAAAAAAAATTTATATTTTTTGAAAAATAATTTTAGTTTTATATGGCGTTTATTTCTGCGTAGGGAATTTGTTTTGAAAAACACAATTTTCGAAATCAATTTTTACCTTTTAAGGAGATAGGTTTAAAAATCTTCAATTTGAAGATATGATAAAAATTATTTATTCGGATTTTTAATTTGAAAATTTAATGTTGTCAAAAATGTTGAAAAATGTTTTTTTTTGATAAAATTAAAAATACGGATGTTATTGACGAACAATAAATCTAACTGTAATTCAAAATAGTAGCAACCCTTCAGGAGGTTAATGAGAAAAAGGACAACAAGAGACTTATTTCTCATTTGTTTGCTTTACGTTTGTGTTCTTCTTTCCAATTGGGGGATTTACATGAAAGAGCATGCTCAACAATATAGCTAAATGCAAACGTAATAAAGTTTTCAAAAAAAATTAAATAATATTGAAAACCAAGCAACGATTGTTTCTTGGGTTTTTTGCGTAGCCACTGCATTTTAAAATACCTGGAGCCTGTAACACAACGTGACAAGTTTACAAGTTTTAACTTACTTGTCCAACTATACTTGTCCGACAAGTCCAGCTGATTCTGTAACACAACTTGTCAGGAATTTAAAATTCCCTCGACACTGCGACAAGTAAATACACATATTATAAGCAAAACCTAAAAATTTGTCACACAAGTGACAAGTCTGCATTTATTTGGACAAGTTTGGCATTGATATGACAAGTTGTTTCTGTTTCTATATCAGAACGTGACAAGATTCAGGAGAAATGACTTGTAAATATATTTGCTTAATTTGTGACATGTAAATTAAGAACTGTCGAACTCAGACAATAGTGTACAAAAAACTGAATAAAAGAAAAGATTAAAAATTAAAAATTAAATTAAATGCACGACTTGACTCTCTTGTGATTACTTACTATAGTAGAGCTATATTTTAAAGAAAAATTATTTATCAAAAAGAAGTAAAAAAATAAATGAATCTTTTATTTGATTTTTTTTTGTTTAAACAAACATCTAAATGCAAAATTATAACAAAATTATGACGGTAAATCCATTTATTTAAAATTCAAAAAATTTTTTCATAGTTCTTAAACTTTTTTTTTTGATTCCTTTGTTTAAAGTCTTCTTCAGTTAATTTGAATTTTCTTTGTCACTTTTTCTAAGCTTTTAATTAAAAAAAATCGAATTCTACATATACATAGGTATATGAATAACTAAAAAAGGCATTTTTTTTTTCAAAAAACGTCAAAATCCTATTTGCAAAAACCTGAAACCTAGTTGTTTTTCTACAATCACTTTATCCATAAGAGGTATGAAGTTAAATCAAAATCGTAGATGAGCTAAAACAAAATTTTGAATTTCTCCTCTTTAAACTTGTCACACTTGTCACTTTCTGTTACAGAAAAAACAAAACCAAAGGATTTCGTAATATTTGTCGCATTGTGTTACAGAATTTTGGATAAGTTGTCGCCTTTCACTGTCCCGACATGTACTTGTCACGTTGTATTACAGGCCCCAAAAGAACGATAATTGGGAATAGTTAAAAGTTTAAATTAAAACTGAGTTATATTTTCAAAAAAATAACGTCTACATTTTCAAGAACATAAAGGGTGGGGACCAGCAGACGCATTGGTTTTAAATTCTCATGTTGCTAAAAAAGTGGTGGACTTTAGAATCTTCGGTATATTCATATCCATTCTCTGCCAAACTTTTCCGGATACAGCCCAAAGTTTAAAAAGTTATTGATACTTATACAAATTTATTTATAAATTTTATGCTTTATCCTCAAAATGCCTATTTGAATTATGTCCATGTCTATCAAGTCATTAATTTTATGTGAAATGGAAAGGAAAAAAACTTTAAAAACTATTTTTTTTAATTCTTAATGCTTATTTAAATATACAAAACTAACTAGGTGGCTGACAGTTTTGTGAAATGTGTCTAACTAATTTATGACCAATTCCATCTAGTTTATCAATTTCCTGTCTTTATGTATAGAAACGTTTAAAATCAAAATAAAATAAATGTATTTGCTTAAAGCTCTTGGCATCCTTTGAAAGAACAATATAATTTATGTACCTACAGTTTCTAAATATGTATATAAAATGATTTAAGATTTGACTCTGTTTCATTCATAAAAGTGTTAATTTTAAAAATGTTTATACTTCAAAGACCAAGAAAATAAAAAAAGAAAAACAATGTGTGTGATTGTATACTTTGTCTCCTCATCTGGGAAAATAAAACCACATAAAATACTTACAGATGTTAAAATAAATAAATTTTAACTTAAATTTTAAATGAATTTCATGAGTAATTTCACAAACAGGATTATTATCTACCTACAAGTTTATCTTGTGGTTAAGTTTATTTCACTTTAAAAAACAAGTTCAAATTTCTTTTGAAATTTGTGTTTTATATTAATTACTTTTCTCGAAGCTATAATAATTATATTTTTCAAACATATTTGATTTCACACATGTGCATTTAATTTAAACAAGAAAAAAAGTTTAATAATAATTTTGTGATTTGTGTTTTGTTTATTTTTATGGTGACGTGATTTTGTTTTGTGTGAAACTATTGAGTTTAATTTTGTTTATTTAAAGTTGATTGTTTTTATTTTTTTTTTTAATTCCTGATGCAAATACATATTCCTTTATTTTAATTCTAAAAATACATTTTTAAAGTAAATATTTTAAGCTCTCAAATTAAATGTTGTTTGCTTTTAGACTCGCTTCTTATTATTTTCTATAAAATTTAATTTATACAATCCAAGCAAGGTGGAATTTTTGTGGAAAATAGTTTCTTTTTTTTTTCCATAATAATGTGAAAATGTGTATCAAAAAATGATTATCTACCTTACTTTACTTGACTCAAATGATATATGTGACATTTTGTTTATTTATGAAACAGAACTTTTAAGATTCACAAATTTTGATTCACACTGATATTCAATTTCAAAGAAGATTTTTTTTCTTTATTTTCCGCAGCGCCAATATAAATATGTAGGTACATGGAGGCCGGACTCACTTAAAATTGTTCTTTTAAAAATAAATTAATTTATAATTGAAGCAAATTTAGATGGAAAATATATTCTTTTATGAAATGAATAGGGCATATTTCTGATTCCACTTCGATTTAATGTTTAAACAAGATTTAAGTTAAAATTTTGATAGAAGTAGTTCGGGAAAAAGTTGGGTCTCGAGCTTTTTGATGTTGTTGTTATAATTTTTGACCAGAAATAAAAAGTAAGGAAACGGATTTGGGATGTTTCTGATTTGTTTCTAGGTAATCGTCAAATTTGGCAACATAAATTATCAGTAGTTTGACAAGGAAGAAAAGGCAGTATATAGAATGTTTGGGTAGATTTTTGCTGAAATAAATTAAAAAAAATTCAAAAGTAAAGAAACAAATTTTGGGAACCGATTTTGGATCCCGCCGGCGGCTGCGAGTAAAGAAACAGACCTAATGTGTCTTAGCATCAAATAAAATTTTGGATTCGCTTGCTCACTTTTTGAGTGAGAAAAATCTCTGAGATCTCAGTTTTCTGAACGCGCCAATTACTACTACTGTAAATGAGACAGCTGTCAAAAATGGCACATGTTTTAAACGTCAAATGTTAGTTCGAAACAAGAAATTTACGAATGATACCCCATAACCGAATTAAAATCATTAAATAATTAATTCGTATCAAATAAGTAGGTATGCGGAAAGATTATTAGTTGTATTTTATTTTTCCCCAGATCCTAATCCAGATCAGATCATGAAAATAAAACAACTTAGGATCACATGTGACAACATCGTGTTGTGTACACTACTGGACGCCATTTGCAAATTAAAATAGCCATCTACCCGGCAAAGTAAAAGCTAAAATTTTTTCAGAATGGCAAAGTTGGATCTTGTGTTTTATTCCGAAAATGCTCCCAAATATCGTTAGAAAAATTAACAAAATTTGTATCGCTAAATAAGTGAAAATTCCGCGACAAAGCCACAAGAACGGCAAACCCTGATAAGTTACGTATTCAAAAATTTTGGGAAACTGAAATTTTCAGCTGAAAATGTTGCTACTGTGATAGCGATAAACCGTCGCTGTTTGCATAATTTGTGGTGGTCACATTATGAAGCTCCATAAAAACCGACATCCTTCAAGTTACAACCGACATTACCCTCGAAATTTACGGAAAAGTCATATAAAATCATTTCGAAGGAATTAATTGCTGCATCAGCATGGCCAGAGGCAGTTATTTGCATGCCATGCCATATAAGCACACGAAATGCAGGATATTCAAAGAAGAAGTATGGCCATCTAAATGATTGATTTTTTATGAATTAAAAAAAAATCCAGGCTATCCATAAGGGAACGTTATAGAACAAAGGCCTGTAACCGATCATAAAAAGCTCAGTTAATTTTAGTAATTGGTCAGCCTCATCACGATTTTTTGAGTTTTTATTTTTTAAAGTTTTTATTCCAATTTAATTTTTATAAAATCATAGTTTGTGGGGTGTTCAAAAAAGAATAAAGTATGTCAATTAAAAGGGTTTTCCGTAAAATATACTTTAAATTAAGTCAATTTATTTCTTTGAAATTATTGATTTTTTTTTCTTGTTAAAACTAATGTTAAAACTTAATTCTTATTCAGCATAATAAGTTTGCTTCAGATTCATTTTTTATATTATTATTTCAAAGTAACCCTAACAATTTTCAGAAGAAAAAAGCTTTAAACACTCCTACAAAGGTCGTTTACTCGTCTGTAAAGTTCCGTCAAAATCAGTTCAGACGTTCCCAAGATTATCCCTGACAAACAGATAGAAAAATATAATAATTGAACATTTTGATTTTTATTTTGGTAAATCTTAAGCTCGTTCGAAGATCTCTGTTATTTACTCATTCCTTAGATTAAACACCTATGTTTAGTTTAATTCAAACAATGGTTTAGGTTTACTCTCACTTTGGTATTCTCGATCAGGATCATTTACTTACTTATGATATTCTAAAAGCAAAAAAAGCAACGAAAACAATGGAAAGAATATTAATTCCAAACGGAATTCACCCCATTTTATAAACTATAACCAAATATTTGAAACAGTTAACTATACTAAATTCCAGGTTTCGAGTCGCTTTACTAAGTATTGAAAAGGATCCTTATATTCGTGATGTTTTTCATATTGCAATTTATAGAATTGAGCACGTTTTCAGTATATAGTTAATTATTATAGCCACAGTATAATTGATATTAGCTTCTTCAAGATGCATTCACTCCTCTTAACATAACTACAATAGACGAAACTTTTGTTTTTTACGTACATGAAGTAAATAACCTCTTTAAGGTACCTATAGAAAACCCAACCATGTTACTGACCTTTCCCATTATAGAATGATATAATATTCCCTTAAATAAAATAATCCATTCCTCAAAATTTATTTCACAACACTCAAAATCTCAATCTGCCACCACCACCACATCATTGCTACCGAATCCAGAGAGCGCCATTCAAAATGAAAAAAATACCAACAGATATTGTGATACATACATATGTACACATGTGCAATGTTAACCCAAAAGGGATAACAAGAATATGGCTCTTGAGTCTTATTGGTAATCATCTTCATTTGAGCAGACATAAGTTGCTGAAAGTATCTCTGAATACAGTAGATAATGTACTTCAGATGCAACCAGAACACATTTCACTTAAAACCTACCCCATCGCGCATCATATATGATGGTGGATGGAGTACCTGTTGCATTGAAAAGTGTCTTCTTGAGAGCGATGTTTGGCTGTGCTGCCATGCATACCTATATAGCTGGACCCCTTTTCGATCTTTGGGCTGTTGTGGCTCCTTTCAATAAAATGATTGTTTGCTTGATGCTCTTCTTATAATGAAAAAAAAACAACAACAACAAAGTAAAATCCAAAACAACAAAAAAACATCAGACATATGAAGAAGGGTCGAGTCTGTAAAATGCTTTCGCCCCATGTACGTGACTCAAGATTCAGAAGAATTTTTTTCGCCCGTTTTTCTTCCCTGATGCGACTATTTAAAACCGTTCGTTTCACTTAATGACAACGGCTTCGACATCGAAATCTACATCGACGTCGTCGTCAGCGTCAGCATCGTTGTCGGTCGCGGCATTCATGTTCTTCAATTTTTATAATTACCACTCTGATAGCATTTCATTTATTATTATTTAATTTTTTTTGTTTTTATTCCATAAAATTAGTTCATCTACTTCAAAATTTATCGCAAGCTGCAAATGAAAAATACATTCCATAAATGTTTCGTCTAAATTTAGACGCGACAGAGGTATGCACGCGGTTCTATGTAACCGTACGTAGTTACCTACTACATATATGTATGTATGTATATGTATTTCTGAATTGTTTTTAAATAAATTTTGAAATTTTCCGAATGAAGGGGAAGGCCGTTTGCTGATTTATTTTTATTTTCTTTTTGGATGAAATGAATTGCCAAATAAAATTAGATGTTTCTGTTTTTGAACACTTATGCCGATCTGCTCATATACGAGTCATTAACATTTACTCGTTAATTCAGCAGATACATTATATACAAAGTGCTAAATTTCACTTAAAATAACGTGCTTTAGTTCCGCAATTATACTGAAGTTGAAATATTATTGGAGAACTTTTAAGTAAACAGGTTTTTGGCCGATTGGTCTTTTACAGGAATACTTTTATGAAAAACGAGTGGTTTCAGTTGATAAATACTTTTTATTTTTAATGTTTGCAATCTTCTTCTGATTACGTTAAATCAAATTTCTGAATTATGACAGTCTGACAGCTCTGAAAACATAACGTGCAGTGTTGCCATTTGATTTTTAAAAATGAATATATAGATTAGACCAAAAAAAATGTCAACTAAATAAACAAAAAAGTTGTTTCGAAGATGTTTAAATAAACGTACTGAAAATTGGGTTAGTTCATAGTGTGTACTTGCCTTAACTTTAAAAAATGTACAAACAAAATTAAATTCAAATTTAAAATAATAATATTTCAAATATTTCCCTCGAACGAATTGGACAGCTTTTAGACGACTGCAATTTTTATCCACAATTCTCTTTTGAGTTTCTTTCGGATTGCAGCATCCATTTAAACGCTGCAAATTTTAATAGCTCCAATTTTTATTAAATGAGAAGGAAATATCTCTTTACACTCTTTACTCCGCCTATGTGTCAAACAATAGGAAAAAGTACAAAGAAGAAAGAGCGATAACTCTGCAATTATTTCAACCTCTGTAACTTTGTCTACCCCGAACACCGCATACGTCCCCCGCCTACTTGCTTAAATTGCAGAGTAATTGCAGCGTTTAAAAACAGCCTTGGTAAGAAACCATTGCATATTTTTAGATGTACAGTATATGGATCGTGTATTCATTCAATAACCAATATTTTTCAATAACAACATACCTACCTATCTATTAGCGTAAGTTGTTTCCGTTGTCGCTTTTTTTAATTTTCTTATACCTAGAGCTAAGATGAAAAGGGAACCAACTAAAAATTGATTTTTTTGTTTCTTACTGTGCATCACTTATCTGTCAAAATTTAGCGCAAGAAATAATAATTCAGCACATAAAACCTCTATCTAATTCTTTAGATCTGAAGTTGACTCAACAAGTTTGGTGAGTTAAACTTAGATTAATTAATTAATTAATTAATTAAATGAATAGATATCTAATTTTCACAGATGTTTATCAAAATACTAGGGGTATTCATGCAACGTCGTAAAGTAAACCTGTCAAATGATCATACAAATTTGACAAGCTTACGCAGTTTACAGCGTATAGTGTTGTCCTCTGTGTGAAAGTGCATTTTCATGTTTTTGCACTTTGATTTCGATAGATTTTTTGATAGCTGAATTTTAAACTTTAAACAGAAAAACTACGCCTGAATTAACTCGGGTTATTTGCAGAATTAAGAGCCAGATGCACAAATGCGGTTTAGTCTTAGTTTAGTACTTAAGCTTACCAATTTCAGTGGCTTAATTGTGATTCAACGCTTGCTTGAAACCAAAATAAGGAAAAAAATTAAATTTATTCAAATAATTCTAAAATCGTCTAATACTTAAAGTCACAATGACGTTTGGTTAATTTTCCGCAGCAAAACCCTTGAGGAAATTTAACTAAATTGTTTAAATCATTTTTCATACAAAATTTGACAGTTCATTAATCAATTCTTATAACTTAAACAAATGGTAAATTAATCTAAAGTTTAACATCATTGCATGAATACCCTTACTGAGTTTTGGCATTTCCATACAAAAGCTTTCCACGTTTTCGAGATTGGTCGTGTTTGTTAGGTTTTCACTAAATTTTAAAAAAATGGAAGAATTTTTCATACAACTTCAAACCCTTTACAGAGTTTATGGATGATTCGCTAAAAAACAGCCATAAATTATTTTCTTTTATTGAAAACAAAATTAACTGAAGTCTTTTTTTATTCATTACAGTAAATCATATTCCTCCACGCTGCTGATCATCATTTCAAGTGTCAAAAACTCTCCACTTTGCAGTTGCCAGTTGTTGCAAATCACACTCATAATGCACACATAAAAGTAGAACAACGATCATTACCATAAATTATAAAAATGCAATGTGAATGTGAATCCAAAATAGAAACCCACTTATGAAGGAAAATATTATTTGTTCATTAATACATCGAGAATTTATTGTCAATTAAAATTCCCCAAAATTCCAGATCGCTTATCGAGCGTGGTCGTCAGTGCGGCGCAGCGTGGCGGCGACGGCGACGGCGGCGGCGTGGTGGTGGTTGCGCATGCCGGTCGCCATACGCCGCGCCAGTCGTACCGTTCATATATTTACGCAATGCATTTGCAAAAACAATAATAATAAAAAAAAAAAACTGACGATGAATCCCTCAACCCGGATGGAAGGCAAATTACGCGTTCGCCATTTGGCGCCTCGATTCCACTTTGCCATTCGCCTCCAGCACTCTTGTACACGCTGCTGCTACCACCAGGTTTTGATGCACTCCATAAACAAGTGCGGGTGTCTCATATTTTTGTTTTGATTTACTTCTTTTGATGACAGTTCTGGCGACGATATATGCTGCTTCTAGCGGTGCAGTTGGTGCCAGCTAGGCATCTCGTTCATCGTTGTCGTTGGTCTCTTGTCTCTGCTATGCACATCACCATCTTTTCTTTTCAATTAGTTTCGTGATATAAAATGAAATTTCTCCAGTCTTATCCTGTCCTGTCCTGCCCTGGTTATCTGTATTTTAAGAACTCTCCACAAAATTTGATGGACATATTTTTAATCTAGCTTCAAAAATTCTTTCGTTTTCATTTCAGAATCTAGAAGTTACTTGTCCATGATATAATGAGCCAACATAATATTTCACCGAGGAACACCTTCAATTATAGCCATGGATCAGCTACAGCTGCTGTCCACCGATGATGCTAGTGACTCTGAATCGGAACAACAACCGTTTGACACTACTACGCTGCTACTTGACGGCGGCGGCGGCAGCAGGATTAATGCAGCGAACCGGTGTGACATTCATGACAACAGAAACCGGAAGAACATGGTTCCGTTTCTTAAGTCAAATTACAAGTACAAAAGAAGAATGCCGCAGGTGTACGTGGCGGGTCGCGAAACCGCACAAGTAATAACTCCGATGACAGCGCCACCATCACAGTGGTCCATATCGGAGCAAGAAGTGGAAGTGAAACGTTTTCGGCATCTATTGCCACAGCCAAGTGATAGTTATTTTAAAGTTGTCGCAGTCGGGCTTATTCTCAGCGCTGCCGTTATTGTTTTTCGTGATATTTTATTGAGTCTCTGTAGAGGCGTTGTACGTGAGTCGCGGGTGTGGTGTAAAAATAGCAATAAATTGTTTTGTCAGCTAAGTGAGATGATGTTGGTTGAGGTGAAAAGATTATTCACATCGGACCTGGTTGCCAGCAAGAGCGGTACCATCAGCAGAACATGGCGATATGGTATGACAGTGGCAGTGAGCTGGAGCAAGTCATTATTTGGCTTCGAGTCAGTCAGTGCGAGTTTGAAGTTAATTTACTTGACACTTTTTATTGCACTTTGGATGACAGCTTACGAAGTAGAAGGTGAGTGTTGATGGTTGATTTAATTTCATGTTATATGTTGGTGATGAGTAATTTATTGATTTAATTATTTAAATGCAATTTAAGTGATGAGATGTTGTGGGAAATCACACAGTAGTAGGTATACCTACTTTAATTGTATTGTAATTTTAAAATTCATAAGATTTTTATTATTATTTTATTACTGTGGGTATACGAATTTTGAATTTAAAGCAAATTTATACATTAAGATTTAATTAGAAAAAAAACTTCGTTGTTAACTTCATATAAAAATTCAAATAATTTATATTTCTTTTTCATTACAACAGAAATGGAGGTGATTCTGCAAATTAAATAGGAAAAGTGTGTTCTTATTTTTAAATTTGATAATATCGTTTGACAGCTCATTTCAAATTAAATAGCAGTTGATCGCTTCTTTTTGTACTAAATTAAGTACTATTTAATTTTCCCGGCACGCAAAAAAAAGTGCAAACCAGTCAAATATCAAACTATTCCCAACATAGGCTGACTTGGCTATTTTCTCGCAGAAAATATAAGAGAAATTTTGTTTAAGAAAAAATATCTCAATGTTTTATTTGAGATATTTTGAGTGAAAGGCTGTTTTCTTAAGGGGGTGAGAAAATATGTGTTTTTGCCTTTGGACTTGAAGGAGAGTTTTAGTTTTGTTATAATCCTTATGAACCTACACAAAAATGGCACATGATTGAACGGTAAAGTAAAACAAAGACGATACAACAACCTTCAAAAAAGTTAAAGTACATTTTAAATAAAGTTTACTGTATTTGCCGTAAAGCGTTTAAATTACTACTACCCCAAAAAATGTACCTTTCACTTCTAGTTACTTTTACAATGTTTTCTAATTCTTCATTCTCATCATGGTTAATTAAGAGTTTTTCCCAAGTTTCATGGGGGTTAGGGTGTCCCATATTTTCCATTTCCGTTCCATTCCATTCCGCTTTCATGCCAAATCCTTTTTCCTACCCCACGTCTACACCGACTCCCGCCTCACTTCCTCTTGCCTCGCAACAAATGGCTCTCAAATGGTGCTCAAAGGGTTAGAAATAAATTAAAAAAAAAAAACAATAACATTCAATTGGTCTGAAGTCTCTATCTTAATAGTTACCCGTGCTGAGTGATTTTTAAAATTTTTCCATACAAAATACACGTAGGTATTTTACCAAAAATTTCGGTAATATTCTTAAAGTTGATACAAAATTTTCAAACTTTGCAAATATCTAAAAATATTGACAGTATTTTAAGCAATATTTTCTTAATAAAAAATTACAAAACAATATATGTAGTTGTTTTTTTTGTATTTACTGTTATTTTATTTTCAAAAAAATGTATACATATGTAAGCTTTTTTATTTTAACAAAGAAAATTTATTAAAAAAATGCGTATACGCCCCAATGTACCAATTTCGAAAACATTATTAATTCAAATAAAATTTGATTTTTAAAACTTATCTTCTTTTACATTTCGAAATCTAGATTTCGAGTTAAAAAATATTATCTAAAAAATAAAAGATTTCCATTTTCAGTTTTCGTAACCCAAGCATTTTTTTTTTGTTCTTTTGTAATGATTTTTTTCGAGTAAAGAGATTCTTTTGAAACAGTAAACCAAATCTGGCCTAGTCTAAGGTGATCATAAATTTTTTTTATTTTTATGTCTGCATGATATTAAATTGATTTTAAATGTAGAAAAAGTTATAATTTTATTTATACTTCTATTTTATCCCCTATCGATCGTTTTAAGCTATTTTATATTGCTAAGGTATATTGCGGCGTGCAAATTGTTACCAGCAAGAAAAATCGTATGGTAAATTCTGTATAATTTAATCAGCGCTATTCGCATTAAAAGTCAAATATTTAAATGTCAAAAATTATTTCTGAGTACAAAAATTATTTTATACTTATAAATTGATTGCATCATTTAAGAAAATCAATCCAAAGATGTCAAATAATTTTATGTGGTATGAGTTTTGTTCCAATCCACAAATTTTATTGCCAAATTATTTCAATGCAATGGTTACAGATCACCGGGCACAATTTTTGTTGTAGTTTTCTGATGGTTTTTATAAATCAAATTCCTGAACACACCTAATTCTAGAGTCACAATGACGTTTGGTTAAATTTATCAAATTACTTTCTGCATGCAGCAAATTTATAGGGGAATTTTAATTCAATTTGTGTAAATCATTTCTCATAAAAAATTTGACAGTTCACTATGCGACTGTCATTCTATGACAATGAAAAATAGTAAATAACACTAACAGAAAAAGCAAAAGAGATGAAAGTACAAATTAAAAAAATAAAACACAAATTAGAGAATCATTTTCTTAAGTTCATGAAAGAAGAATTTTCTTTAAACGACCTCCCTTATATTAACGAAAAATTGGAGCAAAGAGAATGTCGTATTTTGAATATGCCATAATTTTTACAAAATGTCTCAAAAACTAATTTAATATTTCTAAGTTTTTAAGCCGTGTTAAAATCGTATTATAAATTTTATCTTATCCGAATTTAGTGGTGACTTTTCAAAAAGGGATATAAGCAAGCACTTTATACTTTTAGACTCGAGCTTGTAGTTTTGTTCTTTACATCTATTTGTTGCTCAATTAGGCCCTTTCAAGTTGAAACGAAATTAAAAATCTGAAATTATATAGAAATTCCTAACTTTGATTTTCGATTGATTGTTTCGATTCATCAGAAATGACTGTTTTTTATATTTTTCCTTTAAAAAAAAGACACTCTCATACTAATTTGCGTATTTTCCAAGTATTAAATTCCAGTTTTATACACTTTATTTTTTTTTATTTTTTTGTTAAGAAAACAATAATTATGAATTCATAATAAATTACGTGTTAAACTTAACTTTAAAGCTGATTTTTACTATAACCACGAAGATTCATATGGAACCTATCCATCTGGCTCAGGATCATTTTCCAACAAGTAATACAACAACAATTCCTGCTCTCTATCTTGATCTCATGTTGTTGTTGTATTACGCCTTGAAAAGTGATCCTGATACAGATCCGTAGAAAATAAAACGCGACTAATGTCTCATTTAAACATGAATGATCTTCTTCCTACGAAATGTGTAAGCACAATGTTGCTGCAACATTATATCTAAAGACATTTTTTTATCGAAAAATAATTGACATATCTATGATTCAGTATATAGTAATGTAATTTCTCAGCTGAAATCAATATGTATTTTCGGTTAAGTTCATTATATATAATTAATTATTTCAACATTTTCTGTCTGGTGTATCATCATCAGAGCTAATCGCGGGGTTATGTCACTTCATTCACTTATTCGTTCAGACATTCGATGAGTAAGCCTCTTGTCTTGCTAAAATTCTAAAAAACCAAAAAAAAAAATATAAATTAAATACCCAAACCCAGACGGAATTTTAAAAATAACATCAAATCAGATAAACAAAAACCACCTAATGAGCACTAAACACTGTCCTAACTTTTTTTTTTTTTTTTTTTGAAATTTTAAGCGCACTTCATTAATCACGTCTGTCTGTTCATTTTGTATGTGTGTATGTGTTTATGTGATGACAATTGGAATTCAATTTTCTACCCAAAATTAGTCAGCCATGCCCAGACGGTTTTAAATATGTTGTTAGACCACCCCCCCTCCCGCCATGCATTGATCCAAGAAAAAAGTCTAATTGTGTTGGATGAAAATAAATTAAAGAAAAACAAAACAAAAAACACATAAAATGTTAACCAAGCGAGACGAACTCTCATTAAATGTCGATAAATTTATTAAATTACTATGAAGATCGACTTTAAGGGGGTGGAATTGGTGCGATTCTAATCGCAAATGAGAGAAAAATAAAAACAAATTACCCAGACACCCACCCCCGCTTAAACTGCAAGCACAATATGAACAAAAACGAGTGAATGATCGGTTTAGTTAAAGGTGAATTTCACCATATCACTTACTCTCATACTACACCAATTTTGACAAATGCAGTATCAAACTAAGCAGAATAACCTTGAATAATTGAATAATTATAATTTTATTTAAAAAATGTTAATTATTTGATAAGAAAGACTGAATTTATTTGTTAAATATTGTTCCAATAAAAAATGAATTCTAAAATGAACACTTCCACTTCCCAATGAGTAATATTTTAACATGTAACATTAGGTCGGTTCAATTTATTAGGTCCGTTCCTTTTGAAATAATTTGTGTATCTTTTATTTTTATGTAATTCTAAGAATTCTTGCACCGGTATGCTATTAATTTTATGATATGTAGGTATTCTTGTATAGTGGATTTACAAACAGTCCTTCTTCTATTTGCGATAGATTGCATTAATTTTTATAAAGAGAGAGAGAGAGAAATCAAAAACTGGACCTTAAACAATATCTACCCTGTTTGAAATAACAAGAAATATGATTGATTGTACACAAGTATGATTATTTTTATTATGTTAATTTGGTTTAAGTTAACCCAATTTATTTTAAACTCCTCATAGTTTCAAATCTATGTGGAAAATGTAGTAATTTTCTGCATAAACTTTTAATTTTCTTCAGATAATGTAAGAAACTAAGTGTATTTTGTATTTTAAAATTAAAAATTCAGGCGGAAACTTCAAAAATATTTTTTTCTCTTCCTCTTTCTCATTCAAAGGTAAGAAAAACTTTATTTTAAATTAAACAGAAATTTACCAGTTATTAGGTTGTTTTTGTTGAACATGATTCAACTTACTTGAAAAATCTGAAACGTAATTTTTTTGGTATAAACACCATTAAAGGCTATTTTGAATCTCCATTATAAATATTTAACTAATCCAATAGCCTTGTTATGATAACATGCGAATCAAAATGAATTAACTTGACAAACAAGGCGTGTTTTTTTGGGAATCTATATATAGTACAGTAAGAAATTCCCAAAAAAAAAACGCATCGGCAGCACCGTGTTTTTTACATTTCACATTTGGTACTATTGAACACCTGTCAGAATAATTTGAAATTTAAAAAAAATCTATCCACAGTAAAATTCTACTTCAGCTTTTATCGGATGTAATCCTACAGATAATGTTGTATGTGTAATGCATGTAAAATCGTACTATACAACGGACAACTTTTCCAATAAAACACGCCTACTGTAAATTTAATGTAAACCTGTGTATAGTTTACATAACCTCTTGTCACATTCAACTTATAGGAAAAGAATGGTCTTGCGTGAGTGATCATTATATAAAGAGCAGACAAAACACTAACACGATGTTTAAAAAAATTTAATAAGTTAAAAAATTGTAAAATTAACTACATGAAACGTTAAGTTAAAATGATATGAAATGAAATTGAAATTTAGAGGAGAAAATGTTAAAAAATATGAAATCGCTTAAAATTAATATACCATTACCGTCATTTCAACATGTTTTCAATTTTCTTTCTATACAGTAATTGTATGTTAAAATAACATGACATGTTGTTAAATCAACAATTATACTTCTAAAGATGCTACCATGTTAAAAAAATTAATATTGAGTATAATTTTACTGAAATCGTGTAATTTTCTCCAATTTCTACAAATTTTTGTGTGAAAGTGTGTCTTGTAAATTTAACAACATATGCTTGTTAATTTTTACCATACATTTACTCTACTATTAATATTTTTTAACTTTAAAAATTGTTAGCTATATACCAAGGTATAATATAAGTTGTGTTTCTGAAAAAATTCACCTTAATATATTGGTTGCTGGACAAAGCTATTTTTTTTTTTTCGCTCAAAATAGCCCACAAGCAAGTATAAGAAAATAGTTCAGCAATCGATCTGTATCATGCATTGGATATAAGTGCACTGGGCGCCAGCTATCGCACTAGGTCTGATGGCCATCCCAACTCTACAATGCGGATAGAATATGAAACGTTCGGGATCTTAAACGATCAACGACCCGCCAATATGTTTCTAGCGCTCACTCTACATGGACGGATAGTTTTTGAAAGCAAGAGATCATAATCATCCAACTTAAGACTTTAAGACATCACATATTATAGGTACTATATTCGAAGATCGGGGGCAAAATTGCACAGGCACAAGTGCATTGGGTTCCTCGCTTGTAATTTAATGGACGATTATTTTTAAGCGGCACCTTGGCATTGATTGCCAACAGGTTCAATATTGATGCAGTCATCCTCTTGGTCAGAGTATATATTATGTGTTGTGCAGTTCCTTTGGCAGTCTTCTTCAAGGTTCACTTAGATATTTCTATTTATCTGGCTTGCATCGTCACGTTTCGTGCGTCGTTGCTACGGGCGGGCGGGCAGGCGTCCGTCATTCGTATAGTACGATGCAGTCGTTCGTCATCTCTCTCTCCCATAAGTTAAGCCGTTTTGACTTATTTTTGAGAAAATTATAAATATCAACTCAACTTAATCCAAGGGAAATAGTCGGACTTCTTGTCACATCACAAGCATCAACCAACAAGAGGCAGACACTTGTAGCTTGTACGTAACGTATATCCAATGGAAATGGGCCAAGAAAAATTTCTCATTTTTGTCATCGTGCAATGCAATGCATTGCAGTGTGATGATATTATTTCTAATGGTTTATGAGATACATATAGCTCGTTGATTTATTGTTCATTACAAACTACTGGGTGGATATGCGATGTGACACGAAAGATGCTCGCTTCTTTGATGTAGCTTATTTTTCTCTGCTTATTCATGTTGTTTTATTTCAAAAATAAAAAAATAAATAAATAAAACTAATGAATATTTTCTTTTTGAAGAATAAGATTTTTTTTTTTTAATTTATTCATTTGAGTGTGGTGGCAGCCAAAATGTCTGAAATGGCTGACAAGTTGCCATTAGTTAAATCGTTGGTTGCATTTGGGTGGCAGATAGCTAAATGTTTTGATTATAATTTTTTATATTAAGCATTCAGAAAATTTGTCTTTCAAGGCTGCTATTTAAGGAATTATATGGAGCATTTCCAAAAATTCAGCTTAAGAAATATCTATGTAGGTTGATACATTTTTTTACAGTGAGCTTATTCACACTAAGGGTACTGTTTGTCTCTGCCACCTGACCGAAATCATAAGAAGCACTAAATTGAGTGTGTTATTATTTAAATTTCGAAAAATTCACTTTTCTTTTTCTTTTAAATTTTAGTTATTCTTGGTTTTTTAAATCAAGCTTTAAAAAAATCATTTGGAGTTTTTGCCTATTTTAGATTTTTATCGTTTAAGATAACCTTATTATCCCTAAAGCCACACACTTCTCCGAGAAGCTTAAAAATTCAATCCGAGATTATGAAATAAAAATAAAATATTTACTATTACTCCACAAAGCTGGACTTCGAAAAAAAAATTTCCTTGAAAAGTGTTCAATTATATGAAAGAAAATGGCAGTTTGTTTTTGTGGAATACCTTCAAGAAATCTTCAATATTTCTTTGACTACATGAACATTTAAGAATATGTCATTTTCAAAATTCACCTGGCCATACAAAAAAAGAACAAATCAATGAGGCTTTAATGTACGAATTTATTTGTTGAATGGGATTCTTCAATAATAATAATTATTATTATTATTATTCTCAGTTTAATTTATTCAAGTCTCAAACTATACCATAAACGTGCCCCTTTTCTTATTTTATTTTGTTTATTCTTTGTAAGTTTATTTGAAAAGCAATTTGAAAAAAAAAAACAAATAAAATTCTAATTTATTTATTCTCTAATAAATATTTAATTAACAGTTTTAAGTCTTAGTTTTTTTTTTTTTTTTTAATTTGCTACGCCACTTTAGCGGTTAACTGCATTTCATTATGTGACTGCAAATGCATTTAAAATTTTCGCACGTCATTGCAGTGAAGCGAACACAAAATATAATTGCTAAGTAAATATTTTCCATTAGAGTTTTTACTACATGGCCTGTTGGATGAGGAATTTGCTGCTTGAACACTTAACACTTTTTAGCAAGTCTTTATTTTTTTTTTAAATACTACTTGTGAGAAAGATTTAGTTTTTTTTTTGTTTTGCTTTTTAAACTGGAATTTTTTAATACATTTCAGAATTATTTTTATTCGTGTTAAAGTTAAAAATAAAATGAACAACTGGATTGAATGAACTTGCTTTTATGGGTTCAAAGTTATAACGTCACTAGACATTGAACCAAAAAAGTATGTAATGTAGTCAAAATATAAAACCAGAAACTCAGTATTATGGGATCCACTTTATACAACACAGATATGAAATTTAATCAAAATTAATGAAGTCATTTTCGAGAATATTTGAAGTAAAAAACTATAATCTAATGTTAGCATTATAAAGGAGGTACCTTCTAATCTTCTAGATCTGAAATTGTGAAGGTACAAAATTTAAGGCAAATTAGTTGATTGATTATGGCACTAGAACTAGCAAAAAGCTCGAATTATCTAGAGACGGACAAATAGTCCGACGAATTGTACGCCAAATTCTGGCATTTTATTTTTAATTCAACTTTGTAAGCCTTTAGTTTTATTTCTACCAATTAAATAAAGGGTGTTTTTTTAGAGGTATAGAACTTTGAAATGGAATAAAACAAAGATGAATTTTTTAAATTGACATGAAATTTACTTTATTCGAAAGATAATCTTCTGGCATTATAATTTAAATATGATTTCTGGCATATGACCGCCACGGCTGGCTCGGACGTAGTCTACTCTGGAGGTCCAATTTTCGATGACTTTTTCCAACATTTGTCACCGTATATCGGCAATAACGTGGCGAATGTTGTCCTCCAAGTGGTCAATCGTTTTGGGCTTATCGGCGCAGACTAGCGACTTCACAATTTTCACATATCCCCACATAAAATAGTCAAGCGGCGTTAAATTACACGATCTTGAAGGCCATTTTACGGGTCCGTAATGTGAAACTATGCGGTTACCAAACGTTTCCTTCAATAAATCAATTGTGGCATGAGCTGCGTGACATGTTGCGCCATCTTGTTGAAACCACAGCTCCTGCACATCATGGTTGTTCAATTGATGAACGAAAAAGTCAGTAATCATAGCTCTATAGCGGTCACCATTGACTGGTGACGTTCTGGCCAGCATCATTTTTATAGAAGTACGGACAAATTATTCCACCAACCCATAAAGCACACCAAACAATCAGTTTTTGTGGATGTAACGGTGTCTCAACATACACTTGAGGATTATCTTTACTCCAAATACGGCAGTTTTGTTTATGACGTATCCATTCAACCAAAAGTGAGCTTCATCGCTAAACAAAATTCGCTTATGAAAATTGGGATCAACGGAAATCTTGTTTTGGGCCCATTCACCGAATCTACGCCTTGCTAGGTGATCCTGTGGCTTCTTTTCCTGAAATGCCAAACCAAACTAAAAATAAATCACTTGACAGCTGACAAAATGGCCGCCAGTTAAAAAAGTGTTGCCAACTTAAAGTTCTATACCTCTGCAAAAAACACCCGTTAGTTTACAAAAATACTCCAAATGCGAAAAGGAAAATAATTGACCTCTTATATCCAAAATGTCATAAAATTATTGCTGTTGCAACATTTCCAAACAATTAATAATTCATAATAGTTCAGAAGTGCTGTGAAGACAAATGTTTTCATTAAAAAAAAAAAAAAAGAAAAAAAACAAACTCACAATAATGAACTAAACAGTAGGTATCTGACCTTTCCGAACAAAAGCATAATAATGATTCATCGAACCTGCACTTTTTTGCGCAATCCAAACAGAACTAGGTATATTAACGGTAGCAGAAACAAAACAACAACAACAACAAAAAAAAACATTAATATTGCAAAACCGTCATTGCAGTGTAAAATGAAAATCATTCAAAGATCACCTATCTTTGGCCATGTTGGACCTAGATTTTTTAATCACTCACCATCGGGCCTAAAACCAACCGACACAAAGCTGACAGACAGACAGAGAAACGATAATCGAAAAATAAATGAATAGTCCCTCAAGTCACACACAACACAGTAGCCGAGATAAATTTATTGCATTGTCCGGACGCTTTATTCATGTTCGGTGCAATTATGGCCAATAGGCGCAGGCGCAGGCGCAAGCACAGAAAAAGGCAAAGACGACCTTGTCTTCGATTCCGAACTCCGAACGCGTTCACGGGAGCGTAAAACCCATAAATTGTGCGGCATTATTGTGTTGTGACTTGTGTGATCGGTTAAGGTAGACTTGCTCTTGCTGCTGAACTGCATAGTGCAGTTGGTTGGCGTATATATATATGTACATATAGTTTCCGACGCAACACGTCGTTCACATTTCCTATACCATAAAAACAATTTGTCTTAAGAATGCCTCAGCTATCTGCCAGAAGCCCGAGTACCTTTTTGTCTATACCTAAAAAAAAAAAAAATGTACTCAACGTTGTCGTTATTGTCGTAGACATGAAGTTCCATGCCACTTCTGAATAAGACCAAGTGCAGCACTAGCTCCGCAGCAATGATGACGATGACGATTACACAGGCACAACAAGGCCTTTCACTTTAAGTCGCGTGCGACTTGCTATAGCAATTATGTCACTTTTGACCGTTTTTTTCTGTTTTTGTTCTTTCTGTTATGTTTTTTTTTTTTTTGCTTTTACTGTAGTACCTACTTTGAACTAATTGATTACTTTAATTATGCTGACCTGGATTTTAATCGAAGTGTTTCTTAATTTATGTTTATCTTTTCAATTCTATATACGGACATAGCCGGAACATGCTGGATGGAGCGCATGGATAATGGAAAGTGTGAAACCGTGTACTCGAAGAACATGACAAAGGCTCAGTGCTGTGGCAAGAATCAAATGTTCTCTTATACCGAAAAGAATCTATCGAATGTGGAGTACTTTTTTGCATTGGCATTAAATGGCGGCACCGAATGTGTACCATGTTTGGGTAAGTTATTATTTTTTTTTTCTTTAAGTTTTATTTAAAAAGGAATTCAACAGTCATACTGAACTTATTATTTTTCTTCAAATTTACTTTCACTCAATTTTTTTACTCATTAAGTTAAATCAAGTTTATTTAAAGAAAATATCTTTGACACCATATTGTAAAACTATTTAAATAATTTGAATAAGGATTGCTGAGTCAGAAGTGGGATGTAAGAATGAATATGTACCTAACTCTCTAGAATTTAGAATTTTGGTAAAAACCGCAAATGGTTTGTTTTCATAATTCATTCCGTCATTCCGGTAAGCGAGCCACCCAAGATAAACGGTTATCCAAGAAAATTGTTGACATTGGCTTCAATCTAATCCAGAAAATTTCATTCCAGTCCTATTATTTTTATTTTTATTCAAACTTTCTCTGCTATTTTTATGAAGACGATTTTTTTTTTTATTTTCAGAAAGCTGCAAAGACGTCACTTGTGGTCCTAACAAACGTTGTGTTAAACGTAAAGGTCGACCAAAATGTGTTTGTTCGCCTCAATGTGGTTCTGGTAAAAAGCACAAAAAATCCCATAAGCGCAAACAACAGCAATTACACCAACAGAATGGCTCCTTAAAGCCACCACATGTCATTGACATAAGTCGCAGCAAGGAGCACGTTTCATTAGTTAATTTTCATAGTCCAATAACCATTAGAGATATACGTAGTTTAAGTAGTGAAATTAATAATAGCAATCCGTCCTCGTCCTTCTCCTCTACTGCGGCAATAACCGCCATGGAACTGACAAGTCCAGGAGATCATATCTCCCAATTGAATAGCCGAAGAAAAAACCAAAGAATACCCATCATATCAACAGATCCTATCACAACTCCAACCAAAAAACACCAACATCGACTTCATCACAAGCATCATAGAAAACAGAATCAGCAACAACAACAACAACAACAACAAAAACAACAAGAACAAGAACATCACACATCGGCAAAGGTGCCCCAGCGCCGTCACGCTAACACCGACCGCACCAAAGGCGATCAACTGATTATAACAGCCGATGATTTGGTCCGTCCCAGTACGGAGCGCGATAATGACTTGGCCGAAAGCAATTCATTAAGAATTCGAACTAGTTCCAGCGTCGCCGTCAACGTCGACGTCGGCCTCGGCAGTGTGGCCCCGGACACCCATCATCAGGATGGCAGGCATCATTTTAAAAAGCATGCCAAACCGAAACGCAAAATCAGCGATCAAAATGGAGCAACGCATAACTCCTTCTACAATGGAACAGCCATCAAGGCGACCACAATGATGACGATTCCAACCACAACACACAGGTACCGTAACGAAATGAAAACAGCAGATAGACTCCGCTATCGTCCACCACCATCATACGATGGATTCTCTGCTGCAGCATTTGGTTCATCATCAGCGCTGGATAAAAGATTTAAGCCCAGGAAATCTATGCCCGTGCTTCATCCATCCAATAACAATAACAACAACAACAAAAACAGAGATCTTCACCTTGGGCATCAGGATAACGCTGATGATCTGACATTCGATGATAAAATCCACAATGGATTCTTTAGCAATGGCTTCCCGTATCCGCATCAGGAGCTGTCGGTAAGTTCTATATCTAGTTGGCACGTTAGTTTTGCAATGGACGCGGCTGTATATACATATATGTATATATGACTTGTTATTTATGTCCAACCATCGCTCGTGGTCACAGTGCGCGTTCAATGCCTAACTAGCTCATTTATACATTTGATTAGAGACCGTATGTTGCGCGTGCGCATCTAACTTGCAGGCTTTCCCTCTTTATCTAATTTGCATGTGCTGTGCATCCCGAACTACCTACACCCGCCCTTTGGTTTGAATTGGAACCAATCTTCTTCAACGCACCAAAACGATCCATCTCTTTGAATTGGAATTTATGGTCATTGCAATGTGCGTTTGTTTTTTTTACGCGGGGGGGAGATTGGATAATATAGACAGACGAAGGTCGTTATACTCATCCGGTATGTGGCAGCGATGGACGAACTTACAACACTGAGTGTCAGCTGAAGAAACGTGCCTGCCGGACAGATAATTCAGCTTTGGTCGTTGCCTATCGTGGACATTGCCAAAGTAAGTACTTTACCTATAGTACATACATACATATATAATATGGAGAAGAAGAAAATTTGCATTTTTTGACGAAGAAGAGAACGTTTGTGTTTGTATGACCTTTTAAAGTTCAAGTAGGTACTAGAGGTATAGGTACCTACTCACTTTATTAAGAAGGCTTTATGGTTGAAACTAGAAATGTCATTGCCTCTTTGGGGATGCCTTCGTTAGATAAATATTTGCTGTGGAATGCTTCCGCTTCAAGACAGAATAAATTGTAAAGAATCTATGAATAGTTTTGGATTTGATTTGCAAATCTTTGTCAAAGAGTCTAAGATGCTATATTTGCTATAATAATGTACTCAATCGGTATCAATTTTTGGCATTTGGGATTAATCAAATAAATTAGTGCAAAAAGTTAGATTAAAGAATTTTTGTTTGAATAACATTCTTGTGTTTGAAGGAACGTTTTATTGGGAAAATTTTAAATATAAGAAAAGCGCGCGTGGTAGTAGGCAGAGTTTAAAAAGAAATTTCATATGAATGTCATGTCTTTTGTTCAAGAGAGCTTAGAAACAAAATTTTCAAAATTTCAGACGATTGGTAAGATCTTAGTTTAAAAACAGGTTTTTTAAAAATTTTAAAAGAGTGACTGCCAAATTATTCATAGAGGGTGTAAGTCAGGTGTAAGTGAATTTTAAATCCATCCATTTAATCCACATTTTTTAAACCCGACAATATTAATTTATGTTCATAATTTTTTCTCAAAAACACGTATTAAACTTGATGGATTAAAAGTTAATTATAACCGCATGTAAAACCGATTTTAAATCTACGCAATGTCAATAATTTGACATTTGCAACAATTTTTATTATTACAAAGTGATAATATTGTTAATTTGCACAAAATTGATATTTGAACATGCACCCGGGTGTAACTACTTTAACTGCTCCCAGGAGGGCAGTTTAATTTAAATCGGATTAAACGCGATAAGGTTTAATAAAATGGGTTAATTTCCAGGTATAACGAGTGAATATTAGGCTTTTAGGTTTAACTTTGGGATTAACTTACTTTTAACCCAGGTGTAAATTTAAAACCGATTAAAACCACTGAATAATATGGCAGTTAGTATCGTATACCATCTTTTTAACGTTTTGTTAATACCCAGTCCATTTTATTTTTTTTTAATTTCTTATACTAACTCCAAGTGTCACTTTGACAGTTACTAATGTGAAAATGATGTGTTTGATTAATTTTTGTATGAACTGTCACTGTTACGTATATGCATTTTATTGGGAATCTCTACTTTCGATTCCTTGAAAGTTATCTTAATGACCACAATAGAGGCAAAGTTATTAGTCCCTAGAAAACAACAGAACATCAGTAACATGTACATTGTACATACAGTGCATCTGAGATTTCGTACATAGATGTTTTGGGCCATACTAAGTATCTCCAATCTAGTCCTCTTAGCAGATCGGTGATTGGTCTCGAAAATTCATAAAAAAATGCAATAGAATCCATCTTTTGTTTATTTTTAAAATCATTAAATAAATAAATTAAATTATTTCATTTTATCACTTTGTTTACACTTTTACTTGACTTTTTATTTTATTGACTTATATGACGTTTAAATGTTAGAAACTGACAGCGTCAATAAGAATGTTCAGAAATGATAAGGTAGTCTTAGGAATCGACAATGTAGTTCATCCGGCGAGTTTCATAATTGAGTTTTACAATTTACAACGAGTGCGAAACCGAGTTGACTTACCGGGAGTAAAATTCTTAGAATTCTGTAATTGACATGATTGATAGAAGAAGCATTAAAACAAATAAAACTATATTTGTGTTGTAAGTGACGATAAAGATTTCGCCATAATTATGTCACAATTTCATAATTTCGTTATTGTGACCTAACACCAAAATTAATGTGTGTTTCAAATAACGCTTCTACTCCTTTGTATACCTTAGTTGAGTTTAAATGGGTCTGTGTCGATGTTTAAAATAAAACAAATAGACGCGACGCAGGAACGTGTAGCTTTGAAAAGCTGAAGTGTCAAAATTTAAATGCATTCCAACAGATCACCCAATGTCAGTGTGAAAGAATGCCAATTATTGTGGCGTGCTGAAAAAAAAAATAAAATACAAAATAGTTGAACAAAAATGTGATGAACTTATAAATTGAGCCTGAAAAAAAAAAAGAAATCAAACAAAGCTTAAAAGAAAAATGCATAAATAACTATAAACTTAAAATTAAAATTTAATTGAAAAACAAAAATATGTAATTAAATAAAATATAAACATAAAAATATTAAATAAAAGCAATAAAAACGATATTTTATATGTATTTGCATGTACCGAAACTTTTTAAGAAAAAATGTTCTTTCGCAATTAAAAAAGGTGGTCAATATTTTTCGATTTAAAAAAAACTTTTACAATTTAAAAAATAAAATTGTCGATTTAAAGATTTAAATTAACAAACAAATTAAATTCTTCCATCAATTGAAAACTGAAAAATGTTTGTATTGACAACTACTATTCGTGGAAAACCAAATTTTAAATATTTGTTCATCAATTTAACAATTTTGAATTGTAAATAACTGATTTGCTTTGAAGTCTATTCATTTCTTAATCCGCCCCTGTCCTTCTTTAAACAAAACGTCAAACCATATAGACCAACCATTGACAAATTTAAATAAATTTCACATATTTCTGCAATGCCTTCAACATTTAGCTAAAATTTTCAACAAAAACTTTGAAACATGTGTGAATGACGGTTTGGAGCTTATGTTGTGCGACGAATATATATAAAGCTTTTAATAGTTGACTATTAAAACAAACTTGAGCTCTACACAAACAAAATTGATTTCTCAAATTAGTTGAATTTTATTTGACAGCTGTCAATGTCTTAAATTGTAGACATTGGAAAACTTAACTGTAGTATAAACTCAACTTAAAGTTGAACTCAGTTGAATGAATTTATGTCTGTACATTCAAAGTATTAAATAAATATCCGTGTTCAAAGCAAAATCAGTTTAAATGTCTTCCTGAATTTATCAAATCAAAACAATCTCATATTTATGTTTGGTTTGTAGATGTCATATAAATAAACATAAATATTTCAAAAAAATAACGGATATAATCTTTCTAACTGGCCTTCATTTCCTGTCATTTTAAATGCACTCAAGTGCATAATAACTGCCGAACAAAACGAGTTTTTTTTTCATTCGTATATCCAGTTGGTTTTCTTATAATGCATTAGAATCACAATTTGACATCTTGACTAAGCTCCACCTTCAGTTTTCAGTTTTCAATCCTGATTTAATGAATCTTTATTAAAACTCAACCTAACTGCATGTCACAGCAAAAAAAAAAAAAAAAAAAAAAAAAAAAACGAAAAATAAAACTCCATCATAATTTTATCGATTTGAATGTTAAATTTACGCATTTTACTGGAAATTAATTTACTATGGCGCCTAAGTGTCAATATCTTTGGCGCCGCCATTACACAAATTAACACCGCAGCCATTCGCAGGTATGTTCTGTCAAAATATTTTCATCAGCTTTATTATATTGGTTGTGGCATAGCGTATTAATGACTGCAGAAAACCGTGTTTCAGTGATTATTGCTCTGTGCCGCAATAATATAACATTTTCCTTCCTTTTTTTTGTATTATTAATTTACACCTTGAACATGCGGCAGCGTGGGTTTCTGTCAAAACCGCTAACACGTTCGATTCATTTTTTTTTTTCTCAACAAGTCTTGACCTAGGATTGTTGGTATATATCGCTTATAGCATTCGGATGGTTTGTAGTTCAAAACTTGTTTGTTAAAAGTTTAAAATACAAGAAGCCACGGAACAACACTGACAGTTATCTCTCGTTCCCGGATCATAGAAATTCATTCTCGCTCCCCCAACGACACTCCCTCTATCCTAACTTTAATCTGATGCAAAAATAGAAAACCTGATTCTGATTCCAGAGAGTAAAGTCGGGGCGTTGCGATGGATGGTGATGGCGGCTTCGGCGCCATTGCGGGGAAATCAAATGATTTTGTCAGCTTGCAATGCAAATATCAAGACTCCATTTTAATAGCCCGGTGCATGTTAGACTTCATCCTAGGGAACGACCAGCATGTTTTTCCCTGTCGCCTGTTGATGATGGGAATTTTTGCTCGTTTAACCGTTTAGCATCAGCTAAGTTCTAACACACTCGCAAGATGTCACTCGCCAAAGCATAGAAGTTGCATTTACTGTTCCCACGCAACAATGACATATATGTAAGTGCCAAAATATCCCGGAGTCTCTTGACACTATTATACTATACTTATGATGAAGATACCGTTCTCTGAATAAATCTCGCCCCGCACTTACATATACGAATACATACATATCTTTGTCTACATTCAGCAGGTCTATATAATATCATCATGCAGTCGGGAGCATGTTGGCTCACATGTTGTGGTATTTATCATGCAAATCACATCTCATTTAAATGAGGAGCAGCGTGAACATTTTCATCCTGGCAATTAATTAGCCGAGAACAAGATCACAACAAGATCCGACCGATGTTGAACACCGAGGAGCACATCTAAAAGATCTTTCCGCTTATATATGTATATGTAGTAGGTATAGCGGAATGATGCCCGATGCGAATGCAAATTCAGGAGAATTGGCATAAAGTCTTTATATTCGTATCCATACATACATACATACATATGTATATATACGAAATTCACAATTTCAATTGAAGATCAGCTGAATTGGTTGAGCTTGTTTTGGTGGGCGGGTGTGTGTGATAAATGCAGTTTCATATAATATGAATATTCTATGAAAAGTTGATCGGGTAGATGTTATATCAATTAAAACCTATGCAAGGTGAAATGTTAAAGTAATTAAGATTGGAGTGCCGCGAACCGGTTGATTGGATTGGTTTGATTTTTGTTTAACATACAGTTTTGCTATAAATATATATATATGAATTCCCGATTGGTATAATTAAAAAAAAAATATTTAAATGCCTACGCTTGCGTCACAATAATATTGTAGAAGAGAAGTTTTGTACGTTAAGTCTTTGATTATTATCATGGCATGTTAAGAGGCATGATGTCGGCATATAATTATTTAATTATTCGATGATTGGTATAAAATTAGTAGGTATAAACCTTGAAATGGAGGCAACTGGCACATTTCACGCTAATGGCTCATTTACAAGAGTCACAAAATGTCATTATTTCGATAATTTCATACAAATTGTCTGTCATAATAATTCTACTTTATGACAAACAATTGGTATAAAATTAAAGAAATAATGATATTTTGTTACTCCTAAAGCATAACCCGATGGGCGGTATGATTGAAACTAAAAATCAAACGAATGAACGATTCAGATGGCAAACAAAAATATGAAGCCAATACAAGTGTTCGAGGTTTTTATTAAACCTTTTATTTCGATTATGAGAAAGTTCAAAACCACCTATCGCCATCGCTTGAGCAAAAGCTTAAACGAAAAAAGAAGGATTTGGTTCAATTTTTTTATGTTATTCCTAAGAGGAGAAATTATTTGTTTGTAACTCTTTTTTTTTTTTTTTTAGAATTCACTGGAAACCGGATATGATTTAATTTCGTATTTCTAAAATCATTTCAATATAAAATGAATTTTATTTATTTATTTATTTATTAATTTGGTTAAAAATGCACATAACTAATGCGAACCAATGCATTACAGCTCATTCCTCATACAATCTAAAGACACAAATATGAAAGTTGTAGTAATCTTAACTGGCAACCCTGCTAATGATAAGTTCCTTTTATGTTTTCTTCTTTTTCCCAAGAATATAAACCGATTTACTTCAAATTTCGTTTAGAGCATTTTAATGTGATACCCTCTTATTTTTGATAAAGCCAGGGCCGGCCCCAGCCAAACTTACGCCCTGTGGAAGATTTGTAGAAAGCGCCCCTTTTTTGCAAACATTTGCACGCAGGCATACATACATACACTGAAACACATGCATACACGTTCTAGTCCACATAATTCAATATGAATAAGTTGTTTTAATTGTCAAATTTTCGCATGCTAATTTTGGGACTTAGAGTGTATGTAATACAACTTGCACAGGTGAACTTTTTTGTGTTGAGATTTTCTCATTTTTTTTTTTCTTTTCTACCAACAGGGTGGAATATTTTGAGATTAGGTAGTTAAGATTGAACTTGTGGGATCTTTAATTTTACAATATTTTGATTTAAATTCTCCTTGAATGCAACAATGAAAGTGATGTAAGTTAGAGTGCAAAAATAACTTAGCACAGTTGTGATGGATATTATTTTTTTGGCATTATTTGAACAAGTTTTGTTGTTCAAATGCAAATGGCAGTACCTACATATTTGTTTGCGCAAGATCAGATTATATTTTTTTGCTCCTGGTAACGTGCCCCCAAAATTGTGCGCCTTATGCATTTGCATGGTCCGGCCCTCGGTAAAGCTTATCTACAACGAGTACCTTTCAAAGTAGGATTCATTTTTTTTTTTCAAAAACAGCTTGATTAAACTTCTTAAGCCTGTATAATTACAAAGTTATTGGATGAAAAATTCATTTCAGTTTTCTAGTAAAAAAATTCAGACAACGGAAATATGGTTTTAACGTTTTTTTGGTAGATCCATATATGCCGTATATTTTTTTAATGGGTAAGCCGATGTGGTACTAATTTTGAAATTTTGGTTTAAAAAAAATGATTGAGAACCATAAATAATTTTTTTTCTAAAACAAAATCAAATTTAAAAAAAATAAATTTTTGTCACTTTTTTCCTTACTTAAAACTTAACATAACTTAATTTCTTGGTAATGGAAAATCTAGACAGTTTATAGTTTTGAAGCACATACGCAAGTTCATGCTATCCAACCGTGCTTATTTTTTTTTTAACCTTGGAAATAAATAAAGTTGATAATGTTTATTTTTTGCTATGATGTATACTTTTTTTCAATCCCGTCTCGTTAATGACTCAAACTATGTATTTATTATATTTAAACTTTCTCGCAAGCATTTATTATTACAAACAAAACTCGCACCTTGACGCATCTTCAATACTTATGTAAATATAAGCAAACTTTATAAACTCTTGTACTCAAAGCATTAGTACGAATAAGTCTTGCATTTCATCTCTTTATAGGTATCAACCAAAATTTGGAATTATTTAGAGAACTTAGAAAAATTCACTAACACTCACTTTACACTTTAGAATTTTGCGTGAAAATTCGACGATTTTGGTTTGCCAACATAATATTATTTATTTCATATCAGGCGAAAAGTCAAATTAATAGCCACTTTCACACTCTAAAGAATACAATTTTGATGGAAATCGGTCATCAAAAAATAAATTATCACCTCTTATAATCGTTCGGTACCACCGCGCCATCGTCAGCTTATATCACACGGCGCCGATTTTGTTTAAATTCGATAAACATTAAATGCCAACATAAACAGGCAATTTGCCAATAATGCGCAACAATTTTCACAGGAAATGCGTTCTTATGGTGCAAATGGATTTTTATATTTTTATCTTTTCATAAAGAAACGATTAAATTCAAAATGTGTATTATTTGTCTTTATATTCTATAAAGAGTGTTTTTGAAAAGAGCTCATCGTTATTGCAATAAGCTCATCGTTATTGCATTATTTTTCTAACCTTCATCAATTTAAATTGACTTGCAAAATGTCAGAAATTTATTAATTGGAAAATATATGAACTTATAAAATGATATATGCACCTATGTATACCAATGCGCGTTGCGTACATACGTTAGCAATGTAATATCAATGGCTACAGTTTTGTGGCACTTTTATTAAAAGAATGTAGATATAATGCATTGTAATGTTGCCATTCCAAAAAAGATTTTAGGACATAATTTTAAATAATAATTATTTATTTAACAAAAACAAATGTTCAGATCTCAAAATGAAGACTTAAAGGATCGGTCGATTTAACGCTCGTCATTTTGAAGATAGTTTCTGTATATCTATCAAATAAATATATGAAAAAAGGTAGAGAGAAACAGAGAGAAATTGTCGAAACGACAAGCGTTCAATTAATCGATCTTCTAATCTTTCGCGATCATGAGCCAAGAAAAGAAGAAATATTTAACCTTTTTTATGGATGGAAAACAATTTTGACTAGTTTCAAAAATAATTATACATGGATGGAAAGTCGAAAGCATGAGCAAAAGTAAGAAGTATAACTTCGAAATTGTCAGCTGTCAAATTGTTTTTTTTTTTTTTTTTTTTAAGGGTTGCCAACACTTTATTACCAAAATTGTTGCAAATTTAAATCTTGCTTTAAATTTGGCACACATAATATACAGGGTGTCCTGTAAGTCAACGTCAAGCGGGTACTGGGTGATAGGGTAGCTTGTACCTGTACTGGGAAAAATAATAAAAAAAATCTATCTCGCTTGGTTAAGTAATATTAGCAATATTTAGAAAAATAATGAAAATCGATACCCTAGGCTAATTTTTAGGTACTGTGGTTACAATTTTCCAAATTTTGCGATGTTTTTATTTTTTACGAAATCCTTAATAACCATGCAGTGTTATACCATACAAGAGCCGAAAGCCTTTGCTGCTCCTGCTCTTAAAAATAATATTATTAACAATTTGTAATTGTAATTAATATTTTAATAAATAAAAAAAAAAAATATACCATTTTGAAATCTTGATGAAACGGGCCATCTTTTAAAACACCTTGCCGAGGGTAGAGTAGTACATTTTTTTTAAGATATGAAGTGTCAAAGTTAGATTACAAAATTTTTTTGAACCATGACTCAGTCGAACTTTATTTTTCTTACGAAAATGACAATATTTATTTTTGAATTTTTGATTGGAATTAATAGCATGGTTATTAAGGATTACGTAAAAAATAAAAACACCGCAAAATTTGGAAAATTGTGACCACAATACCTAAAAATGTGGCCTAGGGTATCGATTTTCATTATTTTTTTAAATATTGCTAATATTACTTAACCAAGCGAGATAGATTTTTTTTATTATTTTTCCCAGTACAGGTACAAGCTACCCTATCACCCAGTACCCGCTTGACGTTGACTCACGGGACACCCTGTATATAAAATATTTTCGGTCACACATATTTTATTTTATGCAAAATTCCTGAAAAGGTACAACGCATGGGATCAAAGCATGCGGATATAATCTTCTTAAGCCCTATTTAAAGCTACGAATAAAAAGTTTTGGCTTTCAATTCTTTGTAATATAAAAGAAAAGGATAATATGTTTTGTTTCCATATCGAGTGGGCATAGATTGTATAGTTTTATCGTGTTGGAATTCCTTGCAACCCAAAGTGAATGTTCTGCAATATTGTTGACAAAAAAATGTAGGTAATCAAAAAAAAAAAAAAAACTTGTTGACAATTTTCTTGGCTAATTGCAAATTTTAATTGAAAAATCCATCGCCACACCTTCGATTCGAATAGACAATTTACTAAAAACAATTCCTTCAGGCTCTTAACACAAAAAAAAAAAAAAAAACTTCCAAAGCAACAAGCCTTTTGATTAGTATCGTTAATCGATAAATCTGATTCTGGTACAATGTTTTTTCTATATTTGGTAGCATTCTGACCATAAAATTATGCAAAAAAGGCTACAAAAATTACAGAAAGTTGGATTTTTTATTTCTTCAAAGCAAAACAACAAACAACCCAGACAGCTTGACACACACAAAATTATATACGCTTATAATATTGGTTGCAGACACAGTGTGGTTATATTATAAACATTGAACCACGTGTAAGCCCCGCAGTTAAAATAGTTGTAAGTTTGAATATTATAATGTACTTTTGCTGTCCGCTAGCCACCACTGTCGCCGCCACCACCGCACCACCACAGTCATCAGTAAAAATCCAATCAACCAGTGTATAGCTGACGCTCCATTGATTTCATATTTTATTATTGTTGTTTTGTTGATCTGAGCGTTTGCTTTGCATCGGTCGACTTGACCGTCTGACCGGTCGATATAAAGCTCTTATGACAAATTTTAAATTTTTTTTGCCACAATATGTGTTTTTTTTCTATACTCTTGTAGCTTGTTTACATACAACATAGAATTAAGTATAATTGCAAGGAAAAATAAAATCCAATTACATTGTCTATGTTTTTTATAAACAAGGGATATAGATCAATAATTAAAACTTCAAAGGTCTAGAAGCTTAAAATGTTGTTTAAAGTCTGAACTTTAGAGGTTAGATATTGTAAGTTCAAGAAAATTTCTAAGAATGCATTCAAGTTTTCAAGGGAACTGAAAGCCTCGTATTTTTTAAAACTTTGAGAATAGAATACTAAGGCCTTTCGGAATCATTTGATTCCTTTGGGGGAAAACTGCAGTTCTTGGAAGAATTGGAAGATAGTTTTAATACGCCTTCAATTTTTGGCTTTCGTGCATACATTAGAATGCTGTTGTTTGTCGATTTTAGAGCCGTTAAATATTTTCCATTATATTGTTTTAATTTGATTAATCAGTAGTTAATACGAACTAAGCCTGAGTTTTTAGGCAGTTGATTCATAAATTTATAGATAAGTGTGTCACATTCGTAACAAAAATGTGTATAATTTTTTTTTAAATAAATTTAATGATTTTGGAGAAATAATCGTGATATATCGAGACAAAATTTTATTAAATTGAAAAATGATGCTGAGTTCCATTTTAAAGTATAAAGTCTGTGTCACAAACGTAACAGAGAATGGCATTTCAAAATTAATTATTTTTGAAACTCATTTAGAGTTTTGTTGTTTTTAGATATGGAATTTACGATGGAATTTAAATTACTTTAACGGTTATTACAAGAAGAGGAAAAGAGTGAAAACGATAGAAAATGTTATTATTATATTTACAAGATTGTGAGAAAAGGAGGGACAAAAAATTAAAATTAAATATAATTTTAAAAATTTTTACAAAAAAAAAACATGTTCAACAGTGTGGAAACAAACAACCAGATCTGACAGCTCATATCACATAATTTGACATTTCATTTCACACGATTTGACATTTTTATTAGTATCAGGAAATGTTTTGTGATTGGTTCAAATTGATTGTTTGAGGTTCTGGTGGAACTGATTTTTTCGTTTCTAATGTGGAAGCAAAATATGAAAATCATATATTCATCACACAAACTTGACAGTCGCATGAAGTCATATAAATACTTTGCCAGATAGTGTGGAAAGCAGGATAGATTAAAAACCTCCACCGACAATCGCCAACAAGCTGCAACCAGTTACAAAGACAAAATTGGTTAAGGTCGCCCTCGCCATCCTAATGACTTAAATTCTTTAATTTACATTAATAAATTTCCATAAAATATAAATCTTACATTATTTTCTTGTGCAAAATTATTAATACTCATCGTTTTATTTTATTTTAATTTATTTTTAGCGTCCTGTAAAAAGGTCAACTGCATGAATGGATTGCAATGCGTCGAAGATCATTATGCAATACCGCATTGCATCGTTTGTGCAATTGAGTGTCCAGCTGACGACAATACCAACAAGATTGACCCGACACGAGCCGTCTGTGGCGTCGATGGAAACACGTACAAGAGTACATGCGATATAAATCGCATGGTCTGCAAGATCGGACATTCGATCGCAGTGGCATACCCTGGGCCGTGCCGCGGTAAGTTATACTTTCAGCCCAAAATTAACTATGAATGTTATTATGATTGTTATTGTGATTGATATTGCTTTTTGCATCAAAAGGAGTTCATTGGGCAGTAAAGTGATCCGCTTCTGATGCTGATGTATGTATGTATAGAGATAGATATAGGGACATTGGAAAGATGAGGGGAAGGGAAGGGATTCATGTAATATATACACAACACAGAAACACATAACCGCAGCGGTATTTCCATTGTAATCATGTCGTCTTGATTAGCTGCCCGGGTTGCGTACAAATCAATCTTGTTAATTGAAACAAAGTTACATGCTGTATAGCATGCATGCAACAGACAACAGACTGCGTAGGCTCCTCTGTGGCATCATCTCAGACCATCATCATAGCTATGCGCATTGATTGCAACTCATGCACGTAAGGAGATAAAACCGCAATTACACTGATTGATCTGCAAATTAGATCGAATTACCATCTTGCTCTCTCGCAAAGGGAATCGTATATGTAGATGTTATAGAATAATATTTTATTGCAATGCAATTGACTTATAAAACAGCTTTGCTTGGCAACAAAGTCTCCTGAGCCGCAGTCGCATTCGTAGCCGTAGCCGCAGCCGCAGCACAACCCAGCCCTAACTTAAGAAGACTTAATACTCTAACCAAGTTACAAGAATCGAGCATACATTGTTTCAAGCAAATTGTGGGGGTTTGTTTTTGTGGTTGCATCTAACGTTATTGAGATGAACAATCCAAGTTGATATAAATATTTATCCGTATATGTAGGTATATTATTTATTACGAGTATTATTGGAGTAGATATAAATCCAATTCCAGAAGAACACAGTTGTTTTTTGTTTTTTTTTTTTTTTTATTCGGTTAATGATTTTGTTCGCATTGGAAATAAATTATACTGGTTTAAGTGAAAGAAATGCAAGATCATTAGCAACAATGTATTTATATGCCCAAGGGACTGGTGCAAGAAGGGTTGGAATAACAGATTTCTTAGTTGTTAAACACCTTGTTCTGAGAATTCTTATAAAGCCTAGACTCAGACAGATAGGTTTTTGAACTTTCAATTAAAGAATCGAACGCAGATAGATTCATTTTAATATAAAAGAAACGGAATATTATTAATATGTTTGATATTTTGTCATTTTTAAATTAATAGTAAATTGTTGTAAATTTAATTTATAGAGCATATTGAACTTTAAATTTAATGTACGATCGCGGGTTGTACATAATTGCGTTTTTGAATTAAAAATATTCTGTAAGAATAACATGACAAAGTTGTGGCTTCACTTTGACAAATTGTCAATACATGACTTAGGTATAAGTGACCTTTTTTTTTAAATAGTTGCAGTAGTACCGGTAACACTGTCACCACTAAACTGAATAAAAGAAACTGAGACAAAAAAAAATGTGAAACATTGCCTTAGCTTTAGAATTTGTTTTTTGTAACTCTCCACATAAATTGATATACACTCCACCTTAACCATTCTGCCAATTATTCGAAGGCAGAATTAAAAACCCAAACATTGTTACCATTTACAAATTAAAAGCAAATCATTACTGCGTTTCCAGTGGTTTTTGTCGAAGACCTTTCGGGTTTTGTTCATTTTTGAAGCTTTTGAGAAATCACCGAGTTGCAGTGATTAAAGATCTACGAAGTGACAAATAATCATATTTTCTGCATTTTGTACCAATTACTCTTCATGAAACACGATTATGACATCGACAATGGCATTTTGTCAGTCGTGTAAATCCGCCAACTTATATGTAAAGTCTCTTGCTACTACGTTGTTCCTTTAAATTAGAATCGAAGTGTCCAAAAGGGAATCATTTTCAAGTCTTAAATTTTTATTAACCTAAATATATTTATTTGCAAAACCAATACATATTCCTTATGTACATATACATCCTCTATATGTATATCTAAGATAGATACATATGTATCTAACATTAATTATTGTTTTGCGATTTCATAGGCGAATTCCCTCACATTAATCACCATAGATCGACAATTAAATTGTAATTACATATAAGGTGAAACATGAGAACCAGTCCTAAGCAGTTAAACAAAAAAAACAAAAAAAAAAAAAAACAGGTGGGAGACAAATAGGGCAATTATTCCAGACAACACGAAATGCAAAATAATAACTGACACCACGCGCCAGTTCGTTGTTGTTATTATGATTATATTGCTGTCAGTCAGAGTCAGTGTAGAGAAATCTTGTTGCAACAACGATTTTTTTAGATCTTACATAGTTTTTAAGTGCAATGACGGGAGGCATACATATGTACATATATGTAGATAGATAGATGTTAGATTATTTTGTTGGCAATGGCTGATTGCTGGTGCATAGTATTTTGCATTCATTTCGTTCTTTAGGAGCAGATGTCCGCAGTCCATTTATAGAGGCTGGGCTGTTGCATATAATTAAAGATGACATTTGCATTCGAGGTATGTTGGCAAATATATAAAAAAAAAATAATAAGTAAATAAATACTAAGCACGTGATACATCGGTCAATATAAGTTAAGATTGAAATTTGAAAAGTCATTTGATTAATTGGAAAAATCTTTATCTATATCTTTAGAAAGTAAATAAAATAACAGTAATTAAAAAATTAAATGCACGATTGCGTTGCACGTACCTTTACTTCCTCTATTGGTTCAAGGTTATAAAGGATTTAGCAGAATTGCAATGACTGCGGTCTTTTCGGTATTGCAGTTATAATTGTATAAAAATACTAATTTTCTTTGAGCTTACACAAAAGACTTTAACTGTAATCCGGACAGTCGCCAGTCAGTACTAATATCTTAAAAAAGCAGTTAATTAAGTAAAAATTAATTAACTGCAGTATTTTTTAATTAGTTTTAGTCTTGAAGTCAGTTTAAAGTCTTCAGTACTGCCCTGGTATAAGGTTCTAGTCAATAAGTCTTTTAACTGCAGTTAAAAACTGTAGTTATTTTTACTTAAATTCAGAAACGTTAAGGAACGCCTCGCAGATATTTGTAATATTTTAATAACAATACAAACAAAAAAAGAAAATGTGCAAAAAAAAGTTATAGCATGTAGCGAGACTGATTCCATACAAGAAAAATCTCGTTGTGGAAAGTGGGCCTGTTTCCCCTTCTTAATTTTTATTTTGAAAGTTATTTTTAACAAAATCTGTCGTTGTTTTTTATTTTGTATTTTGAGTATATTTCATAAAAAATTGCCCTATACCTTCTAAAAGACACTTCTTCTTGGAAGAAAACGCTGTTTTGTTATAGCGAGCTTTGTTTGTTACATCTTAACTTCTTAAAAGTACCTTCAATCAAGGCTTAAGATTTTAGGAGAGTTAGTGATTTTGAAAAAAAAAATATTTTTTGTGTAAGAACGCATACTTAAGGTTTGCCATTTTATATCGTACCAGCTATAAGAGTTTAAGCAATTAGTTGTTTGGCGCAATTCTTTGTCTGTACTTCGACCTACCTTCTAAACTGATGAAGTAATTTTCTTCAAAGTTGGTAATTAAAGTTTTGAGGAGATCGCTGATCAGCTACAAAAATAACGGTATATGCTATAGAATAATTTTATGAAAAAGTTATTTGTTTTAGAAATGGCTCTTACGGTTTCGACAAAAATAAATGTGACATATAAATATTGACAATATACCACCGGGCTGTGTCTTGCACTTTGCACATACATATGCATGGAAAATTTACAGTTTAGACTGAAAAAAATGTTAAAAAATAAATTAAATTAGAATAAATTGATTAAAAAAAAATTAAATTGATTTGACACCAACGCAATGTACACCAAGTGATTTCTTATACAAATCTCAATTTATGAGGAAAAATGTTTAAAAAACGTTGGAGCGGTTTTTTTTTAAATAAAATGTACATATATATAAAATTTTGAATACATTTTTAAGAAAAAAAAATTGGTACGCCATTTTTTAGTTCTTTTTTAAGCGGAGTTTGAAAATTAATTAAAAAAAAAGTCATCCACCTATTTTCAAAATATCGAATTTTCAAAAAATAATTTTGAAAATTTTTTTTAAATCCAAACTTTGACTTTTTTTCGAAAATTTTGATATGCAATATTATTCGAACTTATTAGTAGCTTTTGCATAGCAAATTTCATTAAAATTAGTTCAACAGATAATGAGATAGTCGAAAAACCAAAAAATGGTTCTGTGATAGGTACCATTTTTAAACGATAAATACATTTTTTCCCAATAATATGGTAGATCGTTCTGATATTAGTTCACAAAAAAATTTAAATCAAAGAAGAATCGTAGAAGCCGATTTTGAGAAACATGAGATTTTCAATACCGGTTTTTAAACATTTATATTTACCGTTATTTTTGGTATTCAAAATCTGCTCGATAATGTAAAAAAAAACTGCTGGGTGCTAAGTTTAATAAAAATCGACCAAGTCGTTTTCGAATTATTAAGTTCTTAAAAAAAATTTTGAACTTTTTTTAAAAATCAACAAAAAAAAATTGAAAATTTTGGTATACAATATTTTTAAAATTATTGTAAACATTCTCTATAAAAAATAATTATCAAAATCAGTTGAGCTATTTTGAGAAAATCGAAAATAAAAAAAAAGGTTCTATGGGAGGTACCATTTATAGCCATTTTACGAATTTTTTTTTTAATGGTAGCCGTTTAAAAAAAAAAAATACCGAATTTTCTTTAAAAAAAAAGTTGTGGGCACGTTTTTGAGAAAAGTAAGTTTTTCATAATTTGGTAAAAAAATTGTACCGTTATTTTTAGTTTAAAAAAAAATGAAAAAAAAAAAACGTGTGGGGGAATGCCACTTAGGTACCATTAGGTACCAAGTTTAAAGAGAATTGATCCAGCCGAAAAGACAGGACAGACAGACAGGCAGACAGAATTGCGAGATCCACTTTTTTCGACTTTGATATCATCGTAATGTCAACTTTGATCAAAATTTCGAGTTCGATTTTTTTTTACGAACAACTTGCCATATACATATGTATGTAGTAGGTACATATATATCGTATATATAGGCTCTAGCTCAATGTACTTGTACAGCGGATGCACATCAGACGTTTTCGTCAAGAAAATTTTTATTTATTTTGTATGAACAATCCTTTTTTTTTGAAACCGTAATCATTTTACTTTTATTTTTAATAAAACTCATTTTATAATATTTTTTTTCAAAACTTCAAAGTTTATTTGTTATTTATCGTTTTCTATAGTACGGGAGGATGTTCCATTTATCGTATCCTGGACTATGGCTATCTTAAAAGAGTAAATAAAATTAGTCTTTTCAGTTTTACACAAAAAAGTACTCATACGCCATAGTGTCCCAATTTACCAAGGGCTCTATATTTGTGCTGCGTTGCTAGAAATAAATATTTATTAAATTTACGTTTAAACAAATTAATGACTTATAAACATTTTTGATTAATCTCTTCATATCGACTTGACCTTTTCATATAGAAGCAACTATATACTCATTTAACCCTATCAAATATTTTGTTCGTGAGTGTCCTACTTAATAGCTAGATGCTAAAGATCACACCTTTTTCCATTCCCACGTCATATTGCACATTCCAAGGTGAGTCTCATGAAACTAAGTCGAGACTATATCTCCCTCCTCATTTTGTTTACCATATTATAATATATATAAGTGAAGTGTATGACATTTCCGCCATAATAACACTATCACGATTGCTATTTCCTTGCCGATTTAATAAATGGCGCCATATTGCGTATTTTATTATTCTTCATATAGCGAGTCATAGGTCAAGTTGGATATGATTTGCATGATACAAATCTATGAAGACCAAAAGTCATTTAACTTGGAATTTAATTTATAATGTCTGTGTCTATCTATTGACGCCACCATAACCACAAAGACTAGTCATCTTTCTGTGTAATTGACCTCATAAGACGCCCGATAACAAGATCAACAGACAACTAAAAAAAAAAAAACTTACCTCACGGAGGTTATTGTTTATGCTGACTAGATTTGGAGAACTCGTGGCAGAATAAATGTTAATTACTTGTCATACAAGTTGCGTAATCGAGATGAAACCTGGCAAAATTGGCAGACCGTAACGAATGAGACCGCAATGTAAAGAGACTTTGTTTTTTGTTATTGAGATTTGAAACTAGTGTCATGATATTTTTGTTGTATATGTCAGACTTTGTATATAAGAGGGAATCACCATCACCAGACATCAACTAGATGTTTGTGTCTAAATGTGGCTTTGTCATAAGAAAATCTCAAGAATGATCAGATTTATTCTTATGTTTTATCTATTTCCACCACACTATTTGAAAATTCCTTGTTAGTCGTCATGTAAGTGTGGTATTTTTGTTGTGTCTGACAATAAAAGGGATTAAATTACGTTTTGTATTTTAAGTCTATTATTTACTCAAGAGATATATTGATGACTTATTAGTATAGTATTGCAGTTAAGACCTGCATAAATGCGAGTTAGTGAAAAAATATTTTTGTGGTAAGAAATGCATGTCATGGCATTTGATTTGTAATTGAATAAAATGCGCAGGGTCATAAGTCCCACAGGCCAAACAGATTAAGCAATTATAAAGGGTGTTTTTTTTTTTTTAGAGGTATAGAACTTTGAAATGGAATAAAACAAAGATGATTTTTTAAATTGACATGAAATTTACTTTATTCGAAAGATAATCTTCTGGCATTATAATTTATAAATATGATTTCTGGCATATGACCGCCACAGCTGGCTCGGACGTAGTCTAATCTGGAGGTCCAATTTTCGATGACTTTTTCCAACATTTGTGGCCGTATATCGGCAATAACGCGTCGAATGTTGTCCTCCAAGTGGCCAATCGTATCGGGCTTATTAATATAGACTAGCGACTTGACATATCCCCACAGAAAGCGGCGGCGTTAAACCGCATGATCTTGGAGGCCAATTCACGGGTCCGTAACGTGAAACTATGCGGTTACCAAACGTTTCCTTCAATAAATCAATTGTGGCACGAGCTGTGTGACATGTTACGCCATCTTGTTGAAACCACAGCTCCCCTGCACATCATGGCTGTTCAATTGATGAACGAAAAAGTCAGTAATCATAGCTCTATAGCGGTCACCATTGACTGAAACGTTCTGACCAGCATCGTTTTAAAAAAATTACGGACCAATTATTCCACCAACCCATAAAGCATACCAAGCAGTCAGTTTTTGTGGATGTAACGGTGTCTCAACATACACTTGAGGATTATCATCACTCCAAATACGACACTTTTATTTATTGACATATCCATTCAACCAAAAGTGAGCCTCATCGCTAAACAAAATTCGCTTATGAAAATTGGGATCAACGGAAATTTTGTTTTGGACCCATTCACTGAATCTACGCCTTGTTAGTTGACCCTGTGGCTTCAATTCTTGAAATGCCAAACCAAACTAAAAATAAATCACTTGACAGCTGACAAAATGGCCGCCAGTTAAAATACTGTTGCCAACTTAAAGTTCTATACCTCTAAAAAAAACACCCGTTACATTCGTCACGTTAAACAATTTCACCGTTGCACCAAAAATACTCCTTTCTACACCATTGAGTCTAACATTGAATGTATGTATTTTATAGGTATAGAGACTGTTTCTTTAACCGTACTATACGAATGTGGAATTCCTTACCCAACTTTGTTTCTCCTTCCCATTTAAAATATTTATAAAAAAAATAAGATTAATGACTGATCTTTACCCAGGCATAAACTTTAACAAAAACAATTACAAAATTACGCTAAAATCTTTTGTTTTTGTCTTAATTAAGTTAATCAATCGATTAACTATACCTACAATTTGCCCCCATTATTATTTTCTACGAAATATAATTTCATGTCATTACACCAATGTCCGATATACATATGCAGCTTCTTGCAAGAGTTATCTACTCCCAATTTTAAATCCATCGCAGATATCGTAATGATCGGTTTTGGCATTGCCACTGCATCGTTCGTCCTCTAGATTAATTGCCCCGAAATTACCATTTTCATATATCATTCAATCCATTCGTATATAATGATAAACTTCTACAAATCTATATATGTATAGCCAAGCCAGTTCAGTATTTGCCTGAAGAACTCATTTGAGAAGAGATCAACGATGATCTGAGAATCTCCAGGCTCCTGGCCATGCCAGATAAAATGTAGGTACTCGTAGTTTTATAGGCAGCTTGGCTATACAACACACACACACTCACTCCACTACGAGTCATAGTCATTCTCAACATCCGAGTGTCTATTTAAAATTTATCGATTTGCACAGACTGACTTCTGCATTCGTAATAAGTACGTTTGTCTGGACATTGCAGCGTGTATTTGCATTTGCCAGCGAGCGTTAACTTTATGGGCAGTAAGTTTTCAAATTGTGCTACCGCGAGAGAAGAGTATAAATGTATGTAGTTTGTTGCGCGCGCGATTATTAACGCTAAATTAATGCGTTATGGCAGTAATAGGATATCAGTTTATGACCAGCAATAAACTAAAGTGCTTCCACAGATCGTGTATATTTATGCCCTGCACTATGATTAATTACAAGCGGTCGGAGTGGTATTAATTGCAGGGGGGATATTGGCGCAATCTACATATATCTTGATAATAATATATTGCTTCGGATGCATCTTTCAAGCGGAAATATAATTTTTATATGTTCTGATTTATGGAATCAAAAGAAAAGAAAAAAAAATGCTATGTATAGGTAAGACTACATTTACAGTTTCGTTAATTTGAACATTATGTTTTGAAATTAGTAGTTGTTGCACCCAATTGTTATTTAATATGACATTTAACTATAGTCATAAAAAAAAAAACAAGTTAAGATACAAAGAAAAAATAAGCTAAACATTCGCTTAACGAAATTTTATAAAATGTACGAAGTTTTTTTTTGTTAATTTTCATTCGCTTTGTTTTTCTTAATGATTGGTATAAATTAAGAAACAACCGTTGTGCTGAAAGTTTCTAAAATAAATACCTACTCTTTACACTTATTATATTAAATTTTTAATTATTTCGTACATATGTCAAGTAGCTTCATCTCACCCACCTACACAGAGAATTTTTTGTTCGGAGGGACCTACAATTATTTGCCGATTACTGAAGGTCTTAGATAAGATTCACTTCATCACTCTTAATAGATTCGTTACTCCCTCGCAAGAGGCAGTACTTACTCATGAAAAAAAAAAAAAAAAAACATTTTGAACCTACGCAGTGCCCTATAAGTTTCTAATATAAATAGGAAGGTAATCAAAATTTTGCTAGTATGTATGTATTTATTTAACTTGATAAAAATATGGGCCGAAATTTTAAACGGTTAAGTACGAAATCATAGCATTTTTAGTATGATTCTACATAGGTTTAAAACAGGATTTAACAAATTTTAAATGAGTTAGAATCGTGTTTTCTTTTTAACATTTTATTAAAGTTAAAATTACCAAATTATGACTAACTTTTAAGCTTTTAAGTACCAAATGTCACTTTGACAGAAAAAATTGTGAGAAAGGTATTTTTGCTTACTTCTTTGCACAAACTGTCACTTTTTTATGTCTGTTTAACTGAATTTTAGTAAGAAAATAGTATGATACTAGTTAATAAATATTAAAAACTAAGAACATTTTAGGAAAGAGCCTTAAAGTTAGCAAATTGTTAGGTAGTATCATGGTAATGCCTCAACATTAGGCTCTTTAAAATTATGCAGCTATTTTTTATTCTTTTAAATAAATTTGACAGTCTGCGAAAAAAATAATAATTACTAAATCTGAAAGTTTAATTGAAGGAAACTTAAAAAAATTCTCTTTCTCTAAGATGGGGTCTGAAATTAATATGAAAAAGTTTTCTTAAAAATATGTCAGTATAATAATCTACCTCTTTCAAATTATGTTACTGATTTTGCCATTTTTGGCGGTGGCCTTGATTAAGTAAGATTTTTTTTTTTTACCTCAAACTGATTTTAACATAAACATATATTTTATCTCCCTGTTGCTGTTATTTTGATATTGTTCTGTTCATTTATTCTTAAAGATCTCTGTAAACAAGTTATGTATCAATTACCTGAACAGATCTATTTTATGACCTGTCAAGTAAATGCTATGTCCCCTATTACACGAGGATTCTTTGACTGCTTTTAGACGACTGCAATTTCTATCCGCAATTCTCTTTTGAGTTTCTTTCCGATTGCAGCATTCATTTAAACGCTGCAAATTTTAATACCTGCAATTTTTGTTAAATGAGAAGGAAATATATCTCCTCACTCTTTACTCCGCTTATGTCTCAAACAATAAGAAAAAGCACAAAGAAGAAAGAGCGATAACTCTGCAATTATTTCAACCTCTACAACTTTGTCTACCCCGGACACCGCATACGTCCCCCGCCTACATGCTTAAAAATTGCAGAGGGTAATTGCAGAGTAATTGCAGCGTTTAAAAGCAGTCTTTGCGTATGACTTTTTTTTCGAATTTCTCTTTGAAAATCATCCTGTGAGTCGCACGCTATTACACGCTGATTCTTTTAGTCTGACACGGTGTTTGTCGATGCCTGCAACAAATTTAACAATTCTCTTTTATTGTGATATTCGTTGCTATTTTCGAGCGGTTGTTAACTAAGTTTTTGTTCCAGTAGTTTTCTTTTGCAGCTCTTATAAAAACTAATTATTTAAACACAAAGTTATTAAAACATGCAACAGGATAATAATATAAAATAAAAACATAGTATAACTGTAACACAATGACAACTAGTCAAACAAAAAAAAGGAAACAATACAAAATACGGATAGTGCTAAAAAAACGTCAAAAAGAGTGTCGGAAAACTTTGCCCACGACTCACAGGGCAACTGGTCTTCCGTCTCATCTTTTTTCTCTTTCACACTCATCAAGACTCTGAAAAAATTATTTAAAAACTGAATTTTGATGTATAGGTTCGTTTTGATTATTCTTAAGAAAAAAAGAAACGTTTTAAGTTCCTATTAGTGTGAGCGCCGCGCCGCTAACAATTTTACACGAATTTAAAGGCCACAAAACCAGTTTGTCATGAATATTCCTAACAGTCACTTTTATAGGAAAAAATTGATTAAAGTTAATTTGTAACATAGAAAGTTTCCTACAAAAATATTCGCCGACTTTTTCCATATACAACGTTATAACTACAGATCGGTGTCGGGATCTTTGAAATTCAAAAATTAGGACAAATTATATGAAGAATTTAATGGCCGTTATATGTTTGGTTCGTGTATAGCAATCATCAGTTAAAATGATAAACAAATGTCACCCAAGACCCCGGAAATTATCCTATTTGATGATCATTTGTATCCAATCAATTTGCACACTTAACAACTTCTTGTAAATATAGTTGCTTATAGCTCTTATAATAAATATATAAATTCTTTTTTTTGATCTTTAACGTCCAATCGAAGAACTTTTGCAATCAATTAATTTATTATTATAAATAATTGTATAAGACAGCAACAATAATTGCTGTGGGATGGATGACAAACACAACATTTGGACGAGCCCATCATCATCATGTGCACGTGAGTTCGATCCAGACACTTGGCTTGGTTATTTATAGGGCCATGTGCATTGTGCAGCAGCGTATTGCGCATGCCGTTCCGATCTTCGTTATCATAATAAATATTGTTGTCTCCAGCGATTTGTGGCCGTAAGATTGCCGCTCACTAGACGATAACATGTTTGTTATCCATCTACGCGTCGTGAGTTGCAGGAATTCAACATAAATTTTCTGGCGATAATGATTCGCAACCTATCGTCGGGATCGTCATCGTCGTAATGTCATCTACTTCTGATGGTGTGCAGCACAGAAGCCATTCTGACTGACTTTATGCCTCAGAAAGAGCTTGGGTATCATCAACAAGGTGTCTGCTGGCTTGCAGATCAAATATTCCATCAGACAAAAGCCAAGGAATCCCAAAACAAAAAACCAAAAAAAAAAAAAACTTTGTTTATGTTGCAAAGTGATTTGCGTGGCGGACGATTTATTCATTCAGAATATTATTGCGCGCCCACTTTTTGTTATTTTTCTTATTCCCTACTTCTGCCTCTCTCAACCCCCTGATTATGGAACGCACGTCTCGTCGGTCGTCTTCGTCGTTCGTTGGGATTTTATTTCGTCTGTCTCTCTGGGGACTCATCATCGTCGTCGCGTCCTAGGGGAGTTTCGTGAGGATTGAATGGTATTTTGTTATTTTCTGCCACCACAGACGGAAGAATAACAATGTATCGCCACATCAGTCGGATTCGACGGAGCTACTGTTCACTGGCTTGAATCTGAATTCGATGATCTCTGTGTCGGTTATACCATGGAATCTATGTGCGTATCTGATATTACCGATCTTTGCGCCAAGTTTTTCTTCTTTTTTTTTTTTTTTTCCTTATAAGTTGCACTGTCCCAGTCCCTATAGGTTGCGTCAGTAAGTCAGACGGAAAGTTAAAAATTAAAATGCAATGGAAATACCTACTTTATATTGTTGTGTCTGGAAGATTGCTGTTGCGCATGTGCAGCGTGACGAAGAAATGATTATATTTATTTATGTATTTTTGATATGTCTGGTGTTTTTTTTTTTTTTTTTTTTTTTTTTTAAGTCAGGTCATACAAACTAAGCCAAAGTGCAAAATTGTTGCGCATCGCAATCTTACACCAGCTATCTTCGATAAAGATTTGCATAATTTAAATAAATGTTCGATCTAAGCCACAAATTCATGTTTTTCGAATTAATTATAATTTTGTTGAGTTTATTTTTTTTTAACTAAAAACCGAAAATCAAAGAAATTTTCGTCAGAAAAGTAAATAGAAATAAAATTTTGCTTAATCCGAAGATTAAGCTATGTACATTCCTACCATTTGGCTCAGATGCTTGGCTAAATTTGTTTGTTTTTGTTAGGAAAACGCCTTCAAAAATGTTTAAAACAGTGCAATTCGATTATTTTATAAGCCATATATAGAGCCGTAATATTAAATTAATATTAAACTAGACTTTTGTTGGAGGGGTTTTTTCTATTCTGCTTCTGTGTTTGATAGTTCCTTATTATCGTAGTAGCCCGTGGCGTAATTGTTAGTGCGTTGGACTCTTACGCCGAAGGTCGTGGGTTCGATTCGCAGCCTATGCCAACTAAAAACAGGTGTTTCACGGGTTACTGCTACTATCGAGGAATTGACAAATCCTCCAGGAGTATCTCTTGTCATGAAAAAGTGCTTCTCACTCTAGCCGTTTGTATTCGGCAGAAAATTGTAGGTCTCCTCAATTCCTTCCAACACGTACCAGGAATGGTTGAGAGTTGTAAGTCACTAGGCCTTGGTTCTACGCGAGCTGTCAAATTTATTTATTTTTTTTATTAGATTTAAGTACACTAACGACTTCTTGCTTTCCAGGACCCATGTTCTGTAACTATCGCGTCGATAAAAATTGTCGAGAAACGACGGAAAATGAAACGAAACACACTTTATCGCATTATCGGGTTTCTATAACTTTGACAGTCGATAACTTTACCGCCTGGAACACTCGGTATAGAAATCCTGGAAAAATTCGATAAAATGCGTTTCTGTATCTTTGAAAATCGTTAACTTTTTCATTTTAAATGTCAAATATGGTCACGGACCCAGAAGCAAGCGATAATTTTGAACGTGTTAAAGGGAAGTACAAAAAAGAAAACAAAAAAAAAAACAAATTTATCTATGGCTGAAAACAAAAAGGTAAACAAAACTGATTATTCAGTGAATTTTTTTAATTAAAGAGGAACAAGGGTAAGGAATTATAAAAAAATAAAGAAAATCTGTTAAAAAAAGACATGGGTCACTGCTTTAAACAATATTTAGTAATTTGCGCAAATTAAATAAATAGAGTTCGTGGTGCAGTGGAAATATGTAAGTTATTGATAAGTAGGCTAGTTTTTATGAATTTTTGTCTAGCTTTAAGTTAGTTATGAGTAAAATGAAAAATAAAAATGAATTAAAAATGAAAAAAAAAAAAAAAATCTCCGCTTTAGACGTGAGGGGTCTCAGGTTCGATTCCTGTCACCCGCAACATTTTTTTTTAATTTTTAATAATTTACTCTTTTTTTTCAACACATTCGCTGGAAAACAAATAAAAAAAAACTAATTTTTAACGCCCTGCGAAGCGGGGGGGTTTTGCTAGTTTATTATATTTTTCACTTTCCAAACACATAATTCAAATAAATAAATCGCGAATGCAAATAAATTTGATTTCAAATTTAATTTTTTTTGTTTTAAAACGTCAAACTGATAAATAGAGTTATCGCCTTCCAATGGAAATTCCAGTCAAAATAGTGTGGAAGTTGAACTTATCGCATCGACTTACAGAAACACATTTTTTTCCAGAGGCGATAACTGCGGAATGGATCGTTTCATTTTTTAACGATGCGAAAAGTTATCGTCTGAGTTACAGAACATAGGTCCAGGAAAGTTTTTCCAATACTTTTCTGACTTTTTCAAACATGAAACTTTCCTTGTCAAACTCAACAATTGAGCTATAATAGCTGCAGACCTATTCTTTCTTTAGCTGCACAACACGAATGTGGAATACTCCACCCGGCTTGACAACCATGTAAATTTACATCAAATTTTAAGTTTAAAATTTTCTTTAGACCTGTTTTTGAATAGGGATATTATTTTTGAGGTTCGCAATTGATTGGTATAAACAGAAAACTAACGTATTAGGCAGGTAGAGTGTTTAACCAAAATGCTTTTTAAAAATATGTTCTATTTATTTATATTCTCAAATCAAACGGTTATAGGTATATCTGGTAAGTTTTGTTAATTGATCCATTTTGTGTGGTATAAACATGCCTACATATTGTTTCCAAAGTTAGATTTTTTAAAACTAGAGTGATTGAAATCCATTAAAATTTCTTGCCCTCGTAATGTATCACCAATGCATTACTCTTTCCAAAAAAACAACAAGTGAAATGATGATATTTCTTTTCCCACTTAAACATCCTTCCCTTCAATATACATACATAAATGTATATACCCAGCTTGAAATCATGTTCCACAAACAGAAAAAAAAAAAACATCCAAGACAACGGTCTATAAAAGATCCAGAATAAATGATCCATTCAATTGGCAAACAGAAAACCATTTCTCTTCGAGTGGAAAACAAATTATCATGGTCCCTATCACGGAAAGCAATCACTACCTGAAGTGGTGTACTGGCGGAACAGCTCGTCTCACAGACCCAGACTGAGACGATCATTTCCCTCAGTTAACTGTGAAATATACTTTGCCAACGAAAAATCGAAAAAAAGAAGGAGCCCTGCCAAGCCCCAAATAAATTCAATTTAATTCAAGAATCGTGTTTTGCATTCCGGTAAAAGCCCAAGAAACTTGCCCAGCACGAAAGGGAACCATCATGCACATCAGCACAGTGTTTCAATTCTGCATTTATATGCACTTCTGCAACATCATGCAAGGCTGCACAAGAGTCCTCCTAAACAACATTCGAAACAGCGAAGTATATAATATGTAGGCTTGGGATTGGGAGACGAAAATCCAAAATTTGTTTCCATGTTTAGGTTATGTATTATCTTCTTTGCCTTACAATGTTGCAAATTAAAGAGATGCCAGGTGCATTTTTTTAGCATCTTCTTTTTGGGAATATTTCTGAAACTCAGATTAGATAGATGTGTCCCTGGCAACAATGGCAGGTGGGACAGACGAAAAACTTTGCAGGTAATAACCATCAACCTGGATAACCAGACCAGACCAGACTCCAGTGTCTGATCGAACCGGACGTGAACGGAAAGAGAGAACGAGTTGTACCCCAATATAATATGCGCCCTACCTACAATGCTGCCTGAAAAATAAAACAAGTTCAATCGTCGTGAACTGAGTGCCTTGACCATGTTTGTGTGCTCCTTTTTGGAATTTTATTGCACATATTAATCCAATTGAACAGGAGACGACACCTCATTGTGGAGTATAATTGTGATTGCAACATCGACCCCGTTGTCGTGTACAAGAATAAGGGCATCGTATGTTACACATAAGAGAGCGCTGCGCTCGCTGCACTGACCAAGACAGGAGCCCTCTACGGCCAATGGCTTTCACGCGTCCACCGCGTCTTTGACGTTGCTTGCAGTTAATGTCGTTCGTTGTCGTTGCAGCAGCCATCCATGCCACAAAACTCTAAATGATGCTTTTGGATTTTATTTTATTATTTTTATCGTCTGAAGACGACGTCACCTCTTAACACCAGTAGCTACTATACAACTGGAAAAAGGAATTTCGTTTAAGTCCACCTTTCGTTTTGTAAGGTGCCTCGCTATAACATCTTCAGACTTAAGATAGGTATAGATATGTACTATTGTATATATTGTACGTGTATCGAGGATAGGAAGCAGCAAATAAAACTGCAAATGAAATAAAATATATAATCACTTAGCAATGATGGCAAGGAAGATGTGAAAATAAAAAGAAAAACAAAAATGACGAAGTTTGTCGAAATACTGCTTCCGCAGACATCTGGTGGAACACTTCTTCGTTTTTTTTTTTTTTAATGAGCCAAAGAACATTTATTACTTTTGGAAATGCAGTGGCAAAGTCAAATTGAAGAGGAGGATAGTTGTTAATTTTAGAGAAAATGTTAATGGGAAAAACATGAATCTTAAAAAACGGATTTCTACTTCGTCAGATGCGCTTGATTGATTTTGCTAGGTAAGGTTGAAAAACTTTCTACGTACACACTTATGTATTATTTTACCTTACTTAATATAAAATTTATTTGATGAAAAATTATTTATTATTTGAAAGATCTTTTTTTAATTCAATTTTGAGTGGGCCCATCAGCTTAGATTAATTATTTTTGATCTAGAATCAATCCCCTTTACGTAGTTCAAAATCGAAACATTTCACCCAGAGGTTAGCTTATGAGCAGAAGTTCACCCACCAAGGAATACATCCTTGCCAGACGGTAAAACGTTTTTGGGCTGATGTTAACTTTGAGAAGTGGTGCATCTGGGAAGGTCAGTCTGTAGTTTTTGACATAGCAAAAATATTAAAAATTCTAGATTTTGGATTTTTGTATTCCTCTAACATGAAAAAAAAACTTCGTGTGTTCCCGCCACAAATGTTTCCCCCTTTTTGCACCTTTTATTTTTTAAATCGGTTTATTTAAATTCATTGGTGGGAGCGAAAAAGTATGATAGAACAAATATTCAGATTGCAATTTTAAACTTTTGTTGCAAAGATATTCCTTAGACGATGTGTCCTTAATTTGTTCTTAAAGCTAAATATCTACACTTCTTGCTTAAGATAAACTCTTGAACAGTGAACTATTTTTTATACATAATGTAGTTTTTAAACTATTTATTTAAATTTAATGAATTTAAATGGCAGTTAATGATGTTTGGTTTAAGCACTTTGATTTTCTAAATAAAAAATCGTCAAAAGGTGTTAGTACCTATTATCCGCATTTTATTATTCACGAAGATCCATATGAAGGCTAATCCATCTGGATCAGGATAATTTTTAACACGTATAATACAATCACAGTATACACATAAATATTAAAGGTAATATCGTTTTCATTTTTGTTTACCTTTTGTTCTATACGCATCTGTCAAAATCGAGGAAAATAAGAGATCCAGTGCCCCTTTTCTTGTCTAATTTCAGTATTTTATTGTTGTTTCTAATGATGCGGTGAGGTTCTTGTGGGTACTCAAGCAGTCATTTTTAATTTCTGACACTTCCAACTTTGACAACCTGCGCAATATATTAGTTCAGATTTGTGTAATAGTTACAACAACAACTTGGGATCCTGCTCCCTGTCTGTATACGTTTTAAAGATCCGAAAATAAGTTCTTACTCTGGTGGGTAGTTGGCGTTTCAGTTTTGAAAATCGGTATAAGTGTAAACTGCAGTGTAAAGAAAAGAAGAAAACCAATACATGAAAAATAAACAAACATATTTTTATGGGATGATTAATATGGATCTTCGTGGATAACAAATCGCTGCTATTATACTGCCTGAGCTCAAAAGAGAGTGCTGCAATTAGAACTAACTGGAATAACTGTCAAAAACTATCTTACGTGCTATTTTTTTGTACCCACAATGCAGCTGTACAGATTTTTGTATATTTTAAAGAAAAAAAATCAATCATGTGCATCCACTTTTTTTAATTCCTAAATTTTTTCTTAATTCATTATTTGTTTCATGAAACAAATTCGCTTTTTTTTTCTTCATGTAATTTGAAACGTCAAAAATGCTGTATACCTTACCTACCTACGTGAAAAGCGATGCATTGAATAAGTAAGAAGGTATGTCTATTTAATATTTTGACAGCTATTTCCGCCATAGTACCAGTTGTAACTCCGTCTCCATTATGTACATAGTTAAACGTCAATTGCAATTGTTCTATTTGGGATACAAATACAATTACTTTTTTTCTTTTTTTTTTTTTTTTCTTTATGGTTTTGGGAGAATTCATTCAAAATCTTTGAACGTGTTTTAAATTCAGATTTAAACAAACCATTAAAACAAAGTGATTCAGTGAGTGCTTTTAAGAAGGCATATGCTTTTAAACTTTAAACTAAGCGAAACAGTTTTTAGTCCAGTAACCTTTTCGTCTCTTAGAAGGAAAACCTTGCGTCAAATCCGGTAGCTTTTAATTTTTGCTAAGTTATTTATGACTTTGGCCTCATGTATAAACCAAGTTTTCGACCTCAAGCGACGAACACTATATTAAAAAAAATTGAAAAAAAAAAAACGCGAAATTTTCGTGCTTTTTTCAGTTATTGACGATTTCATTCCTAAAGACCAGTTTTCGATAAATTTGCGCTACGATTTTATGATAAGTACAGCCATGGCCAAAATAATAGCAACGCTCCTTACTTTTAAGTAGTACTGTAACTTGTACTTTAGTTAGGCGACCATGTGAACAAATTGCTGTGTTATTATAACGGTTATTATACTGTCAACCTATTTAACGCATAATCTTGTGAGTAACCAATAGGTATTTGTAATATCATGCACTCAGTTTGATATTTTGCAACTACAAAATTTGCTGGTCAAAAAAATAGCAACATTTGAATAAAAGCTCAAAAAAAATTGTTATTAGCTTGAAAAGGTCAAGATTTTTTAGAAATTTTAGGCAATTTTTTTTTTTAATAAGGCACAAAGCAATGGGAAGAGCGAAGCACTGCACTGAAGACCAACGCGAAGCCATTTTAGCTCTGCATAACAGTGGTGGATCCATGAGAGAGATCGCAAAAGTCATTGGACGATCTGCAAGAATGGTGTGGAATGCTATTAATTCCAAAATTTTAAAGAAACCAGAGGGCGTCCATCTATTATGACTGCAAGAGACAAAGCGACGTTAGTGAGAAAAGCAAAAACGAATCCGTTTATGTCCTCAAAAGATCTGCAGCGAGAAATAGGGACGCCAGTCAGTTCTAGAACTGTTCGTCGTATATTGCAGGATGCTGACCTTCACGCACGGTCTCCAAGGAAAGTGCCCTTATTAAAAAAAATACACACCCAGAAGCGGATCTGTTTTGCAAAAATATACCAAGTGAGAGAAAATTTCCACTCCCATCGAAACGGGGAGTCATAGACATCCCCTCCCATACGATTTTTTCTTCTTTTATCTATATCTATAGTATTTTGATGCATCTTATGCCAAAGACACTAAATTTGTTATTTAACTCTTTTTTTTTTATACTCCTTGTTGTTATTAATTAGGTAATTATTGCTATATTTTGAGAAGCTATATCTTGGAAACTATTCAGTCTACTGACAAGAATAGTCAATTTGAAATCGTAGAACAAAGTTAAAATCGAAAACTAGTCCTTTCGTGCTAAAATCGCTTATAGCTTCAAAAACAGTGACAAAAATCGAAGTTTTTGGATTTTTTACCATGATGTGTTAGGCGCTCGAGGTCGAAAACTTGGCTTATTCTAGTGAATTTTAAACTAAAGAATTATTTATACCTACAATTGTTATAAAATTATGTCTTTTCATTTTTGAACATTTTTAATATGTTCATGAACCAAGGGTGACATTCTGTATCTAAAAAGCGATCAAACGTTTTCGTTTGTGCGAAAGACTTGCATATAGATTTAAAGTAAATCTTTCGCACACACGAAAACGTTAGATCGCTTTCCCCATACAGAATGTCACCCCAGAATAGTTGCTTGGATTTCTTCTCAAATATTCCAATCTACGTTAGACTAGTCTATAATCTACATATATACAAATCAGTGGATAAACAAGCAAATAATAAAACCTTCTACAGTGTTTTCGTCTATAATTCATTATTTATATTTATACCTTTTGAAACCTGAATAAAATGAATAAAAAAAAATAAAACCTTCTACATTTCTACGAGCCGTTTTTGTTTATACCAGCCAAAAGTAATTCCTGGATTCAATATTATAATTTAGTAGCTAATTAATTTGACTATATATGCACATTTATCATGGTATTTAAAATGTGGTTATAGTTCAGCTAATCGCATATAATAAACTCTGCATTTGAAAAAAATAAAAATAAATTAAATTACCCATTTTTATTGTTTTGTCTTTTATACCTAGTTGAAGGTGAAGCAAAGATTAAAAATACATAAAAAAGTAAAAAACAAAAACTCATCATTTCAAGGCCATGTGATCCAAAAAATTTTGTCCGAATGTGTTTTGCTTGCATGTTGGTTTCACTTTTATTTTTAACCATTCATCTGCTCACAAATTGTAACATTTGAAAGAACATCCTGTTGCACCTGCTTAAATTCTCACGCAAATCCTATAAAAAAAAAAACCAAACACATCATCCTGCATTCGGCTTCCATCGCTGCCGCCACCGTCGCGCCGCGCCACTCCGCCAAGCCGCCAGTGCCAGGACGTGGTTTGGTTTTTGAGATTTTCAAGACATGCCATCATCCAACAAACAAACACCCTTTACCCGGTACCCCCAAAAATGCAGGTGCATGGATGTAAAACAGGACTCATTTGGTATGGACGCATAATATAAAAAAAATACATTGTACAAATACATACATACATATAACTATACCTACAACTTATTATTTTACAGTATTTTAATTTACTTTTATATTTATATGGGAAACAATTTCATAACAAAGATGCACATGTGCAACAGTGAAATTATTATCGAGGGTTATATTGCTTTGGGGTTAAACATTTATTAGATCCAAAAGTAGAAAGCAATGCCAGATCAAAAATAAAATTATAAATATTCCATAGAAGATTTTTATGCTGATTTTTAGAAGTTTGTACAATAGTACTATTTTGTTATCTAAAAAATAAAACATTCAAAAGACAGGTCACTATTGGGAGATTGATTAACATTCAATTCGATAAAACTCGATTGCATCAGCAAAATTTGGTGCTTTCAGATTTTTATACAAAGCCATTTATTGCTCCGTTTTTCGATTTGAATGACACGGTGAAGATAAATTTTCAGTTTTGGCCCATTATTGTAGAGATTGTGATGTATCTATAGATTAAAGGAAAATTTTTAATTGGCGCCCGGGAGAAATCTTTGTATGTAAATGTTCATAACTTCACCATAAAAGCAACCATACAAAAACAAGGTATCAACTTATATTTCGCAACTGACAAAAGACCAACTTTGAAAGACTCCATATTTTTTTTTTTATTTTATTTTGAGCTGATTGCTAGTCTTTAGAGATTTTGTATTCATGTACCCATAGGTAATTATTTATTTTTATTTAGTGAACAGTTTAAAATTGAATTATAAAATTTTAAACCTGGTAAAATTTTGCAATATGGTAACACTGATAACAAGAGAAGCTCCTTAAAAATGCATTTGATTTTCTTTTCCCTCATAAGATGGCCAAACATCAAATTATAGGTATAATGTATCTACAAGATACACTTCCCCAGTAATATTTTTATTTTTTTTTAACTCTGGAAAGGTTTCCAAAACGTGTGCAACGTGTGTTCAAATTGCACAGATCAAGGCTCAAATATGCATCCACCGGCCGGGACGGGGGCCGGGCCATAATCAGCGCAGCAGTTGCATTACAATACAATACAAACACATTGACGAAAGGACGAAATAAATAACTCTGAGAAGACGAAAACATATACCCCCTCGTTTTAAGTCCCAAGCACTATCTATCAGAGGCGCAATAGCATCCTGTGTGTGTAGTTTGCCCTGCTCCGCCCTGTCCTGTCTGCTGCATGTTCAGTGTTCACGTCCTCGTCCGCCTATTAACGAAAGTAATCGAAAACAATAAAATTAGAGAGAAGAGAACTGGAGCTGCAGGAATGGCAACTTTATCCCTGCGTCGCGTCGCGGCTTGTTGATATGCCTTCGCCTTGTCGTCCATGTTCCTTCCTATATAAATATAATATTGTTGCTGCCACTGCCATCATCAGTGCAGCAGGCAGCAGGTTATGTGAAATGCATTTTTTCTTATCTGCGTCTGCGGTTAGTTTTTTGGTAGATGACGCGCGAGCGAGCGCATAACAAACAACATCCCAATCCCGAACTTGAGGTCTTGAAGTTCTCGAATAAGTTTCCTGTGTTTGTCTTCCTTCTTTCTTTTTTTTTTTTTTTAATTCGTTTATTTGCTTGTTTTTGTTATTGTTTTGTTTTTTTGGGCTTCACTAGCTATATATTATTTTTTGCAGCCCGTTGCGCAATTTTGCATCCATCCATCCGCTGCTGAAGTTGTTGTTTTTTTTTTTTTTTTTTTTTTTTTTTTTGTGAGAATGCATTTTTACTTTGGACTTAGCTCTTGTGTTGTGGTGCATTCTTGTTTTGAATGCAGTTTTTGATTGACCTAAACTTTTCAACTTAACTTTAACTTCTTATAAAATTTTAATTTTAATTTTTTTATTATATTTGCAGAAGAACGGTCTAGTTGTAGTGATATAAGCTGTGGGGGCAAAATGACATGTCTAGCAGATTTGTTATCTCACCGACCCAGATGCGTTTCATGCAAATTCAAGTGTTCGCGGAAACGTCGACCAACGGTAAGTTAAATTTTTTTTTATAATCAGCCCTATCGAGGTATCCGTTCGGAAGAAATTCCGATACAAAAGTTAAGTCCGATCGTAACTTAGATAGCGTTCGAGGTATCCGTTTCGGAACAAAATAAATGAAGCATACAATCGCGTTAATTTGACATTATGTTTCAACTATTTTGTTTCATTTTACCTCCGCAACTATTTCTTATCGGAGACCGTCGGAAAAAATTAAACGCGCATTTGTCAAAAATTCTTTACTTTACGCATTGTGTCGCATTGCATTGAAGCGCGTCAAATTTTTTCGGAAGATCTGTTCAATGTGTCAATCGGAACGGATACCTCGATTGAAAATCCTCCGATTTCGTTAAGATCGGCGAAAATTTTCTCCCGTACGGGCAGATTTTTTGGATTATTTTTAATGTACCTAACATATTTTTTAAAATATTGCCAAATTTTGGAAGATACTAATCAAAACGAGGTAAACCAGCACCAAATGCATCCCAAAAAAATCGGTCCGTACTTCTTAGAAAACGAAAATGACATTGCGAGCACAGAATTGAAAATTGATAAATATCCCGATATCAAATCAAATAAATTATTAAATAAATTTTGTTTTTACTTTCAGAACATTCGCTATGAAGAAGGAAAGCTATGCGGTAATAATAACCGAACGTATAACTCATGGTGTGAAATGAAAAAAGATTCATGTCAAACTGGGCTATTTATCGATATAAAGTTTATTGGTGAATGTAAACCATGAAAATTAATTACCTAAATAGCCACCGAATCCATACATAAAAAAAAGGATCTGTTTGCCAAGTGAAGTCTCTTAAATTTAACAAAATAATTATAATAAATGTATTTATATACAATACCTCTACCTATTTTATTATTTTAATTTATTTTAATTATGTTATTATGTATTATTATTATTGTTGCTTAATTGATCATTTAAATCTAAAATTAATCCGAATTAATAAAATTTTGTAAAGTATAAATCTTTATTTATTTAAACTTAAACGTCTTTTATAAGATTGTTATATTTATTTGGTACTAGAGGCTTATCCTATATAATAACAATCCCCTCCATTGGAAAGTATGTGTGTACTTAAAATTGGTTAAGAAACTTAATTTTATTTAATTTGCTTTTATAGTTTATTTTATTTATTTTTTTTTATCAAATTTAGTTTTCATCCATTTTTATATTTTGATAAGAACTTCGTAAAACAATAATGGCACCAAATTTACTTAAAATGTCCAAGTAAACAATTTTAAAAGTATTAAATTATAAAATTTTGTTTTTAAATAAAAAAAATCACATAATTATCAAAGTTATGTTAATTAGGGAGTAGATTTTTGTCATTTAAAAAAAAAAATTTCATGTCCGATTCTTGCTTAAATATAAACTAAAATTAAAAAAAAAAATAATATTATATGAATAATTTTTAATACTCAATTTTGATGTTTTATAGTAATTGTATTTATCTAACTTAACTTAGCTAATCAGACATAAAATTGGTGATAAAATAAATCTCTATTATTATAATTATATTATATTATTATAATTATTATTATTATTTGGATCTAATTATAATTGTTAAACAAAATGTAATTAATTTATGTATACATCTTCATATTAATAGTGTTTTATTGACTGATAGATTAACAACTTAGTAAACTCTGTTATTCGTATTTAAATAGAATTGATTTTGATTGAAAATTAAAAAAAAAAAAAAATAATAAATAATAATATCAATTGTGTAGTGATAAAAATTAATTATGCAAATAAAATAAAAAAAAAAGTTATTAGATGGAATTGATTTTTTATCCCCTTTAAAATTTTATAATAATTTTTTAATATTTATAATAAGAGTGTTAGGGATTTGACTTGGAATCCCCAGCATATTCCACCTAAAATGTTTCTTTGAGTGGTACTGTATCTTGCCAAGAAGTGGCAAATCCTACAAAATTATCTGTTGTAATACAAAATTCACTCTCATCTTAGCCGTTCTAATTCCGGACTATAAACGAACGTTTTTATATAAAAGCTTATTAAAATGAGGTAATATTGGGTGCTTTCATAAATGCATGGTTGCTTTGTTTACATGCGATCAATTGCAATCATATTAACGTCATACAAAATATTTGCGCATGTATTTTACGCTGCATTTATGAACACTTTTTCTGATTTGCGTCATATGTCAAAAACAATAATGAAACAATAAAGGAAAGGAAATCGTTTATACTATACCTGTCTCCTTCTTTAAGAAAGTAATTCAGATTGCATGTGAGTTTTTATAGTTGTACATTTGCGTTGCAAATATTTGCGTTTTGCTTTTATGAAAATCTGACATTTATCATTTGCATTTATAAAAGTTATGTATTCGTCAGACTTTCGAAACCATGTATTTATGAAAACACCCATTATCTTCAATTTCCAGTCACGTTTTTTTAAATCGAAACAAATTTAAGACAAAGAATCACCTCCTATACATATGTATTTTGTCTCATCCCAACCCACACGAACTAGCATTATATTTTACACGAATCAACCTGTATTGAATAAGCTAGTAAGTAAAAAAAACTATATAAAAACAAAAAGGTATTATTAAGGTCGTTTCAAAAGAAATTTTATAGCTGCGTAAACACACAAAATACGTTAGTATTATTTTACAACTCTCCATAGCTATTAAATTATTATTCATGAACTAAACAAATTGAAAACCTTTGGAACACATTTTCTATAGAATTATTGTATTTGTAAAAGTAATGTAAAATGCGAACTTGGAATAAATCCTGAAATTTCCGGGTAAATTGTGCAATATGGTTTTATTTTGACGGTGGATGACATCAGATCGCCGAGCCAAAACCAAATTACTTACATTTCACCCGAAATTTATTTCACCTTAAACATTTTTGTTCGCTCGGAATTATAAAAGCTATTGTGAGTTTCGCCCAAACGAAATTTCGTTCGCCTAAAAAAAATAAACATTTAGGCTCTCAATGGCATTACATTCCGCCCGAAATAATTATTCACAATAAGGGGAATTTTTCTAACACGAAATTTCGGGTGAAACTCGATGCTTATTCTTAAAATTTTATAACTTAAAATTTAATCTGAATATAATTTCGTCGAACTTTTGGAACCAATGATTTATCTTGCAACTGTGTACATAAAATACAACACGTTTCCTCGATACACATACATTTGCATGCTACAATTTCTGTGCTTTTTACGTGTATATCGTTCCATCTTTAAAATATATTTAATCAAAATTGGAGTTAAGATTGAGCAGCTATAAAACAAAAAAAAACAAATACAATTATTTCTTCAAGCATAAATTATTATTATTATTTATATAAATTAACTAAGTAAGTCATCATCATCACTACTACTGAACACATTGATTTCTGATACTTTATTGTAACGTTCTTGAGTTTTTTGCCATGTTTCCATTTTCTTCTTATTTAACTTTGTTGAAACCAAGCTTGGTATATAATCTTCGCAACCCAAGCCTTTGTGACCTTCATTGGAATTCACAGATATCTATCAAAAAGAAATTAATTTGTTCTTATCTATTTGTAAGTTAAAGAAAAAAAAAACTTATTACCGGTTCTAAAAGTCCACCAGAGTCAGCTTTTCCTAAAGCTTTGCCTTTACTCCATCCAAGTTTAGAAAGCATCTTAAAGCCCTTATTTTCACTTGAAATTTCACTAAAATTCAAGATATAAAATATAACAAAAGAGTTTGATTAACAAATTAAAGACCTTACGTATCAACAGAAGCCATTTCAGTCTTTTCCTTGTCGTTAGAACTGCCAACTTTTATTCTCCGAGTTGCTGCTCGATCATTGTAACCAGCTGTTTTTCGGTTCTCTACGAATTCTATTGATTAGAAGAACATTTTATTAAAAACAAAAAATCTTTTAATTAGAAAAATTGAAATAATCAAACGCACTTTCATTTTCAAGTCCATATTTCTGTTGCAGCTTTTTGAGCTGCTGCTTATGTGATAAAGTTATGGTTTTTAAAGTTTCTTCTTTAGAATCCATCACCAAACCCGGTTCACATTGACCACATGTACTGTTGCCAGGATGAACATGACACAAAAGCTTCGTCTGAGACAATTGAATCACACTTCCATGAACCAAATCAATAGGATCGCTTTCTTGTTTTGAGCTTGACATTCGTTTACCATTTAAAATAGTTCCATTTCTTGAACCTAGATCAACACAGGTATAAACATCCCTTTTTTCGTCGTAGGTAAATTGTAAGTGAAACTAACAACAATATATATAAGAAGATACAGTGACGGTAATTTTGAGTAATTTCAATCATTAAATTACCTTTGAGACATTGACATCGGGAATTATAACATCATGATCACCTTCTCTACCAAGAGTTCCACCTTTGAAAGTTATAAGCCTAAGAGTTCCTTCCTGAATTTTGTCTAGATTTGTTTCTTGGACAATAATTCTCAGAGATGGTGGATATTTCCGTGCAATATCTAAAAGCAAACATGGTCATTATAACATAGAGACCTCATGGAACAAAAAACGCGGATTTCTTTTTGATTCAAAATCCTAGAATAATAATAATACCTTGGTACTGCCCATTTTCTTTAAGCTCCTCCACTGACTCATCACTACCACTGCCACTGGCACTAGAATTCAATTCACCATCTTCGCGTTCCTTGAAGTCTTTTGATTCTTCTTCTAAGTTCTTCTTATCCTCTCTTTCAAGGCGTTTTCTCTTCTTTGTTTTTTTCTTTGATTCCTTTTGACTTTCACAATCTCTACTTTCATCTTCAGCCTGCAACGTAAAAAAAAGAAATCCGCGTTTTCATCCTTATTTCTGGTCAGAGTTCTTACCTGATGCGATTGAACGCATCTGGTCAATTTTTAGATTTGAGAAATTATCTAAGAGTTTACTAATTACGTATTTGTCATAAACCTAGAAAAAGAAAAAAAATAAATCCAATAATATTATGGTTAATGATATTTTAATTTCATTTAAACGCATTCGTTCAAGGTGCTTTATTGTGTTACCTTCGCAGCTTCGCAGGTTTGTTGGACTTCGACTTGCGAATGGAATTCAAATTTGTTATTTTCTTGGTCGTATTTGTAATAGCATCCAGTGCTAGAATCGTAGTAAAGGCCGTATTCCTATTTAAAAAAAAAAAGAACAAAACATATCGCATATTTTTTTATGAATTTATTTTTTATTTGTAAATACCGCATTGTAATAGTAGCCTGTTCGTTGATCGTAATAAAGGCCTGATGTGGGCTCATACACAAAGCCTGTATCGTTTTGAGCAGCTTCTGCAGCCTCACGAATTTCATCAACTAAACTTAAAGGCTGTTTTGGTTCTAGAATTATAAAAAGCAAACAAAAAATTGTATAATTGGATAAAAAATTGCCATGAGAAAATTCAAAATACCGGTGAATTGCCGATAGTATCATTATTCTATGTATATTATTATATATGAACTGAAGTATGTAGTAATTTTCAATCCAACTCAAAATTGGGTGCCACTCGTTTAGACGAAAATTATTTCGCAAATCTTACTTCGCAATCATCAAAATATTTTTATCGACTCGCAATAGTTGCATATTTCGTAAAATTCGTTTCTCTTGAAATAAATCCGCAAAACAATCATTTCAAAATTTTCTTGCTGTTTTTTTTATGGTATGGTGGCAATTTGTTGTTTTGCTGAATTTTATTTCGCTAAGTATTAGTTTTTGTTTTTTTGTTATAATAATGCCAGCTAAAGAATTTGGAGATAAAAATTGTGAGGTAAAATTTTCGTTATGATGATTTTGCGAAACAATAACATAGCGAAAAAATATTTTGCGAATTAAGAAAATTGCCAAACAGTCGAACATGCGAAATGACTAAATTACGAAACAAAAACATTGTTTTGAAAAATATTGTTTTGCTAACAGTGGGCGTTTTTCTTTTTTAGTTCAGAGCAGAACCTGAAGTGTCAAAAAAAATCGTGTTTCGTTTTTACTCTGAGCATGTTCAGAGCGCTCTTTATGAGCTCAGAATAAATTGATAGAGCAGATGGAGTTTAATAGCTGAACACAAATTTGACAAGTGGAAACAAAAACATCAAAAAATGGCGGACGAGAATAGTCGACCTGCTAAAGAAGGTAAAATAATTTAATAAATCCAATAATAATAATAAAATTATTGTTCTTAATTGTGACAGCTGGTGAAGCGTGTTTCTTTAAATAAATCTAAACTATCAGAGCAGAGCACGCTCAGTTCAGAGATCGCTCAGAGTATATTCGGAATGTTCAGGATCTGTTTAGAGCTCTACTTTGAACTAATAAAGAAAAACGCCCATTTTATAACTGCATAATAAAGAAATGCGATATAATAATTATTAGCGATTTAATATTATTAAATAAGAAATTGAAAAATTGCGAAAAAAAAATCTTTCAATGACCCCTACCCGTTTAAGAGAAAAAAAAAACACCCTTTATATGCATATAAATCCAGTGACGTGAACTTGATACCTAATCGAAAAAGCAAATTTGTATCAACTTTTGTTTTTTATCTATAGAGTAGGAGGGCCTGAAGTAGGTGTGTGTATTCTATTAATGGAACACTCTAATTTAAGTGATAACATTCGACCACACGTCATTTTCATGTTTAGGTTCTAGCCAAACAAACTTCGGAAAAAAAACACATAAAATTATGAATAATATGTTGTTAAGTATTTTCTACATAAATGTTAATATTTTGTTAATAAATATTTTAAGCTAGATACTTTTATTAACATATACTTAAGGAGTTGAATAAAATAAGAAAGTTTATAAAAATGTTGGTGCAAATCGGACATATGTATGAATACGAATACATTTTTTTTTTACAGTTGTCGTAAAGTTTTATAGCGGAAGTCCAAAGAAGAAAATATTTTAAAGTAATAAATAATAAAAGAATATTGATATTTATATCTTGATAATTTTTTTTTTCATTGTTAGAATTTGCGACTAAATCAAAATAAACTTGACGGCTTATCAGAAATTTATTATAGACATTGTCAAACAGGCTTTTAATATATTCTCAAAATATTGGAAAAAATATGTAAATGATCATAGGGTATTGGGGGCGTATACGCACTTTTTTTTAGTTATAAAGGGTTTTCCGATAAGAGGTTTAATTTTGATATTAAAAAAAAGCGAGTATTTTTAAGAGAAATCAAGGGATGTTTATTTCATTATAAAGAGGAAGGTATGTCATTAACAATGGAAAACGATATCAGTCAAATGGCCGCCGCGGCTACGGTTGCAGCACCATATCCTTTTCATGAAATTTTCCATGACCAATTCGCACATTTGCGGCTGTATGTCCTCGATGACTTCATGAATTCCATCTTTAAGGTCTTGAATCGATTGTGGAGCATTGGCATAGACTTTATCTTTCACTTGGCCTGGTCTAAGTGTTAAATCACAAGATCTCGGTTGCCAATTATGATCACCTCTTTGAGAAATAACAAAGTCAGGAAACTTTTCTTGCAAAATTGCGATTGTTTCGTTGCTTGTGTGGCACGTAGAGCCATTTTTGTAGTGAATTTTAAGAATTTTAAGAATTTTAAGAATTTTAATGAGTTGTTGAAGCATGTATCGTTCAATTTTTAGTATTGACGTAGTTTTTACTTATCAAATGTCAAAAGATGACAGCTTCAAAAGTGACAGCTGTCCAAATAGCGGGTTACTCAAAATGAAACCTCTTATTGGAAAACTCTTTATTATTTATATGTAAATGATATTTGATATTTTTAATATTTATTTATTCGATCAAGTCTTTTAAGGTGTGTTCCTTTACTTAGAAATTCTGTGATTTTTTGTCCAAAAATACACAAACATAAAATAAAATAAAATAAAATAAAATAAAATAAAATAAAATAAAATAAAATAAAATAAAATAAAATAAAATAAAATAAAATAAAATAAAATAAAATAAAATAAAATAAAATAAAATAAAATAAAATAAAATAAAATAAAATAAAATAAAATAAAATAAAATAAAATAAAATAAAATAAAATAAAATAAAATAAAATAAAATAAAATAAAATAAAATAAAATAAAATAAAATAAAATAAAATAAAATAAAATAAAATAAAATAAAATAAAATAAAATAAAATAAAATAAAATAAAATAAAATAAAATAAAATAAAATAAAATAAAATAAAATAAAATAAAGTAAAATAAAATAAAATAAAATAAAATAAAATAAAGTAAAATAAAATAAAATAAAATAAAATAAAATAAAATAAAATAAAATAAAATAAAATAAAATAAAATAAAATAAAATAAAATAAAATAAAATAAAATAAAATAAAATAAAATAAAATAAAATAAAATAAAATAAAATAAAATAAAATAAAATAAAATAAAATAAAATAAAATAAAAATAAAAATAAAAATAAATAAAATGAAATAGAATAAAATGTGTAGTTTTTGACAGAAAATCACAGAGTTTTAAAGTAAAGGGACTCCACTTTTATTCTGAATAAACAATTTATTTATTTTGTTCTTAGAAACTTATTATTATTAATTTTCCTGTAACAATCACCCTAATGTTTCTTCAACAATTATTTGGACATTAATAAGGTTAAATAGGGTTTAATTCGTAATTGACAAATATTATGCAACAAAACCTACAGCTGGGTCTTAAGAAAAATTTATTTGTTGAGTTACCAACCAATATTATATGAAATGAACACACTTGAAGGTGAAAATGGAACTTTTATAATGTAATTATGGATTTGGTTGCATTATCAAACACTATAAAGATATCAAGTGAGATAGAAATGGTTTTAATTATCGCTTATACTGCAATTCTAATGCACTTAAATTAGATTATATTATTATTAGTTTTCCTGAATTACATAATGCAGCTAATCCAACAACTATATCTTATCCCTTACATGCATGTTTGCTTGCTTAGAATGCATATTTACAATTCAACAAATATTTGTCTTTGCTAACACGAATTATAAATTATAACTAATTTAAGATAACAGTTGGAGAAGTTAAGCAAGATATAATTAAGACAAGCAAACCAAAAACTTCTCACTTGACAATAATATTATAAACAGCTATAAAATAACAGTTATTAGGTTTAAACTAAAGGTTAAGTAATATGTGTTCAATTATTTTTTGAATGTTATGGAAAAATTTTTAGAACATCATTGGTATATAGTTTTAAAGGAAATCCATACCTATCAAATTGGCAAGTATTTCAAAAATGGTGCAACACAATTCTATTTGTTTTATCTTAACAAATATTGCCAATTTTGTAGATACAACTGAATTTTTTTTTTTAACTATCTAGTTTCTAGTGTTGGTACCGAAGTTGACCTATGTATCTACCTTTCTGTCGTTTTGACTGCGAAGCCTATAAACGGTTTAATTGATTTTCTTTAAACTTAACATCCACCGATTTTATCTTGAATGTTTTTTTTAAATTTTTTTGTATAGGACCAAACAAATTTTGCCATACCAAGAGACTCAAACACCGTTCCGACAATTTAAATTTAACAAAATCTGTCAATTACTATAGATGGTTTATTGTTATAATGATACTTCCTATAGAACGATTAGTTCTACTTTATTTTTTTCTCGAAAACCGTTTCACCGATTTTGATTTCTTTCGAGAAAAGATTCTAATTGTAATAGCATTTATTGTGTACCAAAATTTTCAAAAAAATACACATACGCGAAATAACGAATCTCTATATTTAACCGTGCGTACGAAATTGGGTTCCAGGATAAATTGATGGGCATTCCTGGCTTGACGGGAGTAACGTGGAAATTGTTTCAAACAAGCATTTCATTTGTGCTGTTTTTTTTTTTTTTTATTTTTTGAGGGTTATAGTAACTCCACTAGAAGAGAACAGAATTGTCCTGACTTGAAAACATTTTTTCGATTTAAAATTAAAATTAATTTCAAAAAAAAAATTCTACAGTTAATAAAGTATTTAAACTGGCGTACGTACTAATTTTTTTTATTTTTAAAATGCTTAAAAAATGTTTTATAAATATTGTAGGTTAGGTATGTATATGACAAATTATTTTAAAAAAGGCTTAAAATCTTCATGTTTTTGGAATATTGAGCATGCAATAAAAAAAAAAAAACTAAAAGGTAACCTTCCGTACAATCGAATTTTGTTTGTATATTTGCTACAAAGATAATTCGAATTACATGCATATGTAATTTAAAAAAAAAATCTGATGTATCATCGCAATGTGAGTTGAGGTTTTGATAATTATATTATATTTATCTTAGCACTGTCTGAGCTGTAAAGATTGCATAAGCGTAAAATTGGTCCCAAAGAAAAAATATAAAACGTACAAAGTTTAATAAACCCCATATAAATTGGTATGTAAAGGGTATGGCATTAAGGCACAGATTAATGACCTCTGAAGTAAACTTTTTTATAATAATTTTTTTTTTTTATACTACAAAGTTATAGATTTTATACTTTTAAATATTGGACAGTTATAAAAAAAATATAAATCATACAAATAAATTAAGATATAAACAAGCGTGATTTGACATAATGATGGTTATAGTGCGTTGGACTATAATACCCGTTAGATCGAATCCACAGCCCATATTTCACAAGGAAAATGATTTTTTATTTTCTATTATCAAAGAGTAATCTCTTGGCATGATAGAGTGCCATTTTAGCCGTTCGGATTCGACAGAAAATTGAAGGTCTTCTAAACTAACAACACACATACAGGAATAGTTGATCGTTGTAAGTCACTGGCTCTCCACGAGTTGTCACGCCACTTAATTTATTTTTTTAATTTAAATCCAATGAAAAATTGAGAATTAAAAAAAAAAAATAATTCAAAATTTGGACCAAGATATTTTTCTTGTAGAGCAAGGTTGTTTCTACAGCTATTTCACATTAAGTATCATATACTTTGGAATACGTCAGTTAGTTGGAAACATACGTACTAAACCGATTAAAATTGAATTCCGCAGAAGAAGAAAATACATATGAGTGTGAGGGATATTTTGTAATTTATAACAATAAAAAATTAACTAACAAAATTCTACGAAATTTAATCATTTTTTTTTTTTTTTTTAATTTTATTTTTCGTTGTCTGACACATCATGAACTTAAAATTAGTATGAAATTCAATAATTATTCCCCATAATTAAATAAAAAAAAGACTTTGAAATTTGAAATATGATTACAAAAATTAACTAATTATTAAAAATGTCTGGTAAATGGTGGTAACAAATTCGCAAGAAATCCAAACAGACCTAAGACACTTTAGACTTGCGTACATCGTATGCAGATAACGGTCCATAGACTTGTCAAAATTATTAAACTGTATTGAATCTGTAAACTTTCTATATAAACTAAGATAAGATAAAATGTATTTTTTGTTTGCTTATATAACGAGTTTTTAAAAATGAAATGTCAAAACTGGGAATACCTCAATTAAACCGTTAATAATATATACATATAGTGAAAATATTTCAAAAAATTAATTGCTAAAATCTAAAGCCTAAAATATTTCCATTGATGCAGAATTTTACAGCAACCACAGTATACATATCATACAAATGAGAATTGCGCTGACTGCGCATGCACTTTAGAGAAAATGATAAGGTGCTTCCGTATCGGTAATAGGTATAGTTCGTCGGAGAATTTTATTCATTGAACCAGAATCGCTTATTTGCACCAAGTGGATCGAAAAAGTAAAAGCAATGTATGCGAGCGAATGTGAAAACTATTTACTCGATTCACTTTTTCACAGAACCAGAATCGGCCCACTGCTCATCTACCAAAATCGAAGTATTATGGTGGGAAAATGGTGGGTCCAGTTCCCTTTTTATTGTCTTATTTTAATATTTTGTTTCTAATGGCGTGTTGAGTTTCTGTGGGCACTTTAATTTTTTGACACTTTCAACTTTGACAACCTGCGCAATATATTACCTTAGATTTGTGTAAAAAACCCGCTTATCTGAAACATATTATCAGTTAAATTTTATACTTTTCATTAAAAAAAAATGAATCGAACAGAACAAAAAACGATTTCACTTTTCTTCAATTTTTCACCTCCACCATTTTCACCACAAAAATGACATTTGAATTTCTGATATTTTACAACCATTTTATTTAATCTGTCTATTATCTATTTTATTAAAATTTTTTCTAGGCAAATCCAAAAGATAAATTAAATTTTTTCCAGCTTTAAATTTCCGCTTAATTTTTAAATCCGCTTAAGTGAATTTTTTTCTTCACTTATCCGGGCTCCGCTTAAGTGATTTTTTTTTTCACTTAAGCAGGGTTCAGTTAAGTGAAAAACCCGCTTTGGTAAAAGAAAAACTGTGACATTTTGCCGTTTCTCTTAAGCGAGTTTTACTGAATAAGAAATTTTATTGAAATAGTTTTAGCCAGTAAAGAGAAAGTCGAAAATCAAAAACGGTTCTCTTCCCTGGGAGGTACTGTTATCTAATATTGATTTAAAATAGCCTTTAGCCACGGCCTTTAGTCCACTGTTAGTAATAAAAGCTTTTGTTAAAATTATTTTTTGTATTAAATGGTAGATCATTCCCTTAGAATAAGATTTGTTTTAAACGGTTTTTTAACAACTGTACGGTAAATGGGTACCGTTGGTTCTTGTTATGAAAAAAATTGTTTTTAAAATCTGCTAGATAGTGTTTTTAAAAATCAAACAAGTCGTTTTGGGAATAATTAATTGTTCTCTTCCATAACGTAATTCAGAAGAAAACCGTTATCAGGCTGACTGTTTTGAATTTGCTAAATTTCTACTAAAAATACAATAGTAATTAAATCGAGAAGCCAATTGATATTTATAAAGAGACAACTTCAAGGATGAAAATTACTTTAAGGAGACAAAAAAAAAAAGAACCAAAAAATAATGAGTAAAAGAAATAGGTATCACAACAGAGAACATGCATGTTCTCTTTCAAAAGAAATTTTCTAGAAACTCCACCTTAGAGCCATACAAAAAGGACAAACATACCTACGAAGTAAACGTACAAAATAGTTTTTAAATATTTAACACTCTTTTAGAAACAAAAACAAACAACGGACTGTAACTTCGTTTTAAATGTGTATCTCATACTCATACTCGGTTCCCATAATCAAAATTACTAATTGGTTCTCAATTTCAACTTTACTTCAAGCATATTGTTCTAATAGCTGCTAAAGCACATTTAATATCAATTATATTATTGCTTTATAAATAAAAACATCGATTATAAATTCGGAACTCACAAGGGGAACTACTTAAGCCTTGTGTCATACCAATTATCGTGAAAACACTTTAAAATAAATATGAATCGTAAAACACTGACTATCTTAAGGCATTTTTTTTATCTAAAGTTGTCTTAACAATGTTTGTTATTTCTTGAAATTTCCTACAAATCTAATTCTACTACCGCCGCTGCCGATCCGGTACTTGTCCAGCGATACAGAACAATATCAGACATAATCACACAACATTTAAAACCCCTTATAATGAAATCTAATAAATCTATAGGTACTATAAAAACAACAACAACAAATTTTTGTTATCTTGATCGTTTGGGATAATTATCGAAATGATTGTGCTTAGCATTGCTGCTGATTCACATTGAACGACAGTTGTCTTTTAAAATTTCGCACATCAACATGTCTGCTAAAACACCCAGGGTTCGTGCCTTAATGGAGGAGTTTACACTTAGTAATTCTCAGTTAGTTGAGGTCAGTCGTAGATTTTTGAACGAAGTCAATCGTGGTTTATGTGGGCAGACCCATGATAATGCAGATGTTAAATGCTTTGTAACGTACGTTCAAGATCTGCCAACGGGAGAGGAAGTCGGCAAATACTTGGCTTTGGATCTGGGTGGAACGAATTTCCGGGTATTGCTGATCACTTTGATGGGACACCATGAAGTAGACATGGATTCGAAAATCTATACAATTCCCAAGGAGATCATGACGGGACCTGGAGTTCAGCTCTTCGATCACATTGCTGAATGCCTATCCACATTTATGATGGAACGGAATTTGGTAGACGAACATCTTCATCTGGGTTTCACATTCTCTTTTCCGTTGCAGCAGCTTGGTTTGACTAAGGGAATTCTAGTTCGCTGGACAAAGGGATTCAATTGTGCGGGGGTAGAGAATGAAGATGTTGTGCAACTGCTGAAAGATGCTCTTAAACGTCGTCAAGTTGATATATCTGTGGTGGCCATACTTAACGACACCACAGGAACTCTTATGTCATGCGCTCATAAAAACGAACATTGCAAAATCGGTGTGATCATTGGAACCGGATGCAACGCCTGCTACCTTGAACGTGTGGAAAATGTCGATCTCTATGACGGACCTCCGGATAAGTCTCATGTCATCATTAACACCGAATTCGGGGCATTTGGAGAAAGTGGAATGTTAGACTTTGTCCGTTCGGAATATGATCGATTTGTTGATCAAGCTTCCATGAACCCCAGCAAGCAAATCTACGAAAAAATGATCTCAGGCATGTATATGGGCGAGATTGTTCGATTAGCAATGTTGAAGGCGATCGACAAAAAGCTTCTGTTTAAGGAAATTGGAAGAAAGCCTCAGCGTTTGCAAATTGTGGGAAGTTTTGAGACTAAATTCGTATCGGATATTGAATCTGATCTTGCGGGAGATTTTACTAATTGCAGAGCAATTCTAGCCGGATTAGGTATCCGCAATGCCACAGACGATGATTGTGCAGATGTGAGATATATATGCGAGTGTGTTTCGCAGCGAGCTGCACATTTAGTAGCATGTGGCTTATCTACGCTGATTAATAAAATCGATGATTCGTTTGTGACGGTGGGCGTAGATGGCACGGTGTATAGGCTGCATCCTAAATTCAAAGGTTACATGTTTGAGAAGATGAGGCAATTAGTAAAACCAAACATAGAATTTGATTTGATGCTATCGGAGGATGGATCGGGACGTGGAGCTGCGCTGGTCGCTGCTACAGTTGTTGATTCATGAAATTCATGATCTCTCCTTGTTTATACTCTTGATGTTTACATAAGTCTCTGTTGTTATTGCTTTTAGTCGAAAAAAAAAACAGAAAATATTTAAAAAATTATAAAATTTGTTTAAGTTCTGGAAAAGTCTGCCAATAGATTTTTGTGCAAAGGAATTAACTTTTATGGAAAGTTAAAAATTAATGATTCCTGCAAAATATAAACACTTAAGGCCTGAAGCTGTTAATTACAATGGCGCAACATTTTATAAACAACCTGATACTACTTAAAAATTTTCTAACTTTAAAGCTCTTTAATTATTCCTTTTTCGTGACCTTTTTTATTCAATATTCTTGTGGGCTTCAGGTCTTTCTTTCTTTAATTATATTTTGATAGACGACGTTTCGTACGTGTTTACGTACTTCCTTAGGACAGAATAGACCTGAGGAAGTACGTAAACACGTTTCGTACGTCGTCTATCAAAATATAATTAATGAAAGAAAGATCTGAAGCCCACAAAAATAGGATTCAAATATATTTAAAGCTCTTTAGTAAAATGTTTTCAATTTTAAAATGTTTTAACTAGTATCATACCAAACCTATTTTCTTAATAAACTACAGCTGGGCACACCTAAAATAGTGACAGTTCACGTTATTTGGTAAGCAAACATAGACTGCTTTTAAACGCTGCAAATATGCTGCAATTATCCTTGCAATGCAATTTTTAAGCATGTAGGCGGGGGACGTATGCGGTGTCCGGGGTAGACAAAGTTGCAGAGGTTGAAATAATTGCAGAGTTATCGCTCTTTCTGCTTTGTGCTTTTTCTTATTGTTTGAGACATAAGCGGAGTAAAGAGTGAGGAGATATTATTTTCTTCTCATTTAACAAAAATTGCAGGTATTAAAATTTGCAGCGTTTAAATGGATGCTGCAATCGGAAAGAAACTCAAAAGAGAATTGCGGATAGAAATTGCAGTCGTCTAAAAGCAGTCATACAGTTTTCATTTTTGTAAATGTCAAAGTGACATTTGTATAAAGTTTTTGCGGCAATCATTTTAAGATTGAAGAGCCTAATGAAAATAATACTAAAATTCTATCTAAAATATAAACAAAACTCATTTTTACCTTGAGATTCTTTTCCATCATTTTAATAACTGTTTTCAGACCAGTCATTAATTAGACTATTACGTTTTATTATCTGTCGGGCAAGTATGATCATAAAAATAGTTTTTAGTTTTTTATGACTTCTTCCCAAAAGAGCTTATCTATGTTAAAGGATTGAACTGGTATCACGAAAAATACCCATTTTTAAAGTTAAAAATTTTATATTGCTAGTCGGTATTTCGGTTTATGGTTTTTATTTTATTTTATTTATTAATTTTTTTTTTTTTTTTGCAATTTGAAATTATTCTTTAATTAATCGCTATCATTATGATATGATCATACTTATCAATATATGAGGAATTTTGTTCGACAACCCACATTCATTTTTGAATGAATGTACTATTTTTGTTTTATTTTGTACTTTGGGGCAATATACGATTACAATCTACATACCTAAACGAAATGGAAATAAAAATATTTGAGTAGTATTATCTCGTGGAAAAAAAAACATATGTACATACACACATATGTATGTATTTTAAGTGTTTTAATATTCTCCTTTCAAAAATAAAATCATTTGACAGTTCATGCAAAAAAAAGTAAACAAAAATACCATTTTCACATTTGTAATTGTCAGAGTGACACTTAGAGATAGTATTGTACTAAAAAAATAAAATAGGCATTTGGTGATTTTTAAAAATAAAATACACGACTGGGTCGCATGAACTTGCTCTTACGTGCGATCACACTGTGGTTTTAAAGTCTGAATAGTTTACACCTGATTTAAAAAGAAATAAATTAGTTATGGGAGCAGTAGTTTAGTATTGAGGTAGTATTATGTGAGTACGCAAATATGAATAATATAGCACTGTGTTGTACATGTTTAGACTGAAAAATTGTTAAAAATCAATGTATTTAAAAATAAATTGAACAAACAACTTCAGAAATTATTTTGACACCAACGCGAATTACACCATCTGATTTCTTAAATAAATCTCAATTTATGAGAAATCGTTGGAGCGGTTTTTTTTTTTAAATAATTTTACATATGCCTATAAAATTTTGAAAACGTTTTTAAGAAAAAAATTGGTAAGCAATTTTTTAAGTATTTATGAATGTTAAGTTTAAAAATTAATTTTTAAGAAAATTCTGTACCCATTTTCAAAATATGGAATTTCAAAAAAATCAAAAAAATTTTTTTTTTTAATTTTGATATGCAATAACTTATTAGAAGATCTTGTGTAAAAAAATTTATTAAAATCGGTTCAACAGATAGTAAGACAGTCGGAAACAAAAAAAAAAATTAGCCGATTTGCCATTCCAGCATAGTTGAGGAACATTAGAAATGAAAAAAACATTTATGTATTTATGTATGTACATTGAATGTCAACTTTTAATGTTGAGCAACTTTTCTGAACATACCAACGTCATAACTTTCCTAAAAAGGGTCAAATACATGTAGTTTAAAAAATTGTTTTGTATTAAATTTTTGTTCCTATTAAATATCTATTCAATTTAATAAGGTAATCACATATATTTTTATGTGACTGCGCAATTATTTCATAAAACAAAATAGTCCGATATTCTAGCTAAATTTTAAAACCTTAATGTTACTGATCGGATTATTAGAACCGAAGTTATAAGCAAGCCCAACCACAATGTATCTTTACAATTATTATATCGACTACAAATGTATGGTATGTTATGTACATTTAGCATTTTTTTCCGACGCGAAGCAAATTTGCCATGATTGTGGTTTTTTATTGCACACACTCTGCCGGCTTTAGAATACTATCTCCCTCTCGCCAATTGGTGTTTGTAAGTATTTTAATGTTTTTGTTTTTTTTTTTTGTTTTTATCAACTTCCTCGTTGAATGAAATTATTTGTCCGATATATTATTTTCATGTTTTTGGTATGAAATTTTGAATGATTTTGAAAATTTTTTGTTTGCTCGAACACGCCTGCCACTTTTCCTTTAATTATATACCCTAAATATTGAAAATCGGATAATTGGATCGAAAGATATAAGCATTTAAGTGAACGCAAATCGGGTATTTTTCAGATTTCGCAAAAATCATCATCATCAAAAACATCCCCATTTTTTTCCTTCGAACATTTCTCCTTTTTTTGTGTCCGTTTTATCATCTTCTTCGTATTCTGTTTCCTCAGACTAGTAAGAACAAAGCATGAACGAAATAATTTTGTTTATTTTGTTTATTTCCCTCACGTCACGGCCCCTTCGTCTATTAAGCGTTTCATATTTTTGAAATTCTGTTGATTTTTTTACATTGTATGTAATTTAAAATCTGCTAGATAATGTTAACAAACGGTTAAATGCCAATTTTAATTAAAATCGACCAAGTCGTTTTCGAATTATTAAGTCTTAAAAAAAAAGGAAAACTTGTTTTTAAAAATCCAAAAAAAAAAATTGAAGATTTTTCAAAAATTCAAAATCAATTGAGCCGTTATTGAAAAAATCAACAAAAAAATGGTTCTATTACAAAAAAAAAAATTGTTGGAACGTTTTTGAGAAAAATGAGATTCTCATTATTTTCTTAAAAAAATTGTACGGCAGGCCCGTTAGTGTTCGTCCTAAAAAAAAAATAAAACAAAACGTGTGGGGGAATGTCCAAAAAACGCTAGGCACCAAATTAAAAGAAAATCGACCCATCCGTTTAGGCTGCAGCCAAAAGGACAGGACAAACAGACCGAATTGCGAGACCCACTTTTTCCGACTTCGCTATCATCGTAATGTCAACTTTGATCAAAATCTCGAGTTCATAACTTATAGTACCTATGTACATAATCGCAAGTAAAAATAGTACGATGTTATCTTGTTTAAAATTTAGAAAATCCTGGCACAAAATTTCAAATATTCTATGTATCTTGCCAGACATACTGTTTTATTTCATTAGTTTGCATTGAAAGTATTGCCATGGAATTTTTACATACAACATAGTACAGATAGAGTTTTGCTTTCTATTTGCCGTTTTTCCCACACTTCCCTTATGAATTCGATATATCGCAATTATTATATAAAATTAAAAAAAAAAACATGAACAAAATAAAGTATAGTATGTACCTACATTATAGATTTACTTTTTATTCTTGCCAAATGTTTTTTTCAGACAAAATTTTGATAATTATTTTTACTTTGAAAACGATCATCAGTTTATTTAATTTTCCACATCTAAGACTAGAAAGTCTTATCAGTTATTAATTCCGTAAAATATTTTTTTTCTTATATTATAAACATTTTTTACGATGAATATTTTTGTATTGTATAATATAAATGTTTTAGTTTTTTTTTTTTATTATTTTCTAAAACGTTATCAAGCTGCACGTTTAATACATTTTCGCGTCATTGTTGAGCTATTAAAATACTTTCCTACTTGATAACACCTAATTATAGATTTTTTAAAAAGATGTTACTGTTGAATCTAGAAGAAAAAAATATAAATAATTTCCGAATCCGAACACTAAAAGTATCAATGCTCTTAGAATATTTATGAATTTTATTAATCAAATAAATAATCAGATATAAGAAATTAAACTCAACACGAGCAAAAATTTTTGTAATATTTTGATTACGAAAGATTCATCCTATCGCAACAAACAAATTTACGAATTTGCACAGAGAATTCATTCTATCACAATTTTTATTTGAACATGACGAGAAAAGCTTGAAGTATTAGAAATTAATTCAAAAGAAATTTCAAGTTTTAATTACTGAGCAAAGAACTTTTTTATTTCCAGCTTTGAATGTCAACAACACAATTTGCATCCTCGAGTGTTTTTTGAAAACCGAAAAACTCTGGTTTTTTTTTGTTTTGAAAATTATTGGGGTTGTCAAGAAAACCTGAGTCAACCCTGGGTAAAGTTCAAAGAACGAAACTGCTATCTAAAAAAAAATAATTTATAAAAAAAATTAATAAGTTGAAAAACCTCCAAATCGTCTTTATTTATTGATCTTCTCCTATTATATAAAATAAGTGTTAACAGAATTTATTTTCACAAAAATGATAAGCTATGTTATGTTATCTATACAGATTCACTTTGGGATCATCACTTAACCTTAACTTAGCCTTATCAACAATACAATTTCTGTTATCAATTCATTCTATGAAAAAAATCATTTTAAGGTACACTCAATCATGACCGAACCTAACTTGCAATTTAACACACAAAAACAATGTGGCAAAAAAACGGAAATAAAAATTAGCAATTGACGTTTTAGTACTTTTATTGTTTTTTTTTTTTTAATATTAGTTTAGGCAGTAATAAAACAAATATAATTAGAGTTACTAATGCAAAAAAAAAAATAACTTCAAATCTTTTATTAAATCACTTTCATTTAGATGACACTTTTAAAGACCAATCAAAATATCTTTACTTATGGTGGAGCTTCTGAAATCTCCTTTTAAAACAACCAAAACGAATAAAGAAAACATTTTTTTTTTTAACTAATTCTTTATATTTGTTGAAACAATTAGGAATTATTGTTACCACACTACGCACAAAATTAAACTACGCATAACATTTGACTATCTCAATCAGTAACTGTAGCAGCAACTAGAGCAGCACCACGTCCAGATCCATCCTCGGAGAGCATTAAATTAAAACTAATATTCGGGTTAACCAATTCTCTCATCTTTTCTTCCATGTAATCACTGAATTTGGGATGAAGTCTGTACACTGTTCCATCGACACCCACTGTCGAATGACCTTCATCGATTTTGTTTATCATTGTAGCCTGACTGCATGCAACTAGATGGGCTGCTCTCTTCGATACACACTCACAAATATATCTAACTTCGGCGCAATCGTCGTTGGTAGGTTTTGAAATACCCAAATCCGTAAGAATTCGTTTGCAATTAATCCATTCTCCTTCTTTGTCTTCTTCGATTTCTGAAACAAATCTAGTCTCAAAGCTGTCAGGCATTGCAAGCCTCTGTGATTGTTTGCCACAATTGGGAAAGAGGAGTTTCTTCTCGATAGCCTTTAGAAGCACCAATCGAACGATTTCACCCATGTACATGCCCGAAATCATTTTCTCGTAGATTTGTTTTCCAGGATTCATTGACGCTCTGTCAATAATCCTATCATACTCCGTTCGGATGAAGTCCAGCGAACCGCTTTCCCCGAATGCACCCATTTCAGCATTGACAATTACATAGGGTTTTCCCGACGGACCCTCATAGAGTTCAACATTTTCCACACGCTCAAGATAGCATGCATTGCATCCGGTACCAATGATCACTCCGATGTGGCAATTTTCATTTCTGTGGGCACAGGACATCAGGGTGCCTGTTGTGTCGTTAAGAATCGCTACAACTGATATGGATATATCTCCACGTCGTTTGATAGCATCTTTCAGCAGCTGCACAACATCTTCGTTCTCAACGCCAGGACAATTAAATCCTTTTGTCCAGCGAATCAAGTATCCCTTTGTAAGTCCCACTTGTTTCAATGGAAATGAAAATGTGAAACCAAGATGAAGGTGTTTATGCAGCAAATCCTGCTCCTTCATAAAAGTCGCTAAACATTCGGCTATGTGATCGAAAAGGTCCACACCTGGACCGGTCATGATGTCCTGGGAAATTGCATAGGTCTTTGATTTTATATCTGCTTCATGATGTCCTTTCAAGGTAACCAGAAGTACCCGAAAGTTGGTCCCGCCTAAGTCCAAAGCCATATAACGACCAATTTCTTCACCCGTAGGCAAATCCTGTACGTAAGTTACAAAACACTTTACATCTGCCTGGTCGTGTGTCCGTTTACATAAGCCGCGATTTAATTCATTTAGGAATCTGCGATTAATCTCATACAACTGACTATTGTCGAGTATGAACTCCTCCATAAGATTGTGACATTTGCGCGTTTTAATAGACATGTTGGCTTGTCCGATTCTTAAAAGCAACTGTCGTTTTATTAGAATCGTTCAAACAGCTAACCACTAATTATGAAACTATCTTCTAGACAATGCTTTGCCTAGACTTAGTATAATCTAACTTAGTCGTTGTTTGATTATCGAATTTAGTCTTAGAGCTGAGAAAGTGGCATAACATTTTTTTATGAATTGTTTTTTTTTTTTTTTTTTTTTGTTGAAGTGTGCTAGCCTGGACATCAATAAGACTATAATAAACAGATAAGGGCTTTATGCCGTATCTCTGCATTTATGATACGTATTTATATTACATGGATGGTTTTTGGTTTGGCTATATGTGTATATTGGTTATATGGATATTGATGGTCATGGTGCCGAAATGATGGAAAAAAAATAGATTCCAAAAACTTTGTCAACTTGAGGATTAGAGTTGAAGGTTAAAGAGATTACAGTGAATAATTTTGTTGGTCGGGGTTATCGAACATAACATACGATAAGATCGAAAACTGACAAATAAAATTTATTTTAGTTTTTGTCTCACGCGAGAGCTGTGTGCGTCTTGATTTGCTTGGTAAATTAGTCAAATTTGAGGTCTTGCATAAGATCTTTTGGAATTTGAAAAGTGTGTTCTGCGTCTTATTTATTTATATGTACGAATGATTTGTATTTAATTTTGTATACAAACTCTCTTTTTGTAACCAGTTAATAATGTTATGAGTTCTACTATATTATATATTTATATTTAATCAATTGTGTAAATTGTGAATAGGGAAGTAATTCACCAGAGGGTTGACGGAGAGAAGATCAAGGCTCACTTCGCGCCAAATAAAAGAAAATATCATTTTGAGACAAGCATTTTATAAAGGGGCCTAAATTTTGTTTAAACAAAAACATGTTTACGAAATAATAAAATAATAAAAAGCGTCAAACTTTACATTATTTTCGAAAATAAATTTCTCTGACCAATTTTTAAGTTTTTTTTTTTCTACAAAATTTAAAAGAAATACAAATTTGCGTTTTAAATATAGCCTGCCAATTTGCATAAGGCTGGCTGCTTTTAATTATTTATTGATCTAGTTAGAGTTTAATATGGGAAAGTTATACTATAGCAAAACGTCACTTTTCAACGTACAAAAATTGCAACTTTAAATAACAGTCAACGGCAGCAGTTTTCCAAATTAAAAAAAGAAAACCTTATCCTTTGTAAAAAAATTTTCTCTCCATTTTTCTTAACTAAGAACAAGTATTTAGGAATCGTTAAGACTTATCGGATACTAAGCCTTGGTTTATTTATTTATTTAATTTTAAATTTAGCCAAACCATAACCATACATTTTATATAAGGTCCAGAATTTTCAGTCTGTTTATGATGAGAACAGAAATATGTGACTGATTACAGGTTTTGTAATAGATCTGGATAGGTGGAAGGAATAAGTTACTCCCATAGAATCAATGAGGGGTTAAAAGTTAGTGTTGCACCATTCGCATAGTGAATATTTTCCAATAAACCTCAATGTAAAAATATTGAACGCACTCTTTAAATAATTGGTTTTTCAAGTGAATTACCAATGAACACCTCTATCCCCAATGCCTCATCCTTATTCTAATAATAATAACTTACCAGAAACCTCATTTTTATCGGTGGTTATTGTTTCGACCACAGGCACCGGGGTTTTCTTTTCACTTTCAGGTGAATCTTTATTTTTCTCAATTTTTAAATTGCTTAATTTCTTCGTCTAAAAAAAAAACGTATTAACAAAAAATTAATTTAATTATATTATATTGTTTTATATTCTATTAGATTTCATACCAATTTCTTTATTTTTTCTTTGTATTTTTTAATTTTCTTTTGTTGTTTCTTCATTTGATCGTGCAATCCATCGATATAAGAATAAACTTCACCATGAGTGCAATTATTTCGTAGAAATTTTACAGTTCTTAAAACAAATTTCGAAGATTTCTTTGATTTATGCTTTGATGATTTGGTTATTTTATTTTCTTCTGTTTCACTAGACATGTTATTTGAATTTTTCTTTTTTAAAGAAAACGTTTTAAGAATTAAATATTTTTATAAGGAGAAAAAAAATAATTCTTCCTGATTTCAAATGACAGTGAGTTATGTCAAAATTATTGGAAAATTCCAAAACTTCCAAAAGTCATTTCAAATAGCTTTGGTAGAGATGGGTGGATACCTACAATACTCGCCCAGTTCAGATTTGTTAAGGTTTATATTCCTCACTTACGAGATACCTCTTTTACATACAACGAAGTATTCTGTCGAAGCATAGTGTTGTGTCGGTGATGTTTTTTGGTTGTGTAAAAAGGAAATGCATCGATACAGTACTTCGAATTCTTAGTGCCGATGTGCTATGTCGAACAAGGAATATTGGTGTGTGAAAAGGAACGAATCATTTTGTCGACACAGATTTATTTTACTGTTGTTGCGGAAAGGGAATCATTTTGACAGATAATTCTTAGTCAACGTGATGGCGTGTGAATGCCCATACAGAAACGGAGTACTTTGTCGATGAGGTTGATCGACATTGAATAAAACAATTAAAAAAGTACAAAAGTGAAAATTTCAAACTCATTTTGGTATAGTGTTTCTGACTGGAAAACTTATAAAAATGATGCAGAAAGCTTAAATTTCGGTTTAAAAAAAAATTGTATATTCTTTTTCACAAAATAACTGCGCTATAGCGGGAAAAAAAATATTTTTACTTTTGCAAAGAGTTGTCAATGTAGTTAAGGCTTAATGGCCAGTTGCACCAAAATCCACTAAAACCAGTTTTTGCTAAAATCCTTATAAAATTTATCAGCCTGATAAATTTATTGGGTTGCACCAATGTCTTTCACTGATATTTTACCTAAAATGCTGTTTGCGAACCATCCCTGGTTTTTGTCAGCTGATTTTTAAACTGAACGAAAAAGTTTCACTCGCGTAAGTAAGATAGCAATATGAGATATGTCAAACTTCCCCATCTGGTGATTCTATTCTAATGTGAGTGCAATCAACTGCTGCAACTACATTTGGAAATCTTGGTAGTGAGTAAAGCCTTAACTACATTGACCACTTTTTGTAAAATTGAAAAAGTGAAAATATTTTTTTCCCGCTAGCGCAGTTATTTTGTGAAAATGAATACACAGTTCTTTTTTTTCAAACCGAAATTTAAGCTTTCTGCATCATTTTTATAAGTTTCCCAGTCAGAAACACTATCCTTAAATGAGTTTGAAAATTTTCACTTTTGTACTTTTTCACTTTATTGGCCAATGTAGTTAAGGCTTAACTTTCAAAATATGTCCTGTCAAAGGTGAATTTTTTTTATTTTGTAGATATTTTCGTTAAAACTAGCTTTTAAAATTTATCTGGAGAAAAATGGCATTTTAGTTTATTGGCTTGTTTAACGGCCTTTTAAAACTAAAATTGGTTGGTGCAACCAATAAATGCCATTTTAAAATTTAACGAAGCATTAAATATTTAAAAGCGTTTGGTGCAACCGGCCATAAGAGTGACAAATTGAAATTTATTTTATTACCTTGCCAAACGTGCCATTATATTTTTACTTTAATTGTTTGGCAGCAACTTGTAAGTAGATTATTTAATATGTAGCATTGTAACAGTGATATAGGATCTATTCACGGAATTGTATCGTCTAAACAAACATTGAACCTGTTTAGACAGTACATTTTTAATACGCCATTACGATGAGGGCTCTATTCCATTCACTGATCTCACCCACAAAACCGACGTCATTGCGAAGTGAAATCTAAACAGGGTCATTCGTAAAATGATACAACAATTTCACCACACGTTGTTAATTGATCTAAAAAAAATAGCTCATCTAACCTGTTGATAAATTTTCCAGAAATCTACCAACCTCACGCAACAAAAATGAAGTAAACGCTTTTTTTTTCTTGCAGCTGTTTTCAAAAACTGTCATTTTTTATTATTTGGCATTTGCACATTGTAGTGTGTAGATTTCGCGCCATGGATAAATTTAAAATATTTTTATACTTATTTTGCATATACAACTTAACAGCAACTATTGAAACAACAAAATTAAATTACCCACGTGTTCTTTTACCAATATTTGACAAAATTTCTATAAATTTCACATTAGAAGTAATAGAGAAAGGCTGTTTTAAATGGTAAGCATAACCCTAACCTCACTTTTACCGGGGTTTCTTGGCTTCAATTGGATTATTGAATTAAACAATTATTTTAAAGGATGTCATCACGGCAAGATCTCATCCTTATAACACCACAATATGATGATTTTGAAAGCGAATGTTCCTCCAAAGCTGTGGTCACAGTTTTGTCCCGAGAACGACGCCGAAACACTGCCATTGTTCTTGCCGAAGACACTGCCACCACAGAAGTCCTTCGTTGCGATGTAATTTTAGATGTAATTGATCAACTGCGAGTGTTGACCACAACGAGAGAATTGTATTTGGAGGAAGCTCCCGAAACTTTCGAGCTATGGGCTCAGGATTCACAAGGAAACGCCTTTACCACGCTTGAAGGCGTCGAGTTCGATTGGAAGATATCCCCAGTTGGACAAGATGCTATAGTGAGCAACGACGGGCAGGCAGCACTTCGATTTTTAACTTTTACAGAAAGTAGCTATCATGAGGTACCTAAGTCTCTCGAGAAGTTCGAGGCGCTGCACATGAAAGGCTACATGGTTCTGTTGGAAGGCATCAATACAGGAACAGCAAAGGTAAGATTAGTTTAACCTCCACTTTTTGTGATGATTATCACTATTTGAATTTTAGGTCACTGTCCGCATTCCATATCCAGAGTACTCGACGGTGCCAATCAACGAAGTTTACATCAATGTTTTGGCCAACATCATTCTTGATCCCTCTGATGTACACATCCTATCCGGAGATTCTGTAAAGTTTCGCATTCTGCAATTGAAGCAAGGAAAACTGCAAGAAGTATCTCTAAATAATCAGTACTTCCTGCAAATCGAAGACACAAATGTTGCTACAATCAGTGGGAGCAAGGCGACTGGTGCAAAGTTGGGAAGGACATTTGTTGTTCTACGAGATAGAAATGTTCCATCTGAAGGAAGCTACACGGCTGATAGTAATGCCCCAAAATCGCCAGTCCCAAGGGCAACACTCACCGTTAGTGAGCCAAAAAAGTTGACTGTAAATTTGTTGCCACATTATAACTGGATGACCGTTGAGGGAGAGAAACATGAAATTGCAGTTGATGTCTATGCAAGGTAAGTTCATTGTCGATTTGTCATCTTGTTTCTTTTTTTAAATACTCGTGTTGCTTTATCATAAAAGATGCATTTAAGTATCTAGGCCTGCACGATGCTATAGATGGAAAAAATGCATTAAAAGCGGAAATGATTTCTTCTCTTTACGATAATTCGTGAATATTTTTCACACTCATGATTGCTTGCATCTCAATAATTTTATAAAACTTCGAAATTTTTCAGTGATAACCAAAAAATTACTCTGGGACCCAAGTATGTTGTCAATTCTCAACTCGACGAATCACTATTCTACGTGTTGAAAAAATCACAGAACGGTAGTAGAATTTACGGAGAAGCTGTTAAAGAAGGAACAAGTCAAGTACACGCTTCCTTCAAAGATGTAAATATACTTTTGTATCAGTGAACAAAAACAATTAATTTATTATTTTAATTTTGTTATTCTTCCTCTCAGCTGACTGCCAAAGCAGAATTACAGATTTTCAAAGAGCTCCTCTTGGCTCCTTCTAAAGTCATTGTTCCCTTCGATCCGAATGCTCCAAAAACACAAAAGTTACACTTCAGAGCCACTGGCGGAGATGGCTCCTACATATGGACATCACAACATCCTTCTCTATTGCAAATTTCACAAACTGGTTTGGCAACCACACGCATTGATAGTGATTTAAAATTGCCATCGGACACTTTCGATGAACGTAGTAAAGCAATCCTAACAAATCACGCTAATGTGCGAGTAGCTCTCGCAAGAAATATCAAAATCTCACGAACCGCCGAGGTATATTTCCTTCCACCTGTGAAACTAGAAATTGTCCAGTACAACTTTGAGACAGCTTTGCGTGATTACGTAAAACTTCACTTGGCTGTTTATACCTATGTCAATAATTCATACGTTCCATTCACAAAATGTGAGAATCTCAACTTCAATCTTGAATTTACCAATCAAATCTTCCAAATCGATTCCATGCGAGAAGAGTTAGAGGCCTTGGCCCCAAGTGCTTGTCATATAATTTATCTACGTAGTACAAGTATCGGAACGACTCATTTAAGTATTTCGTACAAATTCATGGACAAACTTCTCAAAGATGAGGCGACTCTGATGGTTTTTGAGAAGCTTGACATTTTAAATCCAATTGAGAATGAGATCATTCTTCCAATTGGATCATCAAGAAATCTATTGTACGCAAATGGACCACAAAAAATCTTCACACTAGCCGCTGAACTAACAAAGAATCTACAGTATGACAAGGAAATAGCTGCAGTTTCAGGAATTGAATTTGACTCACCTCGAGCTATAACTGCTTTCACAGTACTTTGCCGCAAAGTCGGACAGACAACTTTAAAATTTGATGTTTTTAATCAAATGCAAGCAAAAAATTTCCAACCTTACATCTCTAACTACATGACAACTATCTATTGTGTCAAACCAAGATTTTTAAATCTCTATGCTACTGAAAAGCTTAGACAAAGTTGCCCCATGGAAATAAAGAATTCTCTAATGCATTTAAAAGACAAAGAAGATAAATTTGAGATTGAAATCGAAATTCAAGATGCAAAAAATAGAAAATTAATGAATATTTCATCATTGTTAATTGAATGGCAATTTGCACAGGAAGGTGAAAATTATCACAAGGATATATTTTATTTTCGTGAAAGTGATGAAGAAATTGTCGAAGGAGTTAGACTTCCAGGCAAAGATGTTCTCATAAGTACAATCAAAGAAGTTACCAGTAATTTTAAGGTTAAAGGAATTGTAACTAATTATGATGCAACTGTGTTAGCTAAATATGGAATCAAACCAGAAAGTCCAGCTTTTGGAATCAAAAAGGTTTCTACTTTGACAATTAACTTAGATATTAGTTTGATGGATTTTAATGTTTTTATTTTTTTTTTTTGTCAGGCAAAATCGGACAAACTAACAACACCTATTATTGAAAATGAAATTAAATTTATGGCAGTAAATAGTACAATGTTCCCATCAGACCATATTTCTATATTTATATCAAAGAACCGACCTTATAAAGTGCCAATTCAACAAGGAAGTGGACATTATGATTTTCAAGTTTCTGAAAATGGAGTTATTTCGATTGATTTTGATGCCAAAAGAAGGGAATTAATTATAACACCGCATCGTATCGGACATGTAAGTACGGGTTCTCCGTACCCCAGAAACGCGGACTGTATATCAACAAATCCATTGATTTAAATCTTGTCTCTTTGCCAGTAGAAGATCGGTTTAACTTTAAATTCGAAATTTGTTAACAGTTATTTTATTCATCAATAATACTATTTTTTTTTTATTTAGGTTCGCATCGAATTAACAGATTTATGCTTGATGACCGAACCAGCTCATCTATCGGTTTCAGTTGTTTCAATTGGCTCAATTAAAGTTGAAGTTCCTGATCGAGTTGAAAGAACAAAATCAATTGATGCCATTGTAAAGCTATACGATTCAAATGATAATCTTCTTCTCATCGATCCATTTAATTTGCAAATCTATGAATTAACTGAAGATATTTTTAATCCTAACATTTTGAATGTTAAACTTGGTGATCAATTCGATCTCGAGCTAGGAGAAATAAGGTAATAAATTTTATTAATTTCTTGTAAGTCATTTAATACTCACCGACTTTTTTTTGTTTTGCTTAGATATACTGTAACAGGAAGTTCCCTTGGTGAATCTAAATTAGTATTCAATAGTGGACATGGAGAATTGTTAGTATCAAGTATTGCAGTCAACATTCAGGTAATCGAAAAATGATTTATAAATAAAAAAAAAAAAATCTATTGAGAATGTTCTTTAAAGGTTTTCCCACCATTGCGGATTTATCCAAGAAATTCGACATTGGTTATCGGTTCGAGTGTTCAGATTTATTATCTTGGAGGACCACAACCGGATGTTAATATTGTTTATTCTGTTCATGATCAAAATGTCATAAGTGAGTGGATTAAAATCTTACCTCATCGATATTGTTAAATTATTTTTTATATTTTATTTAAATAGCTATGGAATCAGCTCTAGTTATAGCTAGAAAACTTGGCCATACTAAAATAACAGGAAAATGCATCAGTCTTAATCCAAGCAATGGCAAGGAAGTTATAATATCAGAAGACACAGTTGACATACATGTTGTGCCTTTACTGAATATTCAAATTAAAACACCTCTTGTTCGAATTAAGAGCGGTGCAGTTATGCCTGCTTTTATTTGGGGTAAGTTAGTTGACAATTAACGTTTTTATTATTTTTTTTAACCATTTATCGAATTTTTCTAAAGGACTTAATGATTTATCCCCGATGGTTCTTGGAACACTTGAGAATATGCGTGTAATTTGGTCCAGCAATCAACCTGATGTAATTGATATTTATAACGTCTTTTCCGAAGCTGGTAAGTAATAAAAAAAAAATAAATTCCTACTCAAAGTGGCTATTCGATACAGACTGTTCGTACAAATCCACGTTCAAGCTCACAAATATCCACAGAATAAATAAGTTCTTCGATGATCTTGAATAGTTGAGCTTCGATTCAAGAACAGATACGGAACTAATAATATTTAAACTGAAATTTCTCGATATTAAGCAAATACATAAGAATTCAATTTAATTTATTTATTTATTGTTTTTTTTTTTTTTCATCACCATTCACAGGAATTGAATACTCTGACAAAGATTTAATATCAGTACGCATCAAAGCCCTTAACCCGGGTAAAGCTAGAGTGCAAGCGACAGTCATTCTACCATCTGGACAAAAGCTCACTGCTAACGTCGAAGTTGTGGGTAAGTATCATCTGATTCAAAAATAATAAAATTGTTTAACCCTCCTTTCTATATTGATTCATTTCTATTAAAGTTTTTAAAATGCTTGAACTGGATTCACCCAAACGGATAACGATGGACTCGATCCTTATTGCGCCACGTAGCACAATACAATTGAAGGCTAATCTCGATGACGTTGTCTACAAGCCAGATTCGGATGCTGCCAATGGAATTGTCCGAGTATCATCGGATGGCATTGTCCGTAGTGGTGATACCCTAGGACGAGATTTGATAATTGTATGTTATTCACTCAACTGTCTGTGTGCATTGTGCTGTGCAGTGCCGTGCATCCATTTATCTCTAGAGAAATATCTTTCTATTACTGCACAGCACAGCAAAATTACTTTTTAGTTTTTTTTTTTTTTCTTTAATCGGATGGTGTTTTTTTTTCTCTTTTCTATTTGTGTCTTCTTCATTTTATTTCTTCTTTCAGGCCCGCACCTACGAACAAACTTTGCCAATTGGCATCGAAGTTAAAAATGTTCAATACATTCTAGCCTCACTGCAATATCCTTCGATTAAATTGAAACAAACGGAAGAGAAAATCCCTCGTGGAATGAATTTTGTGCTGAAGGTTTCGCTTCACGATAATCTGGGCAATGAATTCTCTCACAATATCGAAGATGTCAATGGAATTAAATACGATTTGTCGCACAAGGATATTGTTGATGTACAGATTGGAAATAATTTGACAGTTGCGGTAAGTATGTTGAAGAAAATATTTATACGAATAATCTAATCGTATACATTTTATTTTTATTTATATTTTTTATTATTATTCTCTAAATGGAAAAATGTTCTCTAAAAACATGATTAATTCATTTTGAAATGAGAGGAGAAAAACAGAGTTGAAGAAAGATAAAAGTTGATGGTTGGTAAATTAAGTTTTCAGGTCAATAATATGAAATAAAGTTTTGAGTTGTATCTAAGTGAAATGGAAAATTGCATTTCAATTGATATTACTTGTGCCTTTGAGTGTCGCTTTATTGAAAAAAAAAAAAAAAATGTATTTTGAAAGTTTTTCTGCCAAGGAATTGATTTATTTTAGTAACTTTTTAAAGGTGCTTACATAGGTTAATGTAATTTAAATTAAGATTTGTTGAAAACTGTTGGAATTGTTTAAAAGGGGGAAATTCATTAAATTGATATGAATATGAATTAAACAAACAAACACAAACATAAGACCTAGGGTCTTATAAATTAGGCAATGTTATAAGGAATAGAACGATATGATAGATTTTTGTTGGCACAGTGGATTGAGAAATTAGGTTTTGATTTTCTCATTAAATCCCAGGGGTGGCGTTCAGTTGAGGGAATATAGAAAAGAATGCTGCCTAGACTGAGGATCGAACCCACACATGCAAGTTAGGAATCAAGCACTACTTCCACTGCGTCGGGGCCACCCCCAGCTGACTGGATTTGTCAGTTCTTGGTAAGCAACTTATGCAATAGTAGATATATAGAACTTTAAAAACAAAATATTACATGGATTGCAAGCAATTAAGTACACCTGTTTTTTCATCAATTTATGAAAGTTGATTTTTTGATTAAATTCTAAAAGGAAGGTTCATAAATTGTGCGTCTTTATGTCCAGCTTTACATTGAGCTAAGGCCTAAATGAATTGATGAATTTATTTTTGATTCGGTACAGTCCATTTCTATGAATGTACATAAATCCTAACTACTTCATGGAGGCTAAAATTTGTAACATTGTAAACATTGTTTTTTATGGTTCCTCAAACAAATTTAGTGTATTCTTCTCTCCGAAGTACTCTATGCCCTGTGAAGTTCTAGATATTAAAATTGGAGGCAGTTATTAACAGAATCTCTAGAATTTTGTTTAGCGATGAAGCTCACTTTTGGTTGAATGGATACGTCAATAAACAAAACTGCCATATTTGGAGTGATAATAATCCTCAAGTGTATGTTGAGACACCGTTACATCCACAAAAACTGACTGTTTGGTGTGCTTTATGGGTTGGTGGAATAATTGGTCCGTACTTCATTAAAAACGATGCTGGCCAGAATGTTACAGTCAATGGTGACCGCTATAAAGCCATGACTACTGACTTTTTGGTTCATCAACTGAACAACCATGATGTGCAGGAGCTGTGGTTTCAAAAATTCGGCTCAAAATGTCACACAGCTCGTGCCACAATTGTATTATTGAAGGAAACGTTTGGTAACCGCATAGTTTCATGTTACGGACCCGTGAATTGGCCTCCAAGATCGTGCGATTTAACGCTGCTTGATTATTTTCCGTGGGGATATGTTAAGTCGCCAGTCTACGCCGATAAGCCCGAAACGATTGACCACTTGGAGGACAACATTCGCACGCGTTATTGCCGATATACGGCCACAAATGTTGGAAAAAGTCATCGAAAATTGGACCTCCAGATTAGACTACGTCCGAGCCAGCCGTGGCAGTCATATGCCAGAAATCATATTTAAATTATAATGCCAGAAGATTGTCTTTCGAATAAAGTAAATTTCATGTTAATTTAATAAAATCATCTCTGTTTTATTATATTTCAAAGTTCTATACCTCTAAAAAAAACACCCTTTATAAACAAAACTATTAGTTATACTTTTTCAAATCAATTATCTACTTTTATCAGAAGATGATTAAAAACATATCTCTAATGTCCAACATAACCTTAATGACAAGAGAATTGACAAACCAACTTAAATCTAATTCTTTCGGTCTTTCGTTAAATATTCCACTATACTTTGACCCAGTGGTGTTGTGTCGTCGTAGTCGTCGTCACCTCGACACATGATATCGTTGTGAAAGACCACTTTTTAAATTACCACTTTAAGGTGTACCCAACCAGATAACGGATGATGTCAATTCAACACGTCCTCGGCGAACATAATTCGTCCTAGATTAATATTCCATGGTATTTTATCTTGTTTCTGTAGAGCATTCCAGCTTAGGGCGAGAAAAAGAAGAAAAATATTTAGAAAAAAAAAAAATGAGATTCTTTTTCCAATTACTTTGCAGCAAGTTGCACCTTAGTTCTCGGTCACTACCGCTGTACATGTAATCTGCTTAGTGTGTACCAGAAACGCCAATGTCCGCCCTCAGTGTGAACTAATCTCTACCCTTACGTGTTTTGAGTGCAGTTTGTTAGTTTTTCTTTTTTTTATATTTATTCGCCAAAAGAAATCTAAGTTACTGTGAAAAGTCCTTCCCTAAGCGGATATACGTCCGCTGTGAACTCCGAAGGTATATTGCACTTCTTATTTTTAGTTGGCTTTAAAAAATTGTTTGCAAGTGTTTGTTTTTTTTTTTGATTTTTTGTTTATTTTACTTTCCGTAGATAAATCTTCCAAGGGAAACAAGCAACATGATTGCCATTAGTCTGAAGGACACAACTGGGGTTAAGCATGCTGAGGATTACATCAAACTGTCGGTTTTAGAATCGGAAAACATCTTCCCAACTAAGGTAAGGTTACCAAACTTTCTGTATTCCGAAACATACTAAGTAGGTTAGATAGGAAGGTGTTCTTGTATCACTTTTTGAAAACTGTAGCAAAAAAAAGAAAAGAAGAGAAATCAGTATCTAATATCCTTTTATATAGTTTTTATTATTTTTATTTTTTATGTTGTAGTAGGAAAGTTCTGCAATTCCTGATAGTGTCAAATCAAGGTGTACTGTATATATTTTTTGCACCTTCTTTTTATTAGCTTGTGGTTCTGATTTGCTGCAGTTTTTTTTTTGTCTTCTTCTTCTTTTAGTGTGCTGTTCAATGAGATAGAACGCGAACTACTATAAATATAACATGATTTTATTTTTAATTTATTTTTCCCCCACTTTATTTATCATTGTGCTGCTGCTGCTGCTGCTGCTCCTGTTGTTGTCGTCATCATGGTTGCTGTGTGCCATCCCATCATCTGAAATAGACAATCTTCTCAGTTGGTGACATTATCTGCTTCGATTCACCTCTAACTGTGTCCTCGCATTGGTCCAGTTCTGATGAACGAATCGTTTCGATTGACAGGAACACTGGTAAGTTGAATGTTTTCTATTTCTCTAATTTATTTTGCTTCTTCCGCTGCTTGTGACGGAAATATTTTTTAAAACTGTTGTCGATTTAGCGGAAATCAAATTGTCCTGGAAATGAAATATAGGGTGATTTAAAGGAATCAAATAAATATTTTCAAATTGTGTTTTTTTTTTGTACAATTTTTGTACAATTTTTAACACAATCTTTCGTGAATTTGTTTGTGCTGATAGTTTATTTGAACATAATTCGACAGAAAGTTCAAATTTTGGTCTACATTTATATTTTTTTTAAATTGACCTTCAAATGCTGATAAATGTGGAATACGGTATTCTTGCTTGTTGGTCGTGATTTAATCCCGTCAATTATTTTGGAACAAACCAAACCCATCCACAGAACCCGAAAAATTATGCAATGATCTTAATCCTCTCACATGAAATTTTGAAAACGTATTTTTTGCATTCAAACCAAACTCCAAAGGAATATTGTGTGGGTGTGTATAGGCAGTAAAGCAAAAACGGAGAAGTTTATTATAATGTACTCCAATGATCTAAAAGGCACTTTTCCCAATTACTGCACCTTAAACCTGTAAGAGATAAATTTTCTTGTACATTTTACTAAAGCACCCTGTATTTAACCATACCGAACGACCATTGCCGCATGTCGTGGACCAAAAAATATCTTCCGTTACGACGTATTTTATGTAATTGCTTGAAGTTGAATTCAAGTGTCCATTGATGTGGGTGGTTTTTTTTTGCTATGTCAATTGATTTGGAATTTACTTGTCTATTGGTGTGAATGAAATTCGATAAAATTTCGCATTTAGTCATGAATGACAAAGTGTCAAGTTATATACATATATATGTTTGTGTATGTATGCTTTGACGGGAAGTAAGGTTTATCTTCTTTTATTTTAAATATTTTATAAGCCAATAACACACACATAATGTTTTTTTGTTTCTTTGTTCTTTTTTGTGCAATGGAAAGGGTTTTTCGCTTAACAAAGAAATACATATAATGCATGGATAAGTACATTATACCATTTGAAGATTTATTTTGAATTGAAGTGTCTGCGAGCGTAAAGTAAGTGCCACAAATATTTAATTTGAGTGATGGATCATGCTTCGAGAGGCACATCAATGTGTTTTTTATTTTGTTTTAATTTTCTGATTGGAATTTGTTTGTTGAATTTCATTTTTTTTTTCTGTTTTTTTTTTTTTTTGTAAAGGTAGGTATGTATGTACATAAAATAAATCGAGTTTTAAAATGAAGGTATGTTAAGTGTGTGACACTTACAATCTTTATTGATGTGACAAAAGCAGTTTTCATTTTTTAAACAAAGAGCAAATTAGTTCTTCTTTTACTGTACGGTTTGTACAAAACACTTTTGATTAAAATCAAAAACAAAATAAAAACTTAGAAACCTGACTCCAATAACGGACTTTCAAATAAAATCTGAAAGAAATTTGCGATTTTCTATTTCTTTTCTTTAAAGTTGAAAGAAAATTTCAAAGAAATATTTTTTTTTTTTTGTATTAAATTAAAACTTTTGCACAAAAAAAATTCAAAAATTGTCAAAATGTCCGATTTATACCTAAATGTATTTTTCGGTTTTAAAGATAATTTTTTAGAATATAAACTTGGTGTCACTTTAGGCTTAGATTTTTTTTTAATTTATCATTTTATATGTTGAAATGGGGTATAACCAAAAATTTTATGAAAATTAACATTTTACTCTTATGTGCGATCACACTGTGGTTTTAAAGTATGCATATAGTATGTCTACCTACTTTAGACTTTAGACAGAAAAATTGTAAAAAAATCAATAAAATTAGAAATAAATTGATCAAACAACTTGTGAAATTGTGTTAATACCAACGCAATGTACACCATCTGATTTTATACACAAAACAAATTTTATAAATCTTTGGAAAGTTTTTTTTTTTAATTTCTTTTAAATAAAAAATTTTGAAAACATTTTTAAGAAAAAAAATTGGTACGCCTCTATTAATGCAGAATAAAAAAAAATTAATAAAAAAAAATCATGTGCTTACTTTCGAATTACATATCAAAAAATAATTTTGAAATTATTTTAAAAAATAGAATTTTTTTTTTTAAATCCAATTTTTTTTTAATTTTTTTTTTTTTTAAATCCATTTTTTTTTTTTAAATCCAATTTTTTTTTTTAAATCTAATTTTTATACGTAATATTATTCAAACTTCTCAAATGCTCTTGTGTAAAAAAAATCATTAAAATCGGTTCAACAGAAAACGAGATAGTCGAAAACCAAAAAAATGGTTCTATAAGAGATACCATTTTTAATCGATAGATAATATCTTTCCAATAATATGGTAGATCGTACTAATATAAGTTCACATAAAAGTTTTAAATCGTAGGAGTTGTTTTTGAGAAAAATGAGACTTTCCTTATGGTTTTTTAAACGCTTGTATGGGAGGTATTGTTAATTTTGGTCATAAGAATAATTTTTATTTAAAATCTGCTAAATAATGTTAAAAAACTGCTTAATTCCAAGTTTAATAAAAATCGACCAAGTCATTGTCGAATTATTAAGTTCTCAAAAAAATAAAAAAAAAAACAATTGAAACGTTTTTTTTTCAATAAAAAAAAAATCATGAAAATTTTGGTATACAATACTTTTAAAAGATTTCTATAAGAAAAAAATGGTCGACATCAGTTGAGTTTTTGAGAAAATCCAAGATTAAAAAAAAAATGGTTCTATAGGAGGTGTCATTAAAAATCATTTTTCCGTTTTTTTTTTTATTAAATGGTAGCTTTTTTGTAAAAAAAATTACTGATTTTTTTTGAAAAAAGTTGTGCGTACGTTTTTGAGAAAAATAAGATTTCCATATTTTGGTAACAAAAAATTGTGCGGCAGGTACCGTTAATTTTGGTCTAAAAAATAAAATGAAAAAAATGTTTCGGGGGTATGCCCAAAAACCGCTAGGGACCAAGTTTAAAGAAAATCGACCCACCGTTCAGGCTGCAGCCGAAAGGACAGGACAGGGCAGACAGAATTGCAAGACCCACTTCTTTCGACTTTTCAATCATCGTAATTAATGTCAAGTTTGATCAAAATCTCGAGTTCGATTTTTTTACAAATCCATAATTATGTACATAACTAAAATTATGTTGACAAAAAACATTTTTAACCACGAAACACATAATTTATGTAAATATTTAAAGCGAGATTAATTTGCTATTATGAATTATAAAGAACAGTTGCATTCATTTGTAAGTAAAACCCCAGTTATTAATTAAAATATTGATCTTAATCTAAAAGGAAGGTCAGAAGTTTTTTTTTTTTTTTTTTAAGTTTGCCTTTCTAAACCTCCAAACATAATTAATTCATTTTTCTGTCTCAATTCTTCAAATTCAAATCGATTTTTATTGATCAAATAATTTCATCAATATTTCATTCTCGCTGATGAATGTCACTAAATCCCGCATAAACATTAAACAAAATAAAAATTTTGCAATACAAAACATAATATAACCCCATCACTGAACCGTAAAAGGCACACTCTGCTTTATAGTTGAACCATCAGCAAAAGGAAATGACTCAAAGGATAATAATACTAATCGATTTTTATGATGGCGTTGTTACACAAACACACCATCTAGTAAAGCACACGCTCACAACAACGATTCCAGTATTTATGGGTGCGGATTTAATGCAATGAATTATGTGTCCCTGATTTGCCATTCTATTTATTTTGCATAAATCTCTTTTTCCATCATCGTTCCCCTTCCATAGATATAATATAATGTACAAGCTCGTTGTTCATGCAATGTGCAAGAGAGTAGAGTGCTTTCTAAACCTAAACCTCTATTTCGAACAACTTTTTTTTTAGAATATTTTTTTTTTTTAACTAAATTACCCCCTTCCATATTACTTAACATTTATTTTCATTTATCTCCTTCTCAGGAGTCGGCAAAGTCTTGGGAAATCGATTCAAGTTGGGCGAAAAGGTTGTCGTCACCAATGGCGATAAAACTGGTAGTTTCCTGAAATACGATGTTGAAGTTCGTGATGCCGATAAGGTAAGAGAGAAGAGAGTGTGCATTAAAAAAAAAATGAAGACAAAAAAAAAAATAGATAAATCAGTTTCTAACAACTTATTCCACAGATTGAGTTCTTCAAGTCTTTCGACATATTTAGTGGCACTTCGTACCGAGGACATCTAATGGTACGCAATCATCTTCAAGTGGATAAGTTCGCCAATTTGGTAAGTTTCAACTAAAATTGATTTCAATCTCTTTCAACCTTTTGAAGAACGATGACATTGACAACAGCAACAATTACATACATATACATTATACATACATACATAAATATAACTCCTCTTTATTTCTTATTCCACACAATATAGATTGCCAAGAATATATCCAAATGTTCAAACTTAATTGATAAAGTTCCCATAAAGTTCTTCACGTGTCATCTAACATCGAAGCAACAACAATTGGGCGCCTTGTTGTTGGACCATTACAAGGTAATGCCCTATTTCGATGCTGAACTGGGAACATATGCATGCCAAATCGACTTGACGACAACTTTTAATGATGTTCTCAACATTGTTAAAACGAATGAAGTTAACTTTGAGCTTGAGGTAAGTTATACAAGATAGATACTTACAACTTACATAGATAGACAGTCTCTATTGTAACTGCAACTATTTGTATATGCTTTTTCAGGCTCGCTTGCCAAACGGCCTGACAGATGTGATAACGCTGAAGTTTGTTCCTGGCATTCGAGTGACTCCAGGACAAATGTATGTTGCTGATATTGGCCAACAAGACATTATAATCACAGGACTGGATAAAGTTCTGCAAAAGATTGAGGTAAGAAGAATTGGAAAGTTAGTTTCTAGATTGAAATGAGACCAGGAAGAGGAAGTGTAAGTAGAAATTTTCTAATTACAACAATTCGTCGTTGTCGTCTTCTACTCTGATACGAATAGATAGACAGAAACATATATTTCTTTGCTTTTTGTCATTTGACTCAATGACGAACGACATGACGCATTCGTTGTGAATAAAGATATATGTATAGTTGTATATGCATAGATGCCATGTAAGAAATTGATTTAACTATCAGTTCAAATTGAATGGGGACGTGGACGTGGACGACGACAAATGTTAAAAACATGATTCTCTTTTACGTTTTTCTTAGACATTCGAATATATTTTCAGTGAAATAGCAGTTGAATTGAAGTATTCTCCTTAGTCTCTGTTTGAATTAAATAGAAACGTTTATCATTTCGTGAATAGAAGGATCTATGAACTATCACAAAAGAACGAAGAGGAATTTTAATTTTAGTTTAGTTTAGGAGCGACGAAGACGATGCTCGATTTTTTGTATTTGTTTGTATTTCGCTGTTAAAGTTCTAGGATTGAATAAAAAAAAATTCACTCAATGTGAATATGTATATTTATATTTTTCCTAACATTCAAAGATTTTCGTTCTAATTTCTTATTTGACAAAGTAATGAATTATTTATTGTTTTATTAAAATATTTAAATTATACAGCAATTTTGAAATACCTTCCTTCAATGAAAGATATTTTTTTGGGATTTTAAATATTTATTTCGACTTGGGCTATATCAAAAAATTATATTGCCATGGCAGTGCTTTTTAAATGTCCTGAGCTCGACACACCCGTAATAAAAATTTGTATATGTTGAATAATCATAAAAGGTACTGAAGGTATTTTATTTTATTCCCAAATGTGGTACTCCTTGTTTTTGGCATTATTCAAGGATAATTTAAAACTTATTTTGAAATAAAATAGTTTAGAATTATGTTCTTAATTATGTTTATTAAAGAAGCTTTGGTTCTATTTAGTAAAAGGCACAAGTGAAAAGTTTACAAAATTGCCATCATAGTGGCCTAGATAGCAACTTAGATTCTTGAAACTTTTGAATTATTTGCTGCACAAAAGCTGGTGAATTCGCGAATTTTTGATATGTTATTATAAGGTTGACATGTTCGTGATACATGGAAGTTTTTGATTGAAATAAATATAACTTTTCATCTTAAATAAAATTCTCAAAAATAGAACCATGTTTTTTTTTGTTTAAATAACTAGGTACCTTCTACTTATACGGTATGGATGACTAAAGGGTGTTTTTATTTTAGGTATAGAACTTTGAAATGGAATAAATCAAAGATAATTTTTTTTTAAATTGATATGAAATTTATTTTATTCGAAATAATCTTCTGGCATTATAATTTAAATATGATTTCTGGCATATGACCGCCACGGCTGGCTCGGACGTAGTCTAATCTGGAGGTCCAATTTTCGATGACTTTTTCCAACATTTGTGGCCGTATATCGGCAATAATGCGGCGAATGTTGTCCTCCAAGTGGTCAATCGTTTCGGGCTTATCGGCGTAGACTAGCGACTTTACATATCCCCACAGAAAATAGTAAAGCGGCGTTAAATCGCACGATCTTGGATGCCAATTCACGGGTCTGTAACGTGAAACTATGCGGTTACCAAACGTTTCCTTCAATAATACAATTGTGGCCCGAGCTGTTTGACATGTTGCGCCGTCTTGTTACAGCTCCTGCACATCATGGTTCAATAGATGAACAAAAAAGTCAGTAATCATATGCTTTAATCACAATATGCGCAATTTTTACATTAAAAAAGTATGTTGATGTTTTTTGTAGGAAATTTTCTAAGCTACAAATAAGTCCTTGACATTTTTTTTCTACAACTAATCATTCGTGAGTTATTCCCATTTGGCCCATTTTGGGGGGTCCTTAAAACCCCCATTTTTCCAATTTGGTGGTGCGAGCGGCAAAGATACGAGGTGGTAAAGTTGAAATTCTGAAAGAGCACATCGAAATCTATAAAATTGCCAATTTTCAAAACTCCCGGTAAAATTTACAAGTAACCTCTAATTTTTTCAACCAAATGACTGTTATATAAAGTAAGGATTATAAAACAAAATTAGATGAACAAATAGGTGTTATAGTTCGAGAAAAAAAAATATAATGTAAAAAAACGTAAAAATCCATAAAAAAAGTTTGTATGGAAATAGCATGTTTTTAGAGTAAAATTATAAATAAAGATTTTTCGTATGTACGGGGTACCTACATATACTTCTGATGGGATACCAAAACGTGTTCAACAAGTTTTTACTCACGAGTATTTGAAAAGTTTTTCTCGTTTATATTTTGCCTACTGAAAACTTTTCAGGGCCTTGAATAAACTTGCCAAAAACTTGGCATTTTTCCAGGCGAGTTTTTTTTTTTTAAATACTATCAGATTTTTGACCCTTGATTCTTTTTCCCATAGCTACGTTTTGTATATCTAAAAAAACTTTTAAACATTTTAAACATTGACAATTAACAAGAACTTAAATTCGAATTCAAGATTTTATATAGGCGGTTTTAATTGAAGTCATATTTATGTAATTATTCGACAGTACCTCCCTACTAATTCTAAGTATTCCACCAAATTATCAAAATTTTAACTTATCACTCAGCAACGAAAGTCTTATTCAAGGCATATTATGGCCAATTGTATTCCAATAGCCACACTACTTGTATGATGGTCGTATGCTTCTATTGTATTCGATTTATCGTTCAACACTCAACTACTCCCAAACTTATTGTCCCTTCACTATCTCGTTGTAGGTATGTATTTATAACCAAACCCATTGAAATCGGTAAGGCCTCGAGAGTTTCTATTCTATATTCCTCACATATTTACTACCAACCAGCAGAATATTGTGAAACTTCAGGACCATTATGCTTAAGCACAATGGGAGCGTTTAAGTGATTATCCACTCTCAAAGGGAACTCTTTTGCTATTGAAGAAAAACCCCCTTGTGTGAAACTGCATCGTACGATGCGATGTGTTGTTGTTGTTGTTGTTGGTTCGTTCGTCTGTCCGTAAGTTCGTTCATTCGTTTATTCGTTGGATGGTGATGGTTTGATTTTGTTCGGTCTGGTCCTTTGGTCAGCTCATAATAATAATATGTATATCATTCTTCGTCTCTGAACTGAATGCATCCAGTTAAAAAGTTACCTAATGGAATTTCCTTGAGTGGTTTCTTTCCTTTCTTTAGCTTCCGCTCTCTCTCTCTCTATTTTTCTCTCTTCTCCCCTCTTAATAGCATTTAAGTGTGAATATTATCGATTGTGATGTGCATTCGATGGCTTCCTGGCTGAAGGAGTCAATTCCGCAAGCCATGCAATGTATTCCGCCTACTCAATCGCTTTAAATCTCTCTGAAGGACTTTCCACAATGTTGCCTTCTACTGGTCCAAAGTCCTTTTTCAAGCTACATAGAATTATTGTTTCCGATAATAATTGTTTACTTTATTTTTTTTTTTTTATTTTAAATTGAACGCAGCACAGCTTTTTCCGGTCGACTGTAAAGTGTTTTTATTTTTTTGTTTTTATAAAATAAAAATCTGTATGGTCGTTTTATGTTTAAAGGACATTATACGTGACAACATTGCAGATACGCACTGACATGTTTTTTTTTTTTTGTATTTAATTTTTTTTATAATGAAATTGGTTAATGGATACGGAAACTAAAATGAATCAAATTTTATTGAACAAACAAAATGGCAAACATGCATGATGCATGCATAAATTAATAATTAAATTTGTCCTGCTCTTTTTTTTTGTTTTGTTGTTTTTTTTTTTTAATGTTCATGCCAGCCTTTTACACTTGCAAAAGTGTTACACTTTGTTTCCCTTGTTGATAAAAATGTGCAAATTCGGAAAAAAATAAATGAAAAAAGAAAACTTTACAGAACATTTTTTTAATTGAAAAAAAAAAAAAAAAAAAAATAAAAAAAAAAATAGTATTAAAAACAAAATAATAATACATATAATGCTATTATACATAATTTTAAATAAATAAGTTGCTGTGAAGCGAAGTGAAGAATATTGCATTAAACATTTAACAATAACATTTTAAAAATATTCAACAAAAACATTTCCTGTATGATTTTGTGTTTATTCATGGACAAATTGTATCACCAATATGTCTATAAAATTCAACTCACTGGCAAACATGATCTATGGAATTTTTTTTTTAAACAAGGATGGGTGACTATATAAAAAAGGGGATACAAGTAGAAAACTTTTACTTTTCAAATTAAATAATTCCATTTTGTTCTTCATATTCTGATGCTGAAAATTAACCCATTCAAGTTGAGTTTAAGTCAAAACTTTTTATCGATATGTTATAATACTTTGAAAAATCGCTCCTCAAATTAAAGTAGTGAAATTAGCCGCGTTTTATTATCCACGAACTTATCCATATGGCTCAGGTTCATATTTCAACACGTAATAATGGGTGATTTTTTAAGAGGTTTAGAACTTTTTAAAAAAAAAAAAACACAAAAAATTCGAAAAAATGAATGAAATATTTATTTGAATCGATCGCGATAGTTTGAACCTTGCAATTTAATGTTTAAAGATAATTTCATGCAAATGTTGACCGCGGCTGCGTCTCAGGTAGCCCATCCGCTGAGTCCAATTTTGGCATACTCTTTAACACATATCGGCCGGTATCTCACGAATGAATGCATGGATGTTGGCTTCCAGTGCGTCAATCGAAGCGGGCTTGTCCCTATAGACATTAGCCTTGACATACCCCCACAAAAAATAATCTAATGGTGTCAAATCGCACGATCTAGGCGGCCAATTGACCGGCCCGAAACGTGAAATTAACTGTTCACCAAACTCGCCTCGCAATTGCGCCATTGTTTCGCGTGCTGTGTGGCATGTGGCACCGTCTTGTTGAAACCACATATCATGCAAGTCAAGAACTTCCATTTCGGGCAAAAAAAAGTTTGTTATCATCGCTCGGTAGCGTTCACCATTGACAGTAACGCTGCGATTCGCATCATCTTTGAAGAAATATGGCCCAATAATGCCGCCGGCCCATAAACCGCACCAAACAGTGGCTTTTTCGGGATCGGGATGCATTGGTAGCTGTTGCAATGCTTCTGGCTGATCTTCACTCCAAATGCGGCAATTTTGCTTATTTACGTACCCATTCAACCAAAAATGAGCCTCATCGCTGAACACAATTTTTCGATAAAAAAGCGGATCCTCGGCCAGCTTTCCGAGCACGAATTTTGATAGTAAAATTCAATAATTTGCAAGCGTTGTTCATTTGTAAGACGATCCATGGTTAAATTGCAAACCAAACTGAAGCTGTTTGACAGTGACACAAGGTACTAAACACACGTCAGCTGTCAAAACCAGTGTTGCCAAAACCAAACCAGCTAAAAAATCACCCGTTACAACTACAACTTGGGATCCAGATAGACAAGTTGTTGATCCTGATACAGATCCGTAGAAAATAAAATAAAATTTTGGAATTATTAAATTTATCTGACCCAGCTTATAGAGGGTATTTTGGATTTGGAGTAGAGGGACTATTCAATCTCGTTACGGGAGGTGCAATTTTCTAAAAGACTAAAAAAATTACTTAAAAAATAAAAAATAAATAATAAATAACAAACAAAACGGGCAAAACATACAACCAACAGCTATCGGAGTTTTTTCCATTTTGGGAAATTTTCTATCAATTATTAAGAAAAATATTCCTTTTAGCAAATGAGCTATCCTGAATAATTTTGTTGAGGCAACTTTTTCCTTATTGAGAAATATTTTTTTTCTCGTCAATTTTTTTTCTGTGGAAAAAAAGATTCAATTAAATTGACGATAGGGCTGAATGGCATGCTTTAATTTTTTTAAGAGCAGGAAATCCTTTCTTTAATTTTCCATTTAAATCAAGTTGTTTAGTGAATAATTTTTAACAAAATTATTTTCAAACTCAATTAAAAAAAAAAAAAATATTAAAACATTATAACCAGATGCTTAAATTGTAATCCAGTTTTTAAAAGTACATATTTTGAAAATAATAAAAATATGTTTCTTATAATTTGACTTGAATCCATTGTTAAGTTGCTCCAAAGATTTTATTCTTGATTAAAAAAGAAAATTAAAAAATAGATTATTGGATTTAAAAATAACTACAGGATGAAATTTTAAATTTCACCGTTGGTCTTTCAATCGTTTTTACTTGCGGTATATGTGTATGTATTTATGTACATTCCATAATTTTTTCAGATTTTTATTTTCATCATCTTCTGTAAGCGTATAATTAATTAAGCTATAAGCCTACCCTAATGTACATATAATTTGTAAAAAACTTTGTCCCTCAACATGTTTTTTTTTTTTTTTAATATTTTAGGACCAAAAATAACAGTAGCGGCCATATCGTCGTCGTTCTATTAAAACTCCCTAAGTCCATTTTTGTAAATTTTCTAACATTATTTTGCCTTTGTGAAGGAATTTTACTGACAAGAACTTGAACATTTTTGAGTTTAAGAAATTTTGTATTTAAACTAAACGTAATTAAGAGTTGGGTACATTTTACAAAACTTAAATCTTGATATTTTGTTAACTATGCCGTATTTATAAAAGGTCTATCAGTTTCTAATGAAATGGACTTAGGGAGTTTTCATAGAACGACGACGATATAATCTTTTGAGTCATTTTTTTTAAAATCTTAATTTTCTAAAAACTGATTTAGTAGGTACAGTCATTTGGTTGACAAAATAGAGGTTACTTGGAAAATTTTCCGGGAGTTTTGCAAATTGGCAATTTAATAGATTTCGATGTGCTCTTTCAGAATTTCAAGTTTCATTTTTTTTTTTTTTTGAAAACTCGATATTTTGTTCGATTTTGGTCGATTTTTATTAAATTTCGCACTAAGTGTTTTTTTAATTATCAACCATAGTATAAACAAACAAAAATTTTTCAGTCGATATTAACGGTACTTTCAATACAATTGTTTAAAGAGAATCTTATGTTTAGAAAAAGACTCCTACGATTTGAATTAAAATTTGTCTATGCACTTATTTTAGTACGATCTGTCATTTAACAAGAACAAATTTTACATCAGACCAGTACCTTTCAAAGAACCATTTTTTTTTTTCCTATATTCAATTATCTCATTATCTGTTCAATTGAATTTAGTAAAATTTTTCATGCAAAAGCTTTTAATTAATTTAATTAATCAGAACATCAGAATTTTGGATTTAAAAAAAAAAAAAATCTTAGAAAATTCAATATTTAAAAAAAAAAAAAAAAAAAAGTGATGATTTTTTTCGATATTAATATTTTAATAAATACATTTTTTTAATAAATAACCAATTTTTTTTTTTAAATGTTTACAAAATTTAATACATATGTACCTACATACATACATAAGTATAGATTTAAAAAATATCTAAAAAAAAAAACACTCATACGATTTTTAAATTTTTTGTCTTCGAATTCAAAGTATCAAAAGCCTCCGACTAATTAATTTATTAAACTCTGCTTTTCAGGAGAGAAAAAAGATAAATTTTTTAGGCTTGTGCAATTTTCAATTTACAAAATGCTATTATCATTACATCGAAAGCACCTACATAATGTATGTATGTACATACAATATAATATAAAAATGGCATGTGCTATTTTGGTAACATTTCAATGTAAATAATTCAATAGGACATCTTGTCTACATTCCAAACAGAATCGATATACATATATGTACCTACTCATATATGAAAAATGTCAATTTTATCATAATATTGTGAATTTTTTTTCTTCATCACTGAGTGCGACAAGCATCAGAAAAAAAATCGATTTTCTGATGAAACTGAAAAAAAAAAAAAAATTGAGCATTAAGTTTTAAATGGTCATTTAATTTAAATCGTTTTATTATATCAGATACAAAACAATTCTATTCATTTCATGACACAAAAGGCCAAGTTTTGTGTGGTTTAGTATTTTTTAAACATAATGTATATTTTCGATACAAAAATTTTATCTATAATTGGAAATGTTTAAAAAATAATATATTTGTTATGTTCTTATGCTTCACCGCATAATTGAAAATTTAACTACATATGTGTATAACAACAGCTTCATTAAGATAAAAATGGTTGCTCATGACAGTAAAGGAAACATATGCATCTGGCAGAGTACCTTTAGTCAAAATCGATCCTTATTATATACATGGGTATGGTATATGCTATATCATGTTCGAGTTTTTTTTTTCCCAAACCCTTGTTATTTATTGTTCTCCTTTATTTCACCTTTCTATATATTGTATGTGCGAAAAGGAATACAAACAAAAAAATAAATACAAATATTCAATTTCTTTTCATTTCTACTTTTTATTTATTTTTTTTTTCATGCAGGTAAAACCATCAGATACATCTATTCTGGAAGTGATTCCTCAAGCAAAAATACACGGCTCATTGCAATACAAGGTGAAACAGTTGAACCAACTACCAACAGAGGAGCAATTGTTTATCTATGTGCACTCACCATTAACCCAAGAAGACATTGAGGTGAGTACAACTTATTTCATCATGAATGTAAAATGGAAATATATGTATGTATGTAGGTAGTGTAAATACTTTCGTAGGTAGGTACATGTCCATATGTATATTATGTAACTCTATATATATACTTGTATTAAATGCTTTCTATTTCCATTCTGGGATGGAAGTGTCCTTTCTACGATATTCCTCAAACAGTCAGGTGCGGAATGAAATATTCATGCCATAATGAAAATGTGAAGTTAAGAACTTTAAAATTTTTAAAACTTAAAATGTTTTAAGTAAAATATAGTTTTACCAAAATGAATAAAATGAACCAATTAATACAAAAGATGAACATCAGCTAGTATATACGAGGAAAAAGATCGAATGTTTGGTTGGTTTTACCGCAAAAAAAAATCGAAAAAGTCTCATAAGTGCTTATATTATAAGATAGAAAAATATAATTTAGGTATGATATTTTAGGAAGTAGAGTAAAAAGGGGCTAAATTGTGTTAGGGTCGAAAAATTATATTCTAAGCGGAAGGTGCTATGGTTTTTATTCTCAACATATGTATTTAAAAAATAGGAAAGTCGTCCATATGTTCATAAGTTGGGAAATTCTAAAAAAATCTAATAATCAAGATAAAAACTTTTGAATAACAAAAATTTGAGAAAAAAAAATTGATCTCAATTGATCAGGGTGCATAATGGAGTGGAAACGGCTAAGGTGATAAGTTATTGTCAAATCAACCAAAGTCACATGTGATTGTCATTGAGTTTTTCGTCCTGATATGGTGATTCAACTTAATTCAATTCAATTCAATTGAATACTTTTAAATGACATTTGTCAAAAACATGGTTGCCATAGTGAACTTTTCAAATATTTGTTATAAGCTATCAAAATTATAGAACGAAAATGACGTCTTTGCAATTAAATTCTCATATTTTCTTCATATTTTGGGAAGTAGAAAACTTTGTCGTTCACAGGAATTTTTATTATTGTTTAATTTAAATGGCTGGTATGGTAACTTTAGTCGTACTTCGGCAGAAACGTCAAAAGTATTGAAAAGTGACAGTCAAATTTTTGATGTGATAGCTCTTTAACTATCAAATGTAAGTGATATCATCTTATACACAGACGAATTTGGTTGATTGTGAAAATCAATTATCGCAAATCACCTTAAACGATTCCACCCAGAATTCCAGAATTCATAGGTAGTAGTACATACATATTATATAAATTACATTAAATCACATTTGAGTTTTTGTACGTTGATTAAATGGCTTGGTACATTGTGCATAACAAAAAGAATCCACTTCGAGGATGAAAAAAGTGTTTCAGAGCGGGTTTCTCTTAAGCGGGTTTTACTGTAGTAATTATTTTATTTTACACCTAGATAACGAAACATCTGGTTGTCAACTTTTTACTGTTCAAGTTCTATCAATTTTGATGAGATTTGGTCGAAAAATCATTTTCAATAATAGATAATATATCAAAGTTAAATCTTAAAAATTAATCATAATCTTTTGGGAACATTTTGCAAAAATTTTGAAATTGCTTTTCTAAATTTCTTAATTTGTAACATGAATAGGTAAATATCTGCATTAAAATCACTTTCATGTAAAAGAACACATTTAAGATCATTTAAGCCATTTCAACTATTGACTTAACTTAATTCTTGACTTTAACCGTGAATTATCAATTTTCGTACCATATTCTGACCTGAATTGTGAAGCCCCGAATAAAAAAAATAGTAAGTTGCACCGTTAAATTCAGCGTCCTCAATTGAATAAATGTATACTGAACTTCACTAATTTTCTTTAAAAATTGTTGTGGAAAAATATGTTGGTTGCGTTTTTTAACTCAAAGCCCTGGTAAAGGTAGAGCTAAAACTTTTGTTATTGATATTTTAATTCATTTATGTATCAATAATAATAAATAATGATAATATTTTGATCGCTAAAATTCAACAAACGAACCACTGTGTAAGGCCATGGCCCTGTAGGGTGGAATAAATAGTACTTTTATAAACAAAATTGGTATACATTTGTATTTCGTAAGTCAGTTCCGTGTAAAAATATATTTTTTGAACATCCCTGTGTTTATTCCATAAAATCTGATTATCCGAATATTGCAAAAAATTTGATAGAAAGAGTTTCGGCTTGATCCGACTACTATAATATTTGGAAGAAGGCTGATCTCAACCTATATCCTTTTTAAATCGAGCTGAAGTTGGACAAAATTAGTCAGTTGGATCCTTGAAAAGCTTGAATCTTGAGACGTGTCTAAAGATTTTGGATCTTAATTTAAATTTTTCTAGCAAGGCAAATCCACAAGAGACACAACTTATTTTGTTGGTAGAAGTGTTCACGCTGCTGCATGATTGGTTTCGGAACTCGCACTTATTGCCCGTAGTTTTTGGAACTGTATAATTATGTAGGTTTATTCTTTATATAGTGATTAGAAGTGACTAGAAGTTTCCAAAAATTTAAAATTTAGTATACCTACTCCATCGCACGTATTGGATTTTAATTTTGCTTTTGTCAGCAGTGGTCCATAATGCCATAAGACAATTTTCACCTTTGAGCTTATTATAAAATCGTTTAAGATCTTAAATAACAACAAATAAATTAATCCTTATAACACTATGTGAAAATATAAAAAAAAAAAAAAAAAAACATTTATTTCAACTTTTTAATATTAAAATTTAATAAAAAATAAAAAAAAGAAACAAATTAAAAACTCTATATCCAAGTCAAACACGTTAACTGCTTCTTCATTTAACCAAAGTCGATGCACTTTCTAAAGGAAAACATAAACAAAAACAACAACTACTGCAACTACACCACCTCGAAAAGTTTATATCAAAAATAAAATAAAAAACACACCATCATGAGCAGAAACTAAAATAAAAAGTAAAAAAAAAAAAAATAAGAAAAAAAAAACTAAGAAAATACTAATTTCCTTTCGAAAAACTGAGAAAGTTTTCTAAAGTTTCATGTAAAAGAGAACCAACTATTCACTCACTCACTCCTTTCATATATGTACATATGTATATGTTTTTACATATAGTATTCAGATTCACACACATCCACATGTGAAAATGTTTCTTATCTTAAAGGACAGAAAAAATGATGTTAAGAAAAGCTAAGAGTAACTTTATAACGCTTCAATGTTGTATGCAATATATATACATATATGTGTGTTGTTTCTGCATACATATACATACTCGTAATACTGCAAAAAACATTACTTTCTTTTTTGTGTTTTTTTTGTGTTTTTTTTTTTGTCAAACGACGACCGCCTGGAGATAGAAACAGAGAAGCTTTAGCAACCAACATGATATAACCAATTTGAGCAAAGCCAAGTATATTAATGTAGGGAACATACATACTACTCCTAGATCCTCCACTCCTGTCGATGTCGTCAAGAAAAGAAGAAAACATGGAATTCAATAGAAGATATACAAACTTAAAAGAGAACATACTCGTAAAAAGATACAACATTTTGTACATCTACATCTACATCTACATAGATGCGGTTACAATGGTTACAATTTTTTGGGGAACATTGTAGTCTTTGGTTATGGCATGGAAACTTTAATTAATGGTAGATTCACATGGATGCATGGATTTACTGCACTGCAAGTTGTTTCTTCGTAAATAATGTTGAAGTAAAAATTAAAAAAAAAAACTTGCACATCAGTGCGATCATTGAGTGGAAATATTAAACAAAAAAAAAAAAAACCTAGTGGAATACCAATTTTGTATGCACTGATAACATTATTCGTGTCAGGTGTGGCCGGGTTTTAGAAAAAAAAAATAGTTCTAAAAGCAGGTGCTGTGAGATAAAGAAATGTGGGAACATGAAGGATAGGGTGCTCTAAAATAACCGCAAACGGGATGAAGAAAGAAAAGGAAGGGTGTTAAGCCAATGCTTACCGGAAAGAGCAGTGATTTCATACTGTTGCCACACTGTTTAACACGCCGGATTTAGGGTGTGATCTTGTCTCTTCGCCACAAGACCAATTTAATTTTCGAAATTCGTGAAAATGTTTCAGTTAACGTTTCTTCGATTTCAGAGACATCCGCCTTCTTAGAAATCTAAGGTCCAGTTTCACAGTGAATTTTGTTTGGATTATTCGTTTCATGAAATCAAATTGATATACAAATAAAATAATGAAGGTGAAGATATAAAGATTGGCTTGACGGAATAAAGTACGGAGAAGTAATAGATTATCGAGGCAAGAATGGTAATCATCTGCCTGGAAAATCAATGTTAGTTGTTAAAGTAAACCTAGTAAGTTTCATAAGGCCTAGCAAGGGTAAATAGCGAAATTCTAACCTTTCGCCAAAATTCCTTAAGTAAAACTTTGATGTGTATTTTTTTTTCAAAAAAATACACATCCGTCCTATGGTTTTTAATTTACTTTATCAATCTGTCCCATCACGAATTCTATCGTATAAGGAAACTTTTCGATTCCCGAAAAAAAAATACCACCGAATCCTTTCGTAATGACAATTTGTATGAGATTTTCCACTCAGATGGAATCTGCAATAGTTTTTGTTCGGGCTTCATAACTAGTTTCCGATTACGCTGGAATTCGTGATAGGACTGAATCAAACCTACACGCTTTCGCTTTTATTCGCATCTAATTGTTATCACCCTGTATAGTGAAATACAAACTTTGTTTAAAAAACAAAAATTAGGCGTGGCAAAAAACTATGTATCCATAGATGAATTGTTGAAAAAAAGTATATACATTTCTGACATTTAGACATATAGATAATAGATAAAGTGGGCATTTCAGTAGGCGGATAATGGCGACTTCTGACGAACAAAACGTGTATACTGTAACCGCTTTTAAATTAACCTATAGGTTTTTTCAAATTATAACAATAATAAGTGAAGACTTTTACGAATCGTGGTCTTCGTGCATGTCAGTACTGCCGATGTCACAAAACTTAATGACAACAACAACATTGAATACAACTAAATTTTTTATCTTATTTTTCAAAAAAAAAAAAAAAAAAAATTGCGTGACGCTAGATTTAATTTTTTCTCAATGTCTGTAGCTTTTTTTTATAAAAACCGATTTATTTCAATTCCTATAAGTGGGAGGTAAAATGTATATGGAGTTGAGAATTTCAAGGTTTTTTTTAGAAGTTAAAAAAATAAAAATTATTTGAAATAAAAAATTAAAAACAACAGCAACTTAAGCCTTATTAAATTTATGCTGTCAGTAAGTCATTTGACTGCAATTTTCTAACTGTAGATCAATTTAATTCTTTTTAGTCTTTTGGCTCCCGGAAATAACGCCAGAATTTCTGGCTTAATTGGAAAAAAGCCGGGGGTGAAATCGCGTAAGGCGATAGTTGATTGTCGATTTTTTGATTGTCGGTTTTGATTATCAACTATTCGTTGCTCTGTGTAAATTGATTGCCAAAAATTGTTTGTTTTTGTTGGTATCACTTACAATTCTGTCAAGAATTAAATGTCATTATTGCATTTTGGTTTGGTTTGGCATTTGTTGGTTTTGTTGGTAAAAAACCAACCAATTTTAAGCCGACCGCATCAATCTTTTTATGAAAATGACATAAATGTATGAAAACGACACCTAAAAAGCTGTCACGTTTGTCGATTTGATAATCACCTTACATGGAGCAAAATTGTCGATTTTGATTATCAACTATCAACTATCTCGTTAGCTGATTCCACCCCAGATTTTTTTTGGAAAATAAGCAAGAAATTTGGAAATTGTGCCAGATACCTATGGAAAAACAGCAGATAGTGAAATGGAAATAAAGTCAGAAAAAAAAAACAGAAATTTGTATTGAAATGTGTCTGGCGTTTTTTCCAAAAAAAATTCTAGCGTAACTTCCGGGAGCCTTAGTTTTTTAACTTCTTCCAGGTTTATATACGTTTTTATTTATTTTTTTAAATACAAATATGTTGTTATGTACAATGTACATACAACAGCTTTTAAGTTTTTAAGCTATTTTTAAATTGATTCCATTTTATTAATTAATTTAATTGATTTTAAGTTCAATGACAACCTGTCAAAATTAACTAAGATTTAAAGTCTACTAAAATACTGGAAACAGTGAAAATTTACTACAATCAACTAACTAACAGTAAATTACAAAGTCAGAATAATAAAATTGACTGCTAACTACAGTTTTTAATTAAAGTAGGTAGGTACTAAGTCAAAGTTTTTAATTTTTTAAAGTTATTCATCCATTGTTGCGAATTTAATAACTGCAGTCTTTAAAAATCTTCCAAGTCGTAATTTTCAATTTTCTCGACAGCTAGAAAAATAAAAGCAAAAATAATAGCTATCGGAACAATTTTTTTTAAATTCTATTTTCAAACAGAAATAACTAGAGTTTGAATTTTGAGAGAAATTATTTTTTTTTTTTTTTTTAATTTTGATAAAATACAAACTTTTCGAGCTAAAACTATAACAAAATATGAAAAACGTTTACAAATTTATTTTTTTCAACATTAATTCTAAAAATATAAACATTTTTCAAAAGATGCCCTTAGCTATATATGTAGTTGGTGCGGTCAACTTCTTTTTCTTCTTCTTGCAACTTAAATTTTACAACAATCTTTTCTTAGTTAAAATTATAAACGTTTAAATGAATAATTCCTAGGAGCTTTCTCTAACACTTTTCATCTTATATAAGTAGTTTAATTTATCCAATTATAAACTAGCCGTAATAAATGAGAATGACAGTTTCTCTCAGACACCTCTTAATATTTTCTTCTCTTCGTAAAATATCAATTCCATTTTTTTTTTTGAATTATTATTAAGCTGCAACATTCAATTTCATCGTATTTATTTAAACGCGAGCACTTAACCTCTTTTTTTAAAACTCTTGAAGGGCCCGGCTGGTCCTTGAAGAGCCGGAAAATTAATTAAATTCTTTCCCCGAAATCTATACTATTTTCCCGAAGACGACCCGTAATATGTATGTTTGTATGTGCATATAATGTTCTATTTTTCTTTCGTTATTCTATCGAGTCAGTCAGTTTGGATTTCATTAAATCGCGTGCTGTGATCATTGTTCATTAGTGGTTGGTTTTCATTTCCTCATCCTTGAGTCATCATTTTAATGCAAAAGTCAAAAACCTAAGTGCTTTGTAAATGCCACTCGAATTAAGTGAGAAGGTCCAATTTCAACTTATATAATCAACCAAAAGAATTTTAAATTTTGTCTTCCTATTTCTCTTTCTCTCTCTCTCTCTCTCTCTTTCTCTCTCTCTCTCTCTCTTTCTCTATGTACTTCATGCCCATATCTATCCATATCATTTATAATAATACATTCTTGTTCTCATTTCAGATACCAATAGTACTAGGATTAAATGCTCTTCAGCAAAAATGTTCAAATCAGCCCTTCAGTAATTCATCAACGTTCCTAATTAAGATAGTATCAAATGTGGGACTTATTATCTCCGCATTGATTATCCTTGCAGCAACAATTTGGGGTAAGTTTTGTTTTAAGCATGCATAATTGCATATGCATGCATTATATCAACTTACAACTATCATACCACAAACGTGAATGTGAATGTATATATACTGCAACATGCATTCAACCATTTTTCAAGCACCCTAGACCCGGACGCAATAATAATAAGGAATGTCACTTCGTTCTGCTCGAATGCTGAAGCATGTAACATTCCAGAATTATTATCCTCTCTAAAGCTATATACGAGTAAACCACGCCAAATATCGCAGTAAGGTGAATTTTGCTAGTTAATTTAATGTCAATTAAAACCAAAAAAAAAAAAAAAAAACAGAAAGATTTTAAGGGACCTTTTTTTATCAGAGCGAGATCATCCTAGTTTCGGAGTTAAACCACAGTTAACTCCTGAAACATGTTTTTTAGTCAATTAAAAAGATACAAAGTAAACGAATTTGGTGAATTAACTAAACTAAACACATATATAATTTCTGACATACGCAAACCTGTCAAAATACCATCTAAATAGAGAGGGCGACCTATTTGAAATTACTATGGATATAGTACCTACTTAGTATCTTCCTCTCTGTTTCAATAAATATCTGAAAAAATTTCATAACTCGGTTTTAATTTTTTCATAGCTTTAACCCTGGTTTAACTAACCTTGGTTTAACTAATCTTTGTTTAACTGACCTTGGTTTAAGTAACCTTGGTTTAAGTAACCTTGGTTTAACTAACCTTGGTTTAACTAACCTTGGTTTAACTAACCTTGGTTTAACTAACCTTGGTTTAACTAATCTTTGTTTAACTAGCCTTGGTTTAACTAAACCTTAGTTTAACTAACCTTGGTTTATCTAACCTTGGTTTAACTAAACTTGGTTTACCTTACTATGGTTTGGCTAACTCTGGTTTAACTCTAAAAAAACTGACCCTAAGAGGGTAGTTATATACATACGTGTCGTTCTGAGCACATACATACATATGTATACAAAATTATTTTTGAGAGCTATAACTCTTGCTCTTGCACTAACGTGCTGTGAGTATTATATATATTAACCTTCCTCCCATTACGTGAACTTTACGTTTTGCTAAATTTGTGAACTTAGTATTCAAATGTGTAATAATCCTTGATGTATTGCGCTTGATGGACAAAGAGAGATTTCTGTAATTTATTCAAATAAATTATCGTGTATCGTAAATTAATTTTATAAGCTAGAACAACTCAAAAATATATGGCTCAAGGCCAACGACGACGACGAACAGGATGCAGCAACAGCAATCTAGTCCATTTAATCGTGCTAGCGAAATTCACCGATATTTATAGTGGTTCTTTGGTCGTCGGTTCATCTAAATAATATTAAATGTGCTCCAGCACACATGTTTGCCCTATTATTGCGCTGGAAGCGTGTTAGCTTTATGTAGTTCAAGAACATAAACAAATAACAAAATATCTAGCGCTTCTCATATGGATCGTATATACATATGTACGATAGTTCCTGTTTCACTATACCACCACTATAAAATCGCCACCTTCTCCTTCTCCTCATCGTCGTAGTCGTAGTCGTCAGTCTTCTAGTTCAAGAAGAAGGATATTCTATTTAGAACGAACGTTGAGAAATAGAAACAATGTTTGGCTTAATTTTGGTATACTCGTCGTATATATGTATGTACATCCAAAGTGCATGCTGGCATAGCAACTCGTACATATTTATAGTACAGTTGCGATGCTCTCCTTCTTCGTTAAGTTATAAGGTTGATTAATTGCATTTTGTATTCTATTTTACAGTGCTTATAGTTTGTTCCCCGCAACGGAGAAGCAGCTACAGAACGGATATCAACTCTGAAGGTGAGTTTAATTAACAATTTCCATATCACATCCCAAGATATTCGCCTCAAAGTTTTGGCCACGGCTGGTTGGTTTTCCTTACCTTCTCTATTTATTCAAGATCCTTTTGGCTGATGGTGTGTGAGGGTGCGGAGGGGGAGTGCTCGTCGGGATGCGGTGATGGTGACGGTGAGGCCAAGAGGTTCATCATGGAAGCCAAATTTCGTAAAACTGTGTCACTTATCTCTGTGATTAATTTCCTTCGGCGACACTCACTCTCTCTCTCTCTCAACGATATACATTGTACGAGTATAATATAATGTAGCTCGTATATAGCTAAATCGTGGTTCTATAGGTCCTTGATGGTTGCAGGAGAAGATTAAATTTAAGTTCATTTAAAATTTTGGACTACAGCAACAGCAGCAGCAGCACTCGGGAAATGCTGTTATATTCGAGAGAGACAATCTGAAGGAGTATGAAGTGTGTTTTTGCCCTAGCAGCGCTAGCGCCCTTACCAAATAACACCTCCTATATAACACCTCCTAACACCCTAACACCAACATGGGATATATATTTTCTCTGTGTAAATTTGTCGGCGAGTCAGGAGTTAAGTTTTGGCGAATATAGGTTTATATCAACGGGGCTGCTGGGCTTGGCTTGGCTGGGTTGGGTTGCTATTTGCATTGTTCTTCTCTTGAATGATGGTGTGTGTTCGGGGGTAAGTTGTACCTACTCTGATATGCTGAAACTCAAAATGAATACTAATTGGTACGGAGACAGATGAGAATGATTGATGAAGTTTTAAGCAAGAAGCGAGGTGTTTACTTACAGGAGTTTGTCTTTTTTTTTTTTTCTTTTTTATTTTTCTTCTCATTGGATTTGTTAGAGAGTGCGGGATAAGCCCGATAAGGAATCTTAATCCAGTCGAGGTATTATGGGTGGAGGATGGATAAAGTTTTTAGTCAAAAATATATACTATGTATCACCTTACATATTTGAATGTAATTGTGGGTGTAGTTTCAAATTCAACAACCCTCAAACCGTTCTCCTTCTCCTCTGGCAAAGGTTAGTGATATTGAGTAAGAGCTAAAATGTGACTTTTTGCTTTTTCTTGGGGTTTTTTTTCCCCCATGGAATTGATTTCAAGCTTCGTTTGTCTAGGAAATTGCTTTCGATGCATACCTACTATCCGAATAGGTACATTTTGGGAAAATTGAAATTTAATTTAAATTAATTAGTAGTAGTAGTTTGAGCTTATTGGTTTTCTTTTTTATTCGTTTTGCTTTTGTACCTTTAAAATCATTGACTTTTCACTTGTTTCAACAGAAATAAAGTTAATTTTTTGAAATTAAATAAATAAGGTTTTTTGGTGACTATGTGCCGACAGACACTTCCTAACTCAACTAATTTGAGGGCACCTTCTGACTTTATGGGCTAAACCCTGCTGAAACTTCAACTTCGCCCTTAACGGGCCTTTGTCATAGGATTTTTATCATAGGTTTTCTTTATATGGGGATCATATCCCTAGGGTATCACAATGGATCTACACTGATCTAAGTGTGACGTTAACAAGATCAACTGTCAGCCAGTTTACCTAACCTAAATAAGGTTTGCCACGTACGTGCGCTCAGTTAAGATGAAGACACATTTTTGTAGGCTTATAAGGAGTTCCTAAATCTCATTTTGACGTTACTTAATTTTTTTTTTTCTCTAAGCGAAAGTTTTGTTTCTAATTTTAATTATTTTTTCGGGAGTACAACTGCTTCATCTTTTTGGTCTAAGCGAAGTCTAAGCTTTTTTTTCCACAGAATTTGGTTCAAATTAAGTATAAACCTGGTTTTAAAAAAAAAATAAATAAAAAAGTAATAAGCCGGCCTGGTGCGACCGGAGGCCCGTTGAAAATGCCTACGAACCTTGCGACCTAACTTAACGATCATTACAACGTGAATGAACCCTTCAACTTTTCTGGTGAAAAATAAATTTCATTTGGCGGTCAACATTTCTATCTCTCTGATTTTTTTAGGCTTATGTTATGTTTCCAGCTAAATTTTAACTTAATCCTTCCGTTCGAGGAACCCTCACCTATCCCAAAAATTCTCAGATGCGTTGGGTTGTTGTTGCATCAGCTGTTTTGCCATAAGGGATTATCCGGATAGCTTTGGATTGATCCCCGAACGCGACCAATTTATATTAAATAAATCTCTATAGTCTTCCCACCGCACAAATAGATCGACAAGTAGAATAATTTTGACAACACCTGTCAAATTTTTTTTTCTTATGAATGCAAAGTGAGATAGAAAGTTTCATTTGAATTGAACGAAGAAAATTCAATATATAATTTATTAGATTTACGAAACAAATTCATATGGAAAATCTCGAAATTTAAGAAAAAAAAAAATTCTCTGAGAGGTACGTAGGTAACGGTTTTTTTGGTAAAAAATATTAAAATTACTCTGAACATATTTTAAATTACGTGCCGCAATAAATTTACTGAATGCATTATCTCAACACTAGCGGTTCGATAAAATTATGATAAAACAATAATTTTGATCATCCGTTATCGAAGAGATAATTTCCTTTCAATTATTAACATAATAATATGTAAATGTACGACGAAGCATATGAGACTTTCCCTTCAGTCAAAGGCAGTCGCAGTGCGGTGTAGCAAAATATATTCCACTGACATTTCGCTTAAGAGTGCTATAAAAGCTTCCATAAACAGCCTCCCCTCCCCCCCCCCATTAATACATATATGACCGCATCACTGATTTTGCTTTCCATTACCGGCTATAAAGAGTAATTTAACCTCATTCATGTTGATTCGTTGATTCTTTTACAAATATACGCGTTAAGAGCTTTTCCTTGTTTTTTTTTCCGTATTGTTTAAAATTTTTTTTCCAGGCTGTTATCCTTTTGTGCAACAATACACATCGTACACCAAAGTTGTTAATCTGATGTTTTTTCTTTTACATAAATTAAAAAAAAAGAAGGTAGTTATATTAAAAAAAAAATGCCTCTACCGAAAACTGATGATATTGACTCAGCCATTTACTATATCCTTTTATTATTTATTTGAGTGTATAAATTATTTATTAATGCCATTTTCTCATTTTTTTTTTGTTTTGTTTCGCTCACCACCACCACTATAACCACCATCTGTAGAAGTCTTATCTGTAAATTTCACAATTTTAATCTTGACAACACTACAGCCCACAGATAATTTTGAAAACCGTTAACAATGCAACACAAAAAATATATATATGTATTTATATAAAAAATAAAATCTTGTTTCCTCGCTTATTAATTGTCGAGCATTTAAAAATAATTGAATGAAATTAATTTCGCCTGAATAATTTAATAAAATTAACCTTGGTGTTGTTTCATTTTCAGTGTTTTCAACTTCTGCAAAGAATAAATCTCTGAACAACAGCGGCAGCAGTCCAACAGGAGCCGGTGGTAGCCCAGGATCGTTCAGTCACAGGACACCAACAAGCCAGCTTTATCCCAATTTGCCGTCATACTATGGTAAATAAATTTTATGCTTATGTAATTAACGTAGGTAATCACTGTTGTTAACGTTGTACATTTAAAAATGTCTGTCTTCTTTTAATTTTCTTATGTCATTTTGTTTTACCTTTTTTTTTTATTGTTTTTGTTGTATTTGCATTTCTTTTGGTTTGTTTTGTTGTTCGTTAACACTGTGTATCATTTTTATGTTATCATTTATTATCTCTCTCTCTCTTCCGCTTACAGGTGAATCCCGAAGTAGTGGCGGCAATCATGGTTTATCACCTGGAAATGAATCACCAGTCTATGGAGATACAACTTTGATATCACCGCAAAAGAGAATAAATCGTCGTTATATTTAACATTAATAAAAACATAGACTGTTCTAAGACTTATATTATAAGTGAACATCTCAATATTAATATATGTTCCCTTTGGTGGAAATGATTTCGGTAAAAACATTTTTTTTTTTGCCAATTCAGAGGCTTTAAGAAAGCAAAAAAAAGAAAGCCTAATCCTTTCAAGAATGAGCATATTTATGTAAATATGACACTTTTTTTTTCTTCTTAATTTTAAAATTAGTATTTTTTTGTTGTGTTCTTATTTCTACATTTTTTTGTTTGTTTTTTCTTGACGAACTGTTCATAAATACATAGTAGTTTAAAATAATTTTAAGTTATTAATATATACTTTTGTTTCATGTTTCTTTAAGTTAAGTAGTGACTTATTTGTGTAGTTGATAAATTATAAAAAAAATGAATTATTGATTAAACTTAAATAAAAAGATTGATTTAAATAGCGCAATATTAAGTAGGTCCAATTTCGTCCAATTCTATCACACTTATTTTGATTTATTTAAATTAAATCTTTTACAAGGGACTTTTATGGCCAACGATGAATATGAACTAAATTTTAACTTAAATATCATTTTTTTACCTACATTAAAAATTCAAAGTTTAATAGACAAAGAATAAAAAAGTTATTTAAATTAACATACATTCATACATATTTTTGTTAATAAATAAAAAAAAGAGAACAGTCTTTAAATCTGCTATATGCAGTGAAATATTAAGTATTGTGGTCGATAAAAATAGTTAAAGAGTATTCTTCTATTGCGTTGCGACTGATGACTTTGTTATTCTAAAAATTACATCCTATTGCCATACCTTACGATACTGTTTGATCGAAACGGTTGTTAAAGTTGCTTTCGTATGAATGAACTGAGACTTAACTCAGAAAACTACTTGCTTCATTGCATATTTGACAGAAATGATAATCCAATCTTTCATATGGTGGATGAAGCATATAAAGTAGACTGATAATCTCGATTCAAGGACGATTTTGTGTGTGTGTTTTTTTTTTGTCTATGATTTCTTATCTTTTTTATCAATAAAAACACAGAGGTAATGGAATTCTTAAAACATAATCTGCCCTAGCGAGGTATCCGTCGGAGCGGTCATTTTTTAGCAACGCACACTGTCGGAGGTTCAAATTATATTCGAGGTATCCTTTATCGGAAAAGAATAATAAACAATGCGAAGATGCGTCGGGTTTCTCTTGCATTGAATAGACCAGAAGCTCGATTTGCCTGGTTGTTGTTTTTTCGTTTGCTCCTCAGGGCCTAAAAAATAAAAAAATTCAAGCAAGAGTTCCAAAATTACTTTGTTAACATGTTTTTTTTTAATTTCTTACATTTTTCAACATTTTACACAAATCTTAAAAAAGTTCCGCGAACTATTTGTGGCGAAGGATATCGGAAAAATAAATTTATGAGCTGTCAAAATATCACTAAAAAAAAAGCAATTGATCGCACTGTAACGCAAAACGCTGGTGTGCGTTGCATAATTTCGGAAAAATGTTCCGAACAGCTGCTGGCCGGAAGTATACCTCGAAGCAAATATCCTCCGATTTGTATAGAATCGGAGAATTTTCCGATCCGACGGATACCTCGCTAGGGCAGAAAATCGCAAAGTTCAATATGCGTCAATGATTTTCTTTTATATCCGAAAACGTTAATTGCCCATTTATAAATAAGTTTACATGTTCTTGTCTTAACCATTCCAACTATTCCCATTTTATTGTTTTTCGTGTCTTTTTATTTTGCAATTTTTTTTTTTTATGGAGTCAAACCTTCCTCCTGAATTATTATTACTGTTTTTAGCATTAGAAAGAGGTTTTCCCATTTGCTCTAATTCTATTGTCAGGTGAATATTATGGATTCATATTCAATCGAAATTAAAACCAAACAAATTGTATATAATCACTTGAGATTTTTAATCAATGCCATAATCTTAATTAAATTTCTACAGGTCTGGTTATGGGCCAACATATCCATAAAAAGTTTCAAAAAGAAAAATTAAACCTATTTGCAAATAAAATAATTCGCAAAAAAAAAAAAAACGGTTTTAAATTAGCGAACGTAGTAACTTTTTAACTTACCCAACTAATAATATGTTTTTTTTTAATAAAAATTATTAAAAATTGTAAGTGTAAATAATTTTAAAAATAAAATGTAATTACATACCGCAAAAAAGACAATCTAACATATACTGCATTTTCTAATGATTCTACTGCGATGACAACATTAATATTGAGTGCGCAAATAGGTTTAAATAAATTGGAAAGTAGTTGTTTATGCGGAAAACATTATAGAGAATGCAATATATTTTTTTAAATTAAATTCAATTAAAATATTGCATTCAGTAAATTCATTTTGATACAGATACCATAAAATAAATAAACCTTTTAAAGCAATTTCTAGAGCAAATATCATTTTTTTTTTCTTAAACTTTCTTCGAATCATTAAAACTGCGTTTAAAATTTCAATTGGATAAATAAATACATTTTAATATTTTCAATTTTTCAGCTTATCTTCTGCGAAACTGTCAAGCTTAAATTAACAATACTCATTAATTAATTATGGAAATTCGTGGTTGCCAGCGACAAATCATGTAAATAAAATGTCAAAAGTCGCGACCATTCACAATTCGCAGTTATCTGATTGTGTCTCATGTGCAAGGCATTTAAGAAATACGAAATTTATCATTTGTCATATTCACTGTTTGCATTCACTGTTAGAAATGTATAAATTCATTAAAATTATTATTGCCTCAATTTTCTTGTAAACTTATTTGAATTGGAATTTTTAAAACTGAACTAAAACATGTAATGAACTATTTTAATAGTTTTATATTTTTTTAATGCTCAAAGTTTGCTTTTTTCATTTAATTTGACTTGTTACCTTAAAGTTTAAGAGAAAAGAACTCGATATAATTACATATACAAAAATAATTTACTCCCGGTTTCTATATTTCATTTTAATTTCAAATAAAAAATAAATTTTCTAGTCTTTAAAGTTAGTTAGTTAACTTTTTATAACCTTTGTTAAATAAAACTACTTTTGCATAATAATATTCTGTAACATAAATAAAACAAAAAAAAACATGCTTCTTTTGTCTTAGCCCTTGGTATTTATTATTTTTAAATAAAATTTTACTATAAATACAAAAAAAAAAAACCAAACGAGTAAACGTGTAACTTCATTCATTCTTCACAGAGCAAAGGTTCAAAGAATAAATACAAATCGCTCGACTGGAAAGATAATTTAACGCTTGCGAACAGAAAATGTACATTTTCATTAATTCCAATACTCTGCACTCGGAAGAGTGTTCTCGAGTTAAGTAAATGTTTTTTTTTTTTTTTTTGTTTCGAAATATTATTTATGACATCAAGAGTGTTCGAAATGAAACAGTAATTTTCTAGACTGAGTGCGGGTGAAGTGGAGTGGTTTATGGGAAGGTTTCTTGTCCTGAACTAGATTTTGCTGTTTTAAATTTTTGATTTATTGCAATTAAAACTCAATCAGCAGATTTTTTTTTTGTTTTATTTATTTTAAAATGATAGACAAACTTATTAGTATTCATTTATCTTTTCGCATTCGGATTTCGGATTATGGATACGATGAGCAGTCATTTCGAATGATGCCAATTACAACGGTCACTGGGTTTTTCTGTATCAAAAAAAAAACAAAAATAAAAATAGAAAAATTTCTTAGATCCTTCCATCTTCTTCTTCTATACTTTTACGTCTTGTGATATTCTTGTTTTGCTTTTTCATAATAATATAATAATATAGTATATAATTGCGTAGGTATACAGTTTTCGTAGTAATTGTTAGATTTTATGTGTCACTTGAGAGAATTACAGTGATTGGGATAAATTATTCAGGCGAATACTGGAATCGGATGAATCTATTGCTCCAAAAACTCATCCAGTGGAAAATAATCGCATTGTTATGTGAGTTATTTATGTTCTCAGGGATTACCAGGACGAATGAAATGAAATGAAAAGAAAGAAAAGTGCCAGTCCAGGATTTAACTGTATATAATATTTAGTCTTGAAAATATGGTGGGTGTGTGTGTGTATTTGAATGTAGGATATATATATTTGTATATATCTATTATATTGTTAAAATAAATTTGCTAAATCTAATCGGACAAGTCGACTGAAATGGGATCATATCCATTGATGGGAATAGGATGTGAAAAGTATTTTTAATTAAGTCAATCCTGTCCTGTTGTGGGCCATGCTGCGATTATACAAAAAAGAGAATTACTTATTATTGTTGGTTCTTGTGAGAGTTTCAGAGCTACTTAAGAGGGGGTTTGTTAATTCAAATTGGTGTCTCGTCTATGATTTTCTTTCTTTTTTTTTTTTTTAAGCTAGAAACGTGTATGATGTTTCTTAGGGAAATCTGGGGAGGTTTTTTTTTTTTATTTTTTGTAATATTGAGTTAATTTAACGAACCTGAAAATTATCGAAGACATCGTGGAGCCAAGAGTTCAGAATTTAAAATAGAGAGAGAGAGAGAGAGAGAGAGAAGTAAGTACAGGTTTGTTTTTAAATTCAAGTAAATTTTTTTGAAGATCTGAACATTTATGTATGTTTTTAAATTCAAGTACATTTTTTTGAAGACCTGAACAATGAACATTTATTAAAGAAATGAATGTAGTGTTACTCACTCTTTACTCTTTGATATTTTTTTCATCAATTGAATCGCACATTCAAGGGCAAACAAGAAAAAATAATGATTTACTATATTGTTCTTGAAAGTGTCAATAGGACTTTTTTTTACAGTTGAAACGGAATAACAAGGCTTATGCAAATGATTTTTAAATGCTTGTTCAAGCACTGCATTTAATTTTATAGGTTCATAGGTCTATGCCCGGATGCAATAGTTTTGCCATGAATTAAAAGCATACCTCAGAAGGAGACGAAATTAAAAATAGGGTCTGAAAATAATTACGGTTTAATAACGGTATAAGCGTCCCGTCTGAAACTTTTAGAGTGCTTTTCTCTGGCGTTTGAAGTGGCAAATTAATTAAAAAAAAAAAATATATTCTCAACAGGAACTATGAATATTGAAAAAATACGTATACGCCCCCCATGTCATAAAGTATTATTTTCTGGAAATTCTATTTTTTGCTGGAAAATGTAAAGTTTTATTTGATCTTTAACCGAATAAAGAAATGACACGAAACTATGGAGCTCTCCTACGACTCCTTCCTACTTTAAAAAATAGGTAGGTACATAAAACAAATTTTAAAAAAAATGTATTAGTATAATTATTCATGGGTTCATACCAAAATTGTAATTTTAATTTGTTTTAATGAATGAATAAATGTTTTTCTATCTATCTATCTATCTAAAAAACAAAAATCTACAAGAACAAAACTGAAATGCAAATTACCAAAAATATATCATGAGAATAAGAAAAACGAATTTCGTTGTTATTTTCCAAGAAGTTGTATCAAATTTAAGTATTCGTTCTCATAATTAAGGTATACGGTTCATTATATGTACATATATGAACCTGTATTTGCTTTAATAAATAAAGGAATCATTATTTTATAACCATCCAACAATGTTCGTCCTAATTATGATAATATTTTTCATTTATCAACAAGCAAGCAACATAATCAGATTCCGCTTAACAAGTTCCGAGAGTAATCCCGCATCGCATCACATTCAATAACACAAACTCGTACATCATGATAATAATTTTTTTTTTTATTTCCAGCACATTTATTTGTTTATCTATATTTGAAAGACAGACACATTGAACCGGAACCAGAAACAGAAACACAACGAGCACCTACAATAACAAAAACGACACATAAAACAGACAATCCTGTCGACACAGAGTTACAATTCCTGCTGTCAAAGGTCAGAAATACACTGTTTACGAGTGCTCACTTGTCAACCATTTCAACAGCAGCACATCGACCGACCTGAATACGCAATTAAATGTCAAATCAGCAGAATGATTGCGCTTTCCTGCCAATAGACGTCCATTATTTCTGCCATCCATGATGTAGTGAATCTTGAATAAATGAATATAACGGACATGGACAATAACGCCGATATATATATACATACATTATACATAAATATGTACATATGAACAGAGATACCTGTTGTGTCGTCGTCATCGTGTCGAAGCATGAGTTGAGCATAATAATGAAACACGCCAGTCTCGGTCTATTATTTTGAAATTTCTCTTTTCGTTCCGAAACAAATTATAATGTGAATTATATCAATAAATTCAATTTGCTGGCATTAAAATCAACTATCTCACCCCACCCACAACTCACCTCACTACACCACACCACACCACACCACACCACACCACGCAATCTAAAAATCCGCAGGGAGTTGACCCAATGTGTCCTAAACAAAATTCAACCAGCACACAACCGTTATAGCTTAAAATGTTGTATCCTATATTATAAAATATACGCAGTGGCCTGAAACTGGGTTGAAGTTTAGAATATTTCGACCATAAAGAGCTGGAAAATTGAAATTATACACATGGTTTCACGAGATCCATTCATCCATTGTCTATTTTTGTAGATATTTATGAATGTGTGTGTGCAGTGTATGTGTCGCATAGTTATAATTGCTAAAGTATTGTCTCGCTTATTGCATACATTGTATAAGTATGTATGTACTGTACTACATATTTGGGAAATTTTTCAGGGATGTTAAAAGACGAAATTCCAACAAAATCCGGTAGCAGATGTTTGCGAGTCGAATTATTCCCAAGTGATTAATTATATGCTGAACGAAAGGGTTGTTTCCATTTTTATTATTATTATGCACTGTTGCATTGTATTTATTTCTGTATAGAATTTAACTGTTAAATTGAAGTTACTTTTAATTTTCGGTTGTTAATAACTTTTTTTACTTTTTCAAGACAAAATTTCCTCAAAAGTGAAAACTTAAATAAAACATATTTATTAAAGCGTTAAATGAAAAATAAATCCAGACATTCCATTCCTATAAAAAGTTCAAACAGTAAGCCCGCATATTAGGGTGAAGTTTGTATCCATCGACAGACAGCCCATTTAAGTTAGTGTTAAAGAACAGAACACGAATTCAAATGAGTTTAAGTGAGTTAGTTCTTATATCCAAATGTACATAAATACAAACATTTTGGTTTGATTTTCAAATTCTAAGTTCTTTGTTTTTTTTTTTTTTTTTTAATTTATTTATTTTAAAGGCTCTTGAATATAATGCAAAATAAAGGCAAGATATTGGTTGTAGGTAACGAAATCATATTTTATTTTTTTCTGCACGGAAATATTTTCGAGGTTATGTATCAGAGGTATTTCATTTTAACTTTTTTTTCAATTTCTTCGCGTTCCCTAAGAAGCTTATATAAACTGTAAACTTCATCATTGGATTTATATGCCATATTAATTTAAATACATGCTATTTTTCTAGCATGCTATTTTTTTAACATGCTATTTTACTCGCAAGCTACTTTTCTAGCATAATACTTTACTAGAATGCTATTTTTCTCGCATACTACTTTTACCGCATGCTATTTTTCGAGCATGCTACTTTTCTCGTATGCTCCTTTGTCATATGCTGCTTTTCTCACATGCTATTTTTCTAGCATGATATTTTTCTAGCATGCTACTTTTCATCATGCTACATTTCTGGCATGCTACTTCTCTAGCATGCTATTTTTCTAGCATGCTATTTTATAGCATGATATTTTTCTAGCATGCTACTTTTCTCCCATGCTACTTTTCTTCCATGTTACTTTTCTAGGATGATATTTTTCAAACATTCTGTTTTTCTACTATGCTATTTTACTCGCATGCTACTTTTCTAGCATGATACTTTACTAGAATACTCTTTTTCTCGCATGCTACTTTTACCGCATGCTATTTTTCTAGCATGCTATTTTTGTCGTATGCTACTTTTCTCCCTTTTCTAGCAAGTCGCCAAGCATTGTTTTTTGACGTATGTAGTTTATTTTACGAATCACCCTGTATAAATACTTTGACACATGTAGAGCGTTAATATGCTGCTAACTTATTGATGAGTTCTGGAGTTCCCTCCGTAAAAATAAAATAAAATTAAAGAGTTTGTTTGCGCTTAGTCTTAACAAAGGAAGAAAGCAGGAGGAGTTTTTGATAAATAAGGTTATCTATATTTAGTATTATGTTATGTCCCACATCAGATGGATTTTCGAAATAAACTTTTTTTTTTTGTTCAAGTCTAACTTTTGTATCTTTGTATCAAAAGTAGCTAAAAGTATTTTTGCAACTTAACTTTGTATATAAATGGAAAAGCAAAGAAAAATTGTCGTGTGTTATAGATGGGATTATCTATTAAATTTTGTTCTTGTTTAATTGAATTTTATATACATATGTGTAGGTATTTTGTATACATTGTTTAATGTAAATTGAATTCAAATGTAGATACAAGTAAAAAGTTAGCACTTTTTCACGGAAATTTTGTGGGAAAATTTAAATATTTAACTTATTATAGTATTTAGGGAAATTTATTCAAGTTCACAAACATATTTAAATTAATTTAAAATTGAAACAATTTAAACAATTTTTTTTCCTCGTTCCAGTTTAATTATTATTTACATATTAAAAAAATAAAATAATTACACATTAAAAAATATTAATTATTAAAAAAATTGTTTAAAAGCATTTTTTATTTTTTTTTTATAAAAAGCAACGTTTGGGTATTCTTAAACCTAAACCACAACTCGAAATGCTTAAATTTAAATGTGATACAAGGAAACTATAAAAATATTTTTGACATTGTTTTTACAGGAAACAATAACAACTGTGAAATTCTTTGAAACAGCTTTGACATTTAAATGAAAATGACTGGAAGTATAAATGGAAATGATTTGGAATTTTGATTTAAAATTGGCATAATAATTTTCGCCATTGTTAGCTTTTGGGAATGAGAATCTGCCAGAGATTCGAACGACAAAATTTCGGAAGATAATTGGTGCGTTCAGAAAAATGAGATCTCAGATATTTTTCTCACTCAAAAGGTGAGCAAACGAATCAAAGATTTTTTTTCTTCAGATTTTTGACAATAAAACTGAGAAATTTTTCTGAGGAATCATGTAACTGAGATTGGTGAGATTTTCGAAATCTCGCATTTTCCTGAACACGCCTAGGAAAATTTTAAAAGACAAAGTTGCGTATGCATGCTGGAAGATAAAATTGCGGGATGTCGAATTTTTAATTATTCCTTTGTTTGATGTTCTAAAGAAACTGTAAATATTTCTTACTGACAAGAATACAAGTGGTGCTTAAAATTTCCCAGGGTGTCAAAGGCCCCACAAATATTTTTTTCTGTACTGATTCGCACAGTAGCGCCACCTTCTGTTAGTTAAAATAAATCTTAAAAGTTCTAAGCCAGTTGAACTATAAGACGAGGTACAATAGTGCAATTTAAATTTCTCACCGCATAAAGCTATTATTAAGCTATTATACCAACTCTTCCGAAACATAGCCATACCTTTTGAGCACCAAATAATTAAAATAAGGAAAGTTCAAGCAATTATACATCAAGTTGTGAATTTTAAATGTAGATAAATTCACTATAGTTTAAATAATCTTTAATTAAAACATATTTTAATAATATCAGAAGCAGCAAACCATGCATTATTAAAATGGTTGATTTTTTTAACTGCTGCAGACCAAACCAAAAATTTAAATAAATTAATTTATTATTTCAACTTCATATCATTTTATTAAAAAACAATGCGGGATTTATCTGCACCCTTTATATGGTGCAAATGATTATTTAAAGCTGTGTGCTCAATTAAAGAGCTCAGCATAAATTTAATTGTTATCAATTCAATATATAATGTAACGCATTCGCTCGCCCAAACCTCTTACCCATTTTAAGTAAGCCTTTTATAACTCGATGGCGGCAGCGACGGCATCAGCGTCAGCGTCAGTGGCAATTTACATTTTTCATTGTTAAAAAAGCAAAAAATTCTCATTGCTATGAATATCTCTTTAGACCGCGCATCACTCTGTTTCATCGACCTGCAACGAACGGTGCGACATCATGCAAATAACCAAACCAATCTTTGCTCCACATACATATATAAAATGTAGTATAGTATAGCTGGAGGGTTTGAGGTTATTAATTAATTTTCAATGTTTTCCCTTTATTATTATTATTATATATAATGGTTTAAATGTTTAATTGCTGTGCAAGCTATTTTAAGGCTTGTTGTGTGTGTGCATGTGCAGTTGCTTTATAATTATTATTTCCTGCTGGCATATGCACATGCAGGTCGTTTGAAGAAATTTTGCTAAATCGGACAATAAAAATAAAATAAAATAAATATAAAAAAAAATTAATACCTATGTTTATTGTGAATATAGGGATAATTTTTTTTTAAGCATTATTATAGCTGACAAAAATCCTGATTATAATAAAAAAAAATATTAAATTAAAATCCTTTTTTTTATTTAAATTAGCTTCGTTTTTTTTGTTCATATAAAATTTTGCATTATTTATTGTAAAAATTTATTTTAAAAGAAAAGTTTTGAGCATTCAAAATATTAGGTTTAGTTTTTTAGTGCGAGATAATCCCACTTTCGGAGTTAACTCCTAAAAAATAATTCCCACTTAGTTAAGGTGCCGAGTTAAATCAAAGAATTTGGTGAGTGAACTCTGTTAAACTGAATATTTATATTTCTGACAGATGTGTGTCAAAATCGTATTTCCCTAGTGTAACATTTTGATTTCGCTAGATTTTTGTGCACTTAAAGTTAAAGTTAATTTAATATTGAAAAACTATTTCTTCGGCAATTCGGGTTTAATTTATGTACTTGCAGGATTTGGTTTAACTCAGAGTTAACTAAGATACTGAAATATTAAATCTTAGAATAAGTGCAGGTGCGGTTGAATCAATATTTCTTCTGCCTCTATATTAGCATAAAACTAAAGGTAATATAAACTATGAATTACTTTTGTGGGTTCTGACCAAAAAAGGGTTGGTGAATTATAGTTAATGTACCAATTTTTTTATGTACGTACATATGTACGTACGTATGTACATTGTACAGTACATAGGTACTATATGGCAAGTTATGGATTCGTATACAAAAAATAGAACTCGAGATTTTGATCAAAGTTGACATTACGATGATAGCGAAGTCGAAAAAAGTGGGTCTCGCAATTCTATCTGTCTTTCTGTCTGTCTTTCCTTTCGGATGTAGCCTGAACGGGTGAATCGATTTTCTTTAAATATGGTACCACGCGTTTCTTGGGCATTCCGATTTTTTCTTCATTTTTTGTAAGACCAAAAATAACGGTACCTGCTGTACAAATATTTTTTACTAAATTATTAAAATCTTATTTTTCTCAAAAACGTGCCCACAACTTAAAAAAAAAAATCAATAATTGTTTTTACAAAAATTCTACAATTTTATAAAAAAAAATCGGAAAAATGGTTTTAAATGGTACCTCCCATAGAACCATTTGTTTGATTATCGATTTTTCTTAAAAACGATTCAACTGATTCAACTAGTTTTGTTAAATTTTTTTATACAATAATTAAAAAAAAAAATATTATGTACCAAAATTTTCAAAATTTTTTTTTTTTGATTTTTAAAAAAAGTTTCAAAAATTTTTTTCTGAGAACTTAATAATTCGAAAACTACTTGGTCGATTTTTATTTAACTTAGCACCCAGCAGTGTTTTCACATTATCTAGCAGATTTTAAATATTTTTTTTTTTTAATAACCAAAAATAACAAACAAATGTTTAAAAACGGCTCCTACGATATTGATTAAAATTTTTGTTTTATTTTGTTCGAAAATGGTACCTCTCAAAGAGCCATTTTTTTTTTTTTTTGGTTTTCGACTATCTCATTATTTGTTAAACCAATTTTAATGAAATTTGTTACACAAAAGATCCTAATAAGTTTGAATAATATTGCATATAGAATTTTCAAAAAATCAAATTTTGGATTTTAAAAAATTATATTATTTTAAATTTTAAACGAATAATCATCGTGTCATCTTTTTAACATTTTACCAGAGTTAAAATATCAAATGCCTATTTCAACTTTTTAGTATCAAACTAATTCCAAATGTCACTTTGACAATTAAAAATGTGAAAATGGTATGCTTGCTTATTTTTTTGCATGAACTGTCACTTTTTATTAAGTTTATTAAGAAAAGAGCTATAATATGGTATATTAGTTAAAAATTCTTTAAGACTATAAAAAATTAAGTAAAGAACTAACTTCAAAGTACATTGTTAAGTAGTATCATGATAATACCTTAACATCAGGCTTTTAAAATTTTGTGCCTTTTCAAATGGTGTTTCTTAAAATGTACCAACATTTAAGGGATGCAAATTGTTATATTTTTTATTATTTTTTTTTTTCTGAAAAAAAAAAAACTATTAAATATCTGCAAGGCAATATATAGTGAAAGAAACAAGAATAATTCCACCCCTTATAGCTTAGCAATAAAATTGATTGAATTGAAAAACAGAGAGAAATACAGTAAATGTTTTTATAGTCAGTGCCTTTATTTATTTATGGATACAAATCAAAAAATCCTTTTTGTTCTCAAATGAATGGTTGTCAGCACGAAGATTTTCTAAGTGCCAATTATATTCCTTTGACTGTGTTTTCTTTTTTCTTTTTTTTTAATATACAAACGAAATCAATTTATAGTTTTTGAATTACCAATCCTGACCGCAGGCTCTTTACTATCATTATTGGCATTTCAATTGAATTGCATTTTTGTGTACACATTTCTATACGAGTATAAATATATATAAAAATTTTCTAGTGTTGGCCACATTTTATAGAAACACTTTAACTATAGGTACTATTGGACAAATGTGGTGACCATATTTTGTAAAAAACAATTAATTACGAAATTAAAAGAGAACTTTTTTAGATTATAAACAAAAAACATGATATCATGATTTTTCATCAAATTATTCTTCAAATGATTTGGTTACTAAAAAAATCAAACTGTTTAACATTTTTCTTTTTTTTTTATAAAATAATTCGCTAAACCCTACCGCACGCTTTGGAACAACGCACATTTAGAAAAAAATTAGCTTCTAAAGAAAATTGTATATTTTTAAGAAAAGTGGGGGTATCAGTAGAAGAATTTAATAACACAAAATTTTACAGTTTAAGGACCTAAAGTCAAGAGTAATCTTAGATAAAAGAAAATTGTGCGTGGTAGTAGCCGGATTTCCAAAATAAAAACACATGACATGCTTTCGACTTACGAGTGATTTATTAAAATATTAAAGCCTTCTAAGGACTTTATATAAGGATATAATTCTTAAATAAGAAAAGTGGGCGTGGTAGAGGGTATAAACTAGAAATAAATAATTTTTAGTAATTTTTTACAATATTTCATATGAAAAATAATAGTTTCAAAGTTCGTACATAAATAAAAAATTATGTGTCATATTTTTAAATAAAAAATTAATAATTCAAAACAACGTAACGTGTTGAAAAACAAAATACTGAAATTAACAGATGGTCACCGTATTAGCTTTAACACAAGTTCCATCCATCTCTTCCCTTGATGTTTGGTGGCAAAATTATACAGCTGTGGTCACAATATAGCATTATTCTTGCAGCTAAAATTTCATCAGAACAGATAATTTGAAGGAGCTTTGCACAAATTGACTATAAATAAAGAAACATTAGTTAGGTAACTAGATTTATACAAATATTTGTGCGGTAATATTTATGAATTCAATTTAAATAAATTTGTTTGTCTTTTGATGTTTAGTAAATAAATAATTGTTTGAAGAGAATTTGTTCTTTAAATTTTAATTCTCGATTTTTATTTTAACTATTCTCCAAGTGCATTCCGCTTTTTTTAATTAATTTATTAAATTGAATATGTTGTGTTGTAAGATGAACTTCTTTAGAAGACATTTTCAGTCCGGTGAGTTCAATATATTTAACATTAACATTTTGAAATAAATTATTATGCCCATATTAAAAAATACAAATTTTAACAAACCTCTTATGTCAAATGAAATGTTTCAATCTGAAACTTCAATTGAAAGTAGTTTGAATATTGTTAAAGTCATTGGGGTGATAAATTAGAAATTTTTATGACTTATGTCCTAAACTTCCAATTGTGGAAGTAATGAGGGTTTTGTTTTATTACCGAACGGAATGAAATAAAATTCATGATGTGCCGCACGTGCTTTTGTTATTTAAGGCTTTTAGAGATGAAATTTTGTTGTTTAAATGGATATTGGTTTAAATGTTTATAATAATTAAATTATATAAATAATAACATTCTTAACGAAAAAGTTTGTAAGAAAAATCAAATCTACTAAAAAATTATTTTTAAATTTAAGAAACATTTTTGTAAAAAAAAAATAATGTCATCATCATCATTTTCTTCAGCAATATAGCTTCTACATACAATTGGGGGGCACTGTTTTGATCTGCTTCAACAAATCTCACCAGCTCTGTCCTTATGACTAGCTGATCTTTGGTCACACATAGATTGGTTGTCAAAAAAAAAAATCAGTCTGCCACTCCGTTTCTGTCGATTAATATAGTTTTGAAAAAAAAATTAATTCAAATTTTAATTAAATACAAAATATTTAAAAACTAATTTTTACTTGCGATATAAATAGTTACTGGCAAGTTATGAATTCGAACTCGAGATTTTGATCATATATTTGATTATAAGATGATAGCGAAGTAAAAAAAAGTGGGTCTTGCAATTCTGTCTGTTGTTAAATAAAATCAAAATTAAATTAATTATTTATATATTAAAATTTTAATTTTTTACAAATTTTTCTTTCTTAATAAATAATTATTAAATAATTTTATAAAGTTAAAATAATAATTAAATATTTAATAATTTTATATATTTTTTATTAAAAGTAAATAATTAATTTTAGTAGATTCCTCTCCAAAAAAAAATTTAAAGCCGTAAAATAACTCATAATAAAATATTAAATTTAATTATTAATAAATATTACCCCTTTTAACACTTTAATAATTAAATTTAATATTATTTACTTTTAACTTATAAATTTTACATTAAAATTATTAAATAAAATCAAAATTAAAAATTAAATTAATTGCAATTCTGTCTGTTGGTCCCATCCTTTCGGCTGCATCCTAAACGGGTGGATCGATTTTTTTATAACTTGGTACCTAGCGGTTTTTGGACATTCCCCCGCACGTGCAGTGCCAACAACTTAAAAAAAAAAATCAGTATTTTTTTTTTACAAAAAGGCTAACATTATATAACAAAACAAATTTCGGAAAAGTGGTTGTAAGTGGTGCCTCCTATAGAACCATTTTTTTGATTTTCGATTTTCTCAAAAACGGCTCAACTGATTTTGACTAATTTTTTTCTAGAAAATTTTTCAAGAAGTTTTAAAAGTTTTGTATACCAAAATTATCAATTTTTTTTTTTGACCGATTTAAATTAAATTTCTTACAAAAGAGCTTCTAATAAGTTTGAAAAATATTTTATACCAAAATTTTCAATAAAAAAAAATTTGGTTTAAAAAAAAAATCATTTAAATGCGATATTTCGAAAATGGGTCTAGATGATTTTTTTTCAAAATTAATTTTTAAACTCCACATTACTAAATACTAAAAAATGGCATACCAATTTTTATTTTTAAAATATTTTCATAATTTTATAAATAAAAAATTATTTTAAAAAAAAAACTGCTTCAACGATTTGTAAATGTTTTTCCTCATAAATTCGGATTTGTGAAAGAAATCAGATCGTGTAAATTGCGTTGGTGTCAAAATAGTTTCAGAAGTTGTTTATTGTTTAACCAATTTTTTTCTAATAATTATATTGATTTTTTAACAATTTTTCAGTCTAAAGCGTAAGTACCATGTACCCATATTTTAAAACCACAGTGTGGTCGCACATAAGAGCAAGCTGATGCGACCCAGTCGTGCATTTTATTTTTTTTTAATTCTAAATTTTGTTTATTTTCCCAAAAAAAAAAAAGAACCAGACTTATACTCATATCTACTTATGTCAATTCACAAACAAAAATTATGAAACTCTTGAAAATTCTTGCGGAAAAAATATGTAACTCCTTAATTATTCAACAACTAAGTTTTTTTACCAAACAAATTAATTTAATTAAATTAATTTATAATAACAAAATAAATATTTCGACTTTTGCAGAATCCTTTCTGATGAAGGTGAACAAATTCCCCAATGCCACGGCTACTTTTCTTGCTTATTGGGTTTTCGGAAATGGCTTTAACGAATTTGATGAAATTTTCAAGGTTTGTTTTGATGAACGAGGAAAAAATTTGCTAACTGCCACGCCCACTTTTATTGTTTCTTGGTTTTTTTGGGAATGGCTATAAAGATTTTGATTTAATAATCAGAATTTATTTTGATAAACGAGGAAAAAAATTAAGAAAGTAGTTTTACTAAAATTCTCTCACTGTCATGTCCACTTTTCTTATTGCTTGTTTTTTGATTTGAATGAAATTTTTAGGGTTTGTTCGGATTAACGAGAAAAAAAAAATAGAAAGCAGTTTTGGTAAAATCCGCTTACTCTAATGTATACTTTTATGAAAAATTAGTTTGTTTAATGTTTTAAAATTTATTTATAACTATTGTAGGTACTAAAAAAATAAAAACTTAAACTTATGAAAATTTCGTTATCCTAAATCGAAGATATGTAAAATTTGAATCATCTGTTATCCATCGCTTTGATATAACTTCATCTATACAAATATAAAGTTGGTAGCACTCTCTGTGAACGTGCTTCATAAATAAGATATTTCATTAAATGAAAAGCAATTGAAATAATCATAAATATAAAATGACTTCACTTTATTTTAATACTTCTAAAAACAATTTCCTAAATAGCACAGCAGTAGTAAAAGTTAACAAATTGTTTTTTTTTTTTTTTAACTCCTATTATAAAAGACACATACATTCGGTATAAGCTTATTATTAGAAAAATATACAACTTAATAAAAAAACATAAATATTATTAAAGAAAACATTATTATTTGGCATAGCACTAGATATTTATGTATGTACGTACATATATGTACGGATATATAGCAATTTTCGAATTCACATCCCTATAACTATATTTTTGGTCGGATGGCTTTCGAAAATGATGTTATTTCTCAATCCTTATCCCTAACACAGACAGTCTTTTTGAAAGCTTCTTCCGTCGTCGTCGTCGCCCATCCTTTGTCCCATATAACATCAAGCATCATCAGTAAACCTCTCGAACGTGTATAGCATGTAGTGTCCTTTATATATTATATCCTCATTCACTTATACTCTTTACTCACACACGTTCAATTTGAATTGTACTATGTTGAATGTGATATTTGTCGTGCGCCATTGAGGTAGCCTCCGTTAGGATAGCATCACTATCTGCCAGGATATCTGAAATGATACATTAAGTGAAATGGAAATAGGTTAACAAAACTACAGCCATCAGCAGCAGTGAAATCAACACCACCAACACCCCCTTCCGAATTCGAGTTCGAGTTCGAGTTCTCTCCCCCATCATCGTATTAACATACCAACAACCAAATGGACCATCATTACGCTGTGATTGACCGTGTGATTCCACACATTGAGATGGTGAACGGATCTGTGTCGAATGAATAATTACAATCGTTATTATTGTAGCTGTATGTATGTGTGTGTGTATTTATATGAACACGAACGGAAGGGCATTTACTTCCGGAAATAGAGTGGACACAAATCGAGAAACTTACTTAACTCCACTTATGCTGGACAAATCACTTTGCAGCTTTAACAGAGGCACTAGCTTTGGCACAGAGTCCAGGAGAATACAAACGGACTCCTTGAATAAATTGACTGTCGTGAAAATGACAATCACCGAGAACAGAAGCGTACATAACGGATCAGCAAGTTTTGCATTGGGCTGTGGGCGATAACGGAAGGATATAAATTAAAATTTGATACCTTAAAGATTGTACAGGAAGTTAATTTGCTCCATCATAAAGTGCAGTGGTATGCCTAATCAAATGTGGGTATCTATAATTAGTAACTTTTTGATATGTTTTTATATAAAAATGGTTAGATTTACAAATTGATATGGTTAAATGGCAATTTATATCAAGTGGGAAATAACGGGTGATTTTTAAGCTGGTTTGGTTTTGGCAACACTGGTTTTGACAGCTGACGTGTGTTTAGTACCTTGTGGTTAGATTTACAAATTGATATGGTTAAATGGCAATTTATATCAAGTGGGAAATAACGGGTGATTTTTAAGCTGGTTTGGTTTTGGCAACACTGGTTTTGACAGCTGACGTGTGTTTAGTACCTTGTGTCACTGTCAAACAGCTTCAGTTTGGTTTGCAATTTAACCATGGATCGTCTTACAAATGAACAACGCTTGCAAATTATTGAATTTTACTATCAAAATTCGTGCTCGGTTCGAAATGTTGTTTATCGAAAAATTGTGTTCAGCGATGAGGCTCATTTTTGGTTGAATGGGTACGTAAATAAGCAAAATTGCCGCATTTGGAGTGAAGATCAGCCAGAAGCATTGCAACAGCTACCAATGCATCCCGAAAAAGCCACTGTTTGGTGCGGTTTATGGGCCGGCGGCATTATTGGGCCATATTTCTTCAAAGATGATGCGAATCGCAGCGTTACTGTCAATGGTGAACGCTACCGAGCGATGATAACAAACTTTTTTTTGCCCGAAATGGAAGTTCTTGACTTGCATGATATGTGATTTCAACAAGACGGTGCCACATGCCACACAGCACGCGAAACAATGGCGCAATTGCGAGGCGAGTTTGGTGAACAGTTAATTTCACGTTTCGGGCCGGTCAATTGGCCGCCTAGATCGTGCGATTTGACACCATTAGATTATTTTTTGTGGGGGTATGTCAAGGCTAATGTCTATAGGGACAAGCCCGCTTCGATTGACGCACTGGAAGCCAACATCCATGCATTCATTCGTGAGATACCGGCCGATATGTGTGAAAGAGTATGCCAAAATTGGACTCAGCGGATGGGCTACCTGAGACGCAGCCGCGGTCAACATTTGCATGAAATTATCTTTAAACATTAAATTGCAAGGTTCAAACTATCGCGATCGATTCAAATAAATATTTCATTCATTTTTTCGAATATTTTGTGTTTTTTTTTTAAAGTTCTAAACCTCTTAAAAAATCACCCATTATTTGCTTAACATATTCGATGATTGGCGAACAAATGGATAACTTAATTTGAATGCTTTTTTATGCATTTGTAAACTATTTGTAATACTTTTAGAGTGTTATAAATTTTAATCGGCAGCGGCGCACAGTGGCCCATTTTAACTTTTTTGGTTGCTAAAATCATAACCTTTAAACGAATAAAGATATCGTAACGATCTTTCAGTATTTTACAGGAAAATTCCAAGGCTATCAAGCTGGTGAGTGTAAGAAAAAAAATATTAATACAGGGTGTTTCAGAATTTGTAAAGAATTACAAAAACTTAAGGCGATAGACATAGATTGTATTTCACTTTACAAAGGTCAAATGTTTAGATTTAGAGTTACAGCAGTGAGTGTTTTAATGCTTATTTGAGTGAATCAGAAATAAAATAAAACAATATGAGATAAACCAGAGGGGAAAAAGAAAATAAACCATTTTTTAAATATTTTAATTTTTAATAATTTTTGACATAAAAGAGTGCATTAAAAAATATTTCATTGATAGTCAAACAATGGAAAAAAAATTTAAAAAGAACAAAAATTAAATTTAAATTTTTACAGGTCTTTTGCATAAGATACGAAAAAAGTCTAGAGCGTATAGGTTGGGTGCAGGCAAGAAAAAAATAGTACGGAAGATTGGGGTCTATTTCTCGCCGGCCAGGCGATTTTATAAAAAAATTGGTTTGAATTAGAAAAAAAATATTAAAAATCAACGGCAACACTTTACCTATATGCCATGTTATACCTACTTTCTTTAAAGCTATTCAAAAATTCTGTTTTTAAATTAATTTTTTTGAGTAAATAGTCTTGCAAGAAATAATTTTCAAACTCAAGATTTTTAAACAAATAGATGGGCTAACTTCTTTAAATCAAAGCTCTCTAGCACAGCTCTAATAGAGCTCAGCATAGAGCTGCTCTATGCAACTTTAAATAAAATAAAATAAAATAAAATAAAATAAAATAAAATAAAATAAAATAAAATAAAATAAAATAAAATAAAATAAAATAAAATAATAAAATAAAATAAAATAATAAAATAAAATAAAATAAAATAAAATAAAATAAAATAAAATAAAATAAAATAAAATAAAATAAAATAAAATAAAATAAAATAAAATAAAATAAAATAAAATAAAATAAAATAAAATAAAATAAAATAAAATAAAATAAAATAAAATAAAATAAAATAAAATAAAATAAAATAAAATAAAATAAAATAAAATAAAATAAAATAAAATAAAATAAAATAAAATAAAATAAAATAAAATAAAATAAAATAAAATAAAATAAAATAAAATAAAATAAAATAAAATAAAATAAAATAAAATAAAATAAAATAAAATAAAATAAAATAAAATAAAATAAAATAAAATAAAATAAAATAAAATAAAATAAAATAAAATAAAATAAAATAAAATAAAATAAAATAAAATAAAATAAAATAAAATAAAATAAAATAAAATAAAATAAAATAAAATAAAATAAAATAAAATAAAATAAAATAAAATAAAATAAAATAAAATAAAATAAAATAAAATAAAATAAAATAAAATAAAATAAAATAAAATAAAATAAAATAAAATACAATAAAATAAAATAAAATAAAATAAAATAAAATAAAATAAAATAAAATAAAATAAAATAAAATAAAATAAAATAAATTGGTCGGCGCGACAGCTCGCGTATAGAACCAGGGCCTAGCGACTTACAACTCTCAACCATTCCTGTGGGCGTGTTATTGGCAGGAATAGAGGGGACCTACAATTTTCTGCCGAATCCGAATGGCTAGGGTGAGAAGCACTTTTTCATGACAAGAGATACTCTTGAAGGATTTGTCAATTCCTCGCAAAAGGCAGTAACCCGTGAAGAACATTTCTGTTTTTAGGTGGCATAGGCTGGGAATCGAACCCAAGAACTTCAGTGTAACAGTCCAACGCACTAATCATTACGCCACGGGCTACTAACTATGCAAATTTATGCAGCTGAAATTTTGGAATTATATGATTATATAAATGTGTGGGAATCGGCAGAGTTTTTTTGTAACTTAATTTAAAGTTTAAAAAGTGTGCCAAATTGGTGTTTCAAAAAACATTAACTTTTAATTAAATAACTTTTTAAATAAAGAAAAATCATATTTTATTTTAAAAATAAACAAATATATCAAGTAAAACAAAAATCAAAAGTTTTTTTTTCAGACTGTCCTCTCAGTTTTAGGTGCAGTGCAATAAGACCCGCGGAAATAAAGCCCGTGGGTTCTATTTCCAAAATAAAAGAAAATAACACCTGCGGTTTTTTTTTTCATTTTTGGAGTGGCAATAAGACCCACCACAAAAAAGCATTAAGACCCAGCTTTCTGAATGGGCATTAAAATCCAGACTCAAAGTTTGATAAAAATGTGATAATTTTTAAACATTTGTTAATTCAATAAACTTAAGAGGTTTGAATTATAGAACCACCCCAAAAAGGTTTATTGCCACTACTTTTGCATAAACGTGCCACTATGTGACAACTGAACCCAAAACGGTTACTTTTTGACTTAACTGACAGGGCAATATTTATTACAGTGACATTAAAAAAAAAATGTGTCATTTTTCTGATCTAAAAATAAATAAAAAAATATTTTACATTATATATTTAATACTCACATAAAACTTAATAATAATTGAGGCAACAAAAACGCCCACACTTTGTACCAGATCGCCAAAAACATGAATGACTGCAGCTCGCAAATTCAGATTTTGTTCATGACCGCATGCTGGCATTGCGTTGTTTCTGCGAATAAAAAGTTTATATGTCCATCAAAAGAAAAAAAAAAAAACAAAAATGGGCAACACATCAAATAAAATTAAATAAAAAAAAAAAACAAAAAAGATTTTTGGTCATGAAATTAATGAGTTTTCGAATCGGAACCACATCCTTGATACCTCACATGTTGTTGTTTGACAATATCCGCAGATGTGGAAACTGAGACGTCTGCTGGCAATGGATTTGCAACGCCACCATCACCATCCGGCAAATGACTATGACGACCATGAGTAGATGCAGCATCACTCCGAGCAGCTGCAGCACCAGAATGAGCATGCGAGTGCGAATGATGGTGGTGTCCTCCTTCTCCTCCACTATCACCAACACTGTGTCCATGTCCATGGGAATGACCATGGGAGCCGGGAAAAAGCGACGAACCATGCAAAATGAATGCCATGCTGCAAGGATGTTCCCAGGATAAAAAAAAATGACAAATAAAAAAAGAAAAGAGAAAGAAGAAAAATCAAAACTTCATAAAATTCAAATGTGCTGGAGGACGACACAATCATCCACCCCAGCGGGTGCTACAAAGGAGTCCTTACGCAATGTTAATTAAAATCCCAATTCCAGCGATTATCATCATGGTATCCGCATTCAAGGCGAAGTCATCTGAAAATAATCTCCGGCATGCCACAATTGCTAGGAAGGCTGTAAGGATCCAGATACCTAGTATCGATACTAGTGCTCCGATGACCTCTAAATAGGAAATACAAAATTGTATTTAAATTTGATCTCAGTCATTCGAGTATTTATATTTTGTTTGCTTTTGTTTGATAACTGGGGATTTTGGTCTAGGATACTGATGGGAATTGAGTTTCTATATAGATATAGAAAAGGACTCATTTATTTACCGATGCGTTTGTATCCGAATGACATGTTTTGATCAGGCGCCCGGCTGGATATCCAAATCGCCAAGAGACCAATCACAAAGCTAATGCAATCAGATGCCAAATGGGCAGCATCTGTCATTATCGCCAGGCTTCCGGCCATGTATCCTCCAAGGAATTCTATAATCTGAATGGATATAAATATAGTTATTATATAGGCTTTTCCGTATACGTATATAAATATATGGGTAAGAGGAGGTGCGGCCGGCGGCGGCGGCGGCCGGAGAGTTGGGACAAAGAGACGTTTTCAATTTTGTATTTGAAAATAGATTTGCTTCCTATAATTCCACAAGGACTCGTTTGTTTAACTATGTTGACAAGGATTTAGATATTCCAATTGTACACTAGGGAGAGTGAGTGTTTGTTTTAGTTACGTACTTATACATATACTTATAGAAGACCTTTATTATAATACAATGATTTTCTGACTGGGTTCTTGAGGTGCGGATTGTTAATGGTCTTTTCGTATCAACGTATCTATATACACACATAAGTATAGTCTAGTCATAGAAATTTAAACTGGAAAGGTTCTAAGAAAATGAATGACAAGTTTTATGCTCAAGGATTTGGGCCTCTACATATATGGTATATTGATAGCTTATCGATGACCCAAATCACTTAATGTCTTATCTAAACTTATATAGAAGTTTTGAAAAGACCGGAAATTGGATAAACATATAAAAGGAGCAACAGTTTTGCGGTAAAGGTGTTTATAAATAAGTAATGAAGTTTTGGGATAAAGTTTTGACATTATTGAGAGAGGAAATTGTTTTAAACAATTTTAAAATAAATTAATAATAAATCTTTAACAAATATGGACGTAATGTAATTTGAAATTCTATTAGATATTTGGAATACCTATATATAATTATGTTCATTTAAATTATTGTTTTTATTTTACACTAGCAGACCTGTGCTCACGTTGCTTAGTAATGTTTGAAGAATATTTTTTTTTTAACATATCAAATCAGTACCCAATGTGACTGACCGCAATGTCTACAAAAATTGTATGCATCCCACGTATGTATGTAATGTGCTTACGTTTGATTTAATATTTTTGTTTAATTTAAATGAAGAGAATTTTTTTGCGGGTGTTTTAGGCAAACTGTCAGTTTTATAGATAATTTATGACATAGACATACATAGGTAGATATTTTAAACTTTTGAGCTTAAATAAATACAAAATATTTTTGTTTTTGTTATCTTAAGTTGATTGATAGACAGAATTTCGGAATCCTTTTTTGTGTTTTCTTTTACCGTAATGGCATGTTTGGCTGTCATGCGTTTGATTTTTTTTTTATGAATTCATCATTTGCCGTAGTACAACAAGTAGGTACTCAAATAAAACTGCCAAGAATTTAGTGGAACAGTTAATCTCAATAAACATACCTTTGTAGAAGGGAGAGAAAATATTAAAACGTCGAAATTACAATGAAATGTAACGATACAAGACTGTGAAAATCTATTTAATTGAATTCGTTATTTAAAAAGTAAATAAAGTGAATTATTTTAAAAATTGTATGTATGTATGTATGTAGGTACATACAAATATTTCTAAGCTTGTATGATATATTTCAAAAAAGATTTAAAGCTAAAAATATGCGTTAAAATATAGACGTTATAAAAGAATTCCCATTTTTATTGTAACATATCAAATAGGTTTAGAAGTTCAAGTGAATTTCATTAGAAAAATAAATTTTCTGCGAATAACTTCACAGAAAAAATAGACGCAACTTTCAAAAAATTAATATTCTGATTCAAAAAAATAAATTAAGAAAAAAAAAGGTGTCTAAAACTTCCTTATAAAAATGAGGAATATTATAAAAAAAATTCAAGGAAATTAGTTAATTACTTTTTGAGATTATACGAGACAAACTAAATAATTCTTTTATAAATTATAATGTTTAATTAAAATTTATCAAGTAATCTATATTATTATTTAAATTAATTATTTTCTACATTTATTTTTTTAAAGATTATTATACTTTTAATTTTTATACATATTTCTTTTTAATGCTGACCATTACTGAGGCTCTTACATGCTACTTTCTGAAGTTTCAAATATTCGTTGACGTATTCTAGAATTTCGAGTGGTATTTTACCAATGTCTGGACTCTCGAGTAATATTGGCTTCCAATTCCTCAATCTTAGCCTACTTTTCTACTTTTCTATATAGACTTTGGATTTAATGAAGCCTCATGGTTTCATTGGCAACAAACAAAAATTTCATCTCTTAGGTTGATAGTTATCGATTTTTTTTTATTGGGGTATTATTTCAATGTGACATAATGCCACAATGACATTTTTTTAAAGAAAATCAATTCAAAGAGAGACTGTATAATAATTAAATAAATAATAAATTTATTAAATTAGTATTATTTTTATTTTTGAATTTTTTTTTGTGTACATAGACGAGCTTAAAAGTGCTTAGATTTGAATGGCTTTTTATTTATCTATTTTAATTTTCTATTTTTTTAATTTGATTTTACTATTTTTATGACTTTACGGTTGTTTTGTTATCTACCTAAATAATTTCTATCAAGAAAAAAAACAATTTAAAATATTTTTTGAAGATTCAAACTTAATACATATTTAGGTTTTTTAATCTCAATTGTGAAAGATGCCGTCATCGTTTCTTCAAATATGTTTCTTATTTTTAAAATCGAGCATTTCGCAAGAATATGATTTCTTTTTTATTTTAGGAATATGTTATCTATATATTTATGCATTTAAAATTTAACTTAATTAAAATAATTAACTAATTATATGAGACGAATTAATATTTGGATTCATTTCTAAACTAAAAAAAGCATTTATATAATTTAAATTTTAAAAATATTTACCAATTTACCATGAACAAGCAGCATAATGCGATAGCAAGGAATATTTTGATTTTTGCATCACGGTCACTTTTGCTTTTCAAATTAACTTGAAAACCTGGTTGATTACATTTGCAATTGTTGTAAAACATTTGATAGTCGTCCTGAAATTAAAAAAAAAAAAGAAAAATATTCACATTAAATTAATTATTGTAACAAATACACATAAAGTGGCAACACTCATCCAAACAGCAGACAGCAGAGAAAAGCAACCCTCAAAGCACACACACATATCATGACACACTAGGCAGCTGCCAATATGAATGAAACAAGAAGGAGAAAAAAACTATTATTAAAAGCTCCCTTCCGAGGACTATAAAAGGAGATCCTCCAAAGTAGTCAGATCACTTTTATGTTTGGACTCCTAGCACGAGCACCTCTCTGCTCTTGTCTAGTTCTTATGGCCTTTTATAATATTACTTAATTTAAAAATTTAATTTTACTTTATTTCAGTTCTTTTACAAAAAAACCTTAAAAATTATTGATTCAACATAGATTTAAACGGCCTTTAGTCCGTTTCGTTTCAGCAATATCAATAAGGTTAGTCAACTAGTAAGGGCTTAATGTCAGTTCTGTTTATCTTACATATATTTCATGACGAATATTTAGTGTGAACTATAACCAACAAGATTAGAATTCCCAATCATTAAAGCTGAAAGTTTTTTGTCCTTGAAATGGCATTGTTTATATACGAAGGTTTTTTTAATAATACAAATTCTATATACCTACTAAAAACATAAATCAGCCAATTAGAAGACCTTAAAATTAATCCCTTTAAGTTTTATTAAATTTTTTAAATACTTATAGGTTTGTGGAAAACATTATACTCAATAGAATATTTCCTAAAAAAAAAAATAGGATTTTTTGTATTTATTTTTTTTTGTCAAGAGTAATTCTTTTTTGTTAATAAAAATTTTCATTTCAATTTGTCAAGAAAATTTGAAAAATAAATTTTTTGTGGTAAAACGAACAATTTCAAAGTTTTATGAATCTCTTAACTTTAGTCTACAAATAGCAACAAAATAAATAAATATTTTGCAGAGCATGTCGGATTTTAACCCTAAAATATAATTAAAATTTTTAAGTCATTCAAACTAAAAACTGCAGTACATTTTCATTGATCGTTTCATTTTGTATTAATACCAATAAATAACTTTTATATCCGACGTAGAAAAAAAACTGTAATAATTAATTATTATCATCTCATAAGCTTTAGTATTGTATTGTATATGTATGGGAACAAAGATTTAATTAAGTAAAATGAATCTTGACAAAAAAAAAATCGTACAAAAAGTGCAGGTTTAGACAAAAATGGTGATAGCCCATGCTCATTAATACAACGTTCTCTTATTTTCTCTATCATTAAAAAAGTAATAATAATTAATTTTCATGCAAGATACATATTTATTTGTTGTTGTAGTTATTGTTTTGCTTTTTGTTTTGTTTCGATGTTAAAAAAAACCTACTTTTTCTGGCTTCTCCGTCATTATAGTGTTAATATTTATCACAACTTCGAATTCTTTTTTACAAGAAAACAGTACTTGTCCTTCATACACATCAAACAGAGAAAACAAAACACATGACATTTACAATTTTTTTTTCTTTATAAAGTACGCAGCTGAAGCGAAACGAAAATTGTCTGTGGTCTCCAAATTGATAGCGAATCAAAAACGTTTTTACTTATTCCGCATATTTTCAGTTTAAATTTTAAATTTACATGGCTGACAAATTTTTAAAACGCCATGAAACTGGCAAAATAGTGGAGAAATCTATTCTAAATGACATAGATCTACAAAAAGTCAAATTTAGCGCTTTGATGGTTATGAAAATGTGACAGAAAATAATATTGCGTAAAAATTTTAATAATTTCAACTATTGACAAAACTAAACGTCAATTGGACTGTCAGATTTTTTTTTTGCACAAAATTATTAAAAGATTTAAGACCATTTAAATATACTCAAAGATTTTAGACCATTTAAATAAAGATATCATAAAATGGCAAGAGAATAAAAGAAATTATGACAACTTGTTAGTCATATATGTAAGTCTGTTATTAATAAAGAACATGAAGAGAGGTTTTACTGCTAATAGAGAACTAGTTATAGGGGAAATAGAATTTGGGGTCATATAAAAGAGAATTCCAAAATCCGAAATAGACAAACAAATCTTGTTACATGAATAATAATAAAGAAGTACCGATAATTTTTTTATAATAAAAAATTTGACTCCGCGATATTAGGCTCAAGGAAATAAGACCCAAAAAGTTGAAATAAAATAAGGCCCCAAAATTTGGGTCATTTTATATAATGAAATTATGTCCCATTCAATAAGGCCCCATTCAAAGTGAAGAAAATGAAAATATACTAAAGTTTATTTTCGAATATCGAAAAATCCGTCGTCGTCAAAAAAATTATTGCATTGTAACTAACGTGTACAATTTGTTTACAGCTAAAAAACTTTTAGTTCCGATTGAATTTTCATGTGTCGTTAGGTCTTTCGCCCCAAAACTATAACGCGCTTACCTACGGGCAAAAAGACCAAACGCTGATTTCAAAATTGGAACTTCACCCAAGCCCTCGGTAATATTGCCCAAATCATACAACAACAAAATATTAATAAAGTTGTTTTAGGCGCTATGACATTTTTAATTTGGGCGTTATGATTTTGGGCGAAAAGACCTAACGGCTTTTCATGTTGCAATCAATGGCGAGATTTTTGTCAGCTATTCTGTTACTCGCTGATGGTTTTCACCACGATTCTTAAATTGAACCAAGATTGCTGGGCGGGATTGATTGATAAGCGGTATTTTGCAAGATTAACGAATATTCATAATACTTTTTGAGAAAGACAATGATGTTTTATAATAAAATGAAATAAGGTCCCAAAATGTTTTTCAAAATAAAAATGAAATTAACACCTAAAATTTATATTGAGGTCATATTTGGCGGTTTTAGAAAAATGAGAACATAGCAATTTTTTTTTCACTCATGAAGTGAGCAAGCGAAAATAAGTTTTTTTTTTTCCTCAGAAAAGCTAAGTAACTGAGATTGCAGAGATCTCCAAAATCTCATTTTCCTGAATATGCCTATTGCATTGGGATTTTATTTTACTATAAAATAAAGGGCCCAAAAATAAAATGAAATACCCATCATTAACATTAACTTGAAAATTTTTGTTGTTATTGTTTTGCATGCTTAGATTTGGAGGACTATTTCATTTTTTCCATGGGACCTAATTTGGCGAAGTCTAATTAAAAAAAAAGTGTGAGTGCCAGGACTCACGGTTAAATTGTGTAAACATCAAATTAAATATTCAAGTGCTAATTTTACATCACAGAACGCGACAAGTTCGAACTGTCAACCAAATTTCAACCCAAACTCAACTCAATCTTTCGATTTAGTTTGAAGTACGAATGAACGTACCACATATTGAATGTATCCAATTTATATCAACGTATCATAACGTGTAAGATCACAACGTAAGTGTGACAGAAATTTCCACTTTTTAGTTTACCCTACAGCCGGCATACCTACATGTTTACACATACAAAAAAAATCATCTACCAAAGTACTAGAATGCTCAAAAGTGTAAACTTTGTGATTTAATATTGAAAATACGAATGAGCTAAAGTGCACGCCTACTTGTAAACAAGATTTTTTTTTTGATTTTTGTTAGGTATACTTAATTTAATTTATTTATCTTAAACACACAAAACATCGATCTTGGAAAATTTAGAGGAGAAAATCGTCACGAAACATTATAATTTATAAATTATTTATTAAATTTTAAATTGATGATGTTGTCAGTATATATTGACAATATTGCTCCAAAACTAAATGCAAAATAACGAACCAAATATTGAAACGAATTTGAATTTTTTTTATTCACATCATGTAACCGATATAGAATTTTATGAATAATTCGATTATTAGTCATAAAAAAATGAAATGAACCCATGTTTATTTGACATTTTCTCACATAAAGACAATATAATTATTATTATTGTTAAAACAAATTTAATTCGTTTTAATTAAACATTATTGTTTACAATTTTTTTTTTAAATAATATACATATGTACATATATATAGATAAATTTAATGCAAACACTAATTATTCGATTAAATTGACCATGCATATAAAACATCTATAATAAAATAATTGTTCATTTACCTAATTATTTCGTGTGTATATGAGTAATCAGCAATGTAGGGGTGATTATTAAATATAAAATCTAAGTCAAGAGATAAAATATATATTTTATAGGCAACACAAAATTATAGATAACTTTTGTTTTGAGTATAATATTCTTTTAAATCTACAAACACAAAATCTACAATTCTACTAAGCGGACAAAAAATAGTGCTGCTTAAATTTAAATTTTAGTTTTGTTTAAGAAATTAAATTGAATTTACATTTTCGTTGAAAAATAAATATTTTGCCTTATTTGTCGAACATTTTAACGTAAGTTAAGAAATTTTTCTTTAATATTTATAATACAATTCGTACATTACTGATTATTCAATCAGGCACTATTCAACTATAACCAAGTTATAGAAATAGTTAACAAATTAAGCTAAAGCTTAAAAGTTAGTTCCTACTTGATACAAAAAATTTATTCAAATTATGTGTTTGTGGCTTAGAAAATATTGGTAGGTATAATTGTTTCTCTCCAGGATAGTAGTGGTAGATAAAAAAAAAAAAACCTTATAAAAGAGGTAAATCTACCACAATTTTTATAAAGTGACAGCACTGATTGTGATTAATGAAATGTTATTTTTGACCTAAATGTCAAATGAGGTTTAAGGCAACGCTTTATTACTCATAAGTAATAATTATTTAGTAGGCTACCAACTTATTTAAAACAAACATTTAAGCAAGTTTCCCTTATCAGTGGTGTACATTTATTCATTTTCTAATATTTCCAATGTTTCCTAAAAGAAAAAGCATTTTCACTGAACAAAAAAAAAAAAATAAAAAATTTGAATAATTAATTAAAAAATTACCCGAAATAAACGCTATTGTTCATTTAATTTTAATAATGTTAACCTAATTTAACGATAACGACTATAGGTTTTTCTATTGTGTTGTGTTTATCAATGTTAATTACCAAATAGAGCAACAACAGTAGGGTATTAACGTATGATTATTTGTGGTATTTTGTACAAAAAGGTATAGGTTCTAAATTATAAATGCAAAGATAAAACATTATCAATTTTTGAGTTTGTTGACTTCCACATAAAAGACTCTTTAAACGAATAGCTACGCCGATTCACCGTAGCACAACAAAAGACAACGCAATTTCAACGATTTGATCTTTTTCAGACCGTGAAATTTTGTAAAACTTTTATTTATTTATCGAAAATTAATTTGCAGAAAAAAAAAACAAGGATCGAAAATATTTACTTTGCCATTATTATAGAAACACAAAATGACTTAATTGTGGGAGGTAATGTGTGACACTTATTTTTTTTTATTATACCTGCTATGATTATGTAATATCGGTTTTTCATTTTCTATATTATAAACATTGATAAAAAACATGGTATTCAGGCCTACATACATACCTATTTATAATTTTAAAAAGTGTTGATATGAGTTAATATGTTTATAATTAATAAATTTGAGGATTTATTTAATAAAGATTATTTGTTAGATTTTATTTGAGTGTTAATAAAAGGTTCACTACATTCTTTTCACACTTTAGTATAAAATAAATCAATATGAATAAATAATTAATTAATTTTAAGACTTAAAATCTTTGTCAACATTTAATTCCGTATTTAGTTTTACAAGAAATTTTAAAATTTTCTGTGAAAAAATACTAGTGACATAGGAATAGAAAAAGAAGACTCCATATTTCACCATAACCCAAAAAGGTGTTGTGCAATAAGATCGGCGGAAATAAAGTCCGAGGTGATATTCTCCAAAATAAAAGAAAATAACGCTTGCGGGCTTTTTTTTTTTTACTTTTTGGAGTTTTAATAAAACCAACCACAAACAAGCATTTAAACCCGGGAGTTATTGCCTTTCTGAATTGGCATTAAGATCCATACTTAAAGTATGATTCAATAATTTGTAGTTTTCTTCAAAATGCTATTAATTAAATGATTTCAAAATAAAATCACTTTTGACTTTGTCAGATGTTTTCTTGAGCAACGCTTGGCGGGTCGTTATGATTTTAACTCAATCTTTGAGATTTCTGTCCCACTTACGGAACTCTGTTGCTCTACTTAGGGTATGTTCAGCAAGCACCTAGGTCAACAGTTTTCTTGGATAAATTTTACTTAGGGCTAAGTTTTCCCTAGTTGGATCGGTACCTACAGTTTTCCTCAGATTTTTTTTTATTGAAATCTACAAGGAAAAGGAATTAAAACCCAAAGCACTGCACCTATAATAAATGTATAGTAGAATAAATTGAAGGTCTGAACTCTGAAAGAAGTCTAGAAAATTAAAAATTATTAACTTGAATGAAATATATTGGCGCTTAATTTTAGGCAAATTTAAACAAAGTTCGGTGTTAGAGCATTTTAAATATGGTGCTAGGTTAGAAACAGAAATTTTCAAAATTTTAAAACGAATTAGCATCGTGCTATCTTTTTACCATTTTATAATGGGTGATTTTTTAAGAGGTTTAGAACTTTTTTAAAAAAAAAAACACAAAAAATTCGAAAAAATGAATGAAATATTTATTTGAATCGATAGTTTGAACCTTGCAATTTAATGTTTAAAGATAATTTCATGCAAATGTTGACCGCGGCTGCGTCTCAGGTAGCCCATCCGCTGAGTCCAATTTTGGCATACTCTTTCACACATATCGGCCGGTATCTCACGAATGAATGCATGGATGTTGGCTTCCAGTGCGTCAATCGAAGCGGGCTTCTCCCTATAGACATTAGCCTTGACATACCCCCACAAAAAATAATCTAATGGTGTCAAATCGCACGATCTAGGCGGCCAATTGACCGGCCCGAAACGTGAAATTAACTGTTCACCAAACTCGCCTCGCAATTGCGCCATTGTTTCGCGTGCTGTGTGGCATGTGGCACCGTCTTGTTGAAACCACATATCATGCAAGTCAAGAACTTCCATTTCGGGCAAAAAAAAGTTTGTTATCATCGCTCGGTAGCGTTCACCATTGACAGTAACGCTGCGATTCGCATCATCTTTGAAGAAATATGGCCCAATAATGCCGCCGGCCCATAAACCGCACCAAACAGTGGCTTTTTCGGGATGCATTGGTAGCTGTTGCAATGCTTCTGGCTGATCTTCACTCCAAATGCGGCAATTTTGCTTATTTACGTACCCATTCAACCAAAAATGAGCCTCATCGCTGAACACAATTTTTCGATAAAAAAGCGGATCCTCGGCCAGCTTTCCGAGCATGAATTTTGATAGTAAAATTCAATAATTTGCAAGCGTTGTTCATTTGTAAGACGATCCATGGTTAAATTGCAAACCAAACTGAAGCTGTTTGACAGTGACACAAGGTACTAAACACACGTCAGCTGTCAAAACCAGTGTTGCCAAAACCAAACCAGCTAAAAAATCACCCGTTATAAACTAAAATCACCAAATGTATATTTTATCTTTTTGGTATCGTACTAACTGCAAATGTCACTTTGAAAGTTTAAAATGTGAAAATGGTATGTTTTCTTATTTGTTTGCACGAACTGTCACTTTATTTATTTATTTATTTATTCATTCATCTATCGAGTTACCTCTTACAGATAGCTTAAAACTAATATAAACTCAATTTACATTTATATTTACATTTTCACTTAATTGTAGTTTAAATACATGTCTTTGAAGGCTTAAATCTATATTAAAATTTAATTCATTAAATAATTTCATACATCTTGTGAATGGTTCATTACAACCGTAGTTATATCTATGCAAAGGAATATAAAACAAATTTCTGGAGCGGATATTTCTTCCTGGAACATAGATATTTAAAAGATTTAGCAAAACGGGACATTTTATATGGTAAGACAATATATCATAAACGAACATAACACAATTTACAAGGCGACGATTATCCAGAGTAGCTAAACCAATCAAGGCACATCTGGTTGAGTAAATTGGCATTTCTGGTAAATTCCAATTTAATTGCTTAATCAAAAATCTCGTAAAAGATTTTTGAATCTTTTCAATTCGATTTTTTGAAACTGTGTAAAGCGGATCCCATATTACTGAAGCGTATTCTAAATGTGGGCGGACAAGCGAAGTATAAACTGCCTTAATTGCATATGGATTCGAAAATTCTGAACAATTTCTCTTTAAGAAACCTAACATTGAGTTTGCCTTTGCCACAATAAAATCAATATGTAAGGAAAAATTTAACTTTTCATCAAAAACTACCCCAAGATCTTTCACTTCTGATAATCTTTTCAAAGTAATATTTGATATATTATAGTCATACAAAATAACTGTTCTTGACCTATAAAATGAGAAAGTGTTACATTTCTTAATATTTAGTGATATAAAATTTTGTTTGCACCAATCTACTACTTTATTTATATCACTTTGGACATTAAGACAATCATTTGTACTTCTTACTGTAGAAAATAGTTTAAAATCATCTGCAAATAATAACCCAGTTGTATATTGCAGCAACGAAGGTAATTCATTAACATACACCAAAAACAACAGGGGTCCGAGATGGCTTCCTTGAGGAACACCAGAGGAAACATTTATTACTTTCGACATACAGTTCGAAATTTTAACTATTTGCTTTCTATCTAACAAGTAACTGGAGATCCACTCAAAGAGAGTTGAGTGGAATCCAAAATGTTGAAGTTTTTTTAAAAGCTGCAATATACAAATACTATCAAATGCTTTTTGAAAGTCAGTAAAGATAACATCCACTTGAGAACCTGATTCAAGGGCATCGGAAACATATTTAGTAAACAAAGATAAATTTGTGGTTGTAGACCTACCCGTTACAAATCCATGTTGACATGGAGATATAAATTCCTTTATATAAAAATAAAGTTTTTGTTTAACAATAAGCTCAAAAAGTTTTGGTATAGCAGAAAGTTTAGAAATAGCACGATAATTTTCAATTTTATGTTTCTGCCCTGCTTTAAAAACAGGAGTTATATATGACAATTTCCAATCGTCCAGAAAAACTCCATTGGAAAGAGATAAATTGAAGATTATTTGTAATGGCTTAGCTAACGAAAAACATTTTTTAATTAAAAAAGAAGGAATACCATCTGGACCAGCGTTTAAACTTGGATTAAGTTTTAAAATTCCATCTATTATGTCTTCAATAGACAAATAAAGATGTCCCAGATTCATGTTTGAAAATGAAATTTTATTCTTATCAGACTCATGAATAACCGAAGTAGAATGATCTCTATACACAGTTTCAAAAAAGGATGCAAATAAATCGCATGTTGAAGATAAATTAGAAGAAGTTTGATTATTATATTCCATATTAGTAAATACACCAGAATTTTGTTTTTTCGAATTTATAAAAGTCCAAAATGCCTTCGGATTTCTTGCAATTTGTGATTGAATGTTCATCATATATTGTTTATATAAAAATCTATTTAGAAAATCATATTCACGTCGTAACTGACAGTAGCGATATCTGTCGATTTCTGATTTCGTTAATTTAAATTTTTTGAAAACTTTATTTTTGACATTTTTTAAATTTCTAAGCCTATGGTTGTCCCAAGGTAATTTAAAATCAGATTTTTTATTAATTTTTGGAACAAATTTTGAGCAACCATCATGTATATACTTTAAAAATGTGTCATAGATAAGTTTAGTATGTGATCCAGAAAGAATTATTGACCAGTTTAAAGATAAAAAATAATCATTTAATTCAATAAATTTCGCTTTTGCAAAATTGAAATCATTTTCAAATGAACTAATTTTATGACATCTAGGATTTTTATAAACTCTTAACATAATATAAATTGCTTTGTGAAAAACAGTATTCCCCACTATCGGAAAAATGACCTCATTTACTTCATAAGCTAAACTATTATAAGTAAAAACTAAATCTAGAAATCTTTGCATTGAATTATAAACAGTATTTATTTGAATTAGATTTTGTGACAGCAAGGAATCTACAAAAAATATTTCATGTTCTCTTTTTATATTATATGGAATCATACACTTTTCATCTTCTGAGTAATTCCAATGAACATCAAATAAATTATAATCACCAAGAATTAAAGGTATTTGACTATCTAAAAGATTTTCCATTAAATGTTCAATATTATTTACATGCATTTCATAAATATATGTAGGACTTTTTGGTGGTATATAACTAACAATAAATACAATTTCATCATGCAAACTTAAACCCTTACATAGACTTACAATAACACACAGCTGTTCAATGTTGTCATCATTTGTTCGAAGTTCAACTCGGTGACTTGAGAATTTTGAAAGAACTGCAATAAGCACTCCTCCTCCTCGCTGCATTGAATTTTGATATCGATCTGAACGGTAAACATTATACGAATCATCAAAAAGTTCAGCTGACTGAATGTGCACATGAAGCCAAGTTTCAGTGAGAACAATGACGTCATATTCATGTATTGATGCAGCAAGAAAGACGTCTTTTGTTTTTGTTCTAATACCACCAGCATTTTGGTAATAAACAGAGAGTGAGTTAGGAGAACGTTCGGATGAAGGCAATGGTGATGAAGAAGAAAATGAAGAAGAATGAGATGGAAGAATAGGATGTTGATATTGAGGAAGAGCGATGACTTGATGACAATGCGTAGTTTTATTTACTTGTTCATGTCCTCTATTACTGCATTCTCTTTTTTTGGAAAAAAACGGAACATTTTTACATGAACGCACTGCGGCCAGTTCTCTCCCTTTAATGCATCGTCGAGAGCTTCTGACGGTATACCAAGACGAAAGTTGATATGAGATAATGTGCTGACGTCAGTATTTTGTTTACATAATGGGAAACAAGAAAGTTTGCCAACAGGAACACTCAGTTTTTTTGATGCATATGCAATGATGGCTTCTGATTTTGTTGTTGGTGAGAAGCGAGACAAATGTATCCATTTCAAAGCAGGTATCACCTCGAATGCTGTTGAAGAGGCATCAATGCCAACTACATGCCGATCGTTTCTGCTCTTCGGCTTAACAGTACGAGGGGGGCGCGGCAGGGTTTTATTTTGTTGTGTAGATGAAGCAATAATTTGACTAGAGCTGGGATCAATAACCTTCTGAAACTCAGCATTATGTTCAACGGTTAAATCAGTGGGATTTATTTCGACATCACTTTTTTTATTGTTTTTATTTTGGTTAGTTTTAGATGTGGTTACCGGTACATTTTTTGCAAAGTTAAAATTCATTTGATCAAAATCACTTGCCAACTTTAAAACTACTCTGTTTAGATCATTCATCTTTGACACTAGAGCAAGGGCAGAATTACTTGCACATGCATTACACTTCCAAGATAGATTTATGCTTGATTTCACAATTTTAAGAGTATTTTCTGGCACAAGAGTACAAACGTCGTGAAATATTTGTGAACAAATTCCACCACAAATGACAAAGTCTTTAGTGACGATTTCATCGCACTTTGCACATTTTTGAGCCATTCTATTCAAAAAATATTAGGTATGTAGATATTAAAATTGCAGAGAAAATAAAAGCACGTCTGACTTGAACGAAAGCTGAGCGCATATATATGATACTAGTTAAGTATGATACTAGTTATAAAATGTTTAAAACTAAGAACAGTGTAATAAGAAGCTTTTAAAGTTACTAAATTTTTAAGTAGCATCATGCTAATACCAAAGTATGTGAGATTTGAAATATCATCTACCATACTTATTTTGTTCATGCGAAATCTTTTAATATTAACTATGCATGTACGAGCAGTATGTTTTTGTATGTGTCTGATAAAAAAATAACCCATATTCCAATGGTCTTTGACTAACTGATCTGTAATCAAGAGTGAGTAACCAACGTTGTACAAATTATTACGATTTTTGAAAAAAAAAAAATGAGTTTGAATGAAACAACAACTTTATTGTTAAAGCTATTTTACGAGGTCTTTCAGGCTCAATTTTGTGTGGTATTAATTCTTAGTACATACAATACCCTATGTTAATTTTAACATTGTACATATATTGACTCTTCGGTTCGGCGTGAGTCACTACAATCTTTACTCATAATTATAAACAAACAATTTTCCATGTTAATTTTCTGGTCACTGGTAAAGAATTCTTATTTATGGAAATGGGATTTTTTATTTATGTATATGTGCTTAGTATCTTAAATGCAGTTAATAAATTTGGATACAATTTAAGAAAGAAATGTGAAGTTAAATAGTTTTAAAGTGAAAAAGGTTTGAAATTAACAACAGCATAAGTTTGGTTAAATATATTATTAATTTCATTCAAGAGATCTTTAGCATTGATATCCTTGGAACTTAATTGTTAATTGTTGCTGTTGTTAATAATGCTTAATCGAGTTGTCCGTAGTCTTTTAACTGTACTTTCTTTGAAATATTGCAAAGCAATAAAGCAATCCGAAATTTTGGCTTAGATACTGCGCAAAGCATTCATCGAGAGAAGATAGCGTAACATCGATAACGTGAAAAAGAAATCAGCTATAAATTCTAATTTTGGATTGATTGTTTCAAGATAATGTTAAAATTAATAACGGCCACGGCGGCTTCTATAGGCTCATCGAATCGGTCACAATGAAATCCACTTGAATGTTTATTTTCGTAGCAATGTTTACAACATTTTTTTTTTTTGTTTCAAATAAAGATTTCTTATCCTTAATCTAAATGCTCCAAACTTGCCGCCCAAGACAAGTGCCGGTCGCCTTAGGCAATTATAATTGAAGCTTTTAGAATGAGAAGGTGTTAAGTGACAAAATGACCTTTTTTCTTACAGAACTGCCTAGAATTTTTTTCTTAAGAGTAGAGAAATTTAGAAAAAGGCCATAAAATAGAGAAAATGCATAATTTGAAGTGTTTTTATTTAAATTCATATTAAAAGTATGTTTTAGACAAATATTAGTCAAAGTCCCTTAACACTTTCTCATTCCAGACGCTTCAATTGCCTGCTTTGCTTACACGCATGTTGGGCACCGTGTATATACAGGGTGATTAGTATAAGGTGCACCAAAAAGTCAGAGTGAGTATAGGATTGGTTAAGACAAGAAAAAAATCCCGTTTAGGCGGGAGGGACAATTTTCTAAAAAATTTACTTAAAACGAAAAAAAAAAAAAAATTATTTAACAACAACGATTAAAGAAATCTCTTCTTAATTTATTTAAAAAAAAGGAATCAAAAATCTTTGGAATGGTTTTCCTAAAAATTAAAAAGTAATTGGTATCCCAATATTAAATATTTAATAATATTACCACCTAGTAAAATCTTATTTAAAAAAAATAAATATAAACCAGTTATCAAGATATTGATGTTTTCAAAAATATTAGATATCTTTTTGAAATTAACAAAAAATGTTTATATTGAATATTATTTCGACCTAAAGGACCTCTTAAATAAAAATTTTGATTGAAACAGTTTTTGGTAAAATTTCATTTACTGAAAAACAGATCATATCTAAAATAGTACCTATGTACATTCAAACAAAGACATATATATTTTAATTGTCCTTTTAACAGTATTATTTTTTGCTTCATTGGCAAGCTTTTTTTTTCAATATTTATTAACACGTCTGGAAGGTATTTGGCATTGCTAAAACCGTGCCAGACACTACTTTGAAAAATAAAGAAAAAAATAACATGAATTAATTCAACTACCAAAAGATATACATATAATTTATTTAGTTGGCCAAGGACAGTGAAAGTTTACAAGACAATATTCTTAATGTTAATAGGGTAAAAGAAAAACATGGTTCACAGCTCATACAGTGTTGTTTTATTGGAAGAAAATGCTTAATAAATTTGTGAAATTGCCGGGGGCATAAAAGTATCATTTATAGTTCAGAATCACCCATATCAGAATCTTTTTTGTTAATTTGTAATTCAGTAGTCCAAAATATTTCGATTTTTGAATAACCCTACCCATATTATCTAAACTTTATAAGTTGTAGTAAAACAAAATTTAATTAGGGTGATGGCACCAGTAGTCGGCCCTTTAACTTTTTTTTTATGTTCAACTGGTCCTTAAAAATCAAATATTCAATTGCGGAATAGAGTATTTAGATTATCTGATTATTGGGAATGTGTAGATTATAAAATGTTAAGCGTTTTTAGTTAATTTTCTACCCAAAACAAATTATTTAACTTTATTGAGATGAAAGTGTGATTCTTGCGTAGTCAGCCCCTCAAGTTCCAGTAGTCAGCCACTTGAAGTATCCAGTAGTCAGCCCCCAATAAAGTGTATAATATAAGCGGCTGACCATAGAAAATGTGTCTTCTGAAGTCAGCCGTCCATTCTACCTTCAAATTAACAGTCAACCGGGGGAGGCTGACTACTGAAACTAAGGTTTTTTTTTATATTCTTCCGGCAAAAATCAAAAGAGAATAATAATATCATTGACTTTGCATACTCAGGTAAAAAAAAAAAACAAAAAAGTGATTTTCAGTAGTCAGCCGGGGGAGGCTGACCTTAGGGGAATTAAAAAAATGTAGTCTCCAGAAAGCAGCCCCCCTTGTAAATACCTATTTAACAATATTTTACAATATTTTTAGTTAAAAAAGTGTAAATTAAACCATAAATAACCTATAAATAATCATATAAAATAGTAAACTTCAATATTTTGGTAGTTATAGTTCATTTTCCAAAACACTTCTGCTAATTTTAATTTAACAAAAAATCACACAATCGACACTTAGAAAAACTTGAAGCAAACTTGCATTTTTAACAAGAAAACAAGCAGCGCCATTGGCACAAAATTTTGGATCCAGGCAGAAGATAAGTTAGGCTTTTAGAAAAAAAATATTTTATGGTAAATAAACGCAAACCGTTACTATTTTGCTGTATTTTACAACGAAGTGGCTGACTACTGGAGGGGGCTGACCTTACACGCCATCACCCTACCAACAAATGAGTTATCTACCCTTGAAAATTTGTTTTCTTATTACACATAATTATGTGTAATTTGTTATTAAAAAAATAATACATATATGTACATATGTATGTACAATGAGAATTGAGTAATAGGTAGTATTTTTTTTTTAAATACGTTATGTGTAGATATGAAAAATCACACAGAGTTAGATAGAATTTTTAAATTGTAATTGACCAGCTAAATTTTATATACATTATACCTACATACAATCCTACTGGTGGGTAGGTTGTTATTATAATTATTATAGACAAACAAGCAGACAGATAATAATTGCTCTTTTGCTACTTTTTTTGTCTTCACTTTTCTTTTATTTAATTTTTTTTTTTCATGGATATAAAATTTTCCATAACCATATTTTACACTAGGTAGAAAAAAAAAAAAAAAACAAACAAAACAAACATCGATATGATCAGTTCTTTTTTTACAAAAAAAAACTCACTTAAAATATAAGTGAACTTGAGTAACTAAAAAAAAACTGAATAGTCAATTAATTATTTAAATTTATTATTGAACGCTTATCTGATAGATTAGATAAATAATTCGGCATTAATGTAAATAGATAAAATTCTCTTTGAACGAAGCTTTTATTTGTTCAAATGTCCTATCGCTGTTGATTATTTTCTTATTGTCTTACTTTTTCACTTTGAAAATGCTTCGATACAATAATCATTTCAATGCTTTCTTCTAGAAAACTAAAATAAAAACTAAAAAAAAAAACTGTTTCTTATTAAATCAACTAATTTCCACACTATTTTCACGACACTTGAGAAAACATAAATTCGAATCTAGCAAAATGTCAATTATTATTCTTGCCACTAATTGGTTAGATCAATTCAATTTCTAAATAACACTAAGTGACCCCTTTTAAAAGCTGTTTCATTATTTTTTTTTATTATTTATTCGTTTTTTCTTTTAATAAATAAATTGTAGGTACTCGTCGAGACCTGAAATAAACCTGAAAACCGAAACCAAAACAGAAACCGATATACGATACAACGACACCACCGAGAACGAACAACCTGAAATACAACAACAAAAACAACTTGTTGGAGGAATGATACTTGCAGCATTGTCAACAAGAAGTGGAATCTCCATAGTGCTGTCCTCTGTTCCCCCAACTCCGTCATCATCCATCATGCAATAGTGTTGATTATTGTTGTTATTATTCACGATGCCGTTCGTCATCGTCGTCATCATTATAAGTTTGCTTTTTACAGTTCCATGAGCTTCACCATCACCGGCTGCTGCGAGAGACAACGACAAGAGATCTTCGTCATCGGAAGTGAAACTCTTGTTGTCGAGATAATATTCGGACATAAGATGTGGGTTTTATTTTATTTGCAAGCGATACACGATATACTCCCACCCACACACGCACTGTGTTCAAGAATAATTTAAATATAAGCAGATACGTCGATCAATGATCTTTTACGTCATAATCGAACTTCCGAAACAATCAAAGACTATTATAATGCCCAACCGAAACGGCACAACGTTTGAAACTGCGATATACCGTTTTTATTGTTTAAGCAAACTCAAATGCCAACAAAGTAATCGCACCACCACCGACCACTAACGACACAGCTGTCATAATGTCATTTTGTTGCGATAGTCATCCCAACTCACAAACCACAAAGCCTTTGCTTATCAGTAGGTATTATAATGGCGGTTTTATTCGACCGATAAGAGCGAACGTGCAACGGAGCTGTGCTGCGCGATCGGCTTGAATTTATCAAATGAAAAAATAAAAATAGCTGTCAAAATATTATCGAAATATTTATGACATTCACAATGGATACGGAAAATGTTGTTACACGCTGTGTGGCTTTCATGAGCGTGTTTAACGTCGAGATGATTACAATCCACTGGCATTGGCAATGCATAATATATAATAGCGAAACGATCGTGTGTTTGAGGAGGTCGGTAGTTTGGATCTTTGATGGGGATGGGAGAGCTGAGAGTCATTTCTATATAGCTACACTTGGGTGTGATGATGTTTTTTTTTTATATATTTATGTAGGTACATGTGTAGTTGGTGCAACATGCGCATTGAGGGGGTTCCACAATGTAAAAGCTCAGTCAGTCGATGCTCCCCGATACAAAATAAGAGATGAGATATGATTGTTTATATAGCTGGGTGAAAATTCACTATTCTGAGAAAATGAAAAACACTTGATTGTGACGCTGATTGTTGACTTCCTAGCGCCGACGCGTCGGTCGCCGCCATGAAGACTGATAGTTATTTAAGCAAAAAAATAAAATAAAACCAGAATTACCCACTTAAGCACCATGTAAACACTAAATAAGCTGAAAAAGTAGGTATATTTACCTTGTTGTGCGTGTACAAGTTATAAATTGCTTCACACTTAAGTCTCCTTGTGGTGTTGTTATATTAAGCCCGTAATATTTGGATGGGTTGTGGTTGAATTATAAAAAAAGTATTTTTTTTATTTATTCAAGAAGTTCTTTGTGTGGCATTTATGTGATCAAGTCAGGGTTTTCCACTTTTTATTGCACTGTGGTTCTACAGTAGACGATTTAATTCTAAAATTTCTAAATAAATTTAAAATTTATAAATTTAAATAACGATACAAAAAAATATAAAATATTTTTAGTCAATAGATACCATTAGACTTTCGAATTCAACTTTTCTGGAAAAATTAGACTGAAGGGTAAATAATAGAAAAAAAAAATATTTTTTTTTTTTTATAGAACACTGTTATTCAATATGCCATCAAGACAATAATTATTTGAATTTGATATAAGATGACGCAAATCATTAAAATTTTGTTCCCACAAATTTAAAGTTAAGCACATGCGCAAATAGTTTTAACTTCATCATGAATATTTTTTACCTTGAAAATTGGATACAAGTGTTCTTAATTTAATTTTTAAAGCTTGTTACTTTAAAAACTTACTATACACAATTCTACAAAATTTATCCGACACGGTGCGTTCAGCCCTTGAATTAAATTGTCTCCATATAAAGCTGTTGTAACATCTAAAAGTAGTAGGTGAGTATGTATAAATCTTGTCTTGTTTTCTTTTTCAAGAAAAATTTATAAATTTATTTATGTATAGGAAAATCCGCAGTTAAGTTTTTGGAGATTCAGTATAGCAAATAGTTCTGTTGTCAGACCTCCCCACCCCTAGTGATTTCAAACTGGAAATATACCTATAGTTATTTTTGGTCTGATTTGTCGAATCGAAAATTTTGACATATCTTCACGTTTTGAGGTCTCAGGAATCCGGATTCGTCGTTTTTAGATAGAATTTTAGAATTTCGAGAAAACGAATTATTGTCATTGACTTCAGGTTAATTTTATTCTAGGTACACAGAATAACGTAATGAAGAATTGAAAAGAATTTAAAAAAAATTAACGAAATTTTTTTTAAATAAAAAAAAAAAAATATGGTAAAATTTGCTGAAAAACATTTTTCGGTTCTAATATTTTGAGAACAAACAATGATATTAACTTAGGGATAATTTTATTCTATATACGATGCCATATTTTATTATCTACTGATATGGGTTTTAAAAATTCAATTTACAGTTTTTTTTTAAACAAAAAAACTACAAGAATATACTAAATCATCATTGACAAACGTTTTCCGGCTCGAAAACAAACACTAGTTTCAAAGTTTCAGTCTAATTTTATTCTATACACAGTGACGTACCTATAAGGTTTGTATAATTATTCAATTGACAGCTTTTTTTAAATTAACAAATATTCAAACTAAAACCACTAAAAAAATTAAAAAAATGTTTTTCGACTGGGATATCTCAAAAACAAACAACGATATCGACTCCAGAATAATTTTATTTTACTCACAATAATGTAACTAAGAATTATTAATGTTGTTTAAAAAAAAAAATCAATTGACGGTTTTTTTTAAAGTAAAAAAATCTGCCAAAAATACTAAAAACTAAAATGGTTGAAAAATACGGGGTGGGCCATATAGTAGTTTCTTTTTAAATCATATAAGTTATTTTGACACTGACAGCTGTTTCCCGCTCGAAATCTTTACAATGATGTTGGGAAATATTGAAAAAAACTTATTTCCAAAGTAATTGCTGTGTAGCCCAAACAGTGCGTCTTTTGAAAAGAAGTTTTGGCCGAAATGAAGCACCCACCGCACCTGCTGTACGCAAGTTTGTGCAAAAGTGAAGGAACGATGTTATACCAACAATCCGGAAATGATTCAAGCACTTAAGGCCAATATCCAATGAATCCGTTAGCTACAGCCCAAAACCATCAACAAGGTCTTGGAAAAGTGGAAACTGACGTTTAAGGAAAACAGTTATAAAGTATTAATTTTACAAACAAATCAACAATATAGAAAATTTATGATGATCATTACACTATTGTTTTAAAATTTATTTAAGATGTGTTAGATTTTAAATTAAAAAGCTATTAATTGGTAAACACCAATTATTGTTTAAAGCGCCAATCATTGACGTTTTTACCAATAATGGCTAAAAGTGCTACTTATTGTGTTATTTTGAATTATTCCAAATGTTGGACATGTATTAAAATTATGATTGATTCAATTAACTGCCAATAAATGGCAATCTGTAAGCCAATCAGTGTCAAAAATATTCAGTGGGGTTTTTATTTATTTTTTTTTTTTTGTATACAGAAGATAGTTTTTTTTTTTTTTTTAAATATTTATTTAAAAAAAATTGCTATTTACCTATATTATATGTATATAAAATGTACATCATAGTTTTTTTGTTTCCTGAAACATCTTTAAGCCAATATTATGATAAGTGTCTTTGAAGTATCAATAATCTTACTTTAGAAATATTGCTATGTGAAACTAATAACTTAAACAGATTTTCCCAATTTCCCCAAATCGTTAGATCCGCATTTACAACAAAATAAAAAATAAGAAAAGAGGGCTTGGGAGTATTGAATTGAATTTTACTAAAAACCAATTTTTAAATTTTTATCTCGCTCATAAAAACAAACTCTAAAAAATTTAAATTTAAAACCGTTGTTGAACCAAGAAATAATAAAAAAGTATGGGGCAGTGGGTGAATTTTTTCATTTGTTTTTACTTATTAAAAAAGACTGAGAATTTAATTCAAATTATTTGAGTCATAATACAATAGGTGGTTTCCGATTAACTAAGAAATAATAAAAGTGGGCGGGGAAATAGGCGGATTTAACTTAAACAATTTTTTTAAATTTTTACTACTAATAAAAAAAAACTCTGAAAATTTCATTCAAATCATTAAATATGAGTTATTTCTGAGATTTCCGAGAAATTAAGAAATAACAAAATTGGGCATGATCATCTAGTGGGCTAGGCTAGTTCGACAAAAATTCGCCCAAAATTGACAAAATTTAAGATTTTACTACCTGCCTACATGGCTACCTGGGATCCAATAGGTTTTATGTTGTATTTTTTTCTTCAGAGATAAGAACACTCGTGAAACAAAATATACACCCAAGTCTCAAGCCAGCTCCACATTCAATCAAATAATTAAAACAATTGACTTTGCATTAATTAGTTATAATAATTGTAATTTATATCAATTATAATAACTGCCAGTACATCCATCCATCAATGGCTACATAAATATTTTGTCAGAAAACATAAGTTTTATTATACAGTTATTTTGTGTTGTCGCAAAACCCTATTAATTCTGCATGATAAGCTTCTTCTCTTTATCTGTATATATATATTTTTTTTCTTGATGTCTATATCTTAGTGTCTTCTTCAATGTTTTTGCTGTTTTTGTTTTTAAACAACAAAAGAAAAAAAGAGTGAACCAAAAATTCCATCTTCTTCACAAATAAAATGCATCGATGCGAAAAGATCGAAATCAGCGAAGTAAAACAACATTTTTTGTAATGAAGTTTCAATATAATCATTATTTTGCTGAACTTCGAACTTCCTCTGTGCCCAAAATGGCGCGATGTAGGAGGGATGATGATGATGTGGCGCCCCTTTCTAGGTACCTCCGCAGTCCAATAGAACAAATCATCTATAGCAGGTTCTATTTGTGTAGGGATATGTGTATGTGTAGGCAAAATCCTATTTCACATCCTGACAGCAAATCTTCATCGTTTTCGTCTCGTCTTTCAAAAGAGCTCTAGCTTTTCACGTAGGTATCTGGTGTAGTTTTTACTTTATCTTTGTTTTGGAATGTTTTCCTTCCACTGGCAACTTATTTTGTTTTTTTTTTGTGTCTTTCTTTGTGCGTAACTGAATTTCTTATCAATGATATTTTTTTTCCTTGATGCTCTTAACTCTTGTTGTTAATTCTATATTATGTAGTACTTATAGCTGATATCATTTTGCGTTTGTTTTCTTGTAGTTTTACTTTTCAAGCGGATTAATATTACATTCAATGTTGCCAACTGCTATGATATTATTAAAAAAAAAAATCAATTTATTTGAATATTCGTTTTTGTAAAATTAATTTTAAAAAAAAATTCAAAATTTTAAAAGTTTGATCTCCTTTCCGAGAAATCATTATTTAAATGATACTCTCTTTCTACTTACTTTAATCAATTACATGCGTCCCACGTTTTTCGTTTTAAATATTATAAAAGACTATGTAGGAGGATGTACATATATAATTTATTTTTTCTATTTGGTATACATTTTATTATCGATTTTAAATTAATTTTTCTATGATCCAAAAACTTGAAATTTTAAAATATTTCTGAGTCTGACCTATGTTTTAGTTCATCTTTTCAATTTAGCTTAAAATCAATTATAAAATTTGTACGAATCAACAAAAACACAGACAGACAGACAGAAAGACATAAGTTACACTAAGTAGGAAATAAGTTAAAAATTTATTGCATAAATTTTACCGAATAGACATCGAAGAAATAAAAGCCTCTCAAAAGCAGAATTTCACCGCTAAAAATGTTGGTTCTGGTTCAAATTTAGGTGCTTTTTAGGAAATGCTTAAGATGTCAAATTTGAATTTTTGAATATTTGCGATATGTATTTTTGTATGAAAAGTATGGCACCACAGTACCAACGTGAATAAAGCATACCATTTTTTTTAAATAAATTTTAATTCATTAGAAAAAAAATGTAAAGGTTTTTTTTTTTTAATTTATTTATTATACATGCTCATGTTCGCGCCTAGCCTAGTAATAAATATATACATATATTTATATTTAAATTTGTTAAAAGTACAGTCCGTAACATTTGAATAGCCTCACCCTTTGACTTTCTCATAGATGGCTTTTTTGATACTTCTTTTTATTTGTTTTTATCTGAGCTTGTTTTGTTTGCAGATACTAAAACAACGAACATTTTGCTTGTAACAATTGAATAGCCCCACCTTACTTGGTTCTAAATATTATACATTTTAGGCTATAATTTGTGATTTTTTGGTATTATTTGTGGTATTAAAAATTTACAAATTTGTAAGCAATTTTTTTAAAAATTCATTACTGTGCGCAAAAAACTACAAAGGACGTAACTTTTGAATTCTTTCTTATCTATAAATGACAAAAATCATATGATAAGCCTCGAATTCCAACCAACCTCTGAATAAAACAAGACACAAATCTGGATCATAATGACCTAAAGTCGAGTTATCAGAAGTGCCGGACACGTAAAGCACTTAAAGCTGAAGAAAAAACCTCCATTGTACAACGCTTGTAAGCTATTACGGCTTAGTATTTAGCAAGATATGGCATATGCCTGGGAATTCTGAAGGCAGCATCCAGCCAAACGATTGGCAAAAAAAGATTTTTTTATAGTTGAAAAAAGTTCAACTTAGACGTATACCTAACTACTAAATCCCTGATATAAGAAAAGAAAATTTGTATTTGGATAGCTATCATAGCCGTAAGGGGTGCAGTTATAAAAAGGGGTGAAGTATTATTTTATGATACTATTGATTTAATTTTTTTAAACCGTAAAATGACAGCGGATTAATACAAAACCATATTCGAAACAGCCTTGTCTAAGTTTCAGTGTATTTAAGGACATCTGTCGATTTGTTTGTAGCAAGACAATGTGCCGATTCACACAGCTTGCATTAAAACGTTGCAAAGCCAAAGTATGCAGCAATCATTCTGACCACTGTACTCAAATTAAAAAATTGTGGTGTTGTCAAACACGCAAGGTTTATGGAGTCGGGAAGATGGTACATAAGAAAAGTTAAGTTCATTGCAGGTATCAAAGTCGACTTGCCAAAATATTCCACTAAATCTTTAATTCTTAATCGGTTGCGGTTAAGATTTTGTATGAATTCTTAAACGATCGCATTTTTGGCGAAATCCAAAACTAGAGGGGCTCTAAATAGTACTAAAATATGTAATTGTGTTAAGTAGAAAATAAATAAAAAAAAATTATTTTCTTTAAAAAAATAATTAATTGGTTTCTATTTCTACTACATACATACTGTGAGGCTATTTTAATGTCTTTTAGCTTTTAGAAATTAGTCAAAACTTCTGTTAATACAACTAAATAAGTCCTTCCTTGCTACTCAATAAACATTTTCTTCTAGACCTCAAAGAAGTACCAAAAACAGTAAATTGAAAAGTAAATATGTGTGAGGCTATCCACATGTTATACGGACTGTATAATGTATATATGATAGATCGTATTAATATATTATAGCTCACAAAAAAAATTTCATTCAAAATCATAGGTTTCGTTTTTGAAGGCACCTTTTAATGTTAATAATTTATTTTTTTGTTAAAATTCTTGTTAAACATATTATCGTTAAAAAACTGCTTGGTGCCAAGTTTAATAAAATTTTATTTTCAAAATACATTTTGAGGTTAAAAAAATATATTTTTTACAAAATTTTCGAATACAATACTTTTTTAACTTTTCAAAAATATCTCCATAAAAAATTGTTCAAAATCAGTCAATCCGCTTTCGATAAAATCGAAAATAAAAAAAAATATTTTTATGGGAGGTGGTGTTAATACCATTTTTCCGATTTTTTTCTGTACCAAAATATAGCCTGTAAGTATTAAAAATTATAGATTAAAAAAAATAAAATTATGTGGTCATGTTTTTGAGAAAATTAAGATTTTCATTAATTGCTAAACTTTTTTTTATAACAGGTACCCTTATTTTTGGTCCTAGAAAAAAAAATGAAAAATAACTCCCGGGGGATAACTATAAAATGTTGGGTACAAACTTTTAAAAGAACCGACCTATCCGTTTAGGATGTATCCGAACGGACAGACGTCCGTTTTTTTTTAACCCAAAAATGTAAAAAGGTAACAAAATACTCAACTTAACATTTTTGTCTTTTTTTTGTTTTGTTTTTTAATAATCATTAAAATTAATTCACTCCTATAAAACGCTTAACAATTTACACACATAAATCGTTCGTTTTATTTGTGTTTGTAAATAGGTATAAACAATTAATAATTTCCCTTGAACTTTCCCAAAAGTATATCTTCTTTAGTCAAGCAAGACCTGCTGCCAAAACGCAATTCCCAAAATTTGTGAGTGCAGTGTTTTAGTTTTAGTTTGTTTTTAATCTTTTATTTTTGTTAAATGTTCTCAATTCGTATGCTGATGACATTTTACTTTTTTTTAGCGCTCAAGAAATTTTGAGACAGTTTTGAACTTTTTCCTCTGAAAGTACTTAATGAATTTTTGCCCTTTTAAAGTTCTTTCTATATTAAATAAATAGATACATATGTAGAAACTTATATTTAAAACTTGTACCATAGCGAAAAAAGTGTAAATATCACTTAAAAAATATATATACAAAAATTATCTGCCAGAACGGAAAACAACCTCATTGACAACCATAAGTATGTCATCATTTCAACAAACTACAAATTCGTTTCTTTGTAAAATGATGTTAATGATTCGTCGTCCTATATATAGAGAGAGAAGATATGTCGCTGTTGTCATCGTCATCTTCATCTTCTTCTGCCAATGGAATTTTTCATCTGTCCTTGTCTTCACCCGAAATGAGACAATTTAATTTAATAGAAAATGTGAGAAGGGCGTCGTCGTCGTCGGTCGTCGTCGTCGACTGAGACTGAGACTTAGTCGCGCCGCCGATATAATACTTCAACTTCAACCCCTCACCCCCGCAGATCTAAATAATGCGCATATTTTTTTTTCAAAACGGCAGCAGTAGAGGTTAGTTTGCTTTTTCTGCCTGTGTGAAAGTGTATAATGGAGAACAGACCACCCTCGTGTTCGTGTACATAATAGTGCGACTTTTTAACCATCTCCGCATCCGGTGCGGAGGGGCTGGGCGGTGGCGCTGGAGGCGGGTGTGTGATTCAAGTACACACGATGAGCTATCCTTAATTGAAAATTGAGTACTCAACTTTGATTTGGTTAGGCTGCAGCTGTCGTTGCGGCACCAAAGGCGCGTGTAAGTGCCACCTCCGGCTTAAGCTCCCCGATCATATATTATCGGGTGAACACAAGTATAGTTAGAGTGAGAGCGCGAGGGCGAGATATGCAAACTTAACCCCACTTTTTCTATATACATATATGTAGTATAAGTGTTCGCGTGTTGATACGCTTTTTGCCGCTATAGCTAATATGCCAAAAGCCCCTAACTCTAATGGGCGAAGGGCTGGCTAAATCACTGTGTTCACTCGCTGGCACGTTTTTATTTTGCCATTTGCACCCCCTCACTTGCTCTAGCACAGTCGTTAGTCTCTTTCTGGATATAAGTTTTTTTTACTTTTTTTTTGCGTCTGTCAGGACTTCAGGACTCAACTCATCGTAAGGACTGTGTGTATGTGTGTGTGTGTTTGGAGGGGTGGCCGGTGGCGTCGCGTCGTTGGGATAATGAGAAAGCGATTATAAACTTAGATGAAGGAAATATATTTTTTTTTTCGTCTTTTTTGCTTTGTTGTTGTTGTTGTTGTTGTTTTTGTTGTTGAAATTCTGGCTCATGGTGAAGAACTAAAAAGTTGGCAAATGGTGGAAAATAAATTTGTAAATCTGTGGAAATCAATTTATTTCTTCATTTTGTGTTTTGTTCAAGAGATGTCGTTGTCCTGGGCTTCCTGTTTTTTTTTTCTGCTGGTTTGCAATTGAGGGGGAGATGCGATGGTGTTTCTTTGGGTAACCGTCAAAAAATATCAATTTGTTGCTCTAGCTGGATGTTTGCTGGGAGGGGGTGGGGAAGGTTGATATTTGGGAATTTTCTTAGGTTTTTTTTTATGGTACCGACGACAATTCCCCATTCCTTAGGTTATTTGTTGACTTGAAGATTAAGTTTAATCCAAAGGAGACCCTTCCACCTGAGAGGTGTTGTGGAAATTTGTATTGTGTTGCCAAAGAGATTTTTGATTTCGTGCGAAATTGCTATTGGAATTGAAATGATGTGGATATAGGTGCGGTTGTGTCGAATGATCATTCTAATGGAAAATGAAAAGGATTTAAATTAATTAAATAAAATGTATGTACTTAAGCAGTTTAAAGACATTTTACTTGATTTTTACAAAAAAAAAAAATGGTATGCGAAATCTTTCCAATTGTAATATAGGTAGGACGTAAGGTATGTACCTATTTTTTTTTTTTTTTTTAATTTTGAAAGATTGAGTAGATTAGACTGTGGTGATGGTAGCGGTGGTGAAATATTTAATGAATTAGATTTGTATACAGGATTACACAAAATTTATTTCATTTAATTTCTCAATGCTCTGAGGGATAATGGATTTGTAGGGAATGTCAAGTTTTGGTCACATCAAAGGTTTTTTTTTTTATTTTTATATTTTTGACTAAATACCATCATCAACCTAGAGAGATTTAAAATATATATTTGTGTATTTTGTGTGACTTACTTCTGATAGGGACTTTTTTTTTCTTATAGATTTAATGAGTTTTAAAAAGGAGGGCCTTACGGAAATTAAAATCTTAAAGAATTTTTAACAAGAATGGATAAAATGGTTATCGGTTTATTTTTTCGGAGGTTTAAAAACAAAATACAAATAAAAAATTGTGTAAGGCCAGCTTAAAATCTCAATTTGTATTCATGTTGATTTTTGACTGCTCTGTATAATTGCTTGTGATTTAATGGTTTATTGGTGTGTTAGAGTCACGCCTAAAGTCGTGCGATTGAATCGCAGCCTCTTACACCTTAAAACATAAACAAATCTTTCAGAAGAATCTCTTTGTAAAAGTGCCTCTCACCTCAGCTGTTATATAGGTTTAGGAAGCATAACGCAGGTCTTTCTGGTGATAATATACCTCCAGGGGAATAATTAAGAGTTAATAGATTCTGGTTCTTCACGAGCTGTTGCGTTACCAAATTTACTTAAAAACTTCTTCACAACCAATTCTGTATTCCTGTAGAACTGAATATGTACAATGTACATATACAGGCTTGGGTTAGGTGAAATACATTGTCTATGGAGTTTTAATAAATCACATTGAGGAGCTTATTTTAAAAAATTAAAAAAAAAAAAAAAAAAACAACAACTTCAGTCCTTTTATTGTTGTCTCATTGAAGGTGTTACTTTCGTGCTCCCATAGAATGGATAATAATTGTTATTTATAAAATGAATAAGTGAATCTACAATATGAAATAAAGCCTAAAATACTCACATTGACTAACTAAATGCCACTTAATTTAATAGTGAGACTAAACCTTAAGGTTTTAAAAATGTTTAATTGTATTGTAAATATATGGTTTGAAGGAAGATGAAATTTATTGATATAAATTTATATTTTAAATTTTGTTTTAATTAAATTTGATTTAATTCAAAAAACAAAAACTGGAATTCTTTCACACTTAATATTTACATATGTATGTATACAAAGGGTGTTTTTTTTTTTTTTTTTTTTTGAGGTATAAAACTTTGAAATGGAATAAAACAAGGATGATTTTTTTAAATGGACATAAAATTTACTTTATTCGAAAGATAATCTTCTGGCATTATAATTTATGTAAATATGATTTCTGGCATATGACCGCAACGGCTGGCTCGGACGTAGTTTAATCTGGAGGTCCAATCTTCGATGAATTTTTCAGTTGTGGCCGTATATCGGTAATAACGCGGCGAATGTTGTCCTCCAAGTGGTCAATCGTATCGGGTTTATTAATGTAGACTAGCGACTTGACATATCCCCACAGAAAATAGTCAAGCTGCGGCGTTAAATCGCATGATCTTGGAGGCCAATTCACGGGTCCGGAACGTGAAACTGTTCGGTTTCCAAACTTTTCCTTCAAAAAAAGAACGAGCTGTGTGACATGTTGCGCCATCTTGTTGAAACCACAGATCCTGTACATCATGGTTGTTCAATTGATAAACGAAAAAGTCACCATTGACTGTAATGTTCTGGCCAGCATCGTTTTTAAAGTAGTACGGACCAATTATTCCACCAACCCATAAAGCACACCAAACAGTCAGTTTTTGTGGATGTAACGGTGTCTCAACATACACTTGAAGATTATCATCACTCCAAATATGGCAGTTTTGTTTATTGACGTATCCATTCAACCAAAAGTGAGCTTCATCGCTAAACAAAATATAAAAATTGGGATCAACTGCAATCTTGTTTTGGGCCTATTCACCGAATCTACGCCTTGATAGGTGATCCTGTGGCTTCAATTCTTGAAATACCAAACCAAAATAAACATAAATCACTTGACAGCTGAAAAAATGGTTAAAATAGTGTTTCCAACTTAAAGTTTTATACCTCTAAAAAAACACCCGTTATATTTGTTTTTTTTTGTAGTAGTAGTAGGTAGTAAGTAGGTTGAAATAGAGATTTTTTAAATTAAGTAGATTTTAATATTTTGGTGATGATGGTGCGAAGTAGCAAGTATATTTGAAAAAAAAAAAAATAAAAAAAAAGTAAAACTACTTCAATTGAAGTAAAGTGGTAGCACTGCCACTTACTCATCCCATTACAAAAAATATTAAGCCAACATTTTGAAATATAAAGCAATTCTCTGGAAATATCTGAATACCTAAGTTAAAAACTATTATTTTTTACACACTGCAGTGAATTCACTGATTTCGGGTTAATATTCAAAAGTTATCATGCCAAACGAGTTAGGGAGTTAGACCTCTGCATTAGTCAATTGTCTACTAACATGTATATTATATTTCAATTTGAAGCTTAAAGAATACCTATACCTATATAATGTATGTCTATAAAAAATAAACAGACTAAAGAAAGCAGCATCACTATATGGCACCACAATTGAAATACGGTATAAGTGATTGATGGCGAGATACAGATACATACGAGTACCTTTATGAAACAATCGTAGGAAAGCGTGTAATAAATTAAAATAAAATATTTTGAATATGGTTCATAATTTACTAATAAATTACAGCAAATCAGAGGTGGATTTCCCAACCGGGATTTTGTGCGATGGGCCTTTGGGCGAGCAAAAAGCGCATTAAAGCCCTTGCAATAGTTTCTGAGGCCCCACCTATTAAAATATATCTTTTGTAGCTTCAAAACGATTACAAGAGGCCTTAAAATCTATATTGATGATTCCTAGAATAAATAATGAGCATGGGGTCCCACAGTGCTCTCAGACACTTAAAATGAAATTATATAGAATGGGCCATCTAGTGGTTTCTTTTTAAATCCAAGGTTATTTTGACACCGACAGCTGTTTCCCGCTTGTAATCTTGACAGACAGTCAGTATCATACCTTCCCGGTACAAAATGAGTCGCTTAACGCTTAAACAAGGTTGGGCAATTTTGGAAACTTATTTCCAAAGTGAATGCTGTGTAGCTCAAGCAGTGCGTTTTTTGAAAAGAAGTTTTGGCCGAAATGAAGCTGTAGGCAAGTTTGTGCAAAAATTTCATGAGATTGCTATTCTAGTGGACAACACTCATGGTCATCGTACGGTGCATCATCATTGGACCATTTTTCTTCGAAAATGAGGTTGTGAACAACGTTTCGGTCAACAGGCGTTACAGAGCCATGTTAACCGACTTTTTTTTTTTTGACTGAAATCGAAGACATGGATTTGAACGACCTCTGAGTTATGCAGGATGGCGCGCCATGTCACACAGCCCATGCCACAATCGATCTTTTGCACACCAAATTCCCAGATCGTGTTATCAGCCATCTTGGCGATGTCAATTAATCGCCTCGAAGTTTGATTTGACCCTTTAGGATTTATTTTTTAGGCAACCGTGAAGGAGCGATGTTATACCAATAATTCGGAAACGATTCAAATACTTAAGGCCAATATCATCCAAGCCATCCGTGAGCTACAGCCCGAAACCATTAACAAGTTCTTGGAAAATTGGAGTGACAGAATAATGCGCTACTGTGAAGCCAGTCGAAGCAGCCACTTGAACGACGTTGTGTTCCATAATTAATAGGAATGTTTGCTCTTAGTAATAAAGTCATAATATACATGAAAAAAATTTAATTTTGGTCATTTTATTGCATTTTTAAAAAGAAACTTGTATTTGGCTGTTGTACCTATCCATTTAATTTAACAAAAAATATTATTAAAAGGGGTTTTTGTGTGATAACACACTCACAGTTAAGCTGCAAAACTTTCGAACCATCATATTAATATTGAAGGTTTGAATGAACACAACAAACACTTGGGGGAGGTGCCACTAAGTTTCTATAGGATGGAATTATAGTTATATCATGACTGCCACGTTTTATTGTTTGATAACTGCATTTGAATCAACCAGTATTTTTTTTTTTACTAGTCATACACATTAGATTTCTTTCTTTTTTCTCCATACTCGATTTATAAGCCAACAATTCGTTAAATAAATATCGCTTTCATTGTTTGCATTGTTATTTTTATTTATTTATTTGTTGCTATTTATTTTTTCGTATACCTCTTTTATAATCTGATTTTAATTTCAATCTTATTTGTATCTACACAAAATTAAATTAAATTATTTTTTTATAATTTAAGGTACTTAATATATATTATATTATTTATAAATATTTTTTAAATTCTCTCAATAAATAAAAATATAAATATAGGTATATGTAGTTGAAAATCGAATCGAGAGCTTATTATATTTTTCCTTTTTCAGAAAGTTGATTTTTTTTCACAATAAGTCCCTAAAACTTTGATTCCTCTTTATCTGAAATAAATTACAGTAACAAAATATGAATTAATATTTGTCTCTTCTTACTACTCTCACTTAATTATAACAACGTTAATATTAATATTCATGTAAATTTTCATGAATAAAGTTTTAAATACTACCAATAAAACCAAACCAAAAAAAAAAAAAATGTTCCAAATACGCCCGGTATGCCGTAAGCGAATTAAAGTTTTTTTTTTTTTAATTACTGGCAGTCTCATATAATAATAATTAATATAGAGTATGTAGGTAAAAACGATTTAACGATAAAAGTGCACATATTGTCTGTGTTCACTGTTCATCCATCAATGTGCGTATGTACCTACATATGGATGTGTTTGTGGGAATTATTTTTTTTTTGTACATAATCAATCCTAAAGTCCAATAATAATTACTATTATTGCCATTTGCAAGTATAGTGCATTGCCTTTAATATTGAAATATGAATCTGAATTAAGTTGCCATAATGTAAGCGTGGAGCAACAGCATGGCCTGACAAGGACGACGTCAAACGTGGAACGCCAGTGCAATTTCCTACGCATTAACAACATCAATTTAATATTTATACTTTGAATTCCCTGACCCAAAATCCCTCTGGTGGGTTGAACAGAAAAGTATATGCGGCCGGGCCACCAAAATGGCCCTGAACCTTTAATCATCAATTTAAACATTTTATAAAACACACAACATATACATATATATAATTATATCCACTGAAATATTCCCTTTCGACTGTGACTGCGACTGTGACAAGCGAGCAAAAATGCATAAGTGGTGTCCGTTTTGCAGTGGCACATTCATTATCATCGAAAAGGATAAATAAGTACCAGAGGGTTGATTCGAGGACTTACATCATTGAAGGTCCTTCGTTTTCACAACGTGGGACATCATAGTGAGAATGATGGGAATGAGCAGAAGGCCACACCAACTACTTACCCTTAGCCGCCACCGCCACCACCGTCGCCGAGCCGTGTCATCAGCGTTGTCTTCCTACTGGTTTAAGGCTCAATGCTGGTTTTTCACAAATGGAAATCGCGTTTTATTAAAAAGTTTGAGTGGCAATCGAAACGAAAGGCGATTCTGCTGATGTTGGTGGTGTTGGCTGCAACAGCAATGGACCATCGACCCACGACGACGGACGCACAGTGGTTGGCTATGGTTGTAATGGCAGCTATACCAAGCTTCCAGAGTGTGGTTGACCGAGGTTTTAAAAAGCATCGAATATACCATTACGAAGGCACACCATAATTTCACGAATCTTTGGCCTGAATTCTTTTTTTTTGTTTTGTTTTTGGTAGTTTTAGTCTTGCATTACAGTTGGCTGATGGTGATGATGATGATGATGATGGTGGTCTAGGAACAAAAAAAAAAAAAAATCTAGGACTATGGAGAATTATTATTCTGCGGCCAGACACCACACTTTATACGAACGAGTTATTCATAAATTAATTTGTTCTTTTTATACTGAAGGAGGAGGAGAAGAAGGATAATGAAGGGGAGGGGAGAAGGAATAAAATTTACAGAGCGAACCATTATATGATATCAGAAACGAGAAGCCCTTTGAATTTTTGTAATAATTTCACATCGGTGTAGGTACATGAACTTATTCTACAATTTACACACGAAATGAAGTGCAGAATAATTAATTGAAAACGGAGATAGAATTTTCAGGGCTGCTGAAGTTTTTCATTAATATTATATCAGTTTCGTTTTTTTTAGGTATTATTTAAATAAATTTTGAATATCATTCAGATTGAGATGATGACGAAAAAATATAGTTGAAACATTTTTGGAGAAAAAAAATATATATGTAGGTCTAGGTATTTTATTTAATACTCAAATATCATATTTTTGATCATCTCATGAATCTAGGACAAAGACTTATGCATTGCTGATGATAACTTTTAAGTTGAATATAGTTTTTAAATATGTTGAAAAATGAGCTTAAATTTTTTGGTATTTTAAAAACTTTTTCTTTAAAGAGGAAGCTAAGTACCTTATAGTAAGGTCAGGCCATTTAATATAATTTAATCGCTTTTAATTTTACTGTTATTGAAATTAAATATTTAATTCAAAATTTTATTTTTTCGATATAAAATTTTTGCCTTTATATATTTTTTACATGTAAGATTGAGCTTCTCTTAGCGTTTTTCGGTTTTTTAATGGGAATGTGATGTGAATATGTGATGTGATGACTTCCCACAGAAAAAAATTGCCGATATTCGCCATTTCGAATTATAGAAGGATAAGTTGTTGTTTGATTGCAACGTGTAATTATTCAGTTCCTATACCTTTTTTTTATTTAATTCTCTTTGCATTTAAAAAAAAAACACACCCAAATACAAAATTTTATATAATTTTTCAAAATATCTGTTGTCATGATTAAGTGCTCAATGCTCATATATTTTATATTAGACGTTCGTCTTAAAACGAATTTTATCATTTATGATACCTTTGTAGATAAGAAAATAAGCTTATTACTTTTTTTTTTAACCAAATGCAGTCTATGGTAATATTTAGTTATAAAGCTAATATTTTAAAATTTTTAAATATTCCTGATCAAAATAATAATCAGCTATCCAAGAAGGTGCCTCTGTGAAAAATGGTACACTGTGACGTATGCGCACTTTTTTTTTTTTATCGCTACATACAAATAGGGCAAGTATAGCTATTGGCAATATTTTGTAAAATAAAAATCGAGCTCCTAATAAAAATTAACATTTTTTGTGTAAACAGTTAAAGTAGTATTCGTCCGTTGGTCTGTGTGTCTTTGTGTCTGTTCATTTATGCCCCTACTGTAATTTGATTTAGAGCCTAAACGAGTAAGCCGCTTTGCTTCAAATTTGGTACAGAACGTTTTTATGTAATAATAAAATCTTGGTACATAGCGTTTTTTGGGCATTCCCTCCACACGCTTTTTTCATTTTTTATTTTAAGACCAAAAATAACGGTACCTTCCTTACAAATTTTTTAACCAAATTATAAAACTCTTATTTTTCTCAAAAACGTGTCCACAACTTAAAAAAAAAATCTAGTAATTTTTTTTTTACAAAAATGCTACCATTTCATAAAATTTTTTGTCGAAAAAATGGTTACTTCGCAAAGAACCATTTTATTGATTTTCGATGTTCTCAAAAACGGTTCAACTGATTTTTATCAGTTTTTTTTTTTATAGAGAGTGTTTACAATAATTTTAAAAATATTTTGTACCAAAATTTCCAAAATTTTTTTTTGTATTTTAAAAAAAGTTTAAACATTCTTGTTTGAACTTAATAATTCGAAAAACTTGGTCGATTTTTATTAAATTTAGCACCAAGCAGTTTTTTTACATTATCTAGAAGATTTTAAATAAATTTTTTTCTTATGACCACAAATAACGGTACCTACCATACAAATGTTTTAAAACCAGTATTGATGATCTGTCTTTTTTCTTTTTTTGGGTTTTCGACTGTTGAACCAATTTCAATGAAATATTTTACACAAAAGCTTTTATTAAGTTTAAATAATATTGCATACCTATTAAGATTTTAAAAAAGTCAAATTTTGGATTTAAAAAAAAATTCAAAATTATTTTTTGAAAATTCAATATTTCGAAAATGGGTGGATGATTTTTTTTTTCAAAATAAATTTTTATACTCTGCATAAATAAATTCTAAAAATTGGCGTACAAATTTTTTTTAAATACATTTAGAATTTTATATAAAAAAAAATTATTTAAAAAAAAAAACGCTTTAACGATTTAAAAAAAAAAAAATCTCATAAATTGAGATTTGTGTAAAAAATCACTTGGTTTACATTGCGTTGGTGTCAAATCAATTTCATATATTTTTTTAATCAATTTATTTCTAATTTTATTGATTTTTTAACATTTTTTCAGTCTAAACTGTGAATTCAGTGTACATATATGTGCAAAGTGCAAGACAGCACAGTGCTATATTGTTCATATTTATGTACTCACATAATACTTCCTTAAAATAGGCTATATTTTTGGCAGGTGGCATTAAATATAGGCTCCAATAACTAATTCATTTTTTTGTATCAGAAGAAGAGCAGGTTCTTGTAACACAGTCGTGCATTTTACGCCGCCGCGTAATTCACTAATTTGCGACACCATCGCCGTTGTTCGAGGTTATGTCATTTAGAAATACCGATTTCTTTTTATTGAATTGGGTGATTCATACGGAATTTTTTGTCAAAAACTACACATATCGACACAGTTGGTTTAGTTGAGGGTTTGAATAAGGTTTTAACATAGTTACAAGGTCAACTATAATTTTGGACGCAACATAGCATTATCTTCAAAAATATATCAAATGTCTGGGATTTTTGTTCTCTATTGTAAAAGCATTTTGTTTGAAAATATTGCTCGGGCAAAAAGAATGGAAGTTAGTTGAAATAAGATAATATGACTTTTACTGCCTACAATTTTTACCTCGCATCAGGATTTCCGCTAAACATATTTTTTAAGGGTTACAGATTCTTGCATTTTAAAAAAAAGCGGATTTTTTCTGTGTCAAGGCCATGGTCGTGGAAAATGGGATTTATGCTTTTCTTACCAACTCAAAACCTAATTTTGGCATTAAAATTTAATGTCGAGACTATGGCATAGACAGCAATTATGGCTGGTTAAGTTGTTAAGTTGATTTGAATGCTCCTGATTTAAGTTCAATGTCCTAAAATTTTGAATAATAAAAAGCTCATGACCATTATAAGACTGAACAAAAAAAAAGTATCAAAATTAACTTATTTTTAAAGGCAAAAGCAGAACAGCTTTATCCTAATGTATGTACATAATGTATACATAAATAAAGATCTATTGTGAAAAAAAAATAACGAAATGAGTTACCCTTTTTTTTACTCCATCCATATACCCATATGATAGCCTTGAAGGCACAGTCAGAATTATCGTTGTGATTATATGAGGATTTGGTATATGAAAGCCGCCTAATTGGTGGGCGGAATGTCATTTAAGAATGTGAAATATATTAAGTTTTTTTTCTTCTCATTTTTGAGTGAGAAAATTCTGTGTCAGGATTATGATATGAGTTATGATGACTGATGAGTAAAAAAAGAGCTTTTTTTTATATTTCTGTGGTTGAATATTTTGGGGAGAGTTTAAATTGTGTGTGTGTATGAATGTGTGCTATGTGGATTGTGAAATATAAAACGAATGTGGTTATACAATGAAAATACTCATTTGAATTATTTTTATTTCTTTTTAGGTTTGAATAAATGTAGGTAGCCTGATGTTCCTATATGTTTAGGTATATTTATTTATCTTATGTTTTATGCCAAGGGAAATTTAATGGTGATAAATAGCATGAAGTAAGAGCAAAATAATGAAGATTAAGGTATTTATGGTTAAAAGTGCATAATATACATTCGTATTTTTGGTATATCTTAATGGAAAACTGTGCCGATTAAGGCACATCAGAAATGTATATGTAGGTATATTAGAGACTTTTAAATGTGAATGTGTTTTGTGCTTAAATATAAACTTAATGGAGTCTGAAGTGAATGAGGGTTTTCTTTTTATTGGTATATACCTACATATGGTATGTACTTGAATAATTTTTTTTTTTATATTTGCGTTTAACTAAGGTTTATTTTTAATTTTTTTTTGTATCTTTAATGCTATTTATTTAGAATCTTATCTAGACTCTTTTTAATCTGTAATGGGTTTTTGTGTACTAACATACTTGCAGTTATGCTGCCAAGATTTTACACCATCATATTAATTTTGAACATTTGAATGAAACAACAAACACTTGAGTAAGCTACCGCCACCAAGTTTTTATAGGCTGCAGTAATATCTATTTCACTACTGCCATGCAGCTGATCATTATTTAGTGGCACTTGATCTATTTATTGAATTTAAATTGAACAACTTTTTGCTGTCTTTATATTTTGGTTAATTTTACAAAAAAAAGAAAAACAATTCAAATAGATAAAACAATTGTCGGGAACTTGGGCCTGATTTAAAACTCTCAACCACATTCAATTCATATAAATCTAACTTAAACAAAAATGACAATTCTTTCGTTCTTAAAAGCTTAACATTATCTTTGTATTTCTGTAATAAATTTTTCTACGAAATAAATTGCTATAAGGTTTTTAATAAAACCAATGCTTGATACCAATACCACTGAACACATACTTGGCCTTTTAGACTTTGTCATTTTCCTTCAATCCATAGTGATTTGTCTTCAGTATCTGAGAAAATAGGAAACATGAACCGTCAAAGTTTAACCGTCAACAATAAGAGATAAAACAAAATGGCCGCCATGAACTATCACAATCTAGTGGTGTATATATTTTGACAGCAACCATGGTTGTTCTCTGTTAGACTGATTTTAAACGCTGCAAATATGCTGCAATTACCCTTGCAATTTTTAAGCATGTAGTCGGGGGACGTATGCGGTGTCCGGGGTAGACAAATTTGAAGAGGTTGAAATAATTGCAGAGTTATCGCTCTTTCTTCTTTGTGCTTTTTCTTATTGTTTGAGACATAAGCGGATTAAAGAGTGAGGAGATATATTTCCTTCTCATTTAACAAAAATTGCAGAGTTTAAATGGATGCTGCAATAGGAAAGAAACTCAAAAAAGAATTGCAGTCGTCTAAAAGCAGTCTTATTGTTGACTTTGATTTTGACAATACATGACGGCCATGCTTTTAAGTTTTCCCGTTTTTATTTGTCAGATACAGGCAGACGACAGTATTGCCAGGTTCTATTCTTAAGAATATAAATGGTTAAATTTGATGAAAAAAATAAAGAATCTATCTATCTACCTGTCTACTGAAGACATCTCATCATGAATTGAAGGAAAATGATGAATGATGATAGAGAACACTGTTAGTTTACTAACTGGGCCCCGGAACAGTTGTAAGCAGACCCTTATTTTAACAAAAATATTTTTTTGGATGAACGAGTACATTAACAAGCAAAATTGATATATGTGTGACGAAATCTATCTAAACGAGGTCCATCAAGTAGCAATGCATCCACAGATAGAAGCTGTTTGGAGTGTTACTTGGGCCGGCGGCGCGGCGGCGGAAGCACCATCATCGGTCGAGACTTCTTCGAAAACGACTTTGGATTCATCAACATCAACGGAGAGCAGCGTTGCCGATGTGGCACGATCGTGCTTTTTTCACACGAAAATCTCCTAGTGGCACGTTGGCATGAAAAAAATACAATATGGCACGTTTTTCTTTTTTATTTTTTTTTATTTTAAATAAAGCGATATTTGATAAAAACTATTGCTCCAAATGGCGTAAAATCGTCAGAAACTCATATTTTTTAACAAAAGCACGGAGTGTGATTTTTTTAAATATTGTTTGTTGTATATAATATTTCACCCCGTAATAATTGAAAATTATAGTTTTATTTTTTTGATTGTGACATGAAAATGGCACGATTATTTTTAGAAAATGTGGTACGATATTTTTTCTTGGCTGGCAACGCTGACGGAGAGTGCTACCAATTGATTATATTCAATTTAATTTAGCTCAAATTAGATGATATGGATGGCAACAATGTGTGGTGTGGTTCCACGTATTCCACACATCTAATGGCGGCACAATGGACATTCTAAGCAATCGATTTAGGACAAGATGCTCTCCATATATTTTCATCTATTAAACTAACTGTTATTTTGTAATCAAATATGGGTCAATAAATCTTTTATACTATCCTACACAAATCCCTGCACAGTTGATCTCCTAAAATAAAAAATTCCCAATAAACCTCTAAAACTTGCTTCAATCGAAAAAAAAAATTACCGGGCTTATGTAACTACCCTTAAAAATATTAAAATTCAAAGAAAAGTTATCATTCTCAATCAATTTTTACAATTTTTCTGCTACTCTGCTGTTCTACAAGTAATCCACCTTCAACCTTCAAGATTTGCATCTTTGCAATTTAATACGCAAAGTATGTTAAACATTCTTCCTTCATGCTGCAACAGACTGGCTCCCTCAATCAGACTCAGACAAACAAAATAATTCAAAAAAAAAAAATTCATTTCCGCTGAATGTGAAAGTTCACCTGATTTCCGTTTGTTATTCAAATTTGTTAATTTAATAAGTGCACAAAGTTATATCGAAATAAGAAAAAGAATGCCAAGTCAAAAGTTGAATACTCGTAGCATGAGAGAGGACGCCAACATATGTATATATATAGGGCCTTTCCATTCCACATCCAACTTCCGATTCTGTTCTGATGATAGTATCACATGAATTCACCTTCAGGCTTCAGCTCCTAGAATCACATTCAGCATGTGTGTGTTGTGTGTATATGTGTAAATATAAATTCCAAAGGCTATATACAAGACTCCTTGCCAGAGAGATTCACTTTTATGAATATGTTTTATGTGTGTATGTGTGCAGTATAAGAAATTCAAAAGTTAAGCACTGGTGGTTGTTCTTGTAGAAAACGCGACGAAATTGTTCACCAAACATTGTGCGGATGTGCTTAAGTACGCGGCACAGTGTAATGTGACTTTCTTAACTCACCTGTTTGAATAAACTTATACATCACGTGAAAATGAAAAGTCTGACTCTGAACGCAATCAAAGCCAGAAATGTTTAGCAATTACAAGAATATACCATGGTGAGGAATTTTAATTAAGTTTCCATTTTTACACCCTATATAAGCTCAGAAGGAGCTCAGAACCACACACAAATGCAGGTGACACATCGACTTCGGCACCAGCTATATGATTTAGGTGTATTTTACAATATTCTTGTTCTGCAATTGAGAGGGAGAGAGAGAGAGATAGAGGGAGAAAAATGATAAGTATATTTGAAATCGTGCTGGAGCATTTTAAATGCATTACAACTTGAAATTGAGACTTTGTGGGAAGCTGCAAATCGTATAAATGCAGTAACTACAACGATTAATTAGGTTGAACTATATGTACAACATTTGATTCAGAGAAATTAATATCAAAATGGAGTTAAATACTTGCAGAGGATATAAAATCATTTATTTTAAAATACGATAAGAATAATTTAACTTGTCAAATGATTTAAATTAATGATTGTATTTAATGAAAATTGTTCGAAAGATTCTTTTTCTTAAAATTAATAATCACTAAACTCAATTCTGAAACTTATTTAGGTAAAGTATAAAATGTACATACAGTATTAAGCTGTTTGTTAAAATATATTTATTAGATTTTTGTCTACTAAGACACTGTCTAACTATTTTAAAATTGCTGGAAATATGCTTTATTTAGTAAAAATAAATATCACATTATTCACGAATAAGACAATCTATTCTTGTGTCTAAGTTAGGCAGCTATGACAATAATAAACAAGGTTTTTGAAAACATTTTTCAAGGTTGGACAGTTGTCTAAAGTTAGAAAACGTTTATAAATAAGACCAAGAAAGTTTGCAACCTTATTGATATTGGATTTATCCATATCTATTTAATTTATTTTTTTATCGATTTGGTCTAGCGATATTTTTTCACTAGGAGAAAAACATCAGGTAAAAATTAAATGATTCTCTTGTTAAATTTACAAGATGACTTTTCCTATTTCTATAGTGAATGAATCTCAGAAACTTAACCAATTTCAACAATAGGTATAATATATAACATTCAATGTTAAATTAACATAGTAGTATCTTCAACAACATTGTATGTAGTTAATTTAAGATTATAACATTTTAATTTAACATGAAATCTTTTTATTAAATAATTTAGTATTTATTTTGATACGTTTAACGTAAATTTTTGTAAAATCTGTGTTATTTTAACACTACCTTAACGTTGATATATTGTATAACGTTAAACATTTAACATAATTAATTTCTGCTCTTCAGAATTGGCTTTGGTCAAAAGATCATAATTTTAAAAGATTGTTCTAATTACTCACTTAGTATTATAAGCAGATTTTAATTTGACAATCATCACGTTACGATATGAAAAGAAGAAAATTAAATCCAAAATTAAGAAAATCCCAAAATCTAAAAACCCAAATCATTGAAAATCTCAAAATCCAAAAACCCAAAATATTGAAAATCCCAACATCAAAAAAACCCAAAATACTGAAAATCCCAAATCCAAAAACCCAAAATATCGTAAAAATTAAAATTGAAACGAGATTAAATAAGTTAATGTTAGTTTGTCCATATTCCATGGAATCCCAAAAACCCAGAAGACCCAAAATCCCAAAAACCCTTTATCCCGAAATTTTGTTCTCCATATCGATTTTGAGAAAATCATTTTAAATTAAATTTAACAAGATTAAACAAGCAAACGTAATTTTGTTTTTTTTGGTGTGGTTAATACAATGTGGGATTTTTGAAAACCCAAAACATCGAAAATCCCGAAAACTCAAAATATCGGAAAAATTAAAATTTAAACGAGATTATATAAGTTAATGTTACTTTATCCATAATCCATGGAATCCCAAAACCTAAAAGACCCAAAATCCCGAAAACCCTTTATCCTGAAATTTGTTTCTTATCGATTTCGAGAAAATAATTTTAAATTAAATTTAACAAGATTAAACAAGTGTGTTTTTTGGTGTGATTTATATAATTTTGGGATTTCTGAAAAACCCAAAATATCGAAAATCCCAAAATTTAAAAACCCAAAATATCGGAAAAATTTTAATTTAAACGAGATTAAATGTTAATGTTAGTTTATTTTTTTATATGATTTTCACAATTTTGGGATTTCTGGATTTTGGGATTTTGATTTTCGACTCCGGTATTATACCGCGATAAGTGTCAAAGACGTCAACAAATTCTATAACTATTATATTACAAAGTCTTGAACAAGTTGTAGATATCAGTTTACTTGTATTAGTCCTGAAAAATCTATGGAAAAAGATACCTTATCAGTGCAGTCGTAAAATAAAAATGCAACAAATCATTAGATTCTAAATATTATTGATGAAGGGTTATAATAATTAATTATTTTTATTTAAGTGTTCTACATGTGTAAACTATATAAATGCCCAGAAACTGGAGAATTTCCCTGGCTCTTATATTGTCTTTATGGTAATTGTTACATTTTTTTCAATAGGTCCATACGTAGTTATTTTAAAACTAAAATTAAATTACCTTCTTTAAATATTTAAATTTGTCTGAAATTAAAAAAAAAAATATACCTAAATATGTTTCTTGAAATTTCATACCTATATGTATAAAGAAAATCAAACCCTAAATAATCCTCTAATTATATCTTATTACCATAATTACATCCTCATTCAAATTAAAACCGTCATAATGGTTGTATATATTTTTTTTTTTCTTCAAAAATGGATTCTATATGATGGCTTTAAATACATTACATATGTATACCTAGATGTTATGTGTTAGACCAAAAACCACATAATACTAAAAACGGTATTATATTCTATATCTTATATAAATATATGTGGTGAGTGTGTCACAAAACATGCGTGTGACTTCTGCACCACATTTCATTTGTCAAAATGTTGACAATGAAATTTCCGTTTTCTGTTGAAAATAAACGAACATTTTGAATGTCTGTAATGTACATTGTACCTACCAGTGCCGGCAAAAATAATCACAAAGGAAATTCGTTACGCACTGATTAAGACATGATAAGTAGAAAATAATAATATTATACATTTGTGAGTGTGAGTTTGGATGTGGAGAGTATATGACTCTATGCATCCGTACTGAAAGAATGAATACAAAAATTAAAGCACACAAAGATAATGGAAGTTTTATCTTAATCGCTATACCTACACTACATACCTACATAATGTATATCTGCGGGATATAAGGATAAAAGAGCGAGCGAGAAAGGCTTTTCTAAATACATTAGATTTTCGTTTCCGGGGAATCACATCCGTTCGTCATCAGCATTAATGTCACACAATTCAACATAATTTACGTTGGTTTCCACCTCATTTCTGTGGTTGCGGTTGCTACCTTAATCATATATTTGAACTTTGAATGTTCAAAGGAATGATTTTGTTTTTTTTTTTTTGTATAAAGAAAATAAGAGCATCTACCTTAATTATTAAATTTTTTGTTTAAAAGGTTAAAAAATTCCAAATAGACGTAAATGCTGCTAGTCGAGCTTTTAATTATGGACAAATATTTTGCAATATGTTTGCTATAACCTAAATAACGGGTGATTTTTTAGCTGGTTTGGTTTTGGCAACACTGGTTTTGACAGCTGACGTGTGTTTAGTACCTTGTGTCACTGTCAAACAGCTTCAGTTTGGTTTGCAATTTAACCATGGATCGTCTTACAAATGAACAACGCTTGCAAATTATTGAATTTTACTATCAAAATTCGTGCTCGGTTCGAAATGTTGTTTATCGAAAAATTGTGTTCAGCGATGAGGCTCATTTTTGGTTGAATGGGTACGTAAATAAGCAAAATTGCCGCATTTGGAGTGAAGATCAGCCAGAAGCATTGCAACAGCTACCAATGCATCCCAAAAAAGCCACTGTTTGGTGCGGTTTATGGGCCGGCGGCATTATTGGGTCATATTTCTTCAAAGATGATGCGAATCGCAGCGTTACTGTCAATGGTGAACGCTACCGAGCGATGATAACAAACTTTTTTTTGCCGGAAATGGAAGTTCTTGACTTGCATGATATGTGGTTTCAACAAGACGGTGCCACATGCCACACAGCACGCGAAACAATGGCGCAATTGCGAGGCGAGTTTGGTGAACAGTTAATTTCACGTTTCGGGCCGGTCAATTGGCCGCCTAGATCGTGCGATTTGACACCATTAGATTATTTTTTGTGGGGGTATGTCAAGGCTAATGTCTATAGGGACAAGCCCGCTTCGATTGACGCACTGGAAGCCAACATCCATGCATTCATTCGTGAGATACCGGCCGATATGTGTGAAAGAGTATGCCAAAATTGGACTCAGCGGATGGGCTACCTGAGACGCAGCCGCGGTCAACATTTGCATGAAATTGGCGCAAAATTTTAAACAACCTATTGTTAAGGACTTAGCATATTACTAGTTAGCAATTTGCTAAACATTTAGTAATTTACTAGCTCTTCGGAAATTTTAATCCTTTTTTATCGTTTTACTAACTAGTAAAATACTAATTCCTTTTTATTAAAAATGGTGCATCTGAACACGTGCAAACAATGACAGTTCGTGATAGAAAAACAAAGCAAACAAATCTAAACCTAGGGCACGGACCTAATAATTTGATTTACCGTTGGCCAGACACACTCCAAAACTATTTCAAAATTCTTAATTTTTGCCATCATGAAGCAAAATTAAAAACATTTTGGAGTGTACCTGACCAACCATAAACCGTGCAGGGATGGTTGATACCTTTTTGGAATCAGCACCTCCATTAGCTTCAGTAACTGTTGATGTCTTCCGAAAACATTTTATTTTATTTTATTTACCTACTTTGAAAAAACAATTAGCGTACGAATCATAAACAAAACACAATTTAACTCTTTGCCAACAAATTTTTTTCGAGGAAAATGACAGATTTCATATATGGATTTAGCAAGATACTAAAAGTTAAAGTAGCCATTTTGTGATTTTATCTTTAGTAAAATGTTAAGAGATAGTAAGTTACTAAAATCGTTTAAAATTAGCAAAATCTTCTTTTTAACTTAGTAACTTACTAAAATGGCTTTAACATTTTACTAAATCGTTTAAAATTTTGCGCCATTATCTTTAAACATTAAATTGCAAGGTTCAAACTATCGATTCAAATAAATATTTCATTCATTTTTTCGAATTTTTTGTGTTTTTTTTTTTTAAAGTTCTAAACCTCTTAAAAAATCACCCATTATAAATTTATTTTGGATATACATCCTTTTAATAGGAAACATTATTAAAAAAAAAAAAAAACAATGAAATCCTTTGCAATAAGTTTGTACTTTGCAGTTTGCACACCATTTAAACTGAATGAAAAAATATAAAAATCTTTCTTTAGCTTGTCTTCAGGGACCAACTAAGCGCAAACAATTTTGTTTTAAATTTTGTATTTATAAATGGAATAGAAGATCGCTATAATGACTGCTTTAATATGAAAATCATAAAAATAAGATAGATTTTTTCATTAAATGAGCCCTTAGTCATTAACAAACTCTTGTATTGGTTTCGTGTAAAAAAGAATTTCGAAATTAAACAATAATGGAGAAGTCCGAAAAAATTGATTTCAAAATTAATGTACCTGAATGGAATAGAATGCTGCAACTGGAACTGTAGCTGGAGATGCAGCAGCTGTGAAAAAGTGTCGTACGTGTTGTTTTTTATGTGCCCACAATGCAACTATACAGCTTTTTGTATATTTTAAACAAAAAACAAGCACGGTCTTATTATTCATATTTTTTTATTTCCGATAATTTTCTTTAATTAATAATATTTTCGCGAAACAAATTACTAGAAAAAGCTTCAATATTTCTTTCCATCCCTTTTTTTCTCCATACAAATTGAAACGTCAAAAGTGCTGCTCGTGAAAAGTTGTCTTGCAACACCGTCTGCATCACCGTCCTACCTACTGAAAAACGAAGAGCAGAACAAGACTTATCATTTATGATTTCGTGTAATTTTTCATATTAGACGTGTTTTTTTGAAAAAGCTATCCGTTGTATAGTACGATTTTAAATACATTACAAATGCAACATCGGCAGTAGGATTATTAGGCTGATATCCGATAAAAGCTAAAAGAGAATCGTACTGTGGATGGATTTTTTGACGTTTATTCGACTGATAATTAAATTGCATCTAGATGGATGTGTTCATGGAGTAGGTAGTTAAAATGGTAAATTTTTATAGGACAAACAAATCGATCTTTTTGATATCTTTTGGCTAGTTTTTATTTCTAAATAAAAATGAAGAGTTCTATTTCACTTTCAAAGTGACAATAGAATTGTACCGTTTTTTTTTTTTATTTGTAAACATCTATGCCGGCGGTAGGGTTAACTAAAAACATGGAAACTTCTGTATCATATTACATTGTGCTGTTATACGTTACGATAAGTTGAAGTATATTGAATACGTTTAATATTGGGTACGTTCTTTTGTACCTCAAACTTAATCGAAAGATCGAGTTGAGTTTGGGTTGAAATTTGGTTGACAGTTCGAACTCGCCGCGTTCTGTCATATAAAACCAACAGTTGAATATTTAATTCAACTTTTTTTTATCGTTCTCTTTCGGTTTCAAATTTGCTTTGAAACACTACGAATTTAACTTCGTTTCTTAGTCCTCTTATGTTAAGCGATGTTTGCTGAACGAGTAACAAAAAGCGGAAGCGAAAAATATACAAACCCGATAATTCTGAAATTTCAGATATCATGCTATAATTGACCAATTTCAACAAATTTCGCGATTTTCATTCTTAAAAATATCAATCTGTTTTGAAAAAAACCAATAGAATTTTGAGATGTTGGTTTCCTAACGTGGTTTTTGACTGGTTTATTTTATTTGCTTTATGGAAATTCTGCTCCAAATGTGCCAAGAATAACTATATGTAGCAAAACATGTTTTTATTTATTCTGCGAAAATGCCGATTATCTCATGATGACCTTATCTACGGCATGAGTCAGAAACGGCGAAATTTTATTTTTACTTTATAAAAAACCCTTTATCTTGGTTTCACTTTTTTTTTTGTTCTGTTTTCTATTTGAACTGCAATAAAATGTCAATAGAAAGAAAAACATAAACGAAAAAAATATAATAATTTTGGATTTGGAGCTACGAAGAATTCTTCGATATGGTTTTTTTTTTTATTTTTAAATTTGTTTGACAGGTGTTCAATAGAACCAATAGGAAATATAAAAACTAGGCTAGTAGTGCCGATCAGTTTGGAATTTCTTACAGTTACGTATTATAAATTCATTTAATTTCATTTAATAGGAATCAATTTTATTTTTAAATGAAATGTTCTTGTGGGCCTCAGCAACGTGAACCTCTCCCCACAATGCATACTTCGAGTATTATCCAGAGTATTTTCTTTTTTTTTCAAATCGCGTGAAGCGCCTTAAAACGCACCTAATTTTAAAGCCGATAAACTGATATTATTGTTATAAACTGTTATAATGTCAATCAAAGGCTTTGAAAGAAAATACAAAAAAAAATATTGGTTATCTTTTTAAAGTTAGCTGACATTAACATAAAAGGATGATTAAAAAAAAAAAACAATATGGAATCCCAGAAACAGAGCTCAAATACATAAATAACAGAATTGCACAGCTCACAATGAAATGTGAAAGGTGTGCAAAAATCAAAAAGGACAAAAATCGTAAATATACTACCAAGTTTTTTTTTTTGCAATTTTTGTAGCGTGATAACGAAGCAAATATAGCAAAATATATGAAAAAGCTGTCAGCGCTGCACGAAACCGCGCTGCCACCATTAAAATGTCGCTGCCGATAGCTTTTTAAATTTCTCTCCTAGTATAGGTATGTACTCTACAATGTACACAGTCAATGGGACTAGATATACAGCACAAAAGAGAGAGTGGTCTTTCGTGTTGCTGTATATGATGGTGTCCTTATTGCCAGCCATCAGCCAAACAACAAACAAACGCAAATAAAAAGTTCTATACCCTACATTCATATCTAGCTATACCTATATGTGGCATGGTATATTTTATTCTAGACCAGTGGAACGTTTGGTTGCTTGCAGCAAAGCCGATAACCATGGCAAAACATTTGGTTATGAGGACACGAGATAGCTATAATAGGTGGAAAAGGAAGGTGATGGTAGAGGTGGACGTGGACGTGGAGATGACGATGGTGCTCATAACATTGTTAGAATGAAATATAAAGGATTCTGCCGGTGTTATTTTTTTTTGTTGTTGTAGTTGTTTGTTGCCGGAGTCCTTTGATTTATGAGCCGTCAAAAGGAGCAATGTTACGTTTTATGAACTCTCAAACTCATCGCGTTACAAGTCAGGAATTCGTATTTTTCGTTTTTGTTTTCATTTTTGTTTTTACTGTTAGAAGCTGCTTGTTGTCGCTGTTCTATATAGCATTCGTAGTTTGTAAAGGCGACCTATCGCAGCTATATTCGCATTTTATGTTTTATACTTTGTCACTATCAAAGTGTGCGGTGGCTGTGTTCTAAGCCACAGATTGCGGTATAGCGATTTGAAAGTTGGACTTCTCCTATCAACTTTGTGGTTAGGTGAGTTGAGTTTCTAGGAGGAACTACATACATACATATATAGGATTACCTGACAGAATGTCATCATCATACCTACAGGATTTACACAGAATGCGGATTAAAGGAGATTCTTTATTGCAAACAATTTTTTTTTTTTTGTTGGATGAAACCCAAAATGATTTTGTAAAAGATTGTCAATGTCAGAATCAAAACAGAGCAAGATGGAAGTGAAAGAGTAAGAGTTAAATACAGAATTACTTTTGTGTATGACCCTAATTGAATTGCAGAAAAAAAAAAAAAAAAACATGGAAAGGACATAGCCAAGAATTTTAGCATTGACCAATGGCCAACTAAGGAGTGGCAAAGCTATGCAAAAAAAAAAATTTTTGATATACGAAACATTTAAATTTTGTCGTTGCACAAATGATGCTGCTTCTAATATTCTTCTTGGAGTTCTTCCAAAATTTAGGTATAAGTTTTTTGTGCAAAATTCCATGATCGCTTTTCGCTCGTCAACAATTCTATTCACGGTAATGTTGGAACATATACAGGGCGGGAACTAGGGCAAATTACGCCCTGTACAATTTATAAACTAACTTGATGGAGATTTAATTTCGTTATTTACTCATCATTTCATTTGAATCAATTCCCATATATGTAAGTAAGAATGAAAACCTGCACGTGTACCAAAAAAAAAAATATTAATATCATTTCAATAAAATACATTGTGTGCTGTCCCGTGGCTGTGTAACATTTTATTCATATAAAACAAAGCTGTCTAGCTAAGGCTACTAGTAAAAGCTATGACAAGTTAGATTTAGCTTCCTCCAAAAAAGCTTTTACATTTTTTTTATTCACAAGACCCCATACAGTAAAACCTGCTTAAGAGAAACGCAAAATGTCGCAGTATTTCTTTCACTTAAGCGGGTTTTTCATTTAAGCGATTTTCGCTTAAGCGGAGTGTTTTATAGGTAATTAGTCGAAAAATGGTCGGGGATCAAAAAAGTGTTTCAGATAAGCGGGTTTTTCTCTTAAGCGGATTTCTCTAAAGCATGCGCTTAAAATTTCATATGATCGTTTGCTGAATGTTCCAAATTTGAGGAAATTAGACAGCAGAAGCCGCTAATTAAACTAAAGGATCAATAATTTTTCGGTTTCGAAAGTATAGCTAAATAAAACACACACAGCGATATATTTTTGATGAAAATTTTATTTCATTATAAAGTAACAATATAATTCAAATGGCCGGTCGCCAGGGGAAGATTTGCAGCATGCGATTCTTTTGAGGTAATTTTTAACGCTTCCACTCTCTTCAAATTTCTCTTTGGCTACGTTTGAATCACCACTTTTGTAGTAAGTTTTAGTAATAATTTTAACGCGTTGTTCGATTGACAAGCGATCCATAATCGTAAATGGCAAACATTCAAATATTATTACGACACTTCAAATGACAGCTGGATTTGACAGGTGTCAAATGCCAGTGCTACCAACTGGAAACCACGAAATGAATGACCCGATACTTTAACCTTGGCTTCCACTGTCACTCCCTGGGCCTCATTTGATTCAGACCGAGTGTGAACTAATGGGTGATTTTTTAAGAGGTTTAAAACTTTAAAAAAAAAAAAAACAAACAATTCGAAAAAATGAATGAAATATTTATTTGAATCGATAGTTTGAACCTTGCAATTTAATGTTTAAAGATAATTTCATGCAAATGTTGACCGCGGCTGCGTCTCAGGTAGCCCATCCGCTGAGTCCAATTTTGGCATACTCTTTCACACATATCGGCCGGTATCTCACGAATGAATGCATGGATGTTGGCTTCCAGTGCGTCAATCGAAGCGGGCTTGTCCCTATAGACATTAGCCTTGACATACCCCCACAAAAAATAATCTAATGGTGTCAAATCGCACGATCTAGGCGGCCAATTGACCGGCCCGAAACGTGAAATTAACTGTTCACCAAACTCGCCTCGCAATTGCGCCATTGTTTCGCGTGCTGTGTGGCATGTGGCACCGTCTTGTTGAAACCACATATCATGCAGGTCAAGAACTTCCATTTCGGGCAAAAAAAAGTTTGTTATCATCGCTCGGTAGCGTTCACCATTGACAGTAACGCTGCGATTCGCATCATCTTTGAAGAAATATGGCCCAATAATGCCGCCGGCCCATAAACCGCACCAAACAGTGGCTTTTTCGGGATGCATTGGTAGCTGTTGCAATGCTTCTGGCTGATCTTCACTCCAAATGCGGCAATTTTGCTTATTTACGTACCCATTCAACCAAAAATGAGCCTCATCGCTGAACACAATTTTTCGATAAAAAAGCGGATCCTCGGCCAGCTTTCCAAGAGCCCATTCACCAAAAATTCAGCATTGTGGTAGGTCGGCTGGCTTTAGTTCTTGCACCAGCTGTATCTTAAAAGGCTTTACGCCCAAATCCTTCCGCAAAATTTTCCACGTAGTGCTGTAACAAAGGCCTAACTGCTGGGAACGGCGCCGAATCGACATTTCGCGGTCTTCTGTCACACTAGCTGATACGGCCGCAATATTTTCTTCACTACGCACAGTACGTAAACGTGTTGGTGGTTTAATGTCCAACAAAGTAAATTTGGTGCGAAATTTGGTCACAATCTTCCGAATAGACTGCTCAGAAGGTCGAGAATGCCGACCATAAAATGGAAGCAGCGCGCGATGAACATTTCGAACCGAGCACGAATTTTGATAGTAAAATTCAATAATTTGCAAGCGTTGTTCATTTGTAAGACGATCCATGGTTAAATTGCAAACCAAACTGAAGTTGTTTGACAGTGACACAAGGTACTAAACACACGTCAGCTGTCAAAACCAGTGTTGCCAAAACCAAACCAGCTAAAAAATCACCCGTTATAATATTAAAGAAAAGGCCTCGCGGCGGGGGAGACAAAGTGTAATGCATCGATTACATTGTTTTTTAGATACAGTGGTAGGCCCAATCCTTATAATCATCTTCCGGTAAATAAAACTAACATGAAAACTAATGACGAATGAATATTTATCGTTTTCATTTTTTTTTCATTTCCAATTTTCATTTAAGTTAAATTTATTTAGCAAATAAACAGAATATGTAATAATATTAAATGAAAGAATTTCAAGTCTACTTCACATACAAATTATAATAAAAGTAATTGAAATAATTAAAATACAATTATACCAACCTTAATATATTTATAACTTGAAAATCCTTTTTCACACATATAATGTTTTAATTGTATAATTAAATCTTATCTAAATCCATTACTTGTGGCTTTCAAGCAATAAAGCAAAAGAAACAAGAGTATATCTATGTAAAAAAAGAAAAAGGACGAATCTAACTTATCTTCAAAGCTATCCACAAAGATATCTGACCGAGGAAATAATTATAAAAATGCCTTCAGGAAACTAAATCAATTAGGGTGAACTGTATAGAGGATGTATTAATATGTATAAACATGAAAGAGTGTTGAACACGAACACATGAAGCCTTATAATAATAGGTAAACAAAAACAAAAACATTATTAAGATTACAATATTTTGTTTGTTAGTGTGGGTTTTGGTATTATATATATACATACATACATAAGTAGGGTTAGATTTATCCCCATCAGGCATTCACTCCTGAGACAGCCAAATTATTTTGACCATTTTATCCTGCTGACATTTTTTTTTTTGTTTACTTCCACATATAAAAATAGTATCTCTGTTAGGAGGATAAACAAAAAAGGTAGACAGACAGAATAAAAACAGAAGAAGCTTCTCATAAAATAAACGGAAATTCCAAGAAAACCAGGAAACAAAATTATTTCTTTCTGTGTTAGACTTGTAATTGTGGAAATATAATAAACGGTCAAATTGGGCCACACACAATGCTTTCGTGTACGAGGAAATACGAAAGAAAGGGACATTAATATATTATATTTTCCATGCATATGGTTAAATGACTTTAAAGAAATAGGAACATTGAGAAAAGGGTTTTATATCAAGTCGACTTTTAAGGAGTTAGTATGGGACTTTTTGTTAAATACTATATGCATGGTTTACGTGGCTTTCAGGAGCGCTTGACATAGTTAGACCATAGGCTGGTACTAGATTTAAAATTATCTTCTTAGATTTTATTTCAATTCCGATGCAGACTTGGACCTCAAACAACAAGACTTACAGCTATCTGTCTCCAGTTTCGTATACTAAGTTAGTTGAGGTCCTCCAGAACTTTCGTGCGACACCTAAGTTGCAGTCTTTCTTTACTTATTCACCATCTCGCGGAAGGGACTCAAAGCTTTTTCGTGCCAGAGTATTGGTGTCTATCCGGTCTGTTCTTATCTCTCTACAACACTTGTTGGACCTTTACAATCGTATTTATTATGATTGTCGTTTTCTTTTCAACCAAAAAAAAATCGATCTCTTACGATTTGGGATCAAAAGTTCTGATCCTGATTTCAATAGGGATTTATACGTATAGGTACCCAAAAACACACCATAGTAAAGTGACATTTATCTAAGTATAGACGTCATTATGAAATTTTTCATTTTGTAAATTGCTGCTGTTTTCTCTTTGGTGTTTTGAATTTTTGTGAAAATAAAATTATTATTAGTTTTTCCTTTTTCGTAACCCTTTTCAAAATAAAATTCTTATTTAAAATTAATATGAATTCTAAAACGACGACGCACGGTAAAAATCGCTGGTGGAGCTGCCAAATGCGTTTATCTACTGGAATCATGTTTTGCTCAATCTATGAGAAATTACTGACCTCTAGAATAATGGAAAGCTACTGTAGCTTCAGGGCTTCATACATTCAGAGATACCTTACCTGTATTTCAGAAGCTTAATGTGTTAAAAATTGCATTAAAAATTCCAGAGACAGAAGATTTAGAGTTTTTTATTTGTTAAAATAACAAAATAATTCAAATTTATTCAGTGTTAGTATATGAACGAAATAAAATTCCTGCTAAGAATAAAAAAAAAATCCCTTATTTGTATTTTACTTTTAATTTAAATTTTAAATTCACAGGAGGAAAAAAAATGTTAGCTTTTTTGTGAGTTGCCATAATTTCTTAAATTTTGACCATTTAAAACTTCTGCATTTTAATAGTCTCCGATCAACTCCATTGTCATTTATACAAAATCAAATAATGGCACTCTGAAGATACTAGTAATTTGCAAAATCAATTTGAATCATTGTAATATTTTGTTATATAATTTAAAAAAAGGTGTCAGTAAATTGAGTACAGGATTCAGTTATTTTACTTATTGTAATATTGGCAGATTTTGGACCTAAATAGTAAAAAACGACAAACATTTTGTTTTTTACTCGAAAAATCAGCAATTCCGGATTTAAATCACAAATGGAGAAAGGGAAAACGACATAAGATTTCCTTAGGAACATTGTCGATCAGTTGTCCAGCACAAGCCATAATCAAAAATAGTTTGACATCTCCTTATTAATAAACGCATTCCATTTAGTTGTCTAAATATGTCCTTATATATTCACTGATATCTCTGTAATCTGACAATGTCATACGGATACGTTCAATAAACATTTCATTTATTTCATTTATTTCAAAATAAATTTTCCATTCTAAACTAAAAACCTGTCTGACTTATTGTTCATTGAATGGAACAAACAAGAAAAATATAGTAAAATGCTGAAATAATTTAATGGTTGTTTACCATTAAAGTAAACTTTATGTATACTCTGTTAAAAGTTTATTTGAAAACGAAATTATTCATTAGGCACATAATACAGACAATTACTCAACATAAACAGAATAACGCTTTTAGCAGAACTAAATTACTAATAAAAAAAAGTCTTAAACTGTAAGTATGTAGTAAGTAAAGTATGTATGTATGTGTTGTTTTTATATATTATTAAATTAAAACTGGTGATCTTTGTACAATGTACATAGAACATAAAGCTCTTAAAAAGAATAAATTTCTTCTTAGCAAACAAAATGGCTATATAAACAAGAACAATTATTATTCATAAAATGTTTTAAAACACTTAGTGCTTATATAAAACACAAACATAATATACTCGTATATCCCCGTTGTCTTTATGTCAGACCTTTAAACCTTTTATAAGCGACCATTTCCTTAAAAAAGTTCTTAACATTTTATTCAGTATAATAACTATGCTATTTATTGTATATGTATGTCATGTCCCATCAAAGAATGTCATCAATTCTATGGATAAACTTATCTTAAACATAAGGCCAAACATAAAATAATCCACGCAATAAAACAGAAAGATGCTCTTTTTATCCTTGAGTATAGCAACATGATTGAAGGTTTAACAGTGTTTTCAAAATTACCCCGCATGCAGAGTTATGGGCTTTTTACTGCTGATAGTTTTAAATAAAAAAACGTATTGGCTTAGTTTTAGAAATAATATGTATATATTTATTTTTATATTTTTGTATGTTTGGGTCTTAAGTCATTTCCATTTGACATGTTATTTTGAGGGAAGTATTTATTTTTAAAATATTTAAATCCTTATAAAACCTTAGAAGATTGTTAAGTGAATTATAATTAAAATGGGAGTTTAAGAAATGTAAAAAAAAAATCTGACATTATTTACGTACATATATAAATGTATGTAGCTATCAGTGGCGAGGCGTCCATATAACTCGATTCCTACCGACTTACCTTTTACATTTTCTGCTATACAACAATGTTTACTAAATACGAGCAACATAAAGCCCACGGGATAAACCTAATATGTATCTATACATCAACCTGCACACTCCACCACTCAATTGAAAAGCCACACACGAAAACACACACACCTCATTATCATTAGTATGTGTATTCTGTCCACACTCTGTGCATAGCCAAAGCAAAGCAACCCGAAATATGTCGGGTTATAAAATCTGTCGCTAGATAGAACAAATTTATTTCCTTTCTCCTTTCTTCCTTATGATTTTCTGATTTTGACTCAACTCTGTTTAACACACGCTCTCTTATGCAAAAGAATAACACGCTTTTTTCCGACTTATTTGGTGATTTTTGTGAGTATCTTCTACCGCTGCGCTGTGCTGTGGTAGATTAATTGAGTAAGTCAGTTCTCTTAGTTACTTAATGAGTTTCTGAGTTTGACTCGTCTCTGTTCCCTTTTCTTATGCAAACAAATAACACGCTTTTCTTCGACTTATTTGGTGAATTCTGTGTGTATCTCTTATCGTTGCGCTGTTGTTTAACAACAGCAAAGGCTGTTAAACAACAGCAGTCTGTAGTTATTAAATGAGCTGATAAAATTTGCTACCGTTTAAAAAATGAAAATTCAGTTGGTTGCTTTAAATGTTCAATATTTTCTATTTTTTAATCCAGATAAATAATTATTTATAGAAAAATTTTATTTATTGGCTTAATTTGTCTTGGAAAGCAGATCTGCCATATATTATTTAATATTGGCTACATATTAATATGTTTTAGAATGCATTTACGTTTGCAGGTAATTAATTTTTACATCGACTTACCGTTTGAAATTATTCACGCCTCGCCACTGGTAGCTATGTATATTTTTGACATCAATATTTCTTAGTGTGTCAACCAAGGAGAACAGAATGAGTGTGCTTCTTTATTTTTTCATGAAAAAAAAAAAACAAGTTGGAGCTAAATAATTTACCTGTAAAATTAAAGTACAATTATAAATTCCATACGCAATTTTTTGGGGCTTAACTTTATTTCAAAACAAAAAATTGTGAATTACTCATCTGTTATCGATATCCAGGGTGACTCGCATACGGTGTGACAAAAAGCTAGAGCGTCTAAGATTTTCAATTTTTCTCAAAATGCGGTTTTTTGTTTTTGACTAAAAATTAATTAATTAATATTTAAGTAATGAATTTTGAAAACAACAATAGTACTTGATTAGGTACAATTTTGAAAAACATTAGTTTTAAATTTGTTTTAATTTTTTTTTCAAAATTTTAAGTTTGAAAATTAATTTTACAAAAACTGTTCACTATTACTAAAGAAAATGAAAGTAGAGATTTCTGGCCTTATAAAAAGCTGTTAAATGACATTGTATGTATTACCGTTATAGATTATTATTTGGTCCCGAAGTTAAGAGTTCGTAGTTATATTTTGTTTTTCTTAAAATAATAAAATAATTCAAATCTTTGCAGTAAACGAGATAAAATTAATGCCAAAGATACAAAAAACGTTTATTTGTTTTTACTTTTAATTGACATTTTAGAATCACATTAGAAAAAAATGGTTGACTTTTTTGTGGGCCGCCACAATTTCTTTAGTTTTGATCAATATTAAAAGTTCAGCATTTAAATAAGCAATATGTATATTAATGTAATGTGGTCTTTTTTTTATTATTTCTTTTTTTTTTTTTTTTGAATAAATTTTAAAAAAAATTGACCCCCCCCCCCCCCCTTGGAACTAACACGCTCTAAGTTTCTGTGACACTTTGTGCGAATCACCCTGTGTATACCTTTTTCTTACATAATAAAAATGCAAGACTTGCTGCATTTAAACGAAAAAAAGTTTTTAAAACATTTTTTGTTTTTTTTTAAAAAAAAAAAAAAAACTAATTTAAAAAAAATTTAAATACAATATTACTTAAACTATACACAAGCATTATTCAAAATTTAAAAAAAAATCGATAAAGAAGATACGTTCGTGAATAACTAAAAAAATAAGACAATTTTCTTAAAATACGTCAAAATCTTATTTCCGAAATCCGAATTTTTGGCAAAGACTGTAATCATTTTGGTCATAATAGTTGCAAAGTTAAATCAAAATTTTTAGAACCGTTTTTTAAAAAAATTAGAGAAAACTAAAATCGTTGTGTAACAGCTACTCGTTTTAGATGAGCTAAAACAAAAAATTTATTTTATTTTCTATAAAATTACATAAAAAGTATTTGTACCAAATTTAAAGCAAATCGGTCCAACCTTTTAGACTTTATCTCATATTTCAGTTGACGCACCAATTCACAAACGGACAATCTTACAGACCGACGCGACGCGACGCGACGGCTTACTGCCTGAACACAATGGATTCAATACACACAAATTCAATGTTACGAATACAACACAACGCAACTGCAGTCGGTGCTGCAGATGTTGCTGCAAGAGTTTACCAACTCTTAACTTTTCACGTGAAGCACTTTTTTTTAACGTTTCAATTTGTATTGAGAAAAAAAGAGCCGGAAAACATCTTAAAGCTTTTTGTGGTTATTTGTTTAGCGAAAAATATTATTAATTAAAAGAAAATTATCGGAAATAAAAAAGTGAATAATGATTGTTTTTTTTTTTTTTCTTTAAAATATACAAAAAGCTGTAATGTGAGCACACAAAAAATAGCACATATGACACTTTTTCACAGCTGTTGCATCTCCAGCTCCAGTTGCAGCATTTTATTGTGTTCAGGGAGTTAATATTTTTTTGAAGGCTTTTTTTGTTGTAGATTTGGAGACCAAACAAATTTTTTGTTTCGCTTCAGCTGCATACTAGGATTAAGTAGTGAAGCTAAGTCTAGGGTAAATTGTACGTGTTCAAAATTTAATTTTTATAAAAATTTATTAGAATGACTTTAAATTTAATTTTAAAAAGGTAAAATTTCATTCATTCATTCCATTTCTTAACAAAAAATTTTATAAATTGGTATTTCTTAAGGCACTTTTGAAAAATATATAATTTAGGAATACTAAAAGCAAAGGCCTGTAAAAATTAAGAAACTTCTAACGGGTGATTTTTAAGCTGGTTTGGTTTTGGCAACACTGGTTTTGACAGCTGACGTGTGTTTAGTACCTTGTGTCACTGTCAAACAGCTTCAGTTTGGTTTGCAATTTAACCATGGATCGTCTTACAAATGAACAACGCTTGCAAATTATTGAATTTTACTATCAAAATTCGTGCTCGGTTCGAAATGTTGTTTATCGAAAAATTGTGTTCAGCGATGAGGCTCATTTTTGGTTGAATGGGTACGTAAATAAGCAAAATTGCCGCATTTGGAGTGAAGATCAGCCAGAAGTATTGCAACAGCTACCAATGCATCCCGAAAAAGCCACTGTTTGGTGCGGTTTATGGGCCGGCGGCATTATTGGGCCATATTTCTTCAAAGATGATGCGAATCGCAGCGTTACTGTCAATGGTGAACGCTACCGAGCGATGATAACAAACTTTTTTTTGCCCGAAATGGAAGTTCTTGACTTGCATGATATGTGGTTTCAACAAGACGGTGCCACATGCCACACAGCACGCGAAACAATGGCGCAATTGCGAGGCGAGTTTGGTGAACAGTTAATTTCACGTTTCGGGCCGGTCAATTGGCCGCCTAGATCGTGCGATTTGACACCATTAGATTATTTTTTGTGGGGGTATGTCAAGGTTAATGTCTATAGGGACAAGCCCGCTTCGATTGACGCACTGAAAGCCAACATCCATGCATTCATTCGTGAGATACCGGCCGATATGTGTGAAAGAGTATGCCAAAATTGGACTCAGCGGATGGGCTACCTGAGACGCAGCCGCGGCCAACATGCATGAAATTATCTTTAAACATTAAATTGCAAGGTTCAAACTATCGATTCAAATAAATATTTCATTCATTTTTTCGAATTTTTTGTGTTTTTTTTTTTTAAAAAAGTTCTAAACCTCTTAAAAAATCACCCATTAGTACAATACTACGTGAAATGTTAGTATGGAACCGGAATTGGTTAAAATGAGTTTAACGACCAATTACAGCATAAAAAAGCTATAGCTTTTAGCTGCCTATAAGCTCAGAAAATTTTTGTTTTGTTTTATTTTTGACATATGTATGTCTTTTTGCAATATCAACGAAGATATATGTATGTGTTACTATCATAAACTCCGAAATGTGGTAATTAGAGAATTTACCGGTAAAACTTAGAATTTTGTCTGGCAACAATAATAAAAGTCCGAAATGTTGTTTTTACAATGGTATCTCACTTCTCACGAACAATAAGACAATTACGGTGTAGAACATTTGTTTTTTTTTCAGATTACTTATTCGCTGTTTCCCAAAGCCTACTCGAACTCATATTTAAAAATTTTAAACATAAAACAAATTTAAAAATATAAATAAAACACAGAAGTTTGTTAGTATTGAAAAGTTTTCCTTTGTTAGTTTCCTTTTCTTCATTAATTGGTTAAATAAAATAATACATTTTGTTAAATTGAAAGCAACAAAATAATATTGTTACCAATCAATTTTTATTTGTCCCTTCAAACGTTTATCATAAAAAAAATACTCATTTATATTTTTTCGTTTTCAAAATAGAAACGGATATTTACGTGTGTAGGTATGTATTGCAAATGCACTTCAAAATAATTCTCAGAAATAAAAAAAAAAAAAAAACAAACATATGAATGTCACCCGACAAATTTAAGCGAATAAAACCTGATTTAGGAGAAAGGAGACATAAAAAGTTGCTCAAACATATCCTATAGCAATAAAAAAAAATAAAAAAAACCCACATATATACACTCTCAGCAGACAATGTGTATATTAGAGTAAAGACAGAAAAGTCTTCGCGCACTCACCACCAAAGAGACGTTATATTGCCGATAAATCTCCCCAGGATAATATTAAATAATGGCTGAATAGGATATGGGCCATATAAAAAACAATTGCTCCACCATTAGCCGGAAGCGGAGGAGCACAAAGGAGTTCCAAACCAACAACAACATGTACATTTGAGTACTTGTATATAGTTATGCGAGGTATACTATATTTATATATGTATGGATATATGGTTCAGATACCTCCCAGCAATCTGGCATTTTAGGTTTTTATTTCTTTGTGCTTCCTTATTTTTTTTTTTTTTTTTTTAATTTTATTTCCCTCTTCAAGAATGGGAGAAGGAAGAAGGGAAAATATCATGTGTCCTATATCTGCAGCCATCAATTGTTAAAGGACTTGTCAAAATTAGCAAATAATAAAACTCAAGGTCGACATACGAAAAAGGTAGTAAAGAAAGCACTTACTTTTTTTTGCAGAAAAAGATGCTTTTTAAAAGAAATCTGCCAACGTCATTTATTTTATTCTTTCTTTTAGCCTTTGAGCAGGTAGGTACATATAAAAATATAACATCCTGCATATCCCGCATAAGGATATCTCAATCTCTTGGCTTGTCAATATTTCTTTGATACTGGATTGAGGTGTGAGTGCCGTTGCCCCAAAACACACCTATAATACGGTATTTTATTACAAGGAACATAAAATTCTCAAACATAAGGATAACACATGTGTAGGGAGAGTTGAGATTATAACGATGGATTGTGTTTTTTTTTTTTTTCGTTTCTGGTTAAGCACCTACGTAAGGTGAAGTGCTGGTTTTACATCACAGAACGCGACGAGTTTGAATTGTCAACTAAATTTCAACACAAACTCAATTTGATCTTTCGATTTAGTTTGACCGCTTTTAAACGCTGCAATTACTCTGCAATTTTTAAGCATTTAGGCGGGGGACGTATGCTGTGTCCGGGGTAGACAAAGTTGCAGAGGTTGAAATAATTGCAGAGTTATCGATCTTTTTTCTTTGTGCTTTTTCTTATTGTTTGAGACATAAGCGGAGTAAAGAGTGAGGAGATATATTTCCTTCTCATTTAACAAAAATTGCAGGTATTAAAATTTGCAGCGTTTAAATGGATGATGCAATCGGAAAGAAACTCAAAAGAGAATTGCAGATAGAAATTGCAGTCGTCTAAAAGCAGTCTTTGAAGTACAAACGAACTTACTCAATATATGGAACATATCCAATTTACATCAACGTATCGTAACGTGTAAGTTCACAACATAATGTGTCACAAAAATGTCCACGTTTTTAGTTTACCCTACCGCCGGCATAGATGTTTACACATAAAAAAATATTAAAAATATTAAAAATTTAAATTTAAAAAAAAATATCAAAATATTTTTGACTAAGAGAACATGTGATAATTTAATGCTTTTAATTTTTATCTTATTCGTGTGAGACTTTTTTCTTTTAGATAATATACACTCCATAACGCCACACTAGTCATTAAAGTCAAAAAGAATGCAAAATATTTAACATGCATTTGTTTAGCATATTTCTCAGTTTTATTGAAATTTATTGAGTATAAAATATTTGTATATAATATTTATAATAAAATTTTCCATATTAAAGCACTTATATAGAAAAAAAGGCAGACAAAATCGTACAAAAATTATTACGGTCATAAAATTTGCTGAGAATGTATCATAATAATTAATAGAATCAACAGACTTAATAAAAATATCTGGGGATTAAGGGTGTTTTTTTTTTTTGGGAATAAAGGACACTTTGAAATGAATGGTCTATATAATTAAATATTTCTTTAATTGTTATGAGAACGAAGAATCAAATGAGCCCAAATCCAAAGTACTGTAGCAATTAAATTTATTATTAAGTACTTAATAATCACTTTAATATAATTATATCTAGGTAGGTAGTAAAGGACATAATGATGGGATCACCAAGCTTTTGCTTTGCTGACTTGACCTTATTTACTTAAAGTAAATAAAAGTTGTTTTTTTTTCATATAAGCAGATTTTTTATTTAGATTATAATCTTTTTATTTAATTTTTTTTTAATTTGTATTTTGCAATGCAAAAAATTTTAGGGACATAATTTATTGCAAATTGTATATGTAAGCAATACAAATCAACTCGATGTTTTATACTAAAAACCTGTACTTAACGATACCGACCATTAGAAAATATTCTTGATTTTAAAGTCTATATCTAACTACAATCAATTTTCGTCCTATTAATAACAATATGTTTAATTATTTTTTAATTCACAAATCAACTTAGATTTTGGTCAACAATTAATTCACAAATAAAAATATAATATAAATAAATAAATATAATATAAAATCTATATACGTATTGTACATATATCCATAAACCGCAAAGAGAGCAAGTTTAAACGTCTTTTATATTTATGCTGCTTTTATATAACCATTTATTTATGATTTTCTCATCACAATTTTCAAAATTTATTATTAAAACCCAAAAAGTATGCAAAAAACCACTTCAAGAAAATGCAGAAATAAATTGCAAAAAATTTGATGCTGCCAGGTGCCTTGTGCCATGTGTCAGCAGACACACACATACACACATAAACCACACACCTCATCAAGTCCCAAACATGTTTTGCATTAAAGTGCATTTAATTTAACCACAGAGCCACTTTGTCGCTGTTCTCTCTTTCAAAAAAAAAAAAAATCAAAAAAGAAAGAAAAAGATTAAAGCACAACAGAGAGCTATGCATCAGGAATGATAAGTCACCTCAGCAGCAGCGTCTTCAAACAAGGAGTAATCTTTCAGAAAACTTAGCGTGCTCCAGCTTGCATGGGGTCCCACAAGCCTCAGTGGCAACCTCAGCCGCAGGAGTTCATAAAACATCAATTTTAGCATAGAGATGACAAAATCAAAAAAAAAAACCCTCGATGGCAACGTGTTTACTCACTTTCTTTGAGGGTATAGTGCTGCCATTGCGAGTTGTGTGAGGGCGGCAGGAAGTGCAGCTTCGGAAAGAGCATATAGCCGCCATAACTCTTAGGACGCGGAGAAAAAAAAATAAAACGTCAAAAGAACAAGTTATGGAATTGTTCGCAGTATACTACCAGTTTCCGTCGTCAGCGTGGAAATATAACTTTTCATTTAAGGAATTCTTTTTTTTTTTTCTTCGCCATTCCCGAGTACTCCGGCATAAGACAGAGTTGAGATAAGGTAGGTATATCTTACCTACCCGGGCTCGGGTACCATTTTGTGGGTTGTACATCCTGGTATTTGGTGTGTTTCTGGTTCCTGTTCAGTATGCAATAGTGCAACAGCAATGAAAAAATATCGTCTTGCCCATCACGACCATAGAGTTGAAGTTTTAGTTATGTTGTTAGTGAGTCGGTCATTGTGGATTGGTATAGTGAGTTAAGTTATTCCCTCTGCCCCCACACTCCTACCACCCTGCAAAGACTTTAGGTATGGGTTTAATGTGAGAATAAGTGAGTCTTATCCTGCGGTAGCGTTGTGGTATTAGGTTTACATTATGCATCACGTTGCGGTCAGCTGGCTTTTTAATAAATGTTGTTCATATACTTTTTCGTTCGTTCTTCGTGAATCTGGAAAATGTCTTATTTTACGTCAAACTGAAAAAAAAACTTTTACAAAAACGGATTTTGTTAGAAAGTAAGAAAAGAAAAAAAATTGTTATAATAGTTGATGGGATAATGTTTTGTAACAGGATAATGTATGTTGGTAGGTATATAACGGTATTATGTATATTTTGCATAAAATATGCGCTAGTACCTACATATATTTGGTTTCATATTTTTTTTTTTTTAAGTTGCAGATGGTCTTCATATCATTTAAACTTTTGAAGCATAATAAAATAAGGCCGAAATAATTTTGTTTTGAACTAAGAACTAAATAAAGCGTACGACTTTGTCGGACATACTTGCTCTTTTGTACGATTATACTTACATTTTTAAATTTGGGTATAAATCTGTTCATTGACTTCAATACAAATAAATTAGTCATAAAACATTTATTTTATATTTTATGCCACTATTATTATAGGTACTAAAAAATAAAAATCAACATAATTTGAAATAAATTAATTAAACAACTCTTGAAATTATTTTCTAACCAACGCGATGTATAGGTACTCTGATTTTTTTTTTAATTTAAATGTATATGAAGGCAGTAATTTTTAAATCTTTTAAGATATTTTAAATTGCAATGTAAAGGTACCTACTATTTGATAATTTATGGATTTGTAATTAAAAGCGAACTCGAGATTATAATCAAACTTCATATTACGATTAGCGAAGTCGGAAATAGTGGTTCTTTCAATTCTATCCGTCTGTCTTTCTGTCCGTTTAGCTGCCCCCTAACGGTTGGAGGATTTTCTTTAAGACTGGTACCTAGCTTTTTTTTTTACAAAAAAGCTACCGTTTTGTAAAAAAAAATCCAAAAAATGTTTATAAACGATACCTGATAGACGGTCATTGGCCAAACCATATTAAACTTAAACTGAAGAGAAATTGTGAATTCAAAACTTTTGTTTAAAATAAAGATTTCAACTAACTAACTTCTCGTAGCACCATTTTCTATTGATTGAAGATTTTCTCAAAAATGGTTCAACTAATCTCAATCAATTTGTATAAATTGTATCGATTGTTCTCGTATAGATTGTTTTAAAAAATTTTGAAAGCATTTAAAAAAATCAATTTTTGTCTGGAAACTTAATACTTCCAAAATGACTTATATTAAACTGTACACCGAGCAGTTTCTGATTTAAAACAAAAATTATTCTTTTGACCATAAATAATGGTACTTACCATATAAATATTTAAAATCCATTGATGAAAGTCTCATCTTAATTGATTTCTACGATTTTGATTAAAATTTTTGTGTGAAATTTATATCAGTAGGTACGATCTAAAATATTATTGGAAAAAATTAACGTTAATCCATTATCTCTTATATGTACAACAATTTTTTTGTTTACAACAATCTCATAATCTGTTGAACAGATTTTAAGGTTTTTTTTACACAAGATTTTCTAATAAGTTTAAATAATATTTTGGGTAAAAAAAACTGTTTTGAATTATTAATTTTTTAAATTCGATATTTCGAAAATGGGTCTATGTTTTTATTTTTTCAAACTAAATTAGTTTTAACTCCGAATTAATAAATACTAAAAAATGAGGTATCGATTTTTTTTTCTTACAAATGTTTTTAAAATTTTATATATTATTTTTTTAATAAACCACTCCAACGATTTTTTAAATTTTTTTGTCATAAAATAAGATTTGTTAAAGAAATCAGATGGTGTAAATTTTGTTTACCAAAAGATCTATGTATATATTCAACACGGTAGCTATATTGTTTGTATTTATGTACTACTCACATAATTCTACCTTAAACTAAACTATGTTTTTGGAAGGTGGCATAAAATAAAGACACTCATATTTACATAATTTATTTTGTTAAAAATCAGATGAATAGTTTTTTTTTTTAATATTGGAACCATAAGAGAAAGTTCGTGCAATCCTAGTTGTGTATTTTATTAACCACACAATTTTTATTATTTGCGCCAAGTACAATGCTAAAAATTTGTGTATCTCAAATTTTTTTAAATTATACATTTCTAGCTTGCTTTTTACGAACATTTATTCACGAATTTATACAACTTTTCAAAAATCTCTAAAATATTTAAAAAGTTTCTGATCCCTTAATTTTGACTGAGTGTATATGAAAAAATTATTAGTAGTAAAAAATCTGCACTTTCTGAAACACATATGTAGGTATTTAAATCGAAATTAAATCAACAGATTTCCATTCACAATAACAACTATGTACTTCAAATAGAACAGATTTTTGTTATATTACATTTCGCTTTCGCTTTTTGTGTAAAAGTGACAATATCATTAAAGGCGATTTGCCTCTCCCGTCACGCTGCCACCGCCCCGTGCCGTCACAATTTAAAATGTATTTAATTTATTTCAATCAAAGAGCAAGCAATCACGACAGTAAACTTAATTTCGCACCAATACATTTTTAAATCTGCTCAAAAAAAGCCCAACCATGAGTTCTTTTCATTAAGTTCAATACCCTGTTATTCTGTCACTGTCAATCGATCAAAAAACATTTACGGATTACAAAACGAACAACATTGTTCAAATATTTTGAATTTTTTTTTTTAATCCCGCGCAGTTCTACTGTCTTTTATTCTCACATTAGAAAAAAAAAAATAAAACATTTATATCAATAGAATAATGTTTAAGAAAAATATAAAATACGAACAAGAAAAAAAATCCATACATAAATGAAAGTCCCCATCGATTTTTGTATAGTTCGCCGAAATAAATATAAAGTCCTCGACAAAATGTCCCCACCTCCATACCCAAGGGATGACCTTCAAACCAAAGAGGACCACTGAGACCACTGAGAGAGGAGGCGTTCATTTAAGTTGTGCAATTTAAAAGTGTCCTGAAATATTTAAGTATCCTCCCTGATGTAAGTTTACAAGGATTTCTTATTTTATTTTACTTTATTTTTTTTTTTTCGGGACGATAAGACTCCTTCATAACGAAGCTTAAATAAGAAGTGTGTACCTATACATATTTTTCGACATTCGTACGCGAATTCAAGTGTGGATCCTTCCTTACTATAGAGACCGAGAGTAGTCCTTGGACGTGTAGTGTAGAGTAAGAAGCAACGTTCAATATGTGACCTCAATCCTAGGTGTGTATTTGTATGTACATATTTGATTCAGTATTTTATTTAACAGGATGGGAATTTTTTATTTAAATTTTTCACTAACGTGCGGCTGTGTTCAGTTCAGTTCATGTTCACAGAGAAAGGACGATAGACTAGAGATAGATATAAAATGAAAGCAAGAAAGTGTAAGATTGCAAGGATGCACATCATTAATCTGTAGGTATATGCCTGGCTCCTTGGCGTGAATTCAGCAGCACTGACGATGCAATGGTGGCAATGACGATGACGACGATGACGACGACAACGACTGCAACGGCCAACAACCACCATATACAAAGCTGAATCTTTTGGGTGTGGAATGCTTAAAAATTCATAGTGAAGCAAATGGGGTGTGAAATATTTCACGTGTCACACTGCCGCTGCAGCTACCGCCGCCGCCGCGCTGCTTTAAAAATTTGGACGGAGAATGCTTCATATGCAGCAGGACTTTCTGGTGACAGATACCCCACTGTTAGTTTTTTTTTTTTTTATTTTTTTCTTTTGCATCCTCTCTCTCTCTCTCACTCTCACTCTCAGTGTAACATTTAATTAATACTGTGATATAAATTATTGTCCTCCAACGTGTCATGGCGTTTTGGTCCTGTTTTTCATTTTGTCCCCCAAAACAGCAGCCAAGCCAACCAGTTTTCACGTACATTATATGATGTCTGATATATGTACACGGGCAAGGATACCGTTATAACTGAAGGAGCATTAAAATTTAAAAAAAAGACAACAACAAGAAAAAAATCAACCACCAAGTGAACAAATTGCATTTTTTTTTCGTCAAAAAAGGTTGACAGTTGAGTTGGGAGTTATTTACCTGTGACCAAAAAGTGTGGAACCTCTTTTTCAGTGCGACAAAATGTTGTAATGGAAATAACGTTCAGTGTATTTGTTTTCTTTTTTTTTTAGGTTAATATACAGTAACGATGTTATATTGAGCTATTTTCCAGCAGCTCATCCGCACTGGAAGCAATTTAATGATGGCATAAAATGTTTCCTTTTTTTTTTGCATTTTTTTTTTATAAGCAGGTACATTGATACAAGATATACCTACATAAAAGTAACTAATTGCATATAAGTGCGTACGGTATACAGGTTTCAACCAAGCTTTACAAAAAACTGATAGGTACCTCGTATACGTAGGTATATTATGTCCTTGTTGTTATGTATAATGAATTTAACGTCAATCAGAGGACTTTTTGAGAATAATTAATTATGATACAAATAAAAATTTAAAATGTATAGGTTAACAATGTGTTTCATTTAGGTAAAAACACCTCTGAAAAATATTTAAAATATTTAGTAAATTTTTGTGACTTTATAATGGTCTCACTAGTAAAAAGTTTAAATTAAGTGCATGACTGGGTTGCATGTGTTTACTCTTATGATCACACCATGTTTTTAAAGCCTGAGTATAAAAAGCTTGTTCATCTTATTTTAAAAGAAATATACCTACATAATTATTGTATGACATCTACAAGAAATATAATATATTATATAGATACCATGTGATTACATCCAATTTTGCAATACAGAACAGTGTTGTACATTACAAGCGTAGGTATTTATAATAAAGTCTTAAATAAAAAATTGTTTAAAATAAACATTTTGTATTTTAAAATAAACTTATTAAACAACTCTTGATTTTTTTTTCAGCGATAAACCCAAGTACTTTGATTTTTTGAATAAATTTAAATTTATGACGAAAAATTCAGAAGTAGTCAGAGTGGTTTAGAAAAAAAATGTATACGGATATGTATTTTTTTTTAGCTTATGTTCTTTTTATAAATATTAAATATTTATTTCATTTTAGTAATAAAATTAATATTCAAAACATAAATCCGTTTTTTTTTTTATATTAATTTTTTTTTTATATTTTTGGAGTCGAATTTAATAAAATAATAATTTTCATTCAATTACATTCCAACATACAAAATTATTTTTTAATAAATTGAAGCTTCTACGTTAAAAAGAAATAATTTGAATCAGTTAAGCCAATAGCAATAAAGCTGAAAATAAAAAAAGGAACCTTTCTATAAAAGGTAAGCTATTCAAAATAATATTAATTTTTACTTGGGATATATAGGTACTATCTATATGACAAATTATGTTTGTATTCGTAAAAAAAAACGAACTCGAGATTTTGATCAAAGTTGACATTACGAATCGATAGCGAAGTAGAAGTCTCGAAATTCTTTCTGTGTGTTCTTTCGGCTGTTGCCTAAACGGGTGGATAGATTTTCTTTAAACTTGGTATCTAGTGTTTATTTTGACATTCCCTCCACACGTTTTTTTTTCATTTTTTTAAAGACTAAAAATAACGGTACCTGCCGTGCAATTTTTTTTTTTACCAAATTATGGAAATCGTATTTTTCCCAAAAATGTGCCAGCAACTTTTTGTTTTTAAGATTCAATAATTTTTTTAACAAAAAAGCTAACATTTTATAAAAACAAAATTCAGAAAAATGGTTTTAAATGGTACCATATAGAACAATTTTTTTATTTTCGATTTTCTCAAAAACGGCTCAACTGATTTTGATAAGTTTTTTATAGAAAATTTTTAAAATAAATTTAAAAATATTGTGGACCAACATTTTCAATTTTTTTTTTCGATTTTCAAAAAAAGTTTAAAATTTTTTTTGAGAACTTAATGATTCGAAAACGACTTGGTCAATTTTTATTAAACTCAGTCCCCTGCAGTTTTTTGATATGTTATGTAGCAGATTTTAAATAATTTTTTTTTATAACCAAAAATAACGGTACCTCCCATACAAATACAGGTATTGAAAATTTCATTTTTCGCAAAAACGTCTTCTTAGATTTTAATTAAACTAATTATTTTAACTAATATTCGTACGATGTACCATATTTTTGGAAAAAATATTGTATCTATTGATTTAAAATGGTACCTCTCATAGAACCATTTTTTAGGTTTTCGACTATCTCATTAGGTATCTGTTGAACAGATTTTAATGAAATTTTTTAAAACAAAAGCTACTAATAAATTTGAATAATATTGCATATAAAAATTCTCAAAAAATCAAATTTTGAATTTAAAAAAAATTAATTATTGTTTGAAAATTCGATATTTCGAAAATAGTTGGATAATTTCGTTTTCGGAATTAGTTTGAGGTTTTAATCGTTGTTTCCTCAAAAATGGTTTTCTTTTTTACTACCTACTATATTTAACATAAAATTTTATTATAAATTATTCAGTAGAAAGATTTATATTTTGTAAACCAAATCTCTGTACTTTAAAATATGTAAATTGTGCGATAACACACTGTAATTTTTTTTTTGACGAAATAAATATACAGTAGACGCTCGATATAGTGAATCTCAGTAGAGTGAACTATCCAATATAGTGAACACACAAAAATTTTATATAGACTACTCTAAATAGTGAACAAAATGTATCTCGATATAGTGCAACACCCACTTTTTTTCAATATTTAAGAAGAATATTCCAGCTGAAATGCGTTTACAGCTTTGTCGACTTTCTTTTAAGATATTTTACCGTTCATTTATGTGCTTCGTACAGACAGGCACGAAAGAAAATATCTACTTGAGCCATTATAACACAAGTTGATGTTGTATTTTAACTTTTGTGAAATATTCTAATTATGAAAACAATTTTTTTCGAAAAAGATTGTCATTGTCAATTGAATAATGTTTGCAAGAAAGAGCTGTGCAAATCAGTTTGAAGTTGAGAAACAAAAGTGAATTTTTTTTTATATTTAATACTTTTAATTAAAACATAAAACTAATTCCTACCTGGAGTTATGAAGTGTTTCGATTTTAATTGTATATTTTTTTTTTAATGATATGAAATAATTGTTTGTTTTACCTAATTTAAATTGTTTTACGCTTAAATAAATACAAAAAAATTTTATTTCGTATCGAAATTACTATGGAAAGCCTATTCAGCTTCTCTCTCGAAATAGTGAACAATCTCGAAATAGTGAACAGGCCTGGTTTTAAATACTTCACTATATCGAGCTTCTACTATAAAAAAAAAAGAATTAGTTTTTGAACTCCGCATAAATAAGTACTAAAAATTGGAGTATACCAATTTTTTTTTCCTAAAACTATATTCAAAATTTTATTGTAAGAAATCACTACATTGCGTTGGTGTCAAATCAATTTCAGATATTTTTTTAATCAATTTATTTCTAATTTTATTGTTTTTTTAACATTTTTTTTAGTCTTAACTGTAAATTATATGCATATGTGCGAAGTACAAGACAGCACGGTACTATATTGTTCATATTTATGTACTCACATATTTATGTAGAAATCTTGTATGGCAGAAAGAAAATTTTATTTTTCTCAAAAATATGCACACAACTACTTTTTTTTTTAGTTATAATTGGTACCTACCAAAAAACTATTTGTTTTCCTTTCGATTTTCTCAAAAACGGTTCAACTGATTTTTATAACGGGTGATTTTTTAGCTGGTTTGGTTTTGGCAACACTGGTTTTGACAGCTGACGTGTGTTTAGTACCTTGTGTCACTGTCAAACAGCTTCAGTTTGGTTTGCAATTTAACCATGGATCGTCTTACAAATGAACAACGCTTGCAAATTATTGAATTTTACTATCAAAATTCGTGCTCGGTTCGAAATGTTCATCGCGCGCTGCTTCCATTTTATGGTCGGCATTCTCGACCTTCTGAGCAGTCTATTCGGAAGATTGTGACCAAATTTCGCACCAAATTTACTTTGTTGGACATTAAACCACCAACACGTTTACGTACTGTGCGTAGTGAAGAAAATATTGCGGCCGTATCAGCTAGTGTGACAGAAGACCGCGAAATGTCGATTCGGCGCCGTTCCCAGCAGTTAGGCCTTTGTTACAGCACTACGTGGAAAATTTTGCGGAAGGATTTGGGCGTAAAGCCTTTTAAGATACAGCTGGTGCAAGAACTAAAGCCAGCCGACCTACCACAACGCCGAATTTTTGGTGAATGGGCTCTTGGAAAGCTGGCCGAGGATCCGCTTTTTTATCGCAATTGCGAGGCGAGTTTGGTGAACAGTTAATTTCACGTTTCGGGCCGGTCAATTGGCCGCCTAGATCGTGTGATTTGACACCATTAGATTATTTTTTGTGGGGGTATGTCAAGGCTAATGTCTATAGGGACAAGCCCGCTTCGATTGACGCACTGGAAGCCAACATCCATGCATTCATTCGTGAGATACCGGCAGATATGTGTGAAAGAGTATGCCAAAATTGGACTCAGCGGATGGGCTACCTGAGACGCAGCCGCGGTCAACATTTGCATGAAATTATCTTTAAACATTAAATTGCAAGGTTCAAACTATCGATTCAAATAAATATTTCATTCATTTTTTCGAATTTTTTGTGTTTTTTTTTTTTTTAAAGTTCTATACCTCTTAAAAAATCACCCATTATTTAGATTAAATTTTTTTTTAAATGATCCAACCAATTTTTAAAATGTGTTTTCTCAAAAATCAAGAATTGCTAAAAAAGCATATAGTGTACATACATAGCTTTGTTGTCTACTGAATCAATTTTTTGTTTGTTATTGTGTTGATTTTTAATAATTTTCCAGATGATGGATAGGTTCACAGTATTCTTTATGACCACAGTATAATTGTATATAAGTGCTGCATGTCGTGTGACCCATGTTGCTCATTTTATTTATTTTTATAAACATTGTCGCAAGGGGTTTGATTGAATCAAAATCTTGGCTTCTTGTCAATTATTTATTGTTCTCCCGCCTTTAGGATAAAAAATTCAAAAAATTTAATAAATCATATTTTCAATTGACTAAGACAGGCACTGGCACCGATTATATAATAGAATTCGTTCATTTTTTCAATGTTCATAGGTATTATATGCTCATGGGTAAGAAATTGCATTTAAATACGCCGGCACAATGAGCCTTCAAATGTTCGTGTTAAACATGCTGTCAAGAACACCAAGGAAATGTTTATTATTTATTCATAAACAAAAGAACACCCCCATTGGCAATGGAGGCCAAGACAGCAGTGCACTCTCTGACACCCACTCGCTATACTTGGCATTTATATAGAAACAACAACAACAATGTTGGGCGGCCAGTGAACTTCCCTTAAGTTTTGATGAGAAATGTAAAAGTTTTGCCATCTAATATAAGTTAACAACACTTTTTGGATACTTTTTTTTTCATATTTTCATTTTGTTTTTGTTTTCAGTTTTCGAATATTTCGAATATAAGAATATTGGTTCAATGGATTTTTCATATATGTATATGTATGTATGTATTTTGTGTGGCAGTGATGAAATGTGGGTGGGAAAAAGGAGGTGTGTTGGTGTCATCGTCATTTTCAGAATCAGAAGGATACACATGGAGCTGCTTGTTTGCGTTTCACCTATTAGTAACGTTAAAACTTGTATAACTGATGATAATATTCAAAAAGTTCAAGCTGCATAAGAAGGTTGATGGTGCAAGTAACAAAACTGATACCTATATGTTTGTATGTATGTATATGGTTGATGGGGTGTTTAAGAAAATTCTTTGAAACTATGGGGGGTTTGAATTGAACTCCATTATCACGCTTTATTTACATCGCCATCGTCTCGTTATAACTAATGGACGTTAAGCATAAGTTCTTTGATAGTTGAATGTATACCTTTAGAAATAATGTTTGACGAGGATATTCTGTTTGTACCTAAATGTGTGTGGGTGTGCAAAAGGTGAACTTGTGTTCATTCAAGGAAATAATAATGTGAGCATCTATAAGAATTTCTTTATGTCACCTTCCTTTTATAGTTTTTAAAACTATTTTCAAATGCAAATAAGAAAATTTACATCAGCTTATATAGTGTTTTTGATTTAAATAGTTATTTTTTTCTTTTTTGTGTGTGTTACTACATTCAAATTCATAATGTGTGAATTTTTAAAATATCTATATATTTATGTACATTATGACAGCATTTAGAATTGTATCGTATGAATGGAAAACAAAAAAGCAATCTTTACAGCGTTATTGATAATAATTTTAAACAAATTTTTAAGCATTACGCAAAGACTTCTATAAATGATATCAATAGGTAAACTTAAGTTGAACTTAATTAATACATTTTGAGAGATTACCCTAGCCCGTGTTTACATATTCTATTGGTATTGGTTTAAAAAAAAAAATGCTATAATCAAAGTGAACCTAAAGATTGTTAAGAATTTCAACAAAAAAAGTGATTTTTCACATACCGTAAAATTGTGCATCAATTTACTATTCTTCTCACTCACTACAACTATATGAATAATTTTGTTAGAAACGCTTAATTGTTTCAAAAATTAATGAGCATTTTTAAAATTGTCTAAAATTTGCTATTAATTGTGTCGATATTAATTTAAATTGACTTAATCTAATGGCCAATTTAAATAGTTTGCTTTTTTTTATAAAAAGCTATTATACAGTAATTTTTTTTAATATGCATTTTAATAAAAAAACACAATTTTTAATTTTGTAATTAATTAATTTTTAATTTAATTTTTTTAAGACAAAAATAAAGGTACCAGCCGTAAAAATGTTTTGCCAATTTATTAAAATCTTATTTTTCTCAAAAACGTGCCGACATCCCTTTTTTTAAATTCATTATTTAAAAAAGGCTACCATTAAAAAAAAAAAAAATCGGAAAAATAAATGGTACCCCCCATATAACCATTTTTAAAGAGAATGTTTCAAAAAGTTCTAAAAGTGTTATTTACCAAGAAATTAATTTTTTTTTTAGGATTATTAAAAAAAGTTAAATTTTTTTTGAGAACTTAATAATTTAAAAACGACTTGGTCTTTTTTTTTTTTGTTCAATTATCTGGCAAATTTTTAATAAAATTTATTCTTATGATCAATAATAACGGTACCCCTCATACAAGTGTTTAAAAACCGGTAAGGAAAATCTCATGTTTCTCAAAAATGGATCCTACCAATTTTGATTAAAATTTAAATATTATCGGAAAAAAGACAGTAGGTATCTATCGATTATAAATAGTATCTCTCCTGGAACTATTTTTTTTTTTTAGTTTTTGACGATCTCATTATTTTTGAACCGATTCAAATGAAAGAGCTTTCAAAAAGTTTGAAAAATATTGCATATCAAAATTTTCAAAAAATAAAAAAAAATAATTTTTTGAAAATAGGTACATAGATGATTTTTTTTTTCAAAATTAATTTTTAAACTACTAAAAAATTGAGTACCAAAGATAAATTCTTAAAGCACAGCTATTTCTCTGTTGATTCTGATTTGTTTTCCTTATAAAGAGGGTAATCGAAATTATGCCATGTAAACTGACGACGACAGCTACTCGAAAATTAAAAAAAAAAAAATGTTGGGATTCTGATAGCTTCAACTCCTGTAAGCTAAAAGCTGAATCAACTTTCCGATTAAATGGAAAATAATGCACAAAAATTTGTTGCAGTTAAGTTTTTATGAAATAGCTCAAAATAGGTTTAAAGTGGTTCTTGCCAATACTGTCCAATGTTAATCTGTTTGCCTATTCAACTGCAACTTAAATAGATTAATTAATTGTTGTTGTTGTTTTTTATTTGTTAGCTAGTCTTTTTAGGGATAAAAAAAAACGGCACATGTCATACATTTTTTCTCAAAAATATGTTTACAGAAAATCAGTAAATAGTTTACTTTTAGGTAAAAAATTAAAAAATCGTTATTAACTTCACATTCCATAGAACCATTTTTTTTTTTTAGTGCTGTGTAGCCCAAACAGTGCGTTTTTCGAAAGGAGGCGCGTTTTCATCTCGGCGGCTACGTTAACAAACAAAATTGCGGCATCTGGGGCTCGGAAAACCCGCACGTTATTGTCGAGAAGCCAATGCATTCATAGAGAGTGACAGTTTGGTGCGGATTGTGGAGTGGTGGCATCATTGGGCCATTTTTCTTCGAAAATGTGGCTGGGAACAACGTTTCAGTCAACGGTGGGCGTTACAGAGCCATGTCAACTGACTTTTCTTTTTTTTTACTGAAATTGAAGACATAGATTTGGACGTTCTCTGGTTCTCACGTTCATGATGGAACGCCAACCAATCCACACAGCCCATGCCACAATCGATCTTTTGCGCACCAAATTTCCAAAATGTGTTCTCAGCCATCTTGGCGATGTCAATTGGCCACCTCGGAGCTGCGATTTCACCCCATTAGACTTTTTTTGTGGGGAACAGTGAAAGACCGATGTTATGCCAACAATCCAGAAACGATTCAAGCAAATGTCATCCAAGCAATACGTGAGCTACCGACCGAAACCATTAACAAGGTCTTGTAAAATTGGAGTGACAGAATGCGCTACTGCAGCCACTTGAACGACGACGTTTTGTTCCATAATTAATGGGAATATTTTGTTCTTACTAATAAAGTCTAATACATGAAAAAAATTTAATTTTGTTCATTATATTGCATTTTTTAAAAGAAACTTGTATTTGGCTCACCTGGGTATTCATATTTTTGTTTTTTTTTTTTAAACAAATTATTTTAAAAATGCAATTTTTTGGCAAAAACTGGAAAAAATGTTTTTTTTTATGCTAAAAACAACTACAACTCTTATAGGGAAACTTAAAAAAAAATACGTAAGAATATTCCAACGTCCTTAAAAATATATTTAGGACTTTTGGTATATTTTATTTAATTTTCTGGTTAGATAGAAACACCATCAATCATGTTAGTTGCATCTACATTTTTATAATATCTTGGGTCCAAACTTAAAACTAACATCGTAAACAAAAAAACAAGTCAAAGATACATACATTGAGATTGAAACATATTTTTGAACGAAATACTACAGCAAAGTATCAAGCAAGATACAAAAATATATTAATCAAATTGACTATAAAATTCTAAATTCAATAAAACTAAAAGATGAATTATGGCTTATGTCACCCATTTCTAATGATATTTTACGTCACAGTTCATTAGATTCAATAAGATTATTATACTAAATGTCTTTGACCATAATGCAAGCATCATGTTAATATAATCTGCTTGGTCAGAATATGTTTATTTATAAAAGCTTTTGAAGCTGTCTTGTTCGTTTAACTGAAATTTAATTTTTCACACAGATGTGAGCATTAAAACCCAAAATAAAAAAAAAATAAAAAAAATCATTCAAAATAATTCGAACTCATCTCAATGCTAAATGCACAAAAAACATTTTCGACCTCTCTGCCATTTTAATACCATCATCACTTTTGTAACAGATGCAACATCTTTGCCCCATCATTTCTTCGTCCCCTCCTACCCCTCCCTCATCTTTGAACACAAAACCATAATGTAAGTTGGCATTATTTAAACTTCTTGCTGAATCATATCGTCGAATTGAATAACCACAGGGGAAACATGATGTTATAGCAAAATGCGGTGACATACAGAATTTTGTGCAATGCCACATAATTCAGTGTGAGCAAACCTTAAATCTGGTGTATCATCCCTTTTGCATAATTAAATCTCCAAAAATACCCTTCAATGTGTATGAGTGTGTCATTCGAGAATTATTCTATTTGAAAATTCATTCTGATTCCATATGTTGGCAATGTAGGTAGGTATAGAGATTGCTGTTCAGAGACTTCTGTGGAATATTGTGACTGTGACTGCAGGACGAAAAATGATTCTAGGAATTCTATGGGGGTAATGGTGAAATATTTCCAAGACGATGACACCTAACATCCCAAAATCGGAATCCCTCAAAGCATGTTGTTCTGATGTGTTTGCCTGGGCACACTGGACACTGTGTGTCCGCAATTCAGTTAACACGGGCGGGAAGTTGTTACATTACGATTCAAGTGCCGGTCAGGCATTATGAATGCACACATGCAGTCAGTAGGTATCCTACAGTGTGTCCTCTGATGGTCTGGTGCTTCTTTGGTATTCGGTTTTTCTATAGGGACACACTTTAAGGCTCTACCATAACAAGCTACAGCCATTAACCGATGCACACAGTTTCCAATGGCTCGTAGTCATAGTCGTAGTCATCGTCGTAGTCATCGTCGTTGGCATAGTGCACTTGGGTGCAATTCATGAATAAAGAATTGTAGCTTTTACTATATTGTACCTACTGAGCCCATAGTCTAGCTCTGGCTATCATCACGAAGGCATCTTCTATATACACCCACAACCAAAAGCCCAGCAACAGCAGTGATGGAACATATATTCCAGGGTGAGTATGCATCATTTTGCATGTTAAAAAGGTTTTTGTCTTCCCTGGGTATATCTCCGGCACACACAGTTTTACACAATGTGTGTTCCTTTCCTTTTCTGGACGCTTGCTAGATTGTTCGTCTACACGTATGTCATTTCCTTCCTTCCGTTTCCGATTAGCAGATGATATTCAGATGACAAAACGTTCACTCTGCATATACACTGAGAATAGTTTCAATGGAATATATAAACTTTATTTTATCATTTTAATTTTTAACAATATGGGGATAGGATATCCTTGAGGTGTGTAGGTATTCAGAAAAACGATTTTTAAGAAAATCCTTTGTCTGAAATCTTGAATGAAATTGGAACTGTTACTGCATACTTCGCTAAAATTGTGAATACTTCAAAATGGAAGAGGATTTTTGGAATAGTAGATTTTTCCAAACGAGTTTCTCCTTTTTTTTTGGAAACAACAAACATAAATGGATGTTGGATATGCCTACCTAGTAGCCGTATTTTGGTGAAAGTCCAAGTGTATGGGAACTGCAAATTGTAAAAAAAACATCTGTGTGGACACCAACACGAAGTACCATATCTGATTTATTTTATAAATCTCAATATGTGAGAAAACAAATTTAAAAGTCGTTCGAGCATTTTTTCCAGAAAAAAAAAAAATGTTTTATATTTAAAATTTTGAAAACAGTTGATTTGCCATTTTTTAGTATTTATGAATGCGGAGTTAAACAATTAAGTAAAAAAAATGATTTAGGTATCCAATTTCGAAATATCGAATTTTCAGACAAAAAAAATCTAAAGTTTATTTTTTTTTAAATTTTCTTATGTAATATTATTAATAACTTATTAGAAGCTTGTGTAAAAAATGTCGAACAAAAATTAAAAAAAAAAAAAAAAAAACAGTTCTATGAGGGAAACCGGTAATAATGAATAAATAAATAATAAAATAGTAGGTCATACTGATATTGACTAACATACAAATTTTAATCACAATCGAAGTAACAATTTTTGAGAAAAAATTTATTTTCCTTAAAGAAGGTTTTAAGACACCTTATACCGTTATTTCTGGTTAAATTTACTTAATAATGTTAAAAAAAACTGCTGGGTGTCAAATTTAATATACACAAATCGACCAAGTCATTAAGTTTAAAAAAAAAAATATTTGAAACTTTTTTTCGAAATAAAAAAATTCAAAACTTATACAATACTTTTAAAACTTTTTAAACCATTATCTATAAGAAATTGATTGAAATTCTGGTTCTGTTAAATTTATAACAATTTTTCGATTTGTTTTTACAAAATGGTAACCTTTTTGTAAAAAAAATTATTTTATCTTTTTAAAAAAAGTTTGAGCACTTTTTTGAGAAAATTTAGATTTTCATTAATTGTTAAAAATAACCGTTATTTTTTAAACTAGAAAAGAAAAAAATAAGTGCCCAAAAAAAAGCTTTGTCCAAAATATAAAAAATTTGAGCCATGGTTTTCATCTTATTTTTTTAAATGAACTGAGGTGAAAACGTGCCTCATCACTGAAGATGATTTTCTTCGAAAATTGAGCATCCACTGTTGCTATTTCTTCTTGTGTATCTTTCCATGGTTCAAATTGAATTACACTGAAATTGAGTAATGTCAAATAAAATGCAGAAAAAAACTTGACGTTTAGGTGTTGTTCACATTCAACATCAGCCCTTAAAATTTAACCACCCGTTATAAGGTGATTGCATTTTTTCGATTTAATTTAAAATAAAATAATTTCGTAAATTCCATAAAATATGCCATATTTGCAAAAAAAAAAAAAAATAAAGATATTCGCTTTTGTTTGTTTTCTTTTTACTTTAGAAATGAAGAGACATACTTAAAAACAAATCATCTGCCAAATGCCAAATTTACTTTAACATAGAAACAGTGTTGCCAATTTAGAAACCAAATCTCTACCAGAAACATATTTATCTAAATTAAATAGACCGAAATTCTTTGTTTTATAAGTTTTATAACCTAGGATTGTCTTTCAAATTTGAACATGCACTGGAAAACCTTAATTTAACAAACCACGAGAAATATAGTTAAAGGACAGGAACTATCGGAAAAATTCTTAATAAATCGTGGGATAGAACCAGTCTGCAATCTTAGTCTCCTTTTATTTGCGCTATTTCTGGATGATCTCGTGGATAAGCTTACATGTTGAAAATAAAAGTCATCATGTACGCTGATGACATTGTCATTCTTGCAGAAACAGCCAGTTCACTGCTATTGATGATCATCAAACTGTACGAGTACAACGAACGGTGGGGTTTAAAAGTAAATGTTGATAAATCAAAAGTTATGGTTTTCCAAAAAGGTTCTGGTAGAGTAACAACAGGTGAAAAATGGAAATATAGTGAACATTATGTTGGAGGAAGTTAACAAAATACAATTACTTAGGAATGGATCTAACTTTCAATTTAAACATGGAAAAGCATCTAAAAATTAAAGTGGATAAGGCTAAAACAGCAATGTGTCTAAATTGGAAAAGAATTTTCAGCAATAAACTTATAACTCTGTTAGCTCAAAATCAAGTGTTTTTAATTCAACAGCCGATCGATTGATCTTTCTATTTGGTGCACAAGTTTGGGGAAGTCAGCGTTTTTTTCTTAGAACAAATTTTTACCTGCATGAATACGCCAAAGTACATGTATCATCCGGACTCTGGAGTCAGGGCTGCCAACATTGTTAAAAATGCATGCTGGATTATTTATTAGTGGCCCGTGGGGTAATGGTTAATGCGTTGGACTGTTACGCGAAGGTCTTCGGTTCGATTCCCAGCATATGCCACCTAAAAACAGAAATCTTTTTCACGGGTTACTGCCTCTTGTAAAGAATTGACAAATCCACCAAAAGTATCTCTTGTCATGAAAAAGTGCTTGTCACTCAATTTTTGTTTTTAACTAAACTAAAAGTCACTGCTGAAAAGTAAAATAAATGTTTTACTTATAACTTTAAAAAAAGATAATAATTATTAAGAATGTTTTTCCTTGTTTTTAAATACAGGTAAAAATTGAAAATATTGTAAAAACTAAAGAAATGTTGTTCACTCAGGCAGACGACTAAAATTGTCATGTTTTAAATTATTTAAATTTATTTATCAATTATAAAAACTGTACAATTATTTATATTAAATAAAAATCTATCTATCATATTTAAATAGGACTACATAAATCTAGGTATATGTATATAACTTCCCCTTTAGATGACATCATGGGACATTTTGTTTATGTACTTACCTTTCAGCCCTTCCAAACAAATTCCAGTTAAAAAGTGCATAGAAAAGTCTTCTGACCTGAAACCATTTTTGATTATTCGTCAACCTTGAACAATATAAATAGAAGCAATCACGACCGAACAACTCGAGATTCTTTGAAGTTAAAAGTAGAATTTTACCAAGAATTTAAAAGTAATATTTCCTTAGATGATGACTCTCTTCAGTTTCCTTTTATTAAATGATAGTTTAGCTGAAAAAAAAAAAGAAAAAAAAGCTTATACTTTCGTAAAGAGGATCAAGAAGGAACTCTCAGTTCAAAGTAGCTATTCAGTATCCGTCTACTTCACGTGTATAGAAAGATCTTAACTTATAGTTCTTGGAGAAACTTAAATAAACTCAAAATGCAATAATTTGTTCAGAGAGCATAATTAAATATCATTTCGGTATTTACTTTCTCTTAAATTAATAAAAGAATTTTTAGAAATAAATTTTGCACTAAAAAAATAACCTAATTATTAGAAACTTGAAAAAAATGGTGTTTAAATATAAGTCTTTATTTTCAGTGCATGTATTTGAATGTAATAATGAAACCCAAGAATGACATGAACATTTGTCTATGGCACTGATGACTGACTTACACAGCACACACACACACATCCACTTATAAGTATACATATACTACACATATAGATATAGCCTTGTTGCGGCAGCAGGACCTTCAGAAGGACATTTTGAAAAATTATTACTTTTTCACATCGCCCATGGTTGGATGAACTGACAAGATTTAGGTCTGCATTTTTGGTTCTCTCTTTCAATTCTATATCATTTCATAATACTTATACTACTCTATCCCCTCCCCCAATAGAAGAATCATCCCTTACTCCTTACAAATAAAAAAAAAAAAGAAAAAGAAGAAAAAGGACAAGCAACATGCGGAGCAAATGTAGATGATGTGCTTGCATATATATTCCTTCAGAATTTAACTGTAAAATTGCATTTTAATTTCTTCGTCTCGAGTATGATAGGGTTATTATTTGGAACTACTGAGTTGTCATTTTGTTGCCCAACTGCGGTTGCATACGGTGCAATGGTGGTCATCAGGACGAAGAGTATCTATATACCAACATATTATAACAACAACAGGATTCTCATTCGGATTCAACATAAGACATAAAACTTGCCCCAGTGCAATTTATTTGCCAATGTGATGTGGGAATCCAATTACTGCAAAACATTCTCTGCAATTGTTTAATTCGTTCTGCTAAAGTTCCCTGGCACTAATACATAGATATATAAACTTATACTTATAGATATATAAATATGTATGTTGGTATTTTCTAGTTATAGTGATGTCATTTTTCTATTTGCCCATTGTTGGTGTCATTGTTGTTGTTGTTGTTGTTGCTGACAGTAGGACAAATTGCTTTGGCTGTTATTTATTTGGTCCATTTAAATTGCACCATTCTCTTCTAGGCTGTGGCGGTGGTGGCGGCAACGGCGAGTAATAAAAAGAATTAGAAAGCACACAGAATAAAATGAAAGAAACGAAATACAAAAAAAAAATTAAAAAAACAACAACAAAATGTCGGGCAATTGGATGGGAAAAAGGATGCATAAAACAGGAGCAGCACAACGAACACCAAACAAAAAAAAAAATAAAACACACGACATTCAAAATAAATATGCGATGGGACTGGGATTTTTGTTGTTGTTGCTATCCCCACAAGGATACGCTTTTGGGCAGAGTGCATTTTTTCGAAAGACCACTAAATCTAAATGATATGTGCGGGAGCAGTCTGTCTTTGGGCCAGCAAAAAGTGACGGACTGCAAATTGCCATGTGATTGTACAAATTTGTTTGAGGACAGTTGGTCATGAAATATACTCACTCGGTACAGTTTGGCTCTAGCTAGCGTCAGCGTCAGCGATGGTATAGATATGTGTGTGTTTATGCAAAGTCAAACGAGGTTTTTGTTTGCTGAATTTAATTTGAATTTTGTTTATGTGATTTTTATTATATTTTATTTTTATTTTTATTTTCATTTAAATAAATAAAACAAAAAATAAAAAAAAAACAAAACAAACCCACTGAGATGAAAATGATATAACTATGCGGGAGCCAAAACAGGACCATACACCTTACTGGGATTTCGACATTTTATTGCTTTCATCATTGAGATCACTTGAATAGAAAATTGGCTTCTCTAGCGATCTGGAGTTTATGATAATAATTATAGCTGATTTATTTTCTTTTGGTATTTTTCTCTAATTAAGGACCATTTCAAATTATTTTTTTTTTCCAAATTAAATTTTTTACTATATGAAGTCTCGAATAACATCTGTTAGCCTTGAATTCTATCAGTCTATACGTCTATCTTTTAATTGAATTTCAACCTAAACGGATGGTTGGATTTACTGCAAATTTGGTATATTGGGCATTTGTATGTTATTATCTTGAGACAAGAAAGAATTAAGAATAATTTCTTTGAATAAACAAAAATTACAGCAATTGAGAAATAATTATTACTGAAATAAGTTTTATCGAAAAAGTATGTATGTAGATGCTAATTTTTCTGTGATTGAACAATTTTTTATTTAAAAAAAAAATCTTTTGTTTTTGATCCAATTTTCTCATTTCTCATTTCTCATTTCTGATTGAATATTGCTTTACTAATTTATTTTATTATATAAACTACTTGTACACATTATCATAATATTCTGTTTCTTGAAATAAATAGGAGCTCATCCCAACGATAGTCTGATATTTATTCGTATTATGTTTTGACGTCTGTAAAATTATATAAGCTATATTTTTATTTAGATTTTGTAATTTCAATTAAAGAAGAAACCGTATGATGGAATTTTGTAAATTGGAAATATAATCATAGAAGGTAATGATTTCTGATTTGTCAAACCGTTGGTCAAACATTACTGAATAAATTATAAATAGGTAGATGCATCATTTTTAATGAAATCCCAACAACGATGTTTATCACTACACCCTTCATCCTTGTTAAAGTAATAAAAACAGGCGATACTCAACCCCTCTTAACAATACAGTGTCAATAATTTCAGAGTAATATCAAAACAACTCCAAATTATTATTTAATAATGATTACTGACTAAATTTGGTGGGTCCACTAGTTATGTTTTTAAAACTTTCTGAATTGTGAGTTTGTTTTGATCTTATCATTTTAAATTTGTTAGATACAGATTTTTGTATAGAAGAACTTGGCCTCTTTCTTGGTATAATCGTCTTTTTAAAACCTATAAAATTACATGTTTTTTAGTATGTGCCCAACTTGTGCTGCGATGTGCCGCATTTGAAAAAAAATCGTAACGTGAATTTAGCACCGCCATTTTTAATTTTCAGGAAAAAAAGTTGTATTGTATTGTACTCATCTTGTGCCGGCATGTGCCCTAAATATTTTTTTTTAATTCACAAATTTGCAAATTTTACGGATCAATTTTTTTGCAAAATTGCGATTTCCAAAAAATCTAAGTTGTGCTGTATTACGCTCAAAAAATGATACTAAGAACCGAAGAGATAAAAAAAAAATCGCAATTTTGCGGATTTAAAAGAAATATTTACGGCACATCGCAGCACAAGTTATGCACATCGCAGCACAACCGTTTTCTTTACAAAAATCCAAAATGGCGGTGCTAACTTCACGCACATTAAAAATGTTCATAATTAATTTTAAAGTACGTATACGCCCGAGTGTACGAAAAATTGAATATTTAAAATAAATAATTATTCCTTTTTCGTGACATTTTAATTCAAAATTTGTTAAATTAAGCGACCTGAGGAAGTACGTAAACACCTACGAAACGTCGTCTATATCCAAATATAATTAACAAGAAAGAAAGACATGATGCCCACAAAATTAGGGTTCAACTTATTTAAAATAAAACTAAAATAACTTGTTTTGATCTTCTCCTTCAAGAAATGTTAAGTCTTATTAAAACCTCAAATTATTTTATTTTCCTAAAGAGACGATGAGGTACACAAAATGTGTGTTTGAAGCGATTTGAATTAAATTTTTTGTTTGTATTTGTCTTCTGTAAAAGTAATATATTTTCCATCATTTGGAGTTGATATAATATTAATTCTTCTTTAAAACATTTTATACATTTTATTCTCATATACTTATGGTATGTATGTGTGTTTTAAAACCGTAAAAAATAAACTAACTCGAGGTTTTGATAAAACTTGACATTACGATGAAAGGGAAGACAAAAAAAATGAGTCTCAAAATTCTCTTTCCGTCTGTCTGTATCTTTTAACTACAGCCTAACCAGATAAGTCGATATGTAGATACCTTGCGATTTTTGGATATTACCTGACATTTTTTTTTTAAGACCAAAAATAGCGGTACCTGCTATGTATTTTTTATCATTTTTGAAAAATGGCTCCACAGATTTTTCTAAAAATTTAAAATTCAGTTAATATAAATAAAATAATATAAATAAATAAAAAAAGGTTAAAAAAAGTTTAAAATTCATTTTTGAAAACTCAAAAAAGTATTCCGAAAACGACTTCACCGATTTTGATCAGACATTCCTTAAATCAAAATTTTATAGCTGAAATAAGTTTATTGACCCAGCAACTTTCTGTCTGGAAAAGTATTGTTTTATAGCCCGTGTTAAAAAACAATACTTTTCCCCTGAAAATGTGTATGGATTTATGTATGTACAAAGATTATATACATAAAAAAAAAATTCTTTTTAGTATGAATTATATTTAATTTTTTTTGAATTTTTTTAATGTGATTTCTAGAGGGAAAAATATATGTATATAAAAAAAATTCACGAAATATCTGCATCTGTAGCTATGCTGTAGTTAAACAGAAAAAATTAAATGCACGACTGTGGTTTTAAAGTCTTAATAACTTTAAACTTTTAAAAACTTTTCATATGGTAAAAGAAATTTATTAATTATTGGAGCCTATATTTTATGACCCTTGCCAAAAATATAGCCTAGTTTAAGAAAGTATATTATGTAAGTACATAAAAATGAAAAATATAGCACCGTGCTGTCTTGCACTTCGCACATATGCATGGAATTTACAGTTTAGACTTAAAAAATGTTAAAAAAATCAATAAAATTAGAAATAAATTGATTAAAAATAATAAAATTTATGCGAAACAATTTTTAAACACCGTTGCAGCTATTTAAAAAAAAAAGGATTTTTATATAAAATTTTGAATATATTTTTAAGAAAAAAAAAATGGTACGCCAATTTTTAATACTTATTTATGCGGAGTTTAAGAATTAATTTTGAAAAAAATTATCTACCGTTTTTCGAAATATCGAATTTTAAATAAATAATTTTGAATTAAAAAAAAAATCTGAAATTTGATTTTTGAAAATTTTGATATGCAATATTATTCAAACTTATTAAGAGCTTTTTCGTAAAAAATTTCATTACAATTGGTTAAACAAATAATGAGAGAGTCGAAACCAAAAAACTGGTTCTATGAGAGGTACAATTTCTAAATGACCGATAATTTTTTTTTCTCAATAATATGGTAGATAGTTCTGATATTAGTTCACAAAAAAATTTTAATCAAAATCGTATGAACCGTTCTTGAGAAAAATGAGATTTCCATTGCCTGTTTTTAAACATTTGTATGGCAGGTACAGTTATTTTTGGTTATTGGAAAAAAAATTATTTAAAATCTGCTTGATAATGTCAAAAAACTTCTGGGTACTAAGTTTAATAAAAATTGACCAAATTATTTTCGAATTATTATCTAAGTTCTAAAAAAAAAAAAAAAAAATTTAATTTTTGGAGTGGCCCCGGCGCAGTGGAAATAGTGCTTGATTGCTAACTTGGATGTGTGGATTCGATCCCCAGTCTAGGCAGCATTCTTTTCTATATTCCCTCAACTGAACGCCACCCCTGGGATTTAATGAGAAAATCAAAACCTAATTTCTCAATCCGCTGTGCCAACAAAAATCTATCCTTTCCTTCTATTCCTTCTAACATTGCCTAATTTATAAGATCCTAGGTCTTACTGGTATATATATGTTTGTGTTTATTTAAACTTTTTTCAAAAATCCAATTTTTTTTTTTTTTTAATTTTGATACACAATATTTTTAAAATTAATGTAAAAATTCTCTACAAAAAAAAATTGATCAAAATCAGTTGAAGCGTTTTTGAGAAAATCGAAAATCAAAAAAATGGTTCTATGGGAGGTGTCTACCATTAAAACCATTTTTTTGAAATTTTTTTTTATAAAATGATAGCATTTTATAAAAATAAATACTGATTTTTTTTTTTTTTTAAGTTGTGGGAACGTTTCTCAGAAAAAAAAGATTTTCATAATTTGGTGAAAAAATTTGTACGTCAGGTAGGTACCGTTATATTTGGTCTTACAGAATTGCGAGACCCACTTTTTTGGACTTCGCTAACATCGTAATGTCAACTTTGATCTAAATCTCGAGTTCGATTTTTTTTACGAATGCATAGCTTCGCATATGAAACCTCCATTTATTTTTCTTTGTCAGCAAAATGCTTCTTTTATTTAATGAAACGCTTTTTGAATTTTTTAAGCCATAAAATTCATTTCGAATTCATTCTTACCTATTTACATATGTAAAATGTGCATATACCCAACTTACCTGACGATATAAATTCTAATGCGTGTGTGTGACCTTAAAATTTATAATGTTGAATATAAATCTATGAAACCACATATTGTAACAGCATCATAATGTGTGCTTGTAAATAGCATTATCATGGCCACCCTTAAAACCACGATCGCTCCTGTAAGAAAATTTGACACAAAAAGGAGTAAGAGTATATGTTGTTACATTCATGCTGATGCACCTTTTTGCTACAGCTTCAGCGTGAGCTTTGTAACCTTGTTTTTGTGCTGATAAAGCTGGTATTGTACATCTACATATATAATACTTCTATATAATGCTACTGCGACTGAATAGTGGCAAAGCAGATTGCCATGAATTTAATTAAGTGCAATAATGTAATTGCAACCACACACTCGCGCTGGTATTTTGCCTTCCGATGGAATTTATGACTTCGAAAGTGCATTATAATAGTAGTGACCGCAAAATAAGTGCACTATTACTGTCAAAATACAGCAAAATAGACACGCCACTGAAACGCCCTATATTCCTCCCCACGACGACGACGCGACGCAACGAAACGCCTTTGCCACACGCCGCGTCGCCACTGCCACCGTGCCACCGTGCCACCGTGCCACCGTGCCACGCCACCACCACCGCCAGCTGTGGTTGTCGGATCCGAATTAAATATGGTTTAATTATTTCCTAAATAAGCTGAATTTTGTTGGCTCACACAAATTGCGGTTGTGGTAATGTTTTAAGCATTTCAAAGCTACATATAGCATCGTTCACATTTTTCAACTATACTCTCCAACTGCAACTATATCTACCTTTCTACTAGCTGCAGTGCAGAAGAATACTTTTGTTATATGGTGTGAAGTTTACACTTGAAAGTTAGAAAATCACCATGGGGGTTGCCATAAATAGCTCACTAGGGGAATCTGATATAATATATCCCATTGGTTGGTTTTGGCTATCGTACAATTTAATAGCTTTCACTTAACTTTAATTTTTTACTTTTTGCTTCTTTTTGATTTAGAAATAGTAGTTTTTGTTTTCTTTTTATTAATTTAACTTTTATCGATCAAAAAGATATTTATGTCTTTACTCGAATTTATATTATGATGATTGCGATTTTCGAATAATTGCATTCGGCAAGCTATAGCTTTTTTCAATTTGTAATACTATTGGTCTTATGGATCTTTCAAACAATTTTTAAGGTGGAGGGGATAAAATTCAAGTTCAGTTCCTGGAAGAAATTTAAAGGCAAACATTAAAGGACATGCTATTTTTGAATTTTTTTTCCGTATAAACAAAATGTCTGTAAACTCATCCAGTGTTTTAATTAAGGGATAGATGGTAAATAATCTCATCCTGACAACACAATTGTTACGCCCAAGAAAAGTGTTACATACCTCGGAGTTCACTTCTTCGAATGTTTCAAATTTAACCAACACGTTAAGTTCACCTTTCGTAAGGCAAATTATGTCTTATATCTCTCCTCTGACCTCTTATGAAAGTAAGAGGCGGACTTCATAGCAGAACGAAACTCCCATATCCCATATTAACTTATCGCTTTCCCATATAATACACAATAAGTCCAACCTAAATGTGAAAAATGCAAATCATCGAGCTAAAAGCTCTTCGCCATTGCACTAAACTTTATCAAAAAACAAACACTTTACGGATCATCTGGAATTGTCTCGATTGACAAATACATCTGAACACCAAGATGTTGAGAAAAATACCATTCCATCTCAGTCCTCTTATTTATATAATTTCAGGTAACCCAGCTACAGACGACCAATATTTCCAGGTGCTATCCATAATGGATCCAGCAATCAGAATATCAATAGAAGACAGCTTCGGGAACTTCTTCTATACTACAGGAAGGCAGCACAATAGAGGTTGAAGCCATAGAAGACCAATAAAGCTCCATCACCAGCTCCATCAATATACCACCCAACGACCACCATCACAGATAGCTCTGAGAACATCTATGATGCTGCAGGAACGCAGCACAGAGGCCGAAGCCACCTTATAATCCACCTAACTCCAAACCAAGAGGGAACTTAGCTAAACAATCCCATCACCACCATATCAACCAACGACCTTCAGCAGTGATCAAGCCGGCGAGAAAAAAATTCATTTATTTAACCTATACAATGTTGGACTAAGACGCTATTTATTTTATTATTTTATTTATTTTTATTTAAAATGTTATAAACCAACACTTAACGAAGCAAAGCCTCTTCTAAGCTCGCAGATTAAAATTTATATTAGACTAAGTCCACGTTTCACGATCTCTGGGTAAGCAAATCAGAACTTTACTTGATAGATTTTCCCACAATTTTATGTCGAAAAAGTTCAAATTAGCTTACTTAGAACTTTACTCAGAGATTGTGAAACAGACCCTTAGACTTAAAATATTGTAAATAATACCCATTGTTAATACTTTGACCAAAATAAAAATATATTGTAAATAAAATAAATAAATAATAAATTAAAAACAAAAAAAAACTAATATCGTAATGATCCAAATTAAGAGTTTTTTTTTAAGAAATCCATAAGATGACAAAAATAAAGCTTTTGAGGAGGTAAAAATTTGTAAAAAAAAAATTCCATTTTCTGTTCACCGTAAAAAGGCATTTTCACCAAATTTAAAAACTCCAACAAACAAACTCCTTCGATGTCCATAAATATATTGGAAAGCAAGAAAAAATATCTTGAAAAAGCCTTTTAACTCTTCAAAACCGATTTTCAGTAGAATCAGATGTTCTAGTTTCTTGCTTTTTTCTCGAGGCTGAGATTAGCTTATCGGTGTCCAGAGTATTCTCGAAGAAAGTAAATAAAACTTGGGTTATGAAGGAGAGAAACACTTATCGTTTACAAGATTTATATATTTTTATTTAAAAAAAAATAAAGGTTTTTACAATCTTACTGATCAGTGGTGTCATTTCACTAATTCCGAGAGTAGCACTTTTCATAAAATTAGGAGAGCATTTTTGGAAGTTGAGGAACCCCGTTGAAATTCGAGATAATATTTCAAGAAATTTAAACTTTAAACTATCAATGTTTATCAAACGTTCGCCGGGACGAAACGCCAAATTTTTGTGGACTAAAGGCCGTAAAAAGCTATTTTGAATCGTTAACTGAGAATGTTTTATTGAAATGAATGAATAGGAAATATGATTTATGCAGATAAAAATATTGCCACCTTATTCTCTCACGAACCCTTTGGAAGAAAAATAAAAAAAAAGTGTATTCAACTGCAAAACGGTTTTACAGAGAAGTTTAATTTTCAATAAGAGCAGGGATGTGAGAAATCAAAATTTAAAAATATTTTCAAAGTGCAAGATACGTTTTTAATTAAAATTTCCATGTGGTGACTTGAGGAGCCTTTTGGAGACAAGGGGAGTACATTAGCTTATTACGGAGTAAAGGAGCCAAATGTTACTATAGTAGCCATTTTAACAGCACTGTAATACTGATTTCATATAAGCCAGCTACGCTTCTTTGCTTACAAATAACAGGGGGGCACTGAAGTGTTAGAATCTCAGCAGTAAAATTTCGGAGCAGATTTGTTAAAAAGTGGAGTAAATCGAAAATTTCCGGAGTAGATTTTAAAAAGAAAGAAAAACTCAACTAATTTTTGAAAAAAGAAGTAGATCTAAAAAAAATCCTAGTTGTGGGGTAGATTTATTTTTTTCTTAAAATTGGAGAATTGGAGTAAGTTTCTAACGCAGAACGGAAGGGATCTAATTCCTTCGAGGTATCGGATAATAAGGCGAATTCAAAAATATTCGTTTTCCATATAAGTGATTTAACTCGATCCTAACCTAAGGAAGTTTTTTTTAATAGCAATATTTCCACCAATGACCATCGTAAGTGGTTGCGGTGTTTGAAGTAGTTTTTTTTTAAGCTAAAAACCAAAAGCTTCTAGATGGTCCGCTTCTCGAAAAAAAAAACTCCATCCAAAGAGTAATTATTTTAATTTCGATTTTTTTTAATTTAAAATTTGAAAATGTTCTTTGATTGACGAAACTTTCGCAACCAAGCCTCGTTAGAGGTTGCAGTTTTCTGTACTTATTAATACTGCAGAAATCTTTCACCAGCTTTTGATCTATAACATTGTAGTTAGTTAACTTTTTTAAATAAGTTAAAAATTCATAGTACCTTTAAATAAACTAAATAATATTTCCGATTTTCTTCATTAATTAAAGACCGACTTAAGTGGGAAAACTTCGTTGTCGAATTTATTAAAATTGTTTATCTTTTACACAAAATTAAATTTTCAAGAAATATCTATTCTATATGCAATTTTACTCTATTTACCTACCATATAAAATTCGACGAAGAATAAAATATTTCTGAAACAATAACTTTCAGTCCATTCATGTGAAAATCAACAAAAACCACCTTTGCCCATCCATAAACAATGAAGCACGAAACAAAGTAAAAAAAAAATAAATAAACTGCAAACAAAAAAAAAAAAACAAGACCAAAACCAAAGGAGTCTTTCTTTGAAACAAAGCATCAAGCTATATAGCTGTGATCCCCATCATGATTTGGAAGAATTCCCTCTCAAGTAAATAAAACTGACGAAATCCTTGCTTGTGATGTAGGGCTTTGTCTTTACTTTAAGTTTAAATTAAATAAAAATAAAAAAATAAATACAAAATTGAATAAAAAACTAAAATAAATTTATGTATGTAAAAAAAAAATAAAAAAATTGTTACAAATTTCAGAAGCAGAATAACCGACTAACGAAAAATTCCCTATTTTCGAAACACTCTCGTTCAAAATCCGCTCAAGCTACGTATATTTATGTATATAATCGTACTAACACAGCATACACCTATATATATATATATTTTTTGAGAGTGTAAGTATTTTCAGTAATTTCCTATATATATATTTTTGCAATGAAATACTTTTCTGACATACAAAAATTTGTGTGCAGAAATTTATCCATCCATTATAATACTTGCATGCAAGTCACGAATTCACTTTATATTCACATTTTCAGTCGAGGCACACTGATTTCTTCTTTGGCCGGCAGTAAATTTCATAAAAAAAAATAAAGGATTTTCCTTCCGTCGCTCATTCGGTCGTCCATTTCGTTCCGTCCGTCCATTCACGTTTACCATCGCTGTCGTAGTCGTCCTTGTCCTACTCCTGGTCCTTGTCGCCTTTAACAAAAAAAAAATAAATTCGGTATAACACACACACACTCATACAAAAAACAACTTTATATATGGTGGGAGATTTTGGGTCATGTTGTAAAAGTATATTTTCCTCTCGGAACTCGGAAGTCAGGAAAAAGTGTATATGAAGTAAGTATATCTCACCATTTTCCGTATACAGGATAAAAATAACCCAAAATGAGACCGAAAATTATTAGATCTCGGAGTCAAGTCAATTCAATGATACGTCGTCCGTCGTCGCAACGTATATCGTCGTACATTTATAAATATGAAAAAAAAATATGTGTACTTGAGTTTTGGCTTCATCTGAACCACAAACGTACATTCCGAGAACATATTATGCTGGTGATGGTGTATCCTTGATCCTAATTTAAGGACATGGAACGCATGACGTCGGTCATCGTTATTGAGTTGTTCATTTTGTTGTTTTTTGTTTTTTTGGTGTATGTCGAACGTCGTTGTTGTCGTTGTGGGTATTATAAGGTTTGATGCTTTTATATTCAAACAAAGGAAAACCCTGACAAGCATTCACAACACGGATGTCGAAAAAAGACTCCTTGGACGTAGATTTAGCTGTAACGACGACGACAGCGGTCATCTCATAAAAAATGCAAATAAATTTGGCTGAAATCATATATACCTAATATTTGTATACGCGAAAGTATTTTTGGTTACGTTAATGAAACAGAAACAGAGCATCAGAAGCTAATAAGCCATTGGCTCAGGACTTAGGCTATGTTCTTAATAATTTACTCGTTTAATGATATAATTTATAAGCTGCGGGTCAGTTGAGGTTATTCTTTGGGTTTTTATTTTTACCTGAAGAGTTGGGTTAGGGTAGTTATCTACCTACAATATTAATTTTTCATAAACAGAATTTTTTTTGTTGGTTTTAATTCATTTAAAATGTCACAATACCTTTTAAAGGGCAAGAATGAAAATTGTGATGCCGTAACGAAAATAAGTTTTTTTTTTTGGGATTTTGTTACTTTTTTAATAAATTATTATGAAGTATCTATGTATGTAAAATTTACATTGTAAGGTGTTTTCTAATAAGAGGTTTGAATAGCCCGCTATTTGGGTAGCTGTCACTTTGGCAGGTGTCATCTTTTGACATTTGACAAGTAAAAACTACACCATTACTAAAAATGGAGCGATACACGCTTCAACAACGCATTGAAATTGTTAAAATTTAGGTAATACAAAAATGATGCTACGCGTCACAGAAGCAACGAAATAATTTTGCAAGAAAAGTTTCCTGACCGTTTTATTTCTCGAAGAGGTGATCACAATTGGCCAACGAGATCTTGTGATTTAATACTTTTTAATTTTTTTTTGGCACCACGTGAAATATATGGTCTATGCTAATGTTTCTAAATAAATTCAAGACCTTAAAGCTGGAATTCATGAAGTTATCGAGGACATACAGCCGCAAATATGCGAATTGGTCATGGAAAATTTCATGAAAAGGATATGATGCTGCACCCGTAGCCGTGGTGGCCATTTGGCTGATATTGTTCTCCATTGTTAGTGGCATACCTTCCTCTTTACAATAAAATAAACATTCATTGATTTCTCTTTAAAAATACTCGTTGTTGTTTTAATATCGAAATAAAATTCCTTATTTGAAAATCCTTTACATAATTATTTCTTTAAAATATGAAGAATTATTCCTTTTTCGTGACCTTTAATTCTTAATTCAATATATTTGAATCCTATTTCTGTTGGCTTCAGGTCTTTCTTTCTTTATCTACTTTTTGATAGACGACGTTTCGTACTTGTTTAAGTACTTCTTCAGGTCTCTAAAATTTTTTAAAATTAATATTTATTTCTACTAAATATATATATTATAATACTTACATTCTGTATCGAATGCTTGACTACATTCACATTGTAATATATTATATTTGTATTCTTTTTATGCTACATTCGTATGTTGATAAAAATAACTATGTGTGTGAGTAGTACAGTCAGAGATGCACATAAGCACTCATTATTCTTGTAAGAGTCAGTCGTAAACGCAACCTTGTACAGAACAGTCAGCATTCGAGCTTTCTGAATAAAAGACATTGATAGTCGGGTTTTTAACTATTTTCCCGACTTTAAACAACCACTGTGTTTTAATTATTTGTTCCTATGGAGATACAGGTCCGCGTATTATACACATTCTGTCCTAAAATTTATTTGAAAGAAGAATTGTGTTTTTATCTATTTTGCATATTTATGAAATTATATATTGAATTAAAATATGAAGAACATACAGGAAAATGATAAAAAAATTATGGCAGTTACCGTTATTTTTGGTCCTAAAAAAATGAAAAAAAAAGAGTGGGGAGAATATCCAAAAACCGCTAGTTACCAAGTTAAAGAAAATCGACCAATCCCTTAAAATACTCAAAAACACTAACAAATATTTCATTCATAGAGTAGCTATGTGGACATTGAAAATCATTACGCAAAAAAATGGGGTTGGGGTCGAAATTCTGTATGTGCCAAAATTCGGATTCCAAAATTCTGTATTTTAAAATTCTGTAAATTCAAAATTCTGTATTCTAAAATTCTGTAAATAAAAAATTCTGGATTTCAAAATTCTGAATTCCAAAATTCTGATATTTTAATATTTTTGTTTGCAGAACTTTGTTTTTTTTTTTTTGTTTCTTTTTGAAAGGTTTTTGTATTATACTGTGTTACTTTGTTAATTGAACAAAAATTGTTTAACCGACAATTAAAACACCTATTCATAACTGTGAGTTTTATTGTAGAAGTTTGGAATTACAGAATTTCGAAAAGCAGAATAATGGATTTGCAGAATTTTGGATTTACAGAATTTTGAATTTACAGAATTTTGGATTTACAGAATTTTGAAATACAGAATAATAGAAAAGCAGAATAATGGAATACAGAATTATGTTCATACAGAATTATGTTCATACAGAATTATGTTCATACAGAATTTTTTATTCAGATACAGAATTTTGGTCATACAGAATTTTGGAATACAGAATAACGACCCGTTCCAAAAAAAAATGTTTACAAAATTTTTTAGTATTTAATAATTTATTAATTTATTTAATAATTTTGAAGCTTTTGTGTAAAAAATTTCACCGAAATCGTTTCAAAAAATAATGCGACCAAAAAATGGTTCAATGGTTCCATGAGAGATACCGTTAATAGATAGTCCAAGTAACATTTTTTGCTCACATAAGATGCTCCAAGAGCTTACTTACAATTATTAAAGGTGAATGATCTCAGCATCCTATTACAATAATTTTATAACTTTTGGTGTTTGAACTCCACATATAGAATATATTTTACTAGGATCCTGTAAAGGTTTTCATTGAAGTATACAATTACTGAAACTCTTACATATTATGGGATTAAAAGGACTTCGAAACTATGTTTAGAGCTGAATTTTCTTATAAGACTATAAGTTTATATTTATAATCCTATTTTAAGAAGAAAAATTGATTTACTTAGCTATTAGACTTAAGTATTTTGAAGCTCCACAAATGTGCAACTCTTTAAACAAAAAAACTCAAGTTTCATAACGGGATAATAATTCTTAAGTATATAGCAATAGAGTCTTATGAGAGTTTTTTTTAAGATTCCGAGGGAACCTAGCTCTGAGAGAGAGTTTGTTAGTCAGTAGGGCGATCGTACTGATTTAAGCTCACATAAAAATTTTAATCAAAATCTTAGGAGTCGTTTTTGAGAAACAATTAAATTTTCTTTGCCGGTTTTTAAACACTTTTATGGGAGGTACTGTTATATTTGATTATACAAAAAAATTATTGCTGAAATTTGCTAGATAATGTTAGAAAACTACTGGGCACCAAGTTTAATGAAAATCGACCAAGTTGTTTTCGCATTATTAAGTTCCAAAAAAAAATTCAAACTCTTTTTAAAAAATTCAAGCTCTTTTTAAAAAATCCAAAATACTTTTGAAACTTTTTGAGCATTCGCCATAAAAAAATTTATTAAAATGAGTTGAGACAGTTTTGAGAAAACTGAAAATTAAAAAAAAGGTTCTATGGAGGGTACCGTTTTTCTGGATTTTTTTTTGTATACCTAAAATGGTAGCATTTTTGTAAAAAAAAAAACAACTGATTTTTTTTTAAAGTTGTGGGAACGTTTTTGAGAAAAATATAATTTTAATTATTTGCTTAAAAAAAATTGCACGGCAGTTGTCGTTTTTTTCGGTCTTAAAAAAATTAAAAAAGCGTGTTGGGAGACGAGTGCCCAAAAAACGATAGATACCAAGTTTAAAGTTAAGCTGGAGTCGAAAGGGCAGACACACATAATTGCGGGACCCACTTTTTCGACTTCGGTCACAAGTTTGATCAAAATCTCGAATTCGATTTTTTTTTTACGAATCCATAACTTGCCATATATAGTACTTATGTATACATATATCGCAAGTAAAAAATCAATAGTTTTAAGATTAAACGAGGTCCCAACTGTATCTACATATAAAACACAAATTTTAGTTGTTCAACAAAATTCTCAATAATTTAACCTTAAAATTTTCCTAAACGAAAACTAACATGTTCATCGAAATCACTGCACTGCGCATATAGTACCTATCTAGTTCTATGCAAAATATTTTTCAAAAAAAAAAAAATCGAAAAAGAAAAAAAAAATTAGAAAAAAATTAACACAAACGACGACAACGTGTGTCCTTCCTGCGAAAATAATTGGACAAAGTGAAAACATGTTAAATGAAATTGAGCTTAAACCAATGGCATGTAAAGTTTGTTAGCTTAAATAGTGTATAGGGAGTGGTTGTGCTATACTAGGTACATATACATATATATTTTAGTGCGAGTATGTGTGTGTAATATAATATTATAGTTTCTATAGCATCGTCCTCGAAATCAGTAGCATGTTTTTCTGGGGATATTATGTTAGTGAGTAAGTATAGCTTCCAAATTACGCTGGGAAATTTAATAGACATTATGCAAACAAGTGAACTAGAAGAAATTTAACAAAATTATTTTGAATAAAATTTCAGCTCTTAGGAATGTGTGTACTTTTTTTTTTTTTTTTTTGTTCACAGAGCCATGAACGATAGTAGGTAATTTTCTTTTGAAAATGTAAAATGTTTTTCGTTACATTTAAGAAAATTATTTTGTAGCTTAATGACGACTGGCGATGAAGGACGGGTGTGCTAGTGGAGGTGGCTAGGGATAGGGAATAACAAGTGATGTGAAAGCAAGGTGTGGTGTAGTAATATTTTGAATTCGTGTGTTTATCTATGCGCTATGAAAATGTTTTAATTTAACAGTCAAACTTATAATCTGGTTTTTATTCTTTAACTTAACATTTGTTCACAATGCTTAAATGCATAACAAACACTTGGTTAAGTTACCATCAAGTTTTCTGGACTCTTAACTAAGCCGAAATAAATATATCTGCAAATAATCTTGGTTATGAAAAAAATGTCTTATATTTTAAAAAACATGTTATATTTTCTTACGCACTTAGGGTTTTTTTTTTTTGTAGCGTGTGTGCTATTTTAAAAGTGAAAAGTGCTGCTGCTGTTGTACACCAAAAACTCGATCGTGATGGAATATCGAAATAAACTGCGGAATTATTTACTCAAATTCGACGAGAACAAAATTTGAGACTTTTTAAAAATATCATTAATATCAAAGTTGGAAATTTATAAATACCTTTCTACAACACGATGATGGCGAAGTCAAAAAAAGTGGGTCTAGCAATTTTGCCTGTCTGTCTATCCTTTCGGCTGTAACCTAAACGGGTCGATCAATTTTCTTTAAACTTGGTAGGTACCTACCTAGCGTTTTTTGGGCGTTTTTTTAATTTTTTTTTTTTAAGGTCAAAAATAAGGCCATCCAATTTGTTTTAGAAAAGAATGAAAATCTTATTTTTCTCAAAAACGTGCCCACAACTTAAAAAATGGGGTACATCCCACGGAACCATCTTTTTGATTTTCGATTTTATCAAAAATGGTACAACTGAACTACATCAATTTGTTATAGAGAATTTTTCAAAAAGTTCAAAAAAATTTCAAACATTTTTTTTTTTTATTTTTAAAATAAATCTCAAATTTTTTGTTTGAGAATTTAATAATTCGAAAACGACTTAATCGATTTTTATTAAACTAGGCATCCAGCATTTTTTTGGCATTACCTAGCAGACAAATTATTCTTATCATCAAAAATAACGGTACCTCCCATACAAATGTTATAAAACTGGTATGGAAAATCTCATTTTTCTCAAAAACGACTCCTACAATTTTGATTAAAATTTGTATGTGCTAGTATCAATATCTATCATATTATTGAAAAAAAAAAATGTATCTATCGTCTATCAATGGTATCTCGCATGGAACTATTTGTATGGTTTTCGACTATCTCATTATCTGTTCAAGAAATTTTAATTAAATTTTTTACAGATGAGCTTCTGATAAGATCAAATAATATTGCATATCAATATTTTAAAAAAAAAAAACAAATTAAAAAACAAAATTAATTTTTGAAAATTCGATATTTCGAAAATTTTTTTTTTCAAAATTAATTTTTAACTCCGCATTAAAAAATAGCTTACACATTTTTTTTTTTTTTTAATGTTTTTAAAATTTAATATAATAAAAAATTAGTTTTTTTAAAAGCCGCTCCAATGATTTTTAAAATTTTTGTCTCGCAAATTGAGATTTGTATAAGCAATCACATGTATCTACATTGCGTTGGTGTCAAAACAGTTTCAGAAGTTGTTTTACCAATTTATTTATATGTAATTTTATTGATTTTTTAACAATTTTTCAGTCTGAAGTGTACCATGTGCCTATACTTTAAAACCACAATGTGATCGCACATAAGATCAAGTTTGTGCGACCCAGTCGTGCATTTTATTTAATTATTCTGCAGTCATAAAATATTATTAAACATTTTAAGCCAATGGACCACCAAATTTTATTATTTTTAACCGTTTTTATTTTTTTTAATGGGAATGACAGAACTGACACGGAAATGACAAAATCCTATCACGGTAATTTCGAAACAATAAGGAAATATTCTTAACTTCTTTATAAAAAAATAAAAGACATTTTTAATAATTTATTTGTAAATAAACATTTAATAAAAATAAGTTACAAAAAAGGAAAATTAGAAATTTCCATGCGAAGTCTATTTAAGTCAAAATTTCGTAATAAATGTAATTTTTTTTATAAGTCCCCGGTAAAGGAGTTTAAGAAGAGGTATTTCTCGATAAAATATATAAAAAAAAATGTTTCATAAGTGTTAAGCACGTGACCGCAGAATAATTATACATATTTTGAAATATTGACCCAAATAATAATTAAAAAAAAAAAACTCTAGTTTCAAAGAAGATTGCATTTTAAATCTCACTTTGCAACTATAGCTTGCGGAGTAAATTAAATGATCACGTCATATTTTAAATCTGCCAGAAGCCATAAAATAAAATTTAAGCTCATTTGACAACCACGTTAAAAATAGCATCCACATTCCTAACCACACGCACACAACGATAAAATGTTAACGCGAGTTCTGGCAGAACTTCCGCATCCATTCAACTGTACTGTACTGGAAGGCTTTACTTGCATTTATTTGGTTTGTTCAGTGTTCAGTGCATACAAATGCGCGCATAGTACGTGTAATCGGCACGCTCTTCCCTCTATGCCATCATGGAAAATCATTTCCGTTTCCTCATGCATAATTTGCACAGTGTATTTGAAAACTCACTCGAGGATAAATATATATCTAATACAAATTCGTATAGCTATAGTTTTGCAGAATAATTCAGATATAGGTAACATTTGCATCGGGCTAATATGAAGGAAAAAAGATATACAATGTATGTACGCCCAAATGCAGACAAATATTTAAAATGTTGCACGTCCGATGTGAATTATAAAATCGTTAGAAACGAACATATAGTGTGGCTTCCGGTAAAAATGTAGATGAATTTTTAGCGGTGGTGTTCGAATAATGTTTCTCAATATAATGAAGACCCTGTCCGGGTTCAAATAACAGATACATTATATAGGTTTCGATTTATTTGAATAGTGAAGCTAAATTTTACTTTTAGTTTTGCAACTGATTTTGCTGTCATGTGCAGTTGTTAACATATTGGAGCTTTGCGAGTCTCTTAAAATGTTCTCAAAATTGGATTAATTTTGAAATTTTAACAAGTTTATGAAATTAGACCAGATTATTGTTAGAAGTTGATCTAATCTCTTTAAAAAATAAAAATTAAATAATAATTAAAAATTACTGAACGTTGTCATAAAAATTTAAAACTAACAGTCGTATCTACTTAGACACTGTCTAACTATTTTCAAATTGGTGGAAATATGCTTTATTTAATAAAAATAAATATCACATTATTCACGGTTAAGACAATCTACTCAAAATTTTCTTTCAAGTCTTTGACTTTTTTTAAGTAATTCTTGGTTAAATCCAATAAATATCGTCTGGGGTTAGTATTTGTATGACGGTTTGAATTATTACTTCATATAATGTACGAAAATATTATTTTTTTTTTTTTAAATTTGAACGCCTTAGGTAAGAGGCACACTTTTTAAAATTTTTCAATTCCTTTCTTGAAACAGTTTCTGTGAAATAATCATTTTTCTCTAATAAAAAATTTTAAGTCATTTTGAAAAAAAAAATTGCTTAAAAGCTTAAAAATTTTTAATGGGAGATACCGTTACTTTTGAACCTAAACAAAATTTATAAAAAAAGTTTTCGTTAAATGCCACAATTATGGGCACAACTTTAAAATAAAAAAATTTAAAAAAAATACTACTTAAATCTTTTGGCAGCACAAATTGGGAACATAATATTATAATATAACTGTTATTTTTAGAAACTTTAAAATTCAAGCACATAAAATATCACAAACTCTAAAGGGAAGTTTTCTAAATTTGAAGAGCTCTATATGCTAATGAAAATATTTTTCTATTTATTCTTTGAAGTAATGTTTCTATAGTAACTACTCTATTTATATAATTGATGAAATTTATGACCAAGTTGATAGTTAGATTTTGAGAATTTTTAAGAAAAGAGTTCTCATTGACTTTGTTGGTCGTAATGATGATTAAATGAAAAGAGTATATTTCATTTTCTTTTTCCCAACGTTTCGACGGTGGTTGCCGTCTTTTTCAGGGGTGTCTTTATTTACTCTATTTATAAATAGATAAAAATAAACCAATTAAAGCGAATTGATAGGTGACAAAAATGTTCTTATTCTGTATAATCTTAATTTCCTCAAAATTATAAGATAATAGGTTAAGAATGCCTTTGATGATGGTCCTATTTTTGGTTGTGATTATTGTCGCAAATCTAAGTGAAAATCTGGAAAAACATAATAACACATAATCCAAATGGCACCAATGAAAAATTCTGCTTTTATGTTAACTTTTTCGAAAGTTTAATTTTTGAATTGAATTAATTAAATTCATTGAGTCCATTTGAAATGTAAGCAAGCAGGAAAATAAATGTTCAATAAATAAAATGTAATATATTGATGGGAATATTGAATCAAGTTATTCTTTCTTTATTTCAAAAAAAAATTAAATTCAACAAAAAAATGTCATACTTTCTAACCCTTAACTTTAAATTAATGTCTTGTTTATAAATCAACTCAACTTAGGGAGCAATAATATCTACAACAATAAAAATTTAAATCACATACAATTTATAATATTTGCATATGTATATGTTATTTGGTAGCGTTACACCTTAAGAGAGGATTCTCATCAGTGGAGCTTGAAATTAAATTCAATGTAAGCAATTAAACTCACAATCGTGTGACTTCAGCTCATTGTTACTTCCACTTCAGCTGACAGCAGACATATTCGTACATACATACATAACTACAAATTAATTTCTCATGTGACACTGCATTATTTCCCTAGAGGAATTTCAGACAATACGTTAAGCAGATACTACATGCAACACTACCATAATCACCACACCACACATATAGATATGTAGGAGTAGAATAGGTAGCCCGCAAAAGAATCATATCTCTCTTCACCCCCCCCCCCCCACCATGCCAATGCAATAAATGAAATTATCCACTATTCATCATGGATCAGGCACACGACATACATTTTTTTATCAATGCTCCTGTTCCACAGAACATCAGAAGGACGACTTATTCCATTGCAAGAATTATATTGTACATTCCATTGCATGCATCGCCCAAAGCCATCACCAGAAGCCAGGAGCAAAATTTTGTCATCGCACGTAAGATTATACTTATGGCTTTCTTTGTGCGGTGATATAGTGATGTGTTGGCCGGTATTATACGGTATTAGTGTCCTTCTGTGATGTGCGTGCCTCTAGTGGTTTGCACTTTAAAATGATTGGCTTACGACACTTATATCACATCACATCGTCCTTGGTCCTTAGTTCTTGCAATAAGTTCAGTGTAAACGAATGAATAGAAGCGTTATACACCTTTCTCTCTAATAGAAAAGGACTACAGTCCTGCTATACCATCGACCGACCGACCGGTGGATGATGTGATGGTGCAAAATGATGATTATCTTATCGTCATAGAATGAAATGACTTTATAAAGGTACCAAAGGCTATATAGCTGTAACGAGTATGTATGTAGAAAACCAACACCTCTCTTACACTCACTTTAATTGAATACGACTGAGAATTCAGAGATGAAAATTACAAATAAGCATCAACTTCAGCATAAAAATAAAAAAAATAAAATAAAAACCAACCATGCTTGTTTTTATGCTTTGAGTCAGATCTTTCGTCCTACTCCTCATTTATAAAATCCTTGTCCTCGTCAGTGTTTTTTGTGTATGAAGGTGTTTTTTCCTCATGAAACACTCATATCTATCTATATACCTACCAACTCATGTCTCATATGATTGTGTTGTGTGTTCGTCCTTTCTCACATTATAATAAATGACACATTGCGTTAAATCAACTGAAAATTAATGGAACCGTGAAAGAGGGTGCCAGTTGTTTTGTGGAGAATCCTTCACGCGTTTTTGACTTCGATGATGTCATATATACCTACTGGTACATATATAGATACATGTTTATATAAGTTACACCATCTATATTATTTCTCGTCGTCGTCTGTCGCCGTTTTTTTTTTTTTTTTTTGTTTCTTGTTTTTATAAATTTCTTGTTGCAATTCAGGAGCTTGAGAAAATGTTTCTTTAATACTCTATACGAATCTACAAAGTGTGTTATTTTTTTTTTAACTTACTTTTATCTTAACTATTAGGTTAAGTGTATTGGTTTGGAAAAAATAATTTTAATAGACCTAAATATGTATTGGTAAAATTCTGTGCAAATTTGTTAGTTTTTTTTTAATTTTCCGTTTGGAATTGTGGTATTCTTAGCTTGACGACAAGCTTAGTTTAGTGTAGGAGGATCTAAAACCGAACCGGTGTGAGTAGATTCAGATTAGACGTAGAATGGTCTAATATTCTACGTCTAATCTGTATTTTTCTTCTTTTTTAAAAGGATCGATTATTTAAAGTCTCCACGATTTTTTATTTTCAGTATAAAAATTTCAAACCCAAAATTTTTCTTGTTTTTCTTTTTGTTTAATAGTCGATTGTAAAAAGTCTCCACAATTTTCATATTCAGTTAAAATTTCTAACCTTTCTTCGTCTAATCTGTAATTTTATTTTTTTAAGGATCGATTTTAGAAAGTCTCCACGATATTTATTTTCAGTAAAAATGTCAAGCATATTCTACGTCTAATAAGAAATTCTGTTTTTTAATCGAATATAGAAAGTCTCCACAATTTCTTACATTCGGTACAAATTTCAAGCCCATTCTATATCTTATTTGTTATTTTATTTTTTTAATTATCAATCGATCTCCACGATTTTTTATTTTCGCTATAAAAATTCAAGCCCTTAATTTGTATTTTGCTTCTTTTTGTTTAATGTTTAATAGTCGATTGTAAAAAGTTTCCACAATTTTCATTTTCACTAAGAATATCAAGCCTATTCTACGCCTAATCTGTAATTTTATTTTTTGTGAGGATCGATTATAGAAATTCTCCACGATTTTTATTTTCGGTATACAAATTTCAAGTCCATAATCTGTATTTTTTTCTTTTTGTTTAGTAGTCGATTATAGAAAAGTCTCCCAATTTTCTATTTTCCGCACAAATTACAAGCCAATTTTACGTCTGATCTGAAATTTTATTTTTTTAAGTTTGGATTATAGAAAGTCTCCAAAAATTTTTGTTTTCGATACACAAATTTCAAGCCCATAATATGGATTTTTCTTCTTTCAGTTTAATAGTCGATTATAGAAAGTCTCCACGATTTCAGTCTGTAATTTTATTTTTTTTTTAATATTATTGAAAGTCTCCATAATTTCTTAGTTTTTGTAAAAATTTCAAGCCCATTCTATATCTAATCTTTTATTTAATTTTTTTTAAAGATCGTTTATTGAAAGTCTCCACGATTTTTTATATTCGCTGTACAAATTTCAAGCCCTTTATTTGTATTTTTCTTCTTTTTGTTTAATAGTCGAATTGTAGACAGTCTCCACGATTTTTATGTTTGGTAAAAATTTCAAGCCTATTCTACTCTTAATTTGTAATTTTATTTTTTTTAAGAATTTTTAATGGAAAGTCTCCAATAATTTTTATTTTCGGTTATATAATAAGGCAAAATCCTGAAATTCCGCCAAATAACTATATAAATAGCATTCATTAACATTAGTTTTCTGAAAATTTATGTATGGAGGTGTGGTGTTCTTAGGTTGATGTTAATCTGGGAATGCCAAAAGCTTGAGGGGGGTTGGATTTATAGTTCCAAATCAATATTAATGCGGTACTAAATTAGCACTTAAATTATGTATCATTAGAATTTTAAATTTCAGTTGTGGTGTTCACAGATTGACGGACCTTGTATTTATTGATGCTGTTAACTGATGTTAACGGATCTACCGGAGAGTAAGGGCAAGTTCAGCTATTTTTTCCTTCGCCTATTGGTCAATTCTCATATGAACGTGATGTAAGTATTAGGCAGTAAGTATTATACGTTGACGCAACGCGATTGTATGGGCCGGCTTAAATTTTTACGGATTCTGTAATTATTAAAATTTTGCTGACAGAATATTAAATCAGCTTTATCTGAAATCTGTTGTTAAAATCAATTTTTCTCATTTTGTGGCATTTAAGCGTACAATAGTTTTTTAAACTGAATTGGAATAAAAATGAGCAAAATTCTCCGACCGATGCATAGTCCTTTTAATTTTCTTATATAATTTTGTTTTAATATTTTATTTTTATCATTTTTTCACACTTTGCGACACATGAACACATGAAAAAAAGGAGTCCTTTATCGTTATTAGATATAGCGCGTATATCCTTATGTGCGTGGGTAGGCGTTTCCTTGTTGTTAAGTGGCTGACAGTTTTTGTTTCTCTTTATTTATTTTTTTTTTATTTTTTTCTTATACAATTTTTTTTGAGGATTTCTAGAATATAACCTCCTTAGTATAACAAATCATGTAAGTTATTTGAAATGCTACACGAATATGCATGACAAATAAATTCGTTTAGATTTGAATTTATTTCTTCGTTTCTGGCTGAGAATATACATATACATACATATATGTATCTAAATGTGATTTTGTTACCATTCTTCAAGTAAGAATAGTGAAAAAGATTAATGTATTACACTTTTAGGATTTTTGTTTTATTTTGTTTTTATACTTTGCTTTGGCTATAAAGATATTTTTTTTTGCTGTGGGTATGATCCTTTTGCCTTGAAAAACATTTGACAAATAATATTCTCAAGCTATACAATTTTTTGTTTGTTCAAAACTTCTATAACAATATATATCTACTTTTTTCCTGTGAGTATGATGACACTTGTATGATCTCCTAGGATTAAGTATCTCATCTCATCTTATCACATGAAACAATGGTTTATTGATGGATTATTGTTTTGCTTTAATTTTTTTTTGTGTAACATTCATAAGAATTTAAGGGTATTTTTTTGTTGGAAAAAAATATTCCTTTTAATGGTTTATTTTCAAAATCAGATTCATGTCTTGTGACAACTTTGTTTAAGTACGATTTTTATGTATAAATCTTTTTCTTGTCAACTGTGATTTATGCATAATTCCCATGAGGTGGCTTTTTTTCTTAATTTTTAAATTAAAATCCATCCGAAATACATACATATATGAATGTAAATAAAAATATGCAAAAAAAAATTAAATAGGGAAATTAAGGAGAGGAGGAAATAAAAGTTAAAATAGAAGGTACAACACTGTTAGTAGCCCATTGCCATAATGGTTAGTGTGTATAGGACTGACACATCATCGAAGATCTTGGGTTCGATTTTTCTTGCGAGGAACTGACAAATTTTTCAAGACTATCTCTTGTCATGAAATTTGTTCATGTTTCTCAATTTAGCCGTTCGGATTTGGCAGAAAATTGTAGGTCCTTTCTATTTTTGCTAATAAGATGGAAATCATGAATGGTTGAGAGTTGTAAGTCACTAAACCCTTGGTTCTACATGAAACGTGGATAAAGTATTAAATTGGATATAAATACGCGTCTCTATTTAGATGATTTTTTTATAGAAAACCATAGAAACGTTATTCCTTTAACCTCTAACGAAAACCCGTGCCGAAAATTTGTCGAAGCATAAAAATAAGTGGTTATTTTTATTCTCTGTACTGAACCCGAATTTAAATTATTACACTGAACCCTTGGTTGATTTAGCATAAGTTACCTCACGGCCCTACCAATATTATTTTTTATACCACAACGTATACAACCCTGTGTTGTTGTTTTCATTTTCTGCTCCATCACACCGAACCCTGGGTTAGGTATACATACACAATATACACAAATCCAGACAATGGGTACTCTGTTTACGTTGACAAGTTTATTTTTTGTTTAGATTTGTCTGATTCACACTTCCTTTTGCCTAAAATATTCATTAGGCGAGGTGGAAATTCTTTACAAATTACAAATCATTCAAAGATATTCGAATTTGAACAACCCGAGAAAAATAATCAAAATTTTTGTAAATATTATAATTATAAATTATAATCCATCCACTGACAATTTTTTTAAAAATTCTCATTTAAAAAAAAATTTATATTTTATTTTATAGTCCTCTTGTGTGCCAACACAATTTAAAAAATACAAAAATGTAATATTATTGTGTAACATAGAATCAAGAACCAAATGTAAACATATCTGTTCAATAAAAAGTTAAACAGTTAAGCTTTACACACTCATCTTCTGATTTTACTATTGAATCAATTAATTGTGCTAAAAGAGAAAACCCTGTCGTATTCTATCGTATAATGGGAATGGCCCTACGTAAGGCTTGAACGTCACGGCTCTTTATAAGCGCCAATTTAATTTGAGTTTAAGTAAAAATGGTCGTTTTAACGGTAAAAATGGTGAAGAGAGAATGAGAACAGCTTTAGTTTTACTTTAAAGTCAATTAACGCTTCTCTAGAAGTCTAGACTCTAGAGCCGTGTCGTCGTTTTTATTGTACAGCCTACAGAATAAGGGTGAATACTTTATTATAATATAGTAAACATAATATTTTTTAATAATTATATGAAATTCTGTTTTATTTATGTACTCAAGTTGATTTTTATTTATTATTAACAAAAATGTATATACAAAGAATTGAGTAAAATAAAAATAATATATAATTTGTAGTTTTAAAACTCCATGACATAAGTTTTGTTTGTGCTTACATTGGGGAAAACACTTAATAACAAACCGACCGGCGATTACGTATCTACCCCATGGTTGCAAAAGTCTATACCATTGTATTTTTTTCGATACGTTCAACTTGACTAAAGTACCTATAAACAAAATCTTAATAAAATTCAATACAATTTTTCTATTTTGTGTTAGTAAAATAAAATATACACACTTTAAATTAGTAATGTTTAGGTTTTTTTTTTTAATACTTTTAGTCGTATTTACTAGTGGTCTTATTTATAAACGTTGTCTAACTTTAGACAACTGTTTAGTTTCGTTTAGGTTAGTTTGGAAAATGTATTCAAAAACCTTTGCTTATTGTTGTCTTTTAGCTGCCTAATTTATACACAAGAGTAGATTGTCTTAACCGTGAATAATGTAATACTTATTTTTATTAAATAAAGTAATTTTATACCAATTTAAAATAGTTAGACAGTGTCTAAGTAGACAAAAATCTAATAATTACGACTGTAGATGTTTGTCTATGTAGACACTATTTAACTATTTAACTATTTTTAAATTGGTAGAAATATGCTTTATTTAATAAAAATAAATATCACATTATTCACGGTTTAGACAATCTACCCTTGTGTCTAAGTTAAGCAGCTATAAGACAACAATAAGTAAGGTTTTTGAACACATTTTCCAAAGTGGGAAAGCTGTCTAAATTTAGACAACGTATATAAATAATAAGTGTTTGATATGTTTGCTATGTGTCAATACACTTTTTTTTTAATTTTTGATAAGTAGCTAAAATACGATTTTTCATCCCTGGTCTACCCCAGCCAGCCTCGATAAAAAACAATTTTTAGGGTTCATCGATATGTATAGATTAGAATTTGTTTCTTGGAAAATTATAGCAAGTTTTACAAAGAAGTACCTTCCATTATTATATTTACATAATATGAGTATACATTGTCATCTGTTCTTGAATTTTCAAATCTACGTCAGACTTAAAGAAAGGGACAATATTGTTTTGTTACTTTATATATTGTTCTCAAAGAACCAAACAATTTCCTTCATTCCAATTATAAATACCTTTTAAAGGGTTTCTTCAACAAACCAAAGAAAAGCGTTGTTATAAATTATTTTACAAAAATCTCAAAGCTACAGCTCTTACCTAAATAACTTCCATTAAGTACTTTGTAAATATTTTGCTTCAAAATACTCAAATTATAAAAGAAAATATCTTTAATTTGAATGTAGCCACTGCACTTAAAACATATATATATATATTTAACAGACGAAAATATACACCTTTTCTTGGGAAATTTGACTCCTTTAGAAGTTTTCTCTGCCAGAAAGGAAAATTTCCAAAATTTTGTTATTCAAAAACAAACGCACACACTTCAGGTGTGTGGAAAACTAAGCTTCTATTATAATACTTCTTCTTCCTGGATAAGTATTTAGCTGCAATTATATTGCTGCAATGCTCAACGATGATGTTCTTCTATAAGTATTCAAGTTTGTGGTGCAGCTCAAACACATCCATTGAGGTGTATGTACGTTAACTTTGGCCAGGATATACGAGGCATAGATAAAGAAGATTAAAAGGATAGGGTACAGAAAGTATGCTGAAATAAATAAAAATAAATACTTTAGATTCGTAAACAACAAAAAACAAAATAAATGCCTACAAATTAGGGCAAACTAGTTAGAAAGTACAAAAAAACCAAAGAACCAGAGCTATTACGATGAGTCCAAGTGCAAATAGAGAGCAACTTTGTGAGTAGGGAACAAACTTCTTGGCACCTTTAATAGTGGTTACTAAGGAATGATTTTAAATGAGCAAAGTTTTTCAACACAACACCATCAGCCAGGAACACAGAGTGATGCACCCAGACCCAACCAACCACCCACCCCCAAATGGCAGTGGCAATGGCAATGGCAGAATATGGTGAAAGAAATACCACGACGCCATCAGCCGTAAACACAAATCTACGATAGAGAAGTTGTTTTGTGGTGTTTCGCCTGGCATATTACGCTTCTTCATTCTGAAAATGAAAATCGGATTAAATGCGGTTTACTAATGAAGTTTGCCTCCTCCTCTTTCTAATTCTTATATTTTGTTTTCGACTGGACATGGAATTAAATCTCTTTGTCGTCTAACACAGATTCGATGGCCTTCGTTTAATATTAAGGCGACTCTTATAAGCTTATAGGGTGGCGTGGCGCTATCTACATATACATATATAATATATAGAGAGATAAAATTCTAATTACATTTAAATGAGCCGCAAAATTGCCTAGCTCTCAATATGAACCGACTTACTATATATTCAATGACAACGATGGTGGTGACGGCGGCGGCGGCGGCAGTGGGCGAAATTCTTGAAATTCCTTTAAACGCACTTGAAGGAGCTTACATGCGAGAACTCAAATTAGGTGAAATTTAATTCAAGGGTCTTAGGATTTTGTCGTCTAGAAGATACAATGATGTGATTTTTTTTTTTAATACCAAATATACAAAATACTACAAATATTCAATTAGTTAAATTGGGAATGTTATTTAATTAAGGAAGAATGTAAGGTAGAATGTAAGCCTCTTTTTGATGCTATAAGCAAACTAGTTTAATAAAGTTTAATTTATTTCATGGCATAACCAAACCCTATGCTATGTTTTTTGAAAATGTGAATGTCATTGCAACGTGGGAGTTGCCGATCACAGAAGGGAGGATAGAGTTCTTATTTTTAGCTGGATTCAGTAAACAGACTACGGAGCCAAAAATTGAAGATTTCGACTCGAAAAGTGAAAAAATCGTGAAATTCATAAATTGCATTACATACTTTTAGGTGTGGATGGTGGCCATATCTGAAAATTCCATTTTGTATGGAAAGTAGAAAATAATGATGCGAATGAATGGCAAACACTACGGCAATGACAAAAATCGGCTAATTTTGTCTCTCACAAAAATTGGAGCCCCAACAGCGCTGTCGGAATGACTACTATAGTAACATTTGGCTTCTTTGCTGTGAAAAGGGCTAATGTACTCTCCATGTCTCAAAAAGGTTCCTCAAGTCTCTACATGGAAATTTTAATTTAAAACGTATCTTGCAATTTGAAAATATTTTATATTTTTAAAACCTGATTTCTTACATCCCTGCTCTTATTGAAAATTGAACATCGCTGTCAATCTTCAAAATTGCCATATTTTCAACTGAAAGTATGCAATAATTGTTGCAACTGATTACTTTTTTTTATTTTTCTTCCAAAGGTTCGTGAGAGAATAAGGTATCTTATTCATTAATTTCAATAAAACATTCACAGTTACTGTTTGATAAACATTGATAGTTTAAATTTTATAAAATATCTCGACTTTTAATGGGGCTCCGCAACTTCCGAAATTTTATGAAAAGTGCTATTTTCGAAATTTGTAAAACGACAGCACTGATCCCTACCGTTATGCTCTCAAACTGCTACATTTGTGCATAAAAATAATTGGAGCGTACGAAAAAAATTCAATGTAGTGTTGTTTGAAGCCCCTATAAATTATATTGTCAATTTTTAAAAATGGTAAAATTGATAAAAAAAAAAATTCCTGCGAAGCCGGGCGGGTCAGCTAGTATTTGATAATTTAATACCTGCAATGTTTAACTTTCTAGATTTATTATAATGTCACGTGCCACTTTGATTCTTACTTATCAATGTCCCAATTAAAAAATTTCATTGAAATTATGTTTCTTCTTCATCACTTAAGCTACATAATTTTTATAATATTAAAAAATATATAAACATTTTCATAATGATACCAATCCATTGGAGCATCCTTTAAAAATCCTATCGATTATATGGGTATACGTGCTTCAAATAAAAAATCTGAAAAAAAACTCACCGAAAAGTGAAAATTCAGATCACTCGTTATATTAACAAAAAAAAATAAATGATTCTCTGTATAATCGTGAATCAATTGCACTTCGAATTCCAAAAAAAAAAAAAAAAAAAAAAAAACCGAACAAATCCCAAGTGATGATGTGTGTTCAGCAAGCATGTCTCCCGCGCTTTTAACCGTTTCCGGCACGAAACACCGATTGTTAATGCTGAATTCTGCTTGCACTCGGTCACAGTGAGTTCTTTTTAACACGAACACAATGACCTCCGGCGGCGGCGATGACGATGACGACGTGGTATCGATTCTGTTTTTATTTCAGATATACATATAGCTATGTCCATCAAGGGCAAACTCCCAAGTGAGGTGCTCCATTCCAGGATTAGGAGGATAAATATATATATAGAAGTACAGATGGCACCACAAAATCATATCGATGGCTGGGAACATGTACTTTGTGTGGTACGCCAAAAGAACGTGATAAACGTTAAACATCCCAATAGTGAATCATTATCTAGAAAAAAATAAAATGGAATACAGGGAATCTCTGCTTCATAAACATCCTTATAAAGCTCACAACTCAATTCAAGAATATTAAGATGAGAAGCAAGAAAGTTGAAAGTAAGGTAGGTACATAAAATATATCTATAGAAATTTGCCGTCCTAGATTCTTGGAGTATATAAGGACGACAATTTATTTATGAACTTCAGCTTAATACCTATATAGAATCTGGATGTATGTCAATGAAGATCCAACACTTTAAAGAACATACAAATTAAAGAGCAAGTGAATGAAAGTGTTTTCTATTTTTGTTCTTAATTTTGAGTTTTCCAACCTGCATAATTGAATAGTCACTGAACATAAATTGGAGTTCAAATAAATAGATGGTGCGGAATTTTCTTAAAAATCAGTTTTTTGGTACTTAGAAAAATTTAATGAATTAATTGAAAAGTGAGTAATTTTCTTACTTTCCATCTTTTTTCCCACAATTAAACGACCCAAAAAATAGGTATTAAATACAAAAAATATTTATTTATTTAACATTTCGAAGTAAAATTTGTTCAACACATTTTTTTTTTATTTTCTATTTTTCTCATTGTTAAAAAAAGGGGAGGGGAAGCAACATCGGATACATGAATTGGGTGCTAAATGACTAAGACTGTTGGCGTTTGAATATATCAAAATCCTCAGAATTCCAAATTTGTTGATAAAGAATAAGGTTTTGAAAGGTTCTTAAAGGTTCTGGAGATTTTGGTGTTCAGTGAGAAGGGGACTATATCTTCATATTTGAAATGAATTCTTTTTTTAATTAATTTATTATTGAGGTCAAAACATGAAATGTGTGATTTTTTGATTTTTTTTTCTCTACTATACTATTCGGGGCTTTATGAGTTAAAATTTTCAAAATTCCAATTTCTGTGCATGATTTACACCTGAGGACTAGTAAAATGCAAAGTAATTACAAATACAATCCCTATGACAATTTAATGGAACTTTTTTCCCCGGGAAAAAAAAAATACCAGGAATAAAATGTTTCCCATAACAAATCTCCTTCTTAATAAGGGAAAATATTCCTTTCAACGAAATAGATTACATAATTGATTTTTCCCCGACAATTTATTTTCGGAAATGTTCGCATTTAAAAAAGGAAAAAATTCCCTGGCAAAAAGTATTCACGATGAGCTATTTTTCTCCTAATTTTCTCTAATTTCGAAGATGATAGGGAATAGGGGGGCACGTTTGAACACGGGGTACATTTGAACATGGCTAATAAAATTTTACCAAAAAAAAAAAAATTTAAAGCGTAAACTTAATTTTAAAAATGGAAATATCGATATCTTTATACGTCAATGATTTTGCGGTTCCTCTTTCTCTTCCTGACAGTAGCTAGATTAGATATGCAGTTTTTATGCGTAAATTATATTTTTGTATTAATTTGTTTGTAAGAGTTTAACATTTTTTTTGTAAGGTTTTCGTTTTTAAAAAATTATTATTAAATTCACACCCTTATTTTGTTTAACATAAAGGTGAAGTTCTTAATAAATATATTAGGTATAATTAATATGGCCAAGTTTTATGTTATTTAACATGTTGAGGCAGTTTTGAACAAAACGGTTGAGGCAACTTTGCACAGGTTTTTTAACTAGTTACTAAAACAAAATTTAAATTATTTCTTCGTAAAACATATGGAATGTTAAGAGCATTAAATTAAAGGCTTCAAAGAAAATTTTTGCTTCAAACATTTTGTATCAATCTATTTATTTCCAAAAGTCTACTTTTTAACTAGTGATTTATACTTTTAAAAACATTTTATATCCTATTAAAGTTTTTTGTATTTTCAGCTTCAACAAAATTAATTTATTCATACAGTTTATTATTTCCTTTAATAGATATACCTATTTAAAATATTTATTAGAAAATATTTAA